>OZ026517.1:91249189-92449189 GCA_964019695.1 Loripinus fragilis
CAACTGAATGTTCAGACGAGCCTTCGCATCCACCCAGGCCTTCCCAAAGGCTCTGCTGCTCATAGGAAAGTGAGTGCTTGTTTACACAAAAGGGGTGGCAACTCAGCTGGCCCCGCTTTGGATGTTAACTAATAGTAATAACCGCCCGGTAAACATCTAAAACTTGACTGCGGCGGGCCTCCATCGACCCTCTAGCGAAACGCCATTCGAATGGCGTTTCGCTGACAAGCCGATGGTGGTCCGACACTGTGTGCTGACTGGGACTAGAAGAGACTTTAGTATTTGTCCTAAATTCATCAGTTATCCTGACTAAGTATACAGTGCATTGCTTGAATGCCGTCCCACCCACCCAACTAGAAACTATATAAATATTTTTGTACAGTGTTTATGACCATAAAACTGTTCATCATACAAACAGTGGTCAGCTGGTCAACATGACTAACAACGTAGTGGTCATCTAAATAACTGAGCCTCAGCGCGACAAACCTGTCTTCGGGCTTTTCCGACAATATCAGACTCAAACCGGTCTGCTCCGCTACAGACACAAGCTATAGAATATCTTAATTTAGCATGGAACAAGGCTGACTACAACACTATATAACAAAGGCGCTGATCAGACTGCGAGGATGCGCAGGTTGGTCTGCGCCTTTGGTGTTCGTATGCAACAGTCAGGTTTTCTCGAGTCGAGGCTTATATATGGATATGCCGAAAACTTGGTCACATTGGCTCAGAACATTTATCCAAACAGGGCTGGCAAAGCCTATTCAATTTTTGGCTTCTTCTGGTGCAAACGGGGTTTTCGTCGATTTATAAAATATAAAATTCTCAAACCCTCTTGGTTTCTATTTCAAGAAAAAATAATAGGACACTGTTAAGAAGAGTAAGTTAACACCAACAGAGATGGCAGCTGAGATGCCACCCCTTTTGGTGTCTTGATAAGCATAAGTTATCATCGAAAGAGGCTCAGCCCACCCATTTCTGCCTAAACTTACTTATTTTCCTACTGAAACAACATGAAAACAACAATTCTTCAGTGATTAATGTTAAAACATTTATACTTGTAATGAATGTAGTTATTATCAGGACCCGGATTAATACACTCGAACAGAAGCAGGCGAAAGGTTACACCATAAGCAGTGGCAGTTCATCAGCCACCAACATTGGTGTAAAGTTAAACTTATGGTTATAACATTGTAGGTATCAAAGTTCATAGAATTCAAAGGAATATAGTTATTTTATAAAAAATAAAAATAAAAAACTTTGGAGAATCCGGGTATCGATCCCGGTACCTCTCACATGCTAAGCGAGCGCTCTACCACTTGAGCTAATTCCCCAGCGATACATATGAAGTCAAATACAAAGTTTATAAATGTAGCATTATCGATTGTCGCGATGCAAAGTTTTGCGGTCAGTACAGAGAAGAAGATATCGCTATATTTCTTTCTGTCTTCATTTTTCACCCTCCCATCTATCCCCTCTAAAATCTTCAGAACCCTTCTGCTAATGGTGTCCATTTATCAAGTAATAATCTCCTAATTCTGACAGTCTTAGCAGTGAAATGTTTATACAGGTTTCAATTTTCAGAGAAGATGCTGTTATAAGTATTTACAGAACTGTGAGTCGGCAAGTTTGTTTCAGAAATATATTCAGAGTTATCAATATAAATTTGCCTTGTTTTGTGAAATATTAATATATATTACAATGACAGAATGTGACTAGTCAGTGTGTTGTGCCGCT
Organism: Loripinus fragilis; assembly: GCA_964019695.1. Taxonomy (NCBI): domain Eukaryota; kingdom Metazoa; phylum Mollusca; class Bivalvia; order Lucinida; family Lucinidae; genus Loripinus; species Loripinus fragilis. Next base: position 91,250,927 of record OZ026517.1, read on the forward strand.
GTGTATTCTTGAAGTAAATTCAAATTTCATTAACCAAATTTGTCTGGATTTGATAGTGTAGTCCAAGATCAGACTTAAGCAGCGGTCTGATCGTGGTCCACAATGATTGCCTCTATACCAATATGATTTGAATAATGTTAGCAAATATGTGCAGCAGACGACTTAAGCAGATGATATTTTTGATGTATGTTTTTTATAATGCTTTACACTTTCCTAGCTAGTGGTGACTTTTGTCATCTGCTGATAATCATTGCAAACAGGCTGGACCCAGATCAGGACCAACAAAGTGTCGGTCCTGATCTGGAGCCAAATGGTTTGATTCTATGATGAGTGATCCTGAAAGATTTTTTTTTTTTTAAAAAAAGTTTCGTTTATAGCTAATGGCCCAATTCCGAATCACTTTTACTTCAAGGCGTATTCCAAATAGTTGCTCTGAGTGTAAGATTTCGGTTTTTCTATTACAAAGCACCATCATTCCCCTAAATAATGAACCTCAATTTGTAGCATTCGGACTCTGCTATGTGTCATACCACGGCTTTGAAGTAGGTCGCCAATTTGCCTAGTTGCGGGTCATTTGCCCAGTTTCGAATCACTTTAGAAGTCCTAAGAAATTACCTTCAGTAGTACAGTTGCATTAAGGATTTGCAATTGTTGGCTTAATCACTACTTCCAATGACGAGATTGACACATTATTTTACTGTATTCATTGCACTAAACTTGCACGGACACAGAAAGTAACCAAAACGGGCAACCATCGGCCCGCCAGTGAAACGCCATATAAATGGCGCCTCGCTAGCGATCCGATGATGACCCGACATTGGTAGCTTTGTACCTTTCCAGTCAGTAATCCTAAGATAATCTACAGCTTTGTGCTTTTCCATGCGGGAGGGGTGGTCTGGACCCTCAGTATTCACTCCGGTGGATCCACACATGGACTATGATGCAAGTAAAGGGGTGTTTAGACGGCATGATTTAGTCGTCCTGAGTTAGTCGTACATTACAAATCAGCTCGTGTAAACACTGCTATTACAGAGTCATATATGATAATAGAGTCAGGACGACATGTCATGGGGGATAGAACTGGTTCTATTTGCCATTACAAAATCATGGCGAATTAGCCAATCAGCTTTGAGGTCACTGGGGTTAATTGCTTTCGGAGCAAGATAAAAGAGATGACCCTAAACATGCCAGAATTTTTTCCTGAAAATGGTGTCTGCTGCATATATTCAAGCGCACTTCAGAGGAGATCTTATCATGGAAGTAAACACTATAAACCCTGACCAGACTGCTTTCAGGGAACAGTCTGATCTGGGTCGATATTCTTCGCCATATAGACTAGCTAAGAACATAAACAGATGAAATAGCAGATGACAAAAGTCGTGACTTGCGGGAATGAGTTTTAACACATGTACTTAGCTATAGCAATGCAACAAATGTAGAGCATGATGAGATAGCTCAAGGTGCCCAGCCAGTTTTCTTCACTGTTGAAAGAAATCACACATGACATTGTAATGCCGTCTAAACAGAAAAATCATAAGCAATGAGAAGTTAGTTCGATATTCGATATTCGACATTCGACATTCAAATGGAGAAGTTAGTTCGATATTCGACATTCGATATTCGACATTCAAATGGAGTAGTTAGTTCGATATTCGACATTCAAATGGAGAAGTTAGTTCGATATTCGACATTCGATATTCGATATTCAAATGGAGAAGTTAGTTCGATATTCGACATTCGATATTTGATATTCAAATGGAGAAGTTAGTTAGATATTTGACATTCGATATTCGATATTCCAATGGAGAAGTTAGTTCGATATTCGATATTCGATATTCAAATGGAGAAGTTAGTTCGATATTCGATATTACAACTGCCGCTGTTGATCATCTTATTAGGGTCAAAAACCTTCTTTGGCATTCGGAAAATTACCGAATATCGCGTTTTTAATATCAAAACTTACTTTTAATGCCCGATTTTGAATATCAAATTACAAATTCGATATTCGCAGTTCGATATTCGATATTCGAACTACCGCTGTTTTTCATCTTATTAGGGTCAAAAACCTTCTTTGGCATTCGGAAAGTTACCGAATATCGCGTTTTTAATATCAAAACTTACTTTTAATGCCCGATTTTGAATATCAAATTACAAATTCGATATTCGCAGTTCGATATTCGATATTCGAACTACCGCTGTTTTTCATCTTATTAGGGTCAAAAACCTTCTTTGGCATTCGGAAAGTTACCGAATATCAAATTCTAAAATCAAAACTAACTTTTACAGCACGATTTTGAATATCAAATTACCAATTCGATATTCGTAGTTCGATATTCGATATTCGAACTGCCGCTGTTTTTCATCTTATTAGAGTCAAAAACCTTCTTTAGCATTCGGAAAGTTACCGAATATCACAGTGGCAGTGGCAGTTCGAATATCGAATATCGAACTAACTACACCATTTGAATATCGAATATCGAACTAACTTCTCCATTGGAATATCGAATATCGAATGTCAAATATCGAACTAACTTCTCCATTTGAATATCGAATATCGAATGTCGAATATCGAACTAACTTCTCCATTTGAATATCGAATATCAAATGTCGAATATCGAAGTAACTTCTCCATTTGAATATCGAATATCGAATGTCGAATATCGAACTAACTTCTCCATTTGAATATCGAATGTCGAATATCGAACTAACTTCTCATTGCTAAAATCATACATGACAAAATCATGTATGATTTTGTCAGGCTGACAAAATCATGCCGTCTAAACAGGCCTTAATACTCCCGATTATACACCCTGGCTAGTGATCGAAATGTTTACAGGTAAACTTGGTCTATGAGACAGTGAAGAGTTGACCTAGATCAGATCAGATAGCTGCTAGAGGCGCGTTCTAAGCAGAATCTGCACTGTCTGTCATTTGACATACAGACACTAACATTCACTTTTCCAGAGTATTTTTTTCTATTAATGTGACATTTTTATTAAACGTCTGTCCTCATTTCCATTGTTATATAGCGCACGCATATACCAACACGTGTTGTGAGAGTATATAAAACGCATCTGTAACCACTGCCCCCCCCCCCACCCTGGCCAACACCGTGGGCGCTCGACACACGTGATACTGTAGCAAATAGAGGGGTCATGATAGATGTCCGAATGGTTATAACGTCTTGACCCCCCCCCCCCCACCACCAACACACACACACACACACACACACACACACACACACACACACACACACACACACACACACACACACACACACACACACACACACACACATTGGGAGCGCAGTGGCTCAGTGGTAGAGTGCTTGACTCGACAGTGGCTCAGTGGTAGAGTGCTTGACTTGAGACCGAGGGGCTGCGGGTTCGAGCCTCACCGGCGTCACTGTGTTGTGTCCTTTAGCAATAACATTAATCCTAGCTTAGAACTGGTTCAACCCAGGAAGACCCGTCTCTTTATAACTGAAAGATTGTTGGTGGGACGTAAAGAATCAAATCAAACAAAAAAAAAACACACCCACACACAGAGTACGGGCTAAAGGCCAGGTTTTTAACATTTAAAACGACAATCGACGAAATCTGCGCCAGTATAAAGAAAAACTGGAGAGCTTCAACATGTTGAACGGTACCAACCTCACTCTTAATTCAGATTTGGCTCTGGTCTCTACCCAAGTAAAAACTCTGTTATACATAGTTGGGCAAAAAGCAAGGGAATCATTTGACACAAGTATGTCCACTTGTGATGGAGTGAGGCAAATACAAGGGCACTAGAAAATCAACAAGACGTTAGTCCTACTTACTCATAGGAGGATGAAGTGCATTTGCGGATCCAGAGGGGGGGGGGGGGGGCAGGGGGTCTGGACCATCCTCGAAAATCACAAAAATATAGGTCTTTTAGCAACACTGGTCCCGATCCCCTTAAAATCGTAAAGCTACCAAGCCAGCTATCAATTTTTGGCCATAATCGGCTCGCCAGCAAAACACCATTTAAATGGCGTTTCGTTGGCAGGCCGAAAATGGCCCCCTAATAGTGGTATTTGGATAATTCCTCCCACATCAAGCTATAAAAGAACGTTGTCAAGGTTGGACCCCTTCTGGCAAAACTTTCTGGAGCCGCGCATGTAGTGGTTACGGATAAATTATGCATAATTAGGATAATGGGCTTCTACCAGCTGCTGAGGTTAATCGGAAAGGGCCTGATTTAGAGTCCCAAATAAAGACTTGAATTGCCCGGTATCGAGTTCGGGATCCCTGGTCTGCTAGGTCTACACCACATATTCTGAGAGAGAGAGAGAGAGAGAGAGAGAGAGAGAGAGAGGGAAAAGAGAGAGATGCAGACATACAGGCATATACATATAGAGAGACTGGGATAGACAGACAGACAGACAAACAGACAGACAGACAGAGAAATTAAATTTACACACACAAAGGCATAATCCTCACGCATACGCGGATCCCGGGAAGACTGGGGGCACAGAGCCCCCCTCCCGCAAACCCCTGTAAAGTCCCATAGCTGTACCCCTAAAATGCCTGCTTTTCTCACACTAATGCTCTCTAGAGCTACCAAGGCCATCAACTGGAGTTTGGCTGGCGGGCCGATTACGCTTTTGTGGGATTTGGATCCTCTCTAACCTCATCAACTGAAACGGCATAAAATATAAAAAACGTTGTCAGAGTCAAAACTACTGGATCCACGTCTGCTGAAGAGAGAGAGAGAGAGAGAGAGAGAGAGAGAGAGAGAGAGAGAGAGAGAGAGAGAGAGAGAGAGAGAGAGAACATATGGTGCCTGTGACACTTTTTCACATCATTTTGACTTCTATGTTGTACAAACAGCTGAGCGCGTGAACGTTATTGTTATGTGACGTGAAATAAACTTGTGTTTGTACAAGATTCTAAACCAGCCAAAAAAAGTGACAATGATTAGATGGCTATCATGGAACCAAAAACAGGATAAAAGCTCCGTTTTTTTCTTGGATGTGATTTAATAATTGTTGGAAAATATGCTGAAACCAAAGGTTTGATAAAAATGCATTTAAAACGAAAGCATTTTTCGGAAATATGCAATGAACAGATACTGACACGTGTGAAAATATTCCTTCATAAAATGGGTCATGGGGGAAAATTGTAATTATTTTCACCAAGCAGATAACTTATAGATATTTGCTTTGGGATGATTATACAACAAAACAAAACCAAAATATGTATTTTAAATTTTACCGCTGATGTGTAGTTTGCAACGAAACTATGACGTGATTCGGAACTGGGGAAGATTCGAAACTGGGCCAAATAACTCTAGCATATGTAATACCCAGATTTTATATAAGCCAGTGTATGTGTACACATGCACTGTCTGATCTGCGACGTGTTAATTCTATTGATAGTTTAATATTGTTCAAGTAAGGTTATTGCTCTTCCGAAACGGAGCTCAGAGCAGTTAAAGAAGTTCCTGGACAATTTTAAGAATTGTACTTGAACTGTTCAAGAAAATGCTTCACAAACTTTTTAAAATGGTCTTTTACTCTTGAACATGGGAACATTTTAAAAACTTTTTTTAATATTATGTTATACCATATGTCTTTACCTGTTCCCAAGTTTGTTTTAAAGAAATTTTATCGAACAAAGTGCCCCTTGAGTTCTTGATCTGTTTTCAAACTTGTTCTTGAACATTTCAAGATTTTTTCGCCTTTGTAGGATCTGGTTAAAATATGTTGAATTTTGTATGAACAACATACAACATTGTTGTTCATACAAAATTCAACATATTTTAACGAGACCAACATAGGCGAAAAAATCTTGAGTATTAGCACTCGTCCTGTGAGCCCGGATTTATCCTTTTAAGCTCACCTGAGCCAAAGACTCATGGGTGAGCTAATATTTTACCAGTGACCCCGGCGTCTGTTCGTCTGTCAACATACTTGGCCAATTTAACTCAAATTTTATATCGAGACTCCTTAGGATGCAGGAACAAAAATTCATTCAAATGGAATAGGTCAGAGGGTCAAGATGGCCACCACGCCAATACATGGTAAAAAACTTTTTTCTCCAGAAGGACTTGGTATGTAGCATTGGGGATGTGGGCCTACCAAGTTTGTTTAAATGATGATCCTAGATTTTAGGTAGGGTAGTCACACAATTTTTTTTTAATAATTTTTTTTTCTGGAAAAAATATATAATTTTATGCATTTTGAATATATGATTTTATGCATTTTGAGTCAGAAAATATTATAAATGGCGTTGCCTTTCAAAATGCATAAAATTATATTTTATTATATTTTTTTTTTGAAAACCTGAAAAAATAGGTAGGGTCGGGTTACCCTAAACACAGGTATTTTTTTTATTTGGTCTTACGTGTTTTTTTAATCATAGATTGTGGATACAGGATAGAACATAAACATCTCTGTGCTCTGAAGCCTTCTATAGAGAAATACAGATTTATGGATTTATTAACCGTCAGAGTTGCATAAAATCATAAGTGACGTTATTCTTATAGACACATGCAACAGACGGCTCAATAGAGAAACATTGAAATAATCCCCAATTCATCAATGAGCGAAGTCAAAAGGAAAAAGAACTCATAATCGCTACTGCACAGACTGATCAGCGCCTTTGTTTATCGCTGTTGCTAGTGAAAGTATCTGTACACGACAGAGACTGATTTCTAGCAAAGTGTCTAGTAACTCTTTGCATGCGCGCGGCGACTTGCAGGTGACTACAGTAAACAATTAGAACCCAGATCAAGCCCGACAAAATGTTGGGCCTGATCCGATTCCAAGTTGTTTGATTCTCTCATTTTGTTCTTGAAATAATTATATGAAAAAGGTTAATTTTGAAAAGCTACAGTTACATAAAACAAAAATGCATGCAAAATTAACCAGCATGCAAAAAGTTAAGTGACTGCAAACTAATATCAAGTGAGAACAAGGTAAACTCCTGATTTCTCTCAGAGTATGTCTTCCAAGTAAGTTTAACCTTAAACATCTGCTAGTAGAGATATTTCTTAAAACCACTGCAGCTTTATCTAAACAAATGTCAATAACTACTGATTTAATGGATTTTCCACAGAAATCCAGTCGGAGCTTTTTCATAGAGGAAGTTTTCAGGGGTGTTTTGGATCGTAGTCAAATAGGATTCTTATTTCACTACTTTCCGTTTCGAATCTGTGTGAGCTCATGCCATAAACGCGCGAAAAGACTTACATTATTTTAAAGTATAATTTAAAGGCACAGATCATACTGCGCATGTACACGGCTTGATTAGTGCCTTTGTTAATCGCTGTCGAAAAATTTGATATCGGCGACCTTTTTCCGTCTGCTGATTACCTTTGCAACTGTGACAGTTTGGACCCAGATCGTCGCTCCTGACCTGCATCCAAACCGTTTGACAGTGTTTCTGAAAGATTTTTTTGAAAAAGTAAGTTTTGAAAAAAAAGCAAAAAACCGGGCAATGATCGGCCCTCCAGCGAAGCGCCGTGTGGCGTTTCGCTGGCGGGCCGATGGTGGCCCGATTCTGTATGCTGGCGGGGTATGCTACAGTCAAGCGTTCTAGGCGTATCATGTCACACACCTAGGGGACCGTTTTTTTTAGCGTGGGGCCCGACATTTTATCTTGTCATTGATTACTGTTAGTTACTTAATTAATGGTCACTGTGACTGTTATTGTCTTATTCAACGTCTAGACTGTCATGCAAAGAAATAATTGGAACATAAAGTGATCAAATTAATTCCACACTCGCCCATGTCGAACATTATGTCTTCTAGGTATCTCTCTCTCTCTCTCTCTCTCTCTCTCTCTCTCTCTCTCTGTTGTGGTGGTGGGGCGGGGGGCATCCTTAGTGTCAGAGGGTTAAATTGACAGGGCTTTCGGGGAACAATAGGGGAATTTTAAAAACGATATTTATTCCAGGGAGCTATATAAAAGGGTAATAAGGGATCAGATACTGTCGCTGGGAATATATTAACAAAATAAAGTTCCACATGGCAGCATAGTCTATTGACTCAAAGTAAAAGCGTTTATTAACTTCTCCTTGCATGTCTTTTTATCCGGTGTTTTGGCTAAAATTGAACATACCTTTAAAATCTGTTTAGATAATAAAAAAGAGCATGTGAATTCGTTCCTCACTGGGAGTTGTCTTATTTTTCCGCACATGATTTCAAGCTTAGCCCATTGAACGAGAATAAATTCCGAGTTTGCAAAAATAGCCTTGACTTAACGTACCAATGAAAAACATTGCGGATTCTGGGGCTGCGGTTAGCCTGTCTGCAGGCCCTGTATTAAGACATCTAGCTGAAAGTTCTATAACTACTACAGAGATAAATTTATGATACTTTATTACTTCCCCATTGCTCAGAATACAGTAAATTCAGACATTCTGAGGATATTGGTACAGCCATATAGTAAGTAATATGTGTGGGTAATGCTTGTGGGCATATTTTTCTATAATTTTCTATTTACTGGTCTGATACCAGTCTAGGGCTGCGGTGTGCATTCGCTGAGCTCCTTCGCTGTACGTATACACAGTATAATATCGTTAATTCGAAGTCCTTGGGACTAGAGATTTTATTTCGAATTATCAGTAGTTCGAATTATAGGGCGGTAGACATAAAAATATATAATCCCCAAAATGATTATTATCGTTTTTTACTATCAAACATATGGTTTGTGCACGTAAAAGAAACGTTTCAATGAGACGTTTCTTTTACGCACACAAGACAATTGTTTTATAGATAATATTAAAAATATAGTTCATAAATAGACCCTATTCTCTGAATCTATATAGTGTTTGAAGTTTATTTCGAATAGGCGAGCATTTCGAAAAATCGGAGTTCGAATTTTCGAGGTTTTACTGTATATGATATAAAGAAGTTCTCTCATGGTGGACATCAGTTCAATTTTGAAACGGAATTTTGATACCATGTTCAATCATTCAGTGGGTAGCTATGGTGTATGGGCGTTTTAATTCTGACGAGGGGACGAAGCGTAGACACCGGGTGACTACAGGTGATCGGTAAACCCGATACACCCGATACACCCAAAAACGAGTGAAGATGTTTGATCACGTAACATTTATCCTGTTTATTTTTTAATCATTTTTCTAGATTATAAGATATCTCCACGAGATTTATGGTGGTGACAGCATCACGTGGGTTCAAAAAAAGGGGTTGTGGTTCATTAACCGATAATTGGTAGGTGTAAGGGGTTCCCCATTTATCATAGTTATGAAGATGGTTCAACACTTTGCCTGCTGTTGTCCACTGCTGGTATCGTTTGCAAACAGTTTGGTACCAGATCAGGCCCGACAAAATGTCGGACCTGACCTGGATCCAGACTGTTTGACAAGCTGATGGTAATTCTGAAAGATTTTTATGAAAAAGTAAATTTTAAAAAAAAATCAGCAGAGTATAAAAATTTAAAGAAAAAATTCCGAGCATGCAAAGGGTCAATGCGGGTATGTTGCTAAATGGGTTCTTAGGGGTTGTTCACCTGAAAATTCTTTCGATAAACGAAAGTCATGTGGGAAAAAGTTTTTTAAAGAAATTTAGACAATAACATCGGGCAAAATTATGTTAACATGGGAACTTGGTCCCGTCCTAAAGGCTGGACCAAAGAGACTCGGTCCATGCATGCACCGTCATGGTCCACTCTGATTGAATCTGCCTCTCCATGCCGGCAACTCCACTCTTATTTTCCACTCTGTCCCTCGGGTGGTTCGGTGAGACTTGTGAACGCATCTGATTCGTATGTTGGAATCGAGTCGTCGCGTTTTTCAGTCGGACACAAGAAATCGTACATGCGACAATAAAATGACAACCCCCCAACTTGCCAACTTGGCCTACATCTTAGTTGGTTCAACGTATTTTCATCTTAGATTTGGTAAAAAAATGTTTGCATGGGTATCCTTATAAGTTTTATATCCAGTGATTTGAGTTGGCCTAAGTTGGTAGTTATATACAGTAGAACTTCAATGGTTCGAACTCTGATGGCTTGTTCTCCTGGGCTGGCTAGAAGTATCATCATGGTCCCTACAGGTCATTTTATGCATAATCCACCCTTGATGGGAACCAATTAAAATGGTCCAAAGCCTGTTCGAGCCATTGAAGTGCTACTGTAAATCTGAGTTAAGCTCGGACAACTGTAGACTGGCTCCAGTCCTTAAAACATTTTTTTATCGTGATGGCTTGGAACTTTTCACTTCATAAGCCACGAAGGCAGCGGCGTGGGCAGGTGGGACTCCATCTTTATGCAAAACCTTCAATTTCTGAAATTTTGTCGAATACTGGTGTTGTACCTGGCCATGACAATGTGCCCAGAAACATCTGAACTGAAAATGTCGACAGTGCAATTTTCACATGGACTGTTGTTCCAAATGTTGCCATGATAAAAAACTGCCACAACTTGGCAGTCTTCTGATCAATAGAAGGCGGGCCTATAGAGTAAGCTTCCAATTCTCACAAGGCTGATCAGAACTTCCGTTCTCAATGAGCATACGTAAATGAGGAGGCCTGATCAAATGTCTAAAAGCGTGTCGAATAAACGCAAATTTTAGGGGATGGGGGAGGGGGTGGAAGAGATTGGCGAGAAGTTACCAGCTTGCTGATCAGCGTAAAGCTGCGTAATTCGAGCGACAATATCGCCTCCATAGCTCAGTGGCTAGAGCACTGGTCTTGTAAACCAGTGGTCGTGAGTTCGATCCTCACTGGGGGCTGTCAATTTTTGCGCTCATGCTCGTTGATTTCAATGGCTATCCAATGGAATCGTTTCTTCTTGTATAAAGCCTTTCCTGTACTTGTCTCTAATCTGAGGCAAGACTTTTGCTTTTCCGGGTTTCTGATATCCAAGTAGACTGGCTCAATTTTACAATATATATATGACACATTGATGAAAAATTGTTTTAAGGACTGGAGCCAGTCTAATATCCAAAGAGTTTAGTTTGTGGTGCTAGCTCTCATGAGTAACTACTGTTATACGCTTCACACAAACTAGGTCGGGGAGACATATTTCGGTGGTTCACATGTTGTCATTTTTCTTATCTTTGAGATTTTATAAGTTGTTTTGTTTGTTTGTTTGATTTGATACTTTACGTCCCATCAACAATCGTTCAGTTAAACAGGGATGGGTCTTCCTGGGTTGATCCAGTACTAAGCTAGGATAAATTTGTCTTGCTCAAGGACCACAACGCAGTGACGCCGGTGAGGCTCGAACCCCCGGCTTCTCGGTCTCGAGTCAAGCACTTTACCACTGAGCCACTGCGCTCCGTTTTTATAAGTTGAATAAAATGTGGAAGCCAGGCGCAAACATAGTAGGGCGCTTAAAATATGTCGGAGTTTGGCCGAGTCCAGTAAACATGTAAACAGAGCCTGCCCTTTCAAAACTGACTCCTTTGTTAGGAGTAGGCAAAGGTAACAAGGGCAGGTATACTAAGATAAATTAGTTAGGTTTCAGATTACAATTGATTTGGGTTTGACGGCGCTACCAATTAAGAGGGCCTCAGCTTCTTGTTTATTTAATAAATATCTAAAGTTTATTTACGCCGGAGGTGACCACGCGCCGCAAATTTTCAAACAGAAGCGAAAACACAACAGTTGGTCGCCGTGGCCACTGTATTCTATTTACTATATTTTTTTCTTCTACTCTTATTTTTTGACAGCAGGCAAAGAAGATGCCAGCTGGATCCTACGAAACGTAACGCAGGAAAAATACGCTTCAGCTTATGTGGTTTACCATTGTCAGTGGCAGATCCAGAGGGGTTCAGGGGGTTGAACCCCCTACCAGCCCCCCCCCCTCCCCGTTTTTAAATAACCTATGGAAATGAAATAATTTGGTCTCAGTGAGATCAAATTATTCCATTTTCATGGGATATGATAAAATCAGCAACACGAACCCCCACCCCTGTAAGAACCCACTTTTCAGAAATCCTGGTTCCGCCCCTAATTTTTTTCTAGTGTATAATAACGTGTGGGTAGTCAAATATATAAAATTTTGAGGGGCAATTAGTTGGAAAATTTGAACTCACATGATAAAACATACATGTAGTTTAAGTCAATGCATAGTCTGTCTGTCTGTCTCTCTCCACCTGTGTGTGTGTCTGTGTGTCTGTATGTCCGTGTCTGTCTGTGTCTGTCTGTCTGTCTGTAATACCATTTTCGCTTCACATCCTGGTCAAATCCAACTACTCATCCGAAAAAAACATGATTTATTTTCATGGAATGGCCATAAGCGCACATCAAACGTAAATATTTACCGTTAAGACAGCGATGCTGTGACCTTACCGATCTGTAATTGCCTACTATGGCCCCTGGTTTTCTTCCGTCAATGGGGTCAACATGGGGCCATTAGTGTCACGGGCTTGATAGGGACCGATAGACGCCGGAAATAAAGAGTAGATGAAAACGATGAAAACGAGAATGTCTGGATATTATTATAATCATAACTACCTGCAAATGGCTGGAATAATAAATAATCATTTGAAAATGGCCATTATCACATATGGGTGAACCCATGGGATATACAGTAAAACCTGTCTTAAGCGGCCACTCAAAAAGAAGACCAAAATTGGCCATCAAGACCGATTATTGCGTAATACAGGTCAAAAGTATTGCAGAATGCTCCAAGAGAGCATTCTGCAATACTTTCGACCTTCATTAAGCTACCAATTGTCTTTGAGACCTTATTTTGTCTATTTTTGAGTGGCCGTTTTAGACAGGTTTTTGTGTAGGTACTTTTGCAAATCGCGAGATGCCCTCAATTTTTAATGCTTGCGAACAGCAAAAGTTCGCATCTGGCTGATCAGTGCCTTTGATAATCGCTCTCCAGCAAGTAAAGCATCACACCTTACCACATTCAAAATTTCAAGAATCTGGCTAGTCTCTGTAGCTTAACTGACTAGTTTGTGGATTTAGTTTCTTACAGAATACTAGATAAATGTGTCCACTTCAGGGTCGGTGCCAAAATACCTATCTTGGAGCTACCAGAATCAAGCTACCAGAGTCCGGACCCCCAGCCCCCTCTCTATATCCGCGCATGACAAAATGATGGCCAGTATAATCTAGCTTCTGAGAGAATGCTGAATTTAAAAAAATGGAACATTCTCATTGCTGAATAGTCAAAAGAGTAATTCGCCTGGCATCATTTATGAGGTATTATATAATAATGAACTTCTAGATTAGACGCCACGGAACGAGGCACCTGATCAGGGTATTTACTGTGAACGCTTTAATCGAAAGTAGACTCGTCCAGTTAATAGAAAATCGTAAGTCCATAGCATGAAAGGGCATGATTTGGTCAAACAGGCGGTCGGTTCTGGTTGATTCCTCGGAATGAGACCGGTGCCTGTACCAGCACACGTGCACGAGAATGCTTCTCTTTCACGCTAAAAGGGACTCTTTAACACGACACAACTGACGCAGTTATTTTTTCACGACGAGGCATTAGTCATTCCAATACACAAAACCTTTGTAAATAAATATCACGGTACTTTAAAAAGATATAATTATTTCGGACGGGGTGGGCTTCTCCCATTGGCTCGTCTCCGAACAGCTGTTATTTCATTACGAATGTCAAAAGCAGCTGATTTAGTAAACAACCTCTTTATTTTCGAGCCATGTGTCAAAGTTTCCTACCATATGTCATTTGTTGCTAAAAATAAACCGTGACGTAAAGACATGTGCTTTTCACGATTCAGTGACTTCGTTGAAGGATTCCATCACATCGAAAATTTCTCTTTCGTTTTTACACTTTTTCGAAAAAAACGAAGAAGAAAAAAAGCTAAATACGCTTATTTTTACCCATCTTCACCAGCGAAGGTTTCGTCGTATCTACATTTCGACATTTAGATTATTGGTAGGACAAGATGATTTCAGAGTCTTTCGGAAGACAAAGATGAGTTCAAAAGAGTTTAAAATGCCCTTGCTTAGTACATTTTCTCAACGACGGGCTCTTTGCTTTGGTCAAATATGAAACTTTTTCAAAATGCAATGCCGAGTACTGAGGCCGAGTAGCAACGTTTGCGTCTTCTTTACTCGCACACCCAAAGCATCGTAAATAGCAGAATGTGTGCACTTAAAGCAGAGTTTAGATGGGTGTTGATACTTGAATAACTTTACGTTTTTATTTTTTTTTTGTTTTGATAAGACCCATTTTCATAAGGTTTGGTTCAAGATTCTTGATTGTTGATTTCTTGGCTGCTGAGACGACTTTAGGACCTGGGTCTAGACTTTCTGCTGAGGGCAAGCTTTCTCAATATGTACAGTTATCATCAATAGGTAACCCAACCCAAGCCCCTATCCCAAGTGGTACGTAATGAATAGAATGCCCATTCAGCGAATACTCTCCAATTTGTTAAAGAAATTAAATATCAAACTCTTTACCTGCTAGTATCCCCCACCTTATTATTTGCAAACAGTTTGAATCCAGATCAGGCCCGACGAAGCGTCGGGCCCAATCTGGATCCAAACTGTTTGACACTCTGATTGTATTCTTGGACGATTTTTTTAAGAGCTTACTTAAAAACAGTGGGCGACATTCAAACATGCGAATTTTCTCATCATGCAAAAGGTAGACAGTATGTTTAAGAATGTTAAGATGTAATTGAACATGTAAAGAGGCTGAAATCTCGGCTACCAGCTGCCGAAGATTGAGTAACCACGAGACTGTCTCGTGCCATCATCCACCTGTTGGGCCCTGGCCGTGTGAAAAAGGCATTCCAGCATATGCGCAAGTCTAAGGTCTAATTCGGTTATGCGCAAAATTCTGGTCAGGGTTTCAATAGTGCTTGAGATTCGTACCTGTTGCTATATTGAATGCCTTAGGTTAAGTTTTCCCCATCATAGATCAGAGGTTAAGAATGCAATACTACGCGACATTCGTGCACTGATACCCGAAAAAAAATCCGGTATTGTGTGAGGCCCGATTCTTTATTTAATTGCTTAATATATAAGTAAAACGACGACACATCTCACCTCCCAAAGTAACCGATGACTGTAACGAAATTTTTGACCAACTTCATAAAAAGGACCCTCATTTTTTCAAGTTATTTCATCGCAATCATTGAACGCCAGGACCAGCATTTGCATTCAATGACAACGTTGGACCAGGCATTGTTCGCTAAAGCCAATCCATCTCAATCCCTCTCAAAGCGAAAGTGAAGCTACACACAAGACTGCGTGCCATCTCTGAGCTTCCATCTTTTTTCAAAAACTTGATTTCGCTTGTCGTGGTCCAAAAATTAACCTTCTTTTTAACTGTTTATTAAATAATAAACTTATCATTTTCACCTGCTTATTCTGATTCAAGTTTACATATAGCCCTGTAGCACTCACTTCATAAAAATTTACGGATAAAAATTTCGCGCATATTGGTTTGCAATGTACTTATGTAATTTTCATGCGAAATATGTTTGTCATTTCGTGTGAATCGTTATAGACGATTCGCTCGTAATGACGAACATATTTTCGGTAAAGGAAAAGAAAGTGATTTTTTTCATTTCTCAGTTAATGTTTAAATTTTGTGATTTAAGGTCAATCCCCATACGACAGCTGTATTAAAATGAGGTAGATCTCGATGATACTAGCTCGCTGTAGCGGAATGAAGCCTCGAGTGCCACCGAGCGAGTAATTGTTCGCGTGCCGACACATCTGCCCCCTAGCAGCAATAAGGCTTTTCATCGTATAGCGACGGTCGAGGGCAAGGCAAATATTGCCGTATTGGCTGATACCAATCTACAATCAAAGATTAATCAAACATGATTTCACACTTTAAAGACATTAAAAACGCAGCATGTGAACTTGGTAAACAATAGCTAGCAAGCAAACACCACCGTCACCTGTCCCTGAAAAGGTCACGTTCGCGTGCGACCCCCAGCTGTAGCAAAAAGTACCGTTAGCCACGCCTTCTTTTCACTTAACTATTCTTTAATTATCGAAAAATATCGATCTGACGCGTGCTTTATGCTAATTTCATATTTTTCAAGTGCGGGATCCTTTATAGTTGTTGTGTATCGCTATTCATAACACCAGAATAATGCCAGTGTATCGTTATGTTTACCCAGGGGTGTCAAAATCCTCCACATCTTTTGGAATTACAAATTAATCAGCTGATGCTGGTCCATTGTGCGTCGCGCGCACCTGCCGCGTATGTTTCATGCAACTGAACAAAAAATCGAACTTCAAACAGAGGGCTTCATTAGTTATCGCCCGAAGATCAGAGTTTGGGTTCTATTCAAGGATTCCACTAGAAATCAGAGGTTAATAACCACCCCAGCCTCCCCAACAATTAATGAGTTCGGTACTTCATTTTGAAATCATATGGTGGAGCCGTATTGGGAAATTGACATCAGCCGATGTCATTGTTTAGCAAATATACATCTGTGTGACTAATTCGTGATACCGTTATTTTCATTGTATTAAAATCCAATCAATTGGGCACCTGCCTCCGAAATTAACATTAACAGTTAAACAGATGCTGATTTCTATTTTAGCAATCCAGAGTTCCATTCCGCTACACTCGATTCTGTCCAAAAGTGTTATTTTGTAGCTAAGTGAATCTTTGACATATTGATTCTTTAATTTAACTAATTCGGTTCAATCCCATTTCAGCCAATATATCTCATTAATTAATAATTATTTTGTTTTTCTAAAAATCTGTCCTCGCTTGTCCGCCTATACGTGGATTTAAATTAAATATCTTGGTTAACTATTACATAACCAATCTTCATGTTATGCACCAATCCCACAAAAAGCTAACAAAATACAAATACGTACATCATCATTTTACCAAGTTGAAGAACCAAATTCCCACATTTACTTAGTATCATACATTGTATGCATGAGTAGACCCCCGCCAGGTTCACACCAACTTGAAAGCTGCATCAGCATTTCTCGTTCATTGTGGTTAGAAACGTTTGTGGTACATTCTCTCATATTGCTTTGTTTTTTTGTTTGTTTGCTTTACGTCCCAAGTCAACAGCTATGGTCATTGCGGGACGGTCAGTTCACCTAACCACACTTTTTCCTGGGCAAGTTTGAACAAGCAGTTAACCAGTACTTCGTGCACATACTTTCGCTTGTAACTGACAACAACCCTTCATGAATGATTCAGCGGAAGGGAGGAGAATGACCGTAGAAATTATTTCATGACCAATCTCCACGAAAGTATGGGACCGGGCCGGGATCGAACTCGCGACCCCTGGATCTGCAGTCAGACTCGCATCTGTTGTCAGACACGTTACCGACTGCGCTACGCGGTCCGGTCTCTCATATTGCGATTCGTTCCAATCCGTTTCCGATATTCAAATGTAACCCCTATTACACCCGATCCACACCCATAGACTGTATGTACCTACCCGTTATGTGCCCAAATTGCATCATAAAACACTCGAGTTTCCAAACAAATGTAATCATCTTCTAAATTATTTAGTTTTCTTTGAAGAGAAGTGTATGTATAAGTAATTCACACAGCGGGACTATTTCAACAACAGGGAGATGTCGCCAGTTACCACCGACAAGACCAGGATTACGTTCCCATGGCTTTGTTGCTTTTACTGCAAAAATTAATTGGCCAAGCCTCTTTGAAATAAAAATCAGAAAGGATGATTAAACAAGATGTTAAACTGAAAACGGTATGAATCACTCTCAGAGAGAGAGAGAGAGAGAGAGAGAGAGAGAGAGAGAGAGAGAGAGAGAGATGGTTGATTTACTTTATTAGTATTCTTGCTGTCATGTAACTGTCTGTGTTCTGTGTCTCGTCCTCGCGGTGCCGTGGGTTGGTCTGTGATCTGTGATCATGGCATTTCTTGGTCATTCCATTTTTTTAGTATATGCACGTTTGATTTGTTGCGTCTATGTTTTTCATCTCTGTGCCATATTTCAACGACGACGCACTCATTTAATCATTTTTAATTGTTATTACATGTAATTTATTGCTTCTCAATAACGGAATGTCATCTCTGTATCTGTTTTAATGAAGAAATACTTCAACGAAAAGTTTATCACCCAACAACAACAGAGGGTACGATCACTATTGAATCAACGCGCATGCATCTTTTTGTTGTCAATTTGTCTAATCTTTGTACCTCTTATGCCATATTATGTATGGATTGAGTGAAATAAAGATATATATATATATACAATGATGCTACAGTAATTGGTGGACTTTTTATTGGTGGAATTTTTTAAAGGATGTGTGATGTATGCAAAATAGATAGAGCTAATCCATTGCACGTTGTTCTCAATGATGCAATCGCCTTGATTATACCACCGTTACCAACCTCAGCACGAAATATCTCGTGATGTGCAATGTCTACACTGATGTAGGTGGTATAAAATAGTTATACCATGTTTGTCCACCTGTACGTAAGATAATGCACTCGCTAAAGCTCGTGGATTATCTACACGTACAGGCGGACAACCCATGGTATAACTATTAGTTGTATTATTGGCGTTCTGGTCCTCTTCCTCGTGGTACCATAGGGTTGACCTGTGATCATTGATTGTGATATTTCCTGGTCATACTCACATTAATGGGCCTCGACGCGACAAAACCTGTCTTCGGGGTTTCTGACAAAGTAAGATTTAAACCAGTCTTCTTAGCGGCAGAAACTAGCTAGAAAATTGAAATTTCACTTGTAGCAAGTCCAGATATGATACTTTCCAATAAGCGTATAACAAAGGCGCTGATCAGACTGCGCCGATGCGCAGGCTGGTCTGCGCCTTTGTTGTTCGCCAACCCCCGAGGACAGGTTTTCTCGCGACGAGGCCCATTAAAGTCATTGATCTCTGTGCTTTATGTTTTAATGATGCTGCACTCATTTAGATGACTTCGTACTTATTGAAACGCTTTGATTGCAGACATTAAAAAACATCATATGCAATGCGTTGCATTTCAATGATGATATTAAACAGTTATGTCATTTATCTTTGTATGGCATTTTCTAATAGTGTAAATCTCAGTAAAACACTTTTACTAAACAATAATAAACACGAAATAGACTCCATTGTATGATATGGATTGAAAAATTGTAATGGTCATCAAGGTTGTGCTTTTTGTAGTTTTAAAATCAGAATTAAATTTAGGCTGCCTACGTTCCCCTTTGCTTAAAACATGACCTGTTCAGAATAACAATTTTGTATGCTTAGCGTAGACCAACTTTTTATGAAAGCTTACACTTGTTATAGACTTACTGCTGTTGCAGCTATACTTGTAAATCGTGAGTTATCTCTGTTGAATGTTTCGTTCAAAAGAATAATCAGAAAATGCCGCAATCATACACTGCAGACCAATTAATCCACGGCACCATGAGGAAGAGGCAAAGAACAACAACAGCTATATTACACCACTGAAGAAGACATAAAAGTAAAGCAACTAGCTTATTAAGGAGTATTATAGAAAAATAAACGGTTAGGCTGGCATTGTCGAGTTTATAAAAAAACAAAATTACATGTATTTACAAATCAACTTATTGAATTAAGCTAAAATTATTGATAAATCGAAGAGAATCTAATCTGAACCCCTGATCTTTGAGGTAAGGAGAGCCGAACGATGTTTGCCAGTGTACTTATTTATGGGTTTCCTGCATATAAAGGAACACTGTTAAATACATGCTCACTGAGCATACATTTAATCCATTCGGCCTGTGGGACCACGCTGACTCGTCGCTAAAACTGATAAAACGAACGTACATGTAAGCCGTGCTTAGCTGGTGTTCACAATTATACATACACATTATTGAAAATCTAACACCGGAATACAAAAAAGTATTTCGTCTCAGATGGTTTTTCATTAAGGACCCAGCATCAGCTCCGTGGTGTACTAAAATGTGCACAAAGAAACGTTCATATTTCCTGTGCCAACAGCTGGCACGCGAATATGACAGGTCCAAAAAAGTACATATATATATGTTTTAATATTGCAGTTATTTTCTTATACGCTATTCTAAACATATGTTGTAGGTGATCAAAAGAACCGTCTCAATGAGACGGTTCTTTTGTGTACCCACAACATATAGTTTGTTTAATAAATAAGAAAGTTAATACATATTACCCCCTCCTCTCTGGGGACATGAGATAAATATAATCTTCTTACTGACAAAGTTAACTTAAACGACAGGTATACTAAATAGATGTTTTTACAAGATAAGTCAAACGTGACGAAATAATGAATTATTGAGGGATGCTGTGGATATATATATTATAAATGGTAGACTCTCGTTAACTCGAATCCTAATAAACCGAAGTATCTGTTTAAGTTAAAATAGTTTTGCGATGCATCGGATTAATATCATGAGAAAAAATATTTTGCAACAACACGAGTGTCGAAAGAAATCTTCATTTGGGACGGTTGGGGAGAGGTGTGCAGTGAGACGGCAGCGTGCGTAATTAATTTCTATGCCTTGCCTGGCATCATCCAGGACATCATCTCAGCTTTTGAACGCATCTATACATTTGTATTGCTTTCATAAAACCATCGTCATTGGTGTAGCTACCATTACGCAGTATACGCATGTGCGTAATAAAACTAGCAACACACAAGGGAGCTCACCTAATGTGGTAATAGTGATTTTCCATCCCTTAAGAAACTGCTCTTATAGGATAGAATTTGCTCCCTCTGGGAGCAAATTCTTTCCTTTAATAGAAGTTCCCATTTTTAAATCTCCCTTTGATGTGCATACTTTTTTTTCAGCGTTCTGGCTACGCCATTGAATTCCTTACACGTACACAAGTGTCCTCCCTGCATTTATTGTAAACTCATAATTCTTATTCATTAATCTTGTCGGTGTGTTGATTTCAGTGCATAACCTCGTAAATTTAGTTGAGACATTCCCGTGTTTCACCGCGGCCACCATAGGTTTTTTTTTTCAATTTTATGCGCTGGAACTTCGGTCGAGTGCTTTGGATTAAAAATTAGTGAAAGGTGTTACGATATTTTTTTGCGTATGATCCCAAATTATTGTGATGCTTACAATGATGAAGTAAACCCTAAAGAAACTGATCAAATTACTCTCATGAAGCAATCTGACCAGGTTCTTTGTTGTTTGCCACTCGCCTTGCAATGAATGGCACACTGAAAATTCAATAACAACGGCGCGGGTTAGTAATAAACGGTGCGGTGATTACATTAAATACGGTAATAATGTTATAAATCTGATCTTTTTAAGAAAAGTTGATGGTATGTGATCTTTACCTATATATTACTGGCACACAAAGAAAGGTAAATAAGTAAAAGATCGGAGGCGATAAATGACATTTAACCATCAATGGAACACCAGGTCTGGCAGATGCCCCTTTCTCATTGGTTAAATTATTTTATGGAAGAAAACAGTCCTCAATTACTTATTCATTATTGTCAGTAAGTATAAATTCTTGAATCTTGAATCATCGCTTTTTGTCCCTCTTTTATTAATGTAGGTATATATTTGGGTCACAGACTCCTGTTGAACAAAGAAATTACATCATTTAAAATATCGCTGACAAAATACCTGTCGACAGCTTTTTTGCCTTCATGTCATCCAGACGTGAAAATGAAGAAAGAAATCTTAAGTTTTCTTTCTTTATATGCATCATGGCTCATGTTTCAGCGTGCTCGGTATCAAAGTCATGCCCTCAAACCCCTATTGTCCGGGTACCTATGTCAAGTCAAGGCTTCGTAGACCTAGATACCAGTGGACCTCCAAGGTTGAACTTTTTATCCGTTATACTTTTGTCAGTCATAACATTTTTATTTGACATTCAGAAAATGTGTTATTCGGTCCCACAATAAAAATGGATCCCAAAGTACTATTTTGAAATCTCAGACTCGATAGTTTAGGCATTTCAGGCTTAACATTCACATTTCATTTTACTTGCAAGCTGACCACTCAATTGTGCTTATGCCAACAGGCCCTTCTGTATGGCCTCGTTTTGGTGAGCATAGAGTAACACACTTTGGCGAGATATCAAACTTTTTGAGTATAACAACAGACCCTGAAATATGCATATAGCAACTAACTTGCAAGGTTATTCGACCACAGTGCTTGAAATTGTTGAAAGTGGCGTAAAGTCTCAAACAAGCAAACAAACAACAGAATTTTTCAAGATTCTCAAGATCTTTTTGAGCGCATATCAACAGATCATACTCGTTGACTAAGCTTTTGAGCTTATACCAGCAGACTGCAAGGTGGCCAAGTTTTGTGTCTGTATAACAACAGACTGTGAGGTGATAAAGTCAACAACAGACTCTGCAATATGACCAAGCTTTTATGCGTATAATAACAGCGATACAGACTCTGCAAAGTGGCCAAGCTTTTGTGTTTATAATAACAGAGCTACAGATTTTGCAAGATGGTCAAGCTTTGGCTGATACGGACTTAGCAGGATTAACAAGTGTTTTACCTGTATATCAACCAACTTTGCAAGATGAACAAACATTCTGTGTGCATATTTATAGACTTAATCAGGTTTTGTGCATTTAACAGCATACTTTACCAGAAGACTAAGATTTAGTGTTTTCAGATCCGGCATGATGATTATGACAGCTTGACAAGTTCTTAAGTACGAGTCTCGTATCTATACACTTTTGCAAGCTACCAAGCTGTTGTGCGTATAACAGCACACTTACACAAAATGGTCTATTTATAGACTTGACAATGCCAGCCGAAAGAAAACATTCAAGAGAGAGAACTCGCGATTTACAAGCATAACTGCAACAGCACTATGTCTATAACAAGTGCAAGCTTTTGCAAAAAGCTTGGCCTGCGCACTTGTTATTATAAACAAGTGACGTAAGGGAGTGAGGATTGTTTGTGCTACATACTAGAAACAGTATTACGATACTAGCTCGGGGTATATATTGTTTTATTTTTTGTAAAGGGGGAGAAACAGGACTAGGTTTGTGTTTCTTCTAAAAGTGGGCGAAACAGGAATAAGCCTTACAAAAATGGCAAAACTCTGACTAGATCCCACACATGATTACACATTTGCAAAAATATCCAAAGTTTGGGGACTCTAAGGACAAAT
The DNA here is from genome assembly GCA_964019695.1 of Loripinus fragilis. Classification (NCBI taxonomy): domain Eukaryota; kingdom Metazoa; phylum Mollusca; class Bivalvia; order Lucinida; family Lucinidae; genus Loripinus; species Loripinus fragilis. The sequence continues at coordinate 91,273,929 of OZ026517.1, forward strand.
TGATAAATATTGCGTGAAAAACAAACAGATCGGACCGTTGATAAAATTCACTTCAGGTCGGTCCAAGTTTTATTGCAGGTGGTGTCGGAACCACTTCAAACAGTGGAGCCACCCATAAAGATAAACAATTATCAATGTGATCATCAAATAGCCTATCTTTTGTTTACCGACCACTATAACGGTAAAATGGTGGATGTTTGTCCTCCAGATACACATATAGAAACAGTCCATCTGTTCATATTTACACTGAAAACTTATATAATGCAATAAAATGAGATATGGAAATAAAAATGGCCACCGGCCTTAATGGTATTTTATTTGACCGTCATCATTAAAGATTCCGAAATTGTTCTTTGACAACGTTTACATGAACATAGAATAACCTAGCCAGGATATTGTCTCAGGCCGCCATCGGCTCACCAGCGAAACGCCATTCGAATGGCGTTTAGCTGGTGAGCCGATGGTGGCCTATACCAAGGACCCAATATTGATTTTAGGATCCGTACCTATACTTGATACGCAAGTACAACTATGTCTCTACATAACCATAGTCTTTAGTGGACGTTATGGCAACATCACTGCGCTGTCAAGTCTTGTGCGTGTTGAGGATGGACTCGTGATGAGCCAAATAAGGCTATTATAAGTTTACCGGCCAGCAACGTTGAACCGCCTGTCCCATGTACAAAGGAGGTTGGGGTCTTAAGAAAATATCACCTCTATAATATGTAGGGCTCGACGAGACTGTTCTTTTAAATACACACAACATATTTCCCGTTTAAAACAAAGCAATTAAATCAGAAATATGCTACACAACTAGGATCTGAGTCCAGCAAGTTCTTCAAGTTCAGTGGGAGTTAACTATATACGAAGATGCTCTTTGGACGAAAGATGGATTCCATTTTTGGGTTCCAGCAAGAACATTTCCAATATCATAGTACTACTTAGTAAGTACCTAGCTAAGCGATCACGTGAATTTTCTGTCAGGCTGTGTTGATGTCAGAAGGGTTCAGCCAGAGACCCACAATTAGTAGCATGTGCTATATGCAAATTTAATCCGTTGCAGCTGCTTGTAATTCGAGAATCGGCGATGCACTATGAATAGAAAATCATCAATGTGTCAATAAATGGGATTTATCGTATTATATTAATTCCTGCACTTTGGTGGAAATTTTTATGCATAAGAATGCTGTTCGCCCTAGGGTTTGCCCAGCTAGAACAGACAGAAACGGTATCAATACGACACTTTTATATCGAAAGATACATCGATGACGATATTATGCGTGCTTTCAGGTGAAATATCCCGCTTCAGTATTTGGGCCCTTGTCTGGGCATTGACCGCAAACACTCTTCAGGGTTCATCCGAGGATGGGCCGGATCCATTTTGTGCGAAAACTGTTAATGTTTTGTTAAAATGGACTCTATTTTTGGTTGGGCCCCATATACAAGCTATTCAAATTTCATGTCAATTATGCTCTAATGTGGATATTAAGGATTCTTGGGCCCATCAAATTTTGCTAAGGGCCCATAAAAAATTCAAATGGCCCATTAAAATTTGGAAATTTGCATGCATTTGAATGGGATATGGACCATTGGCCCATTTTAAGGGCCCATTTTAAGGGCCCATCATCATTTTGGGCTAGGATTAACCCCGACTCTTTGTGTATATTCCTTTGTCGTTGGCTGTCTCGCTAAAGTTTGTAGATTCTCCACATACAGGCGGACAAATCTTGATTTGTCCGCCTTGTATGTGGAAAATCCACAAATTTTAGCGAGTGGATTGTCTCATATACACGAGGCAGCAATTGCATAACTATTTTATACCACCAACATCAGTTTAGACCTTGCGCATTACGAGATATTACTTGCTAATGTTGGGAAGGGTCGATTTTCAGGCATGGGAATTTATACCAAATAGCGACACATGGTCCTCGAGTATTAGCATAGCATCAGTGTTGTTTAATTTCGAAAGATCAAAAGAGCGATGAATCATATTTTTATTGATAAATTATCAGTTTTCACCGTCAGGAACAATTATATTAGCATTATCCATTTTCCTGTAGGCGAAAGTGGCGTGCACCCGGCACGCGACCAAACCCGATGATGCGCGACGTTCGAATACAGGTGTCCTCTGCGATGCAACAAAGCGTAACTACTGCTGCGCGTGGCTATACGGATAGAAAAAAAAATAATAAAAATTGAAGACAACAAAGTAAAAACACAATAGTTTTAGACAATATCGGTTTAAGTTGAATCTGTCGATATTAACTTTTTTATGCATGGACAGGTTATATGCCGTCTCTGGCAATTAACATAAAAAAGCAGTAAAACTATGTCACCTGCTGGTCATTGAAACATGCCTCTTGATTAAGCATTTGGTATAATGTAGATTCTTCAATTTAATGCGTATGATACCTAGTCAACTTTTGGGCAAGTTTGCATATTTTTGTCCCCTGCTGATTTTCTTTTCAATTATATTTTTCAACAAAAAATATTTTGTATAAATCCCCATGCCTGAAAATCGACCCTTGCCAACTAAAGCAATATCCCATATAATCTGCAAGGTCTAATCTGATGTTGGTGGTACAAAACTCCCAGATGCCACTCGCTAAAGTTGGTGTGTTCCAAACGTACAGGCGGACAAATCATAATTGAGCCGCGACATGAGATTTCCAACAATGTGTTATGTGCAACCAGCAAAGGCTCAGACCAGCCTGCGCATACACACAGTCTGATCAGAGCCTTTGCTAGTCGCTTAAATATGCTATGAATGTTAAGCTACTGACCGAACATCATTTGGAGTTTCTAAGCTTAAAATGAGAATGCACAGGCTCGTCTGAGTCTACACATGTCAAAACGTCACATTGATGAAAATCACATGTCGTGTCAATTAGACTGGTTCCAGTCCTTAAAACAATTTTTCATCAAGGTGTCATATCACATACTTGGTAGCTAGTCCTACTCTGATGGCTCAGTTTTTAATCTGTTTTTAAAACAGAGCCATCAGAGTAAGACTAGCTAAAAGTATATGATATGACACATTCATTAAAAATTGTTTAAGGACTGGAGCCATTCTACGTGTCAATCTACAGGAGGAGGAAGAACAACTGGCTGAAACACACGGACAGTTACAGACCGCCAACATATACGCCTGTTAGTAACGTGTTCTGCTTGTGCATCTCTACATAGATAGACTTTCTCCAGTCCTTAAACATTTTTTCATCAATGTGCGATATCATATATTTGTAGCCAGTCTAACTCTGATGGCTCTGTTTTTTTTTAAAACAGAGCCATCAGGGTTAGACTGGCTACACGTATATGATATGACATATTGATGAAAACATGTTTTAAGGACAGGAGCCAGTCTAGTAAATAGAGTTTGGACCCAGGATCGACATTTTATTGGTTCTGTTTTTTTTTCTTTTTTTTTTGTACAACTTAATTTTATTTAATTTTGAGTCGTGACATATGATTTCCACATAGATTTCCAACAATGTGGCATTTTGACAAGTGTAGACTCATACGAGCATGTACAGCCTCCTTTTAAGTTTAGAAACTCCCAATGATGTTGGATAAGTAGCTTAACACTCATAGAATATTCAAGCAACTAGCAAAGGCTCTGATCAGACTGCGCGTATGCGCAGGCTGATCTGAGGCTTAGCTGGTTGCACATACCACATTGTTGCAAATCTCAATTTTTGAAGAAGAAGAAAAAAACAACAACAACAAAAGCTCTTTAGCTACTGGTGTCGTCTGCCAATAGCCTTTGCAAATCGTCGGCCTGATCTAGATTCAAACTGTTTTACACTCTGGTGGAATTCCTGAATGCATTTTTGAAAAGGTTTATTTGAAAAAAAAATCAGCAGCAGACGACAAAAAGCATGGTTAAATAGGCAAATTTTAAACAGGAAACTGGAAGATAGATTTTCAAGATCAAACTGACTTTAGGGGTTTAATCTAATCGGGAGATTTAGATTTATCCTGATTTTACATTATGAATATTGTTATACAGGTTATGACGACCGTGTCAACTTACCCTGCTGAATAGAGTTGGCCTCGACGCGAGAATATCTGTCTGTACCCACACACCTTTATACATGACTTATGAACCCAAATTCCAGGAATCATTGATCCACCTCTGCATCTGGATGTTTACCTGGAAATTCGCTCATCATCCGCTCTTTTGCCTTATGGTTCACCCTCGGACCCAAAAATAACATGTATTACTGGGCTCTTTCGTAAAAAATAAATCTGCTCTTTCGTAACGTCACTTTAAAGCAAGTTTAGTTATCATATCGTTTGCAGGCTGTTCGTATGCGACAAAGTCAGGGTTTCTCAGGCATTCTTCCCGCAATTACCATATGAGCCGCGACATGAGATTTCCAACAATGTGGTATGTGCGACCAGCAAAGGCTCAGATCAGCATGCGCATACGCACAGTCTGGTTAGAACGCTTGAATCACACCGTCCAACCCGATTCGGTGTATGAATATTCTATGAGTGTTAAGCAGGTAGTAGATCTGACTGCTGCTGACTGAACATCATTTGGAGTTTCTAACATGTCTAAGCTTAAAAGGATGCTGCATAGGCTCTTCTGAGACTACACTTGTCAAAGTGCCACATTGTTGGAAATCACATGTCGCGACTCAATTATGGCGTCGCATCGACGTTTATATGACGCTCTTGCGCCGTCATGTACTTGCTGCGATACCACTATGGTACTTCAGTCTTTTTTTTGTAACGCAATCGCAGAAACATGCAAAATATGAAACCTATGCAAAAAAGCACAGATTTCATATGTATTTTGTATATTAAAGGCATCGATCAAACCGTACTGCGTGGGTTCGTGGGACATGCATTATTTTAACGTTGAATAATATAATACTTAGGAGTTATCATCATTGACAGATCTTAAACTATCGCTTGAATCAGCATTTCTTAAATCGAACTGAAGAAATTTTGAAAACTCTAGATTTAAATGCTTGAGTCGAAGATTCTCTTGATACCGTTTATGTAACGTGTCAAACTGACAGCTGATTGTCAGGACACAAACACGTATTGTTTCACAGGAAAAGGGCACCATCAGAGAAGCTCCAACTGTCCAGTGGGCCACTCGACGTCATTCAAGACTGGTGGGTACAGCGATCAGTATAGGTCACGTCGACGTCAGCATTCCGAGATGGGAAAAAAGTAACGTAAGCTACATATCAAAATGATCAATGACGCCAACCGTTTAAAACACCGGTGATCAAAATGGGTTGTCTGACGAAATAAGCACCCCAGCTAGGAGAGTCCCTCTCAGAAACCGTGCCCCGACGTTGTTTAACTTTTTTCCATGCTCAATTCACTTGAGCATGGAATTTGTCTTCATCATAAATTTTAAAATGCCAACAAATGTTGTCATTTTAAAATTTATGATTAGGATAAGTGACATTGACTGTTGATCTGAGCGCGAAAATTGTATTTTGATTTTTTTAAAGATTATAAATTTCATATTCAAGTGAGTTTGAGCTTGAAAAAAGTTTAATAATCTCTAGCCTAGGTGCATGCTGGTCCCAGACTGGGTGAGCGTTGCCTGTGTGGCCTCAATTAAGTCCGTTTTCGGACGACCTTACTCGTGTTCAATAGGGATTTTCACCTTTAGTTGTTCTGGGAGTGATTTTAGATCATTTTAATCTTTTAGGATAACAGTTGAGAAAACATTATGTAATTTTTAAAGAAATAAAATGATCCTCACCATGCGAACACGAATGTGTATCCTATACGAACAAGAAATGCGTGGATCAGTCGGCGTATTGGCACATCTTGGAATTTACAGTGTTTTCTCTGTCTAGATATTACTAAAAAGGCTATTTTTGACGCTATCCAATCAGACGTCGCGCGTTACAAAAGCAGGTGAATTAGAATGTATAATAATACTTTTTTTTTTACAGAAGACAGGTTTTTTCGTGATGAAGTTCAGCTAATCCGAACTGAGTTCTCCACTCACCCTGAACATTCGTTCCCTGGGACCTCCGAAGAAGAGCTGATGAAGATGATGGGTTTGACTCGTACGGTTATTTTGAAAAATCTAAAACTTGATATCCAAACCAAACAGCACTGCTGATAGGGAGCGCAGTGGCTCAGTCGTAGAGTGCTTGACTCGAGACCGAAGGGTCGTGGGTTCGAGCCTCACCGGCGTCACTGCGTTGTGGCTGGAGCAAGACACATTTATTAGTACTGGTTCAACCCAGGAAGACCCGTCCCTGTTTAACTGAAAGATTGTTGATGGGACGTAAAGAATCAAATAAAACAAACAAACAAACAGCACTGCGTTGTTTGGTAGCACTGCATTGTTTGGTTTGGGTGTCAAGTTTTAGATTTTGCAAAATAAGATGTAATAAACCATAAGAATATCTCATAATGTGCAATGTATACACTGATGTAGGTGGTATAAGAGTGTTATACCATCATGATGGTTATAACACCATGATGGTTGTCCACTAGACTGGCTCCAGTCCTTAAAACAATTTTTCATCAATGTGTCAAATAATATACTTGTAGCCAGTCTACCTCTGATGGAGAGCCATCAGAGTTAGACTGGCTACAAGTATATGATATGAAACATTGATGAAAAATTGTTTTAAGGACTGGAGCCATTCTAGTTGTCCATCTGTACGAAAGAAAATCCAGTCGCTAAGATCATATCCATGCACGTACAGGCGGACAATCGGGGTATCACTCATAATGTTTCAAGATTTCATACTGGGGCTATGAATAACCGAATATCAGCCAGACATCGTGTAAAAGACAACATCGGATTTTGACAAAAACAAAACAAAAAACAACAACAACAATGCCTAAAACCAAAATACGCTGCCGCCTCTCTATTTTGACTTATGCAGCATCTGTGTGCCACCATGGCTTTATTTGAGTGCGCTGTACAATGTCCGTCCTGGCGTACTTTGACGTCATTTTAAAAGACGTCATTTTATGGCTCAATGGAAAAGGTAACAATTGGTCTGGGTGGATAGACAGGAAGTCACAATCCCAATTTGATTTACCTGAAGATTTAAAAGGCTTTATCGGTTTACCATATCAACGGATTTAAAAATCAGAAGCACATGAAAAGGGGAAATTGTAGGCATACATCGCTAAATTTACGCCCATTCCGACACAGCACAGCGCAACGACAACACAAAACGTAAAAATGACCCTACCAACGCTTGTCAAATGTCGTATGACGTAAAATGTCTTATCGACGTCGACTAGAGGGCGGCGCGCCAACCATTACTCGCCATCTCATCAGTGGATATGCTTAGTGAGAAAACTTAGTCAATCCATTTTTGCTGACTTAGCTGATTTTTAAGCAACCGAAATCATTTCAAAATTTCGAACAACTCGCCATTATAATGAACATTAGGCCATTTTAAAACGAGAAAAAAAATCACACTTCTGGTTATAACCCAGCAGGCACACAACTTTGAAACAACGTCGTACCAACGTCGATGCGACGTCATGACGTCGCACCGACGTTGGTTCGACGTTGTTTCGACGTCATGTGCTTGCTGGGTAAGATGGAAACGTCCATGTGGGTAGCAGAAACTATAAATGGTAACTAGTCTGAAAATTGGACTCACCGATGGTTCATTCAACACGAATCTTCCAAGTAAGCACATAAAAACGGGTCACTTTGGGCCCGTCATCTAAAACATATAAACGCCATTCAAATCAAATGGCGTTTAGCTGGTGGACCCATGGTGGCTGACCTTATTTAGAGATAGTCATCATGGGTTGCTGGTAAGAACCTCAAAAGCATTTCGGTTGATGATAATAGCTTTAACGTCTACACTCTTTACACTCTTGTGGAACACTTGGCATACATTGGTGAGTGTTGAAACAGTTTTTCATGACATACGGCGGCGATGATGATGCATTCCATTTTTTTTACTTTTACTTCGCTTTATCTAGATTCGAGTTATCGAGTCAGTAGTACTTTGATTTAGTGGTAGGGTTAAAATTTCGCAAAATTTTAAAGGAAATAAATATTAATTAAAGCAGTGTTTTCAGAGGAAAATTATGTCTCCTCCAACCGCAATATGAGTCGACAAGCATGCTTACTGCTCTTTATTGTTTCACAATGATCCATCAATTATTTCAAGGAAGAGCATGCACAAATACAATTTTGGTCAAACTTTGAAATTACAAAATGCTGCTGTTACCGTGAATATAAGGTCAATGTCATTAAAATCTAATGAACGCTTTTTAGTCTACAAACAATGTATTTATGCAAGTTAGGTGCAAAAACCCCACATGTTCAGAATAGGCTAAATTTACCATACATGCCATAATTTGGCCCTTCTGAAAGCCGATTCCCACAAGATTTTCAAATCTCACAAAATTGAACAAGTTTGGTGCAGAAACACCCACTGAATATAAATGGAAGGTGCACTAATATGTTTTTCTTCAATTAACAGAATATAAAGTAAAATAACTGTAATCTTCAGTAACATGTAACTAGCCTCATATTTTTAGTGGGCGATACTGTCGTGATATCAGCTGAAAAGTGGGGTATTTAAGACATCCTACTTAAAAATGTATTTAGCTTCATGCTTGACCTTCATGATGTGTTAATATCAAAGGGATATGAGGGGAAATTGTAACACTACACACCTATCATAGCGGATGATAAGTGGCCATTTCCTACCATATAAAGTATGTTAATATTCTTTACCTGCTGGTGTCGTCTGCTGATGACCTTTGCAAACAGTTTGGACCCATATCAGGCCCGACGAAATGTCGGGCCTGATATGGACCCGATCCGTTTGGCACTCTGATGCTATTCACGAAAGAATTTTATGAAAAAATGCATTTTGGAAAAAATCAGCTGGCGACAAAAATCATGAAAATGAATATATCCAGTATGCAAAGAGATCAATTTGCGGTCAAGGTGTCCGTGGTTTATGGACTTTTAAAAACGTGAGAAAGTAAACTTTATCGCATGAGCAAGCTGACCGAAGTCTTCACTTTTGCCTATCCAAAATTCATGACCAGTGCGCACGTTGGACTTTTTCATACTCTTCACGCATTTTTGAAGAACATATGGCCTAACAATGTTTAGCGGTAAAGCAATAGTCCCAACAAACCAGAAAGCATCCAGAAAACCAAGCAAGTTTCCAAACCCTCTGAAACCTCCAAATACTTTCAACGAACTTTGTAGTTCATATACGCGAAGACAACGCTCTAGAACAAAACTAACACTACAACGTCAAAAAAAAACCCCCATGCAACAACAAACAACAACAACAACGCCAATATGATCTTATTTTAAGTTCCACACGTTCTATACTCAGCAAACTTCGTCACACTCAGAAACATCGCTATTTCTATCAGCAAACTCTCGATGAACACTACAAGCTCCATACACTCAGACCCTGATTGTCCCGCACTCACGAAACACCGTCAGTTCTTATTTTTTTTTATAATTTATTCTCAGAAAGTTCCGCACAATCTGAGAACACTGTTTGTTCTATCAGCTAATCCCCCCACTCTCTCGCTTTCTCTCTCTCTCTGCAAACACTAATGAAACACCTCTAGTTCTTTCAGCAAATTAATGAAGAACACAAGTTCCGCACACTCAGAGAACAGCGCTTGCTCTCTTAGCAAATCCCATCTCGATCTGAAAGTTCCACACACAAAGACGCTTAAAGTTCACTAACCACTCACTGAGAAGACACTACTAGTTTACTCAGCAAACTCTACAAACATAACAAGTTCAACACACTGAGAAGACACTGCTAGTTCACTTAGCTGCACACACCGAGAAGACGCTGTTAGTTCACTTAGCAAACTCTCTTCCAACAGAACAAGTTCCACACACTGAGAAGACACTTCTAGCTCAGCCAGCAAGCACTCTACCAAAAGAACAAGCTGCACACACCGAGAAGACACTTCTAGTTCACTTAGCAAACTCTCTTCCAACAGAACAAGTTCCACACACTGAGAAGACACTTCTAGCTCAGTCAGCAAGCTCTCTACCAGTTCCACACACCGAGAAGACACTGCTAGTTCACTCAGCAAACTCTCTAACAACAGTACAAGGTCCACACACTGAGAAGACTACTGATCTCATCAAACACGATCATATGTAAACTTGGCTAGACGGAGCAAAATAGTGGCGATGATGTCTTGTACGTCGGGCCTTGTTGGGCCGTATTTGTCACATTGGTGAAGAAAACTTTCAATGATAGGTGACGAATATGGCCTAAGAAAGCTTCGTTTTAAGCAATAGCCGGATTACAAGTATTTAATAATTAAATAAATATTAAGTATTTTTCAGCTAAGTGCAACTTTTTTTCAGGGCGACATACATAAAGTGGTTAGTCATATTTAACAATGTTCTCACTTAAAACAAGCGAACACCTTTTAACCAACGGAAGGAGGTGATTATTACTGAAAACTAAGCTCTTTAGTGGTGTTTCAGAAGTCCCCGACAAAATGTCTCGGTGAATATGCGAGTTCCTGTGTGGCCGGCTTATTATTATGTCATTTTAGCACTTTTATTTGAGACAGCTAATAAAAGATGAATTTTTACTAGGCTTCACATGGGTGGAATAAAAACTCACTTAACCTTTTCATTTTTTCTAAATTCCCCTGACTGAAAATGCTATTCCCTGAACTGGATATGATTTAATTTTCAAGATTTTATCTGACCGTGGCAACCCTGCATCGGTAATCATGATGGATTAGTCAGATTCATGGGTGAAAGTTCAGAACTTCCGAAATCTTCCAACTTTAAAACTTGCAGGGAGCCTGAAAAAATGAAATCGATTGTTGGATTTATTTTTTTTACGTCCCATCAACAATCTTTCAGTTATAAAGGGACGGGTCGGGCCTTCCTATGTTGAACCAGTAATAAGCTACGATTAATGTTTTTGCCCAAGGACTCAACGCAGTGACGCTCGCACCCGCTGTCTCGAGTCAAGCACTCTACCACAAAAAAAGAATAATTTCAAGTTTAAATGATTGTGCTGAGCTAATCTGAAAATTAATCAGAGAAGCTATTATAATCTCCATAATTCAGCATTTTAAGGCTGACTTTCTTTGGAATGTCAGCCTAAAAATCCTGAATTCAGGATTATTCTCGAAAACTTTCACCAATGCAGATTCACTGAGGAAAGCAAACAATGTGTGTAGTTCTCTGAAAACAGTTTTGGATCAAGATGGGTCCAAACTGTTTGCAAAGGTTGTCAATATACATCAGAAGTCGCAGCTAGGAAGGGAGGAGCTATTAAGGTTGTGCTTGCGAGGTTTTGGGGCCCAGAATGGGGCAAATGAAATGCTGCAAACAGGGAAATGTATTAAGATGTCATACCACTTCTTGGGGGATTTATAATAACTCTACAAGGATATATTCGGTAAAAATCTTTTATTTCTCACCTATCATATTAGGATAAAACAATGACATATCAAACAACTGTTTATCTCTGCCTACTTGTCGTCTGCTGACTATTTTCAAAATAAACTTTTTCGAAATTTTTTTTCTGGAATAATATCATCAGTATCAAACAGTTTGGACCCAGATCAGGCCCGACGTTTTGTCGGGCCAGATCTGGGTCCAAACTATCTGCAAAGGTTATCAGCAGACGACACTAGTAGACAAAGAGTTGAGAAAATATCTAACAGCGTCAAATCGTCCTGCTATCCTAAAACTAGGATAAGTTTCCATGCAAATATACAATCTGTTTCATGATAATTCGGCACAAACTCGAAAAACTCGAAAATACTTCAGAACAGTACAAAAAATAATCAGCTAATCTTGGCTCAGTTATTAAACGACTGTTACAGCAAAGCCCACAAGATTTTAGACCCCATTTGGCGGCAGTCTCATTAGTTCGTTGTGGACAAAGTGATGATCAGACTGCACAAAAAGGGAAACACGATACCAACTACATCATGAGAATTTCTTTTTTTATGTGAATGAGAAACTGTGCCCTACTGTAGACAGATTTTCTCATGACAAATTTTGTATCATATGATTTTTGTGGTCAACTTTTATTATTATTATCTTTCTAGGTCTTTGCTGTATCAAAACTCAAAATCCAAAATTAATTCAGAAAACGTGGATGAAAAGTACCAAAGACTTCATTTCATCTGTTTCCATTGATTTTTTTTTTTGGATACAAATTGCAGGCAAAAATTAGCTGTAGCGAAATATGTACTGTTTTGTGTGAGGCCATTTAAGTCTTGCATAGAAAGTGGCTGCATTAGCGGATTAACTTAAACCGTCTCAAAGGGATTGGAACCAGAATATTTTATAGGACTTGAATTTTCTCTCCATATAATGGAATTCATGGCTGTCAAAATTGCCCAGTGACAAAGGAAAGTCCTGTTGCAGATGCACTGGTCAATACAGGCCTCCATAATCACAAAATTCCCAAAGTACATAGTTCCATATCCCAAAACATAGCATAACAACAGCATTCACTCAGTTTCAAAGCTCAAGCAAAGAATATTTTGGATTAATTCATGATTATATCACTCTGGAACACTTCAAGAGGATATTCATTGGAATTGCCTCTTAGAGTCAACTCCAGGGAGTACCCACAAGATAGTTTGGTGCGCCTTTGCATATAAAGAAAAGGAAATTGTTAACCCACCTCTCCCCTGAGCTAAGAAGTGTAAATATGGTTAGCCTAAACTGGATTCAAACTTGCAGTTACACAATTATTATCCCTCTCGCACGCAGATACCCCAAACTATTTCCATATAAAATATCTTCTTATCACAAAATTATAGTTTAAGGGTAAAAAAATAATAAAAAAGGGGGAAAAAAGGGAAACATTATGGCGCTTAAACTTCATATCACGGCTGAGTAACAAATTGAATCTCTCAAGCAATCACATTGTTATAAATTGTCCGCCCTTGGCAGCCCTCTCCACCCAACAGAGAGGGCGCTACCAGGCCGGACTCGTCAACAAACTACAACCATACACATCTAGGATTTCGTTCAAAATCTCAGGAGTTTCAATTCATTATCAAAGTTCAGGTGACATTCAACAAAGACAGCCTTGACAACACATATCAACTTAGCTGTGACTAACTTCAGTCTTAATCATGACCCTGCTATACCCATATTTCCTGTTTTCCTCCCTGCTTGTAAACATAGAAAAATAAATGAAATCCTGCAAGTGGATAAAATTAGGGGAGTGTAGGTAGTATATCTAACTTATGGTCAACCACAGGCTCTATACAGGTTGTCTTAGCTCTAAGTCATAACTGACTTAAAACAGATCCAATGCTGCTGGTCTACACTGCTTGCCGGCCGAGTTGAAGCTGGACTGGGCTTGATTTGTTTCAAAAACACTTGGAAGCCTTTTGATTTCAAGGTAAGCCAGGTTTATTAAATCCTTTAGAACCAACTAGTCTGGTTCCCTCCCCTAGATCTACCTATCTGTGGAATTGAGATGATAACAGGGCACCAGTTTAAGAACCAACTAGCAGCAGCTATGTTAAAGTAGAGGGGCAGAGACAATTCCCAGTAAGACTATTCAGTTAGTCACAGACTAAAGCATTGTGTATGGGTCAGCTGTCTTGTCAAACGAACACCCGACTGGCTTCTTGACACAGACATTCAGAGAAAAAAACAACTGATCATCATTTTTTCTTATTCATTCTTTCTTTCTGTGCATCCAATTTTACAAAGAATACATGAAGAAAAGACCGAAAGTAAACAAAAAAAAGGTAAATTACTATCACAGCTTAAGAAATACTATTAAAATAATTGAATAAGTTCATGAGGTTTTAGTACTTAACGCGTATATGTGTAAAATCATTCTTCATACAGGCTTGCACAGCAATCTAGTGGGCAAAGAGAATTACGGCCTAGGCCATCATCTATATCCCTATGTATGCGCAAGCAGTTTAGGCAGTGGCAAAGCTGCATGTCTAAGCATTCACTCACCACATACGCGATGAGTACCACACGCGATGAGTACCAATACCTCGTGAACTGGATCAATTGTTATGAACTGAAAGACACCCAACTTAATTTCAGATCTGAAGACATAGGCCCAGTAAATGTTCGGAAATGTTCATAAATTTTGAACACTTTTCTCTTTCTGTTCTTAAATAAAATATTGGTCATCAGGGCTAGAATCCACAAAATGCATGTTGGAATAGCAAACAGGGAAGACCCAGATCAGACTGCTTCTTCAGAAGCAGTCTGATCTGGGCCTGCCCTGTTTGTCTAGAGCTTTTTGCGTGACAGACAAGTGTTCCAAATTTGAGAATATTTACTGTTATTATATACCAAAATATATCTTGTGTGTACTAATCCTTACATTGAAGACCCACAAGTTAAATTTTAGTGCAAAAATACAACTTCTTCATGGAACCTATGTGAAATCTTAAAATAGCCTGAAATTAAACAATCCTGGTTCGGTCACATTGTTCTGTGTTCATTTCATATACAAGTGTCACTCATTGAAGACAGGACAAAAATATTCAATATCATAGAAATATTCCAAAAAATGTCCTTTCATAAGTCCTTCAAACTAAACAAATTTTTTGATATGACTAAATCGTCATCCTTCCTGCCTCATTTGAACTTGTAAATGTTTTACATCTCCTAACCCTTCGGTTAAAAGATTTCGAGACATTTGCGTCAAAAGTGGGACCTAAGGCATTTACACAATACTTTGTTAGTACATTCAGAGAACCAAAACTGGGTTATCTTTTCCTTTGTATCAGTATGAAAGGAAGTTATTGCCCTTTGTTCTCTTATTAATGGTATCAACCATTGTGCGATCAGAATGACAAAGATTTAACAGTTTTGAGTGCTATTCTGAGTGCACAAATGACTTGATATTCAGTTTCAAAGCCTTTTTTTACAGAAATAAAATTTCTACATCTACATGTGCAAAACATATTTTTTTTTTGTAAAATAATTTTTTTTCACGTTTCATTAAATTTTTTTGTTGTTTTTTCTATTTAGTAGCATATGTGTCCAAAGCATTTTTCATTTTTTACAAATATCTCTTTCTTTTCTTCTCCTATATTTTGGTTTTCAAACATTGCATGGATCTAAACGCTGTGTCTTCTAAAATTCCAGTCACCTGACATTATAGGCCTAGGAAATCAACTATTGCTTCGAAGACCAGACTTTAATACCCAAACTGTGCTTCAGAGCTGAGGTAGGAAGTTTTCACAGGCTTTGAAAACTGATTGGTAGAGAATATTTCCAAATTCAAATCTATACAATTCCATATGATATCGGGTTAAACCTTCAATCACATATCGGTCCAATTAAATTTGAATCTTGAAACATTGTTCAAACCAAATAGATAGTAATTCAGAAAATGCTGGCACCAGACATGTACTCTACTACGGATGTCAACGTTTAACCTTTTCAGTGCTTTGATTCTGACAAGTCAAACATTTATAACTGTCCCGATAGAATACTTGTTGGAAAGTCAACATTTTCTCACCTTACCATTCGAAAACTCATTAGAGGTAGCCGAATTCCATCAAAACAATAAATACATGTATAATACATGGTTTCTTAATGTTTGTCAATATTTCTAGTTCTAAACGAGCCACGTAGAAAGAACGCTAACGTCCTAATTTGGCTCATCGTTGTTGGATTCTCACCATAAAATACCATGGCACATCATCTACCATATCTTACCACAATGAAACTTGTCAATATCAGCCAGTGAATGAACTTTAATATGATCCAAATTTCACAGACCTGTGTTTTTTGTAATTTCAAGAAATTCTTCCGTGAATTTTTTATCTTGAATCTTACAAATTGGCCTGGGATGACTAACCGGGCGATGACTAATCGGGGTCTAAGCAGATCATAAAGTTAAAATTCACTGACTTACAAAACTTTGACAAGCTCTACAGTATTGATAGCTTGTCACATGTCAATTATAAATCGGTCCAAACTTGGACCATAAAATGCATTTAATTCTGAATCTATTTCTGTGAACTTATAAATACATTATTGTGTTCTTTTCTCTCAATATTCCTTAACCAGTAAAAAATATCTAAAAACATTCGTCAATCAAAGAATGATGTTTATTTTATCAATTTTGCACAAAGATTGGAAAGACCGAATTTTGAAACACCAAAAATAAGTTGAGGTCAAAATATAAGAGAAATATCTCATAATTTTAAGCTTTTCATCTTGAATTTGTGTACTGAAAAACAAAATCTTAAACTAAGACATACAGGCGGAGAAAATATTGAGAGAAAACAAAACTAATAAAAATGACTGAACACATCTTTTTATATGCTGAGCCAGGACAAATGAAGACGAGGTTTCTCAACACACCAAATGCATACACATGGGTGAAAGTTCAAAATTTCGAAAATCCTGAACTTAAGAAATTCAGAATTTAAAACTTGCTGTATACCTCCAAAATATTAAAAAATCCAAGTAAAATGGTCAAATACCTTCAGATAAACTGATACTAAATCAGAAAAGATATTATAAACTTGCAGAATTCAGCATTTTGAGGCTGACTTTCTTTGGAGAAACAATTTCTTTGTCCTGGCTATTCCCGTCATGCACATAATCATATCAACAGAGGGCATGGATTTGTAACAGAGTTGCGAAGAGTAACTTTCTCTGAAAATCAATGTATCATTAGTATTATGTTGATCATGATCAGTGAATCTGGGTTTAATGCCTACCAAATATTTAGCCAACTGCATTAAAGTTTTTCAAAAGTTTATAGAAACTTCCAACCTTTCTAAAGTCTGATGTTTATAAGACTACTGGATTAAGAAATTTATAGTATATGAACCCCACTGTCCTTTTTGTATAAATTTGAACCCAACTATAATTTGTAAATTTGTTGGAGTTACTTGGGAGTACAGTGGGGTTCATATACTAAAAGTATAGCAGAGTTCAAATTTTGCAAGATCATCATGTTGACTACATAGATGGCAGACATTGATTGATGCATAAGGCTTGGCCCCTTCTTTCTATATAAATAAATAATAATTTACGACATCATTTCAAGGAAAAAAATCACAAAAAAGTATCCATACTTTTATAACATAAAAGGTTTGTCAAAATCAGAAAATTAACAAACTTGTTCGGGGAAAATAACCCAACTTGTAAACACTATGTACATAGCACTAGTCATTTTCTCAGACACCAGATAAGTCACAGATTTTTATCCTGATTGACAGCCCATCAACACATTTTCAAGGGGCCATATTGACGCAAAATTTTACAAGTTTTATATTTGCAAATACTGTTTGGCTACATTGTTGGTCAAGGTAACTTCTAATAGAATTTTCTTCTTATGAGACAAAATTGCAAAATTAAACTGAGCAAATCTTAATATCAATGTTCAATTAATCAAATAACAATTCATTTTTTTTCCATTGAGACTGTTCAAAAAAAAAAAAAAAAAGAAAAAAGAAAAAATCCTGAGCAAAAAATCTGATGTTCTTATCTGGAGTGCTGATCTATTTCAAGATGGAAGATGTTACGATGTTACAGCAGTTTTCTAGTCCATGCTAAATGAATTCCGTGAATATGTATAAATGATCTTTACTAGCTTGAAGTGATGTTTCATGAAAATGATCATATTTTTGCTACTCTATACATGGTAGTGAAATTTGTAGCACCTTTCTGATTTTTTTTTGTTATTTATTTTTTATTGTCATTTATACAAGAATATATATATTGACAGTTGAAAAAATGATATGATTTCTGGATGAAATGACATGACAATATCACATTAGGCAGCGGTTTTGTATGTTGAGTTGGATGATCATGGATGAATTTTTGTTCATTGAAATGGATGAACAGACAAATATGCAAAAATATTCATGAACATTTTATATATCTCTATAAAGTACGTATGTACAACAAAGTTGGACGACAAACACGCCCATTAAACAAATCTTTAACAAGTAAACACATCAACAGAACAAACAGCCTTTAACATTTTAACAAACAGGTAGGTTCAGACAATTTTTTTGAAATTCAGATATTTTTGCCCATTTGAGCATCAAAATGCTTTGAAAGCATTTTGATGCTCAATAGAGCAAAATATCTAAATAAATCACCGTACTTATCATCTTGTCTGATCCTACAAAATTTAAATCCTGGTCAAGGCACCAAATCATTCTGTGCCTTATACCAAAATTATCAGATCTTGATAATTTGATTTTTTTGGGAGAGTGAGACATCTAAATTTGAGAAAGTGGGAAAATGTAGAGATTGATTCATGTCCTGGAGACTTTTTGAGACCTGAATGCTGTAAATACAGTGAAATATGAGATTTTATGATAAATTTAAAAATGAATTTTAAGTCTGGGTTAAATGGAGATCAGACAGTTTCTTTATTGAGATTCAACTATAAAATGCGTTTTTGTATAGATATCATAATATCCATATATATATTTAAGGAAATGGGAAATTTATCTATGAATATTAAGATCTGTGTAGTAAAAATGAATTATGAATGAGATTTTGACATGATATTAGTGTAATTGGTCCCATGATTTGAGCAAACACTTTATTCGTGGTCCATGAAAAAAATGCAAAATTTGAACAAATGGTTAAGGATTCTGTACATTTCCTTCAAAATATGAAATTTGTGACGTTTCATGATTGATCAGATTAAACCAATGTTAGAAATTATACCATGATGAAAATTAATGATTGACCGTCAAGTTTAATGCATTGAAATAGAAATCTGCAACGGAAGAGTCCAAGACCATGTCAGCGAGCGTAGACTTAAGTCAACGAATACAGGCTCATCACGGCTCCACCAGATTTCTTTTTGTTTGAAGAATAGAAATGCAAACTTGACGAGGAATGATATTGGCAGTTTTGAACACTTTCATCAACAAGGTAACAAAAAAAATCAAAATGGCTTGCAAAGAGCCATATCTAACATGATCGATTAATGTTTAGGAAACACAAATAATAAAGACACCCTATGATAACAGACATATAGCAACAGTACAGACTCTGATCAGACTGCCTGATGGAGCAAATCTTATCACAAATTTCAAGAACTGGAAATGAAAAAGACCAAGGTTGGTACAGTGGAGTAGCCAGAATGCTGAAAAAGTTACGCACATCAAAGGGAGACTACTGTATCAAGCACTGATTCTCTACAAGTATGTCCCTTTTCAAATTGGAATTTCTCTCAAAGGAAAGAATTCGCTCCCAGAGGGAGCGAATTCTTTCCTTTATGAGCAGTTCCTTGTAGTATGGAAAATCAAGTTTATTACATTAAGTGACCTCCCTTTGAATGTTACTATTTTTATGCACGTGCATAGCCTTTGTTTTTATCAAAAGGTGTCTTTGTGATTCCCATGAAAATAAAAGCTACTAGCTACAAAATCCACTAAGCAATGTCTAATGATACAAATAATTTCATGTGGCTGGCAGTTAGTAGCAGTTTTTTTTTTTTGTTCTTTAATACAGGTAAATTAAAAATTGTACTGTCCTGCCAGCCATGAGTGACAGTGACGTCATGTTTTGTTACAAAGTTATCAGGAACTTAGAATTGATAGGATTAATACACAAGTGATCTTTCGATTCACGTTAGCTCAAGTGGAATTTGCAAGTTAATGTTTTACTTAGCAATTGTAAACAAAACATTATGTCACTGTAACCCTTGGTTGGCACGACAATAGTAGAAATGCATATTTTTTTCTTAAGATTCTGACATTTTTTTTGTTTTTGTTTTGTTTATTCTTTATATCTTTTTTTTCTTTAAAAATTCTAAATTAAACACTATAACAGCTTAAGCTCTTAACCAATTCCAATTATCTCCCTTTCAAACTAGATGACATTTCTTCAACAAGTGATACCAGCATTTTTGAAATGCAAAGCTAACCCAGATTAGTAATTATGACTCGGTCTCTGGATTCAGTTCTCCCAAAAATGCTGAATCTGCAAATATTGTTTATAGGGGCATAGCTAAAAAAGGGTTTCAGATATTTTTTCAAAAAGTGTTTTTTTTCTAAACTTCTTTTTAAGGCAATGTTAAACCATCTACAATTTCAGTTTTTTTTTATCTAAATGAATACCTTTTGGTAGAAACTAATATTTTTCATAGCACTAAATTCCAAAATTGTTCAACTTTCTTGTGACCTCACTAAAATATATGTTGATGTCCCCTCACTCGAACCACCACAATGGTTCCAGTAAGATGCAAACAACAATCATTTAATAAAACTGAAAAAATTTCTGAAAACCCAATCAAGCTATACCCCAGCACTTTTCCCACTTTTATCAAAAGTGGATGTCTTGAACATCTGTGGGCGTAGTCGGCTGTTCCTTTAAGTGTTCATGTGTATGCGTGTGTTCCGTATGATGTGTACTTGAATGATCCATTTTATTCGTTGTTTCTATAGTGGGCGCTGCCATGTTTGATAAATTTACAGCAAGAGTCTGTTCTATTTGTTCTTGACACGATCGTAAACAATCCTGAAATCACAGAAAATAAAAAATAATGTTAATTCCAATATTTTTTTCAAAAAGCATAAAAATGGTTTTCTGATCTAAAGTGGAAGAGAAATATCTGCATTGACCCTATTGCATTCAGGACGACCAAAACTCAAGTTTTGGCCGCCCCGAGCGCAATAGGGTCAAGCAAGCAGAATTCACTGTGCAAATTCTGCTTGTATTGCTTTACAATGCAGGTTCTTGCTTGAAAAGGTACGGCTATTGGTATGAATACATTAGTGCTTCTATGTGGAGCAAGAAAGCTTTCAAAGAAACATCAAATCTGGGTATTATTCGAAATGTACTCCTAGAAGACCACCCAAATCTGTACATTTCCAAGTTATTCCACCTAATTATAGTCTTAAACGGAAATAAAGTTCGTATTTTTTCATTTAAATTCCTTTTTCATACCTCTAAAGATTGTGTAAAAGTTATTAACCAAAACTTTCAAAACAAAAAATTAAGAAGCAAGATTGTAAAACCATCTTCATTTTTTTTTTAAAGTTTTCTGGAGCTCTCTGAAATCAGTATGATCTGCAGAAAGTTGCATAATTTCTGACCCAGGAAATGATGTGGTCTGGTATCACTCAACAGTGGGAACAGACACCATTTAATGTTCATTTCTCAAATTTCTGGTACAACCAGTGCCAAAAATCTTAGAAAATTTACTTAAATCCACCTTCTCTATTGTTACCTATTCAGAAGTTGACATTTGCACCCTCTTTTTTTTTTTATCTGACAGCATTTTTTTGTGCTTTGAGCTATTATTAATCTAAGCATGCATGCCCTGCTATTGAGCAAGGGTAGATGCCAGCAGGCAGCAGAGGCTCTGATGAGACTGTGTGGCTTTGCAGACTTGCACAAGTCTTCGCTGGACACACTGAAGTAGCATGTACCATTTTATTCAGATGTATTGTTGAAAGAATTGATATGCAAAAAGAAACAGACCACTCCCAATCAAGCTTCCTATCAAATCTAGGTCAATTACTGAACAATAATTGATCTTTTATTGCAGCGGAGAGATTTCCTGGAGGATCTACCTGATATGAGTCTATCAGGCTGGCTGGTGTTAATCTCCACAGCTCAATAATTTAGATAAAAGTTCAAGCCTATAACCTGTATATCCCATTCTTATCCTTTATGACCCACCCAGGCCAGATATTATAGAGAATGCAATTTAATTTTTTTTTTCTTAATTCTCAACGAAAACATATGTTGTGGGTGCTCAAAAGATCTGTCTTGATGAGACGGTTCTTATGTGCACCCAAAATACATGTTTAGATTGATGGTTAATGAAAAAAGTACAATTTTATGCTCAAAAAAAATTGCTTATCTGAGCCTGTGCCCTCTACTGAACCAAGACACTTGAGAACCCTTCTAAAGAGGAAGTAAATATGTGAGCCACACAAAGCTCCAGATAAACAAAAGTATTTTGCCTAAGAATTCAATTATTTTCTTACCCAGTACTTAAAACATGTGATCTGGGTGCCCAAAAGAACTCATTGAGACGGCTCTTTTGAGTACCCACAACATATGTTTTGGTTAAGTATTAAGAAAATTGATAATTTAACACCTCTTGATCTATATGAAACATTTAATATTGCATGTTGAGAGCCAGATCAGTCAGTCAAATATTATCAATCTTTCTGGTGCACTCAATGTAGGCCCCATTTGCTTAATATACCTAGTCTGCCTGAGACCTTCATTTAGTTGGTTTTATCAAAAAGGGGCTCAATCGGCACTCAATTTTTAACCAAACAGAGATCAATACCATGAAGGTTTACAATTTCGCTGACACAGCAATTAGTTTTTTATTGACAGATATTCATATTGTTATTCTTGACAGATATTCATATTGGTATGTTTAAATTCTCTTTGAAATCACATGTGCTACTTCTAAGCGCCTGATCCAACAAGGGATTTAGGGTATAACAAAGAAAAAAGGTGAAAAACGCAAAATGTATCAAAACTTACCATTTCGATGCCTGTTATTTGGTGTAATCTCTGTAATAATTTAACATCTAAATGCGGTAATGTGTTATTTAACCCGTGGGTCGCTGCTCCTATACTACCGGCAGCTATCATGGATGGCGGGAACATCATAAATTTACAATCTGAAAATAAAATACAAAACATAAGCAAATAGCAAAGATATCGAAGTAACACTACGCATCCTATAAACAAAGGCTAACTCTCACTAGTCCAACTATTTGCATGCTGGATAATTTAACTTTCAAAATGTTTTCAGTCATTCTATCAGTATCAAACAATTTACATTTTTCTGCCCTGCCTCCCCATCTCCCCTTACATTGATTTTATTTGGCCATTTTAAGGCCTTATATGGGAGTCATCCCCAATCCAAAAGTGGCCTTTATTTTCCCAATTTCATGTATTTTAGCACTTATTTTCCCAATTTTCATAAAATATTTTCCCAAATATAAAGGAAAAGGTAGCTTTCCAAAATCCCAAATAAAATCACCGCCTTATCTGAACCTGCTATGTAATTCTTACTTACATGATAAGAATTCATTCTAAGAAATGGTGCAGTACCCTTCATGCTTAATTGTGCATTATGAAACTTAATGTGTATAACAATGGACAGCTGTCAGTCAGCTATTTGATGTCAGTTTCATCAGTCAGGTGTCAAACTTTGTATTAGTGCATAACCCACAGATCATGGCAGTAATACTAAGCAGTTTATGAATGGGGGCTGAATGTAATCAAAGTTAAGGGGATTTAGTGGTTTTTGTACAAAACTATCACAGAAGCATGAAAACCTATTGCCACACAGTAAACTCCCAGTGGCATGACAATCCTATTTAATGTCTAGGTCAATCCTATTGATAAGTCCCATAAACAACCACTTGTCCAGATAAAATAAATCACTGAGCAGATTAAACCCAACCTTTATCCAACCAAACATGTCTTGTGGGAACCCATTGGAATTGCCTCTAAGAGGCAATTCCAATGGGTTCCCACAATACATGTTTTATTTCAGAATTAGCTAAATATTACAATGAATGTTAAATTTATCTAGAGCAGAGAAATGGCAGTAGACACATAAGCTTAATCCACTCATTATGCTTGACTAATCCACAAATTGTAGGTCAAAAAGATTAAAGAGAGTTTCACATGCCAGGATAGCCTCTAATTTGAACCAATTACTACATGCTAGAACAATGACTCAAGAATGTTAGTAGTTTTATGCTTATCCATGACATATAATTAATTTAGGATTGGCCCAATTGGATGGAAATGGCTAAATAATGGCCAATAAAAGACTTGCATAATATTACAACTACTGGCAAAATATGGCATACATAACAAAAACAAACTGGGATCCCTTTAGGGTTTGAGTTTAAGTTGAACCAACCTGGCTCTGCTGCAGAGACTAGTTAGAATAAAGATGAACATTCACCAGACTCTTTTAGTTTCAAGTACCCAATCCTAACCTAGCTGTACAAAGGAAGACCCCTAATTCAAAGGGAACTTGAAGAATAACACTGAATTAGTACTGATTCCTGGATTAGAAAGAAAAAAAAGCAAAAAAGGCTAATTTCAAAATACTGAAATTGCATGAAGGAATTTTAGGACTAGTATAATTTTATATAATAAAGCTGTTCTGTCAATATGAACAGCTGTATGCAAATGAGACCGTTTAGAAAATATCATCAAGCATGCATGAATGACCCCACTTTTATAATGCATTCTTTTACATCGAAATGGCACGTGGCTTTGTAGCCCACATACCGGCAAATCAGATTTATTCAATAAAAATAAAAAATATAAAAAGTTTGCCATGAAATAGAATTATTAACTAGATGTTATCTTTTTTCTTCTTTTTGCTTCTACCTAGGCTGGACTTAAACAAATGTATGTTTCTGTTAAAAAGAAACTACTATTCGGAATTTTGGAGAAAACATTGTAGGCCCAGATCAAACTGCTCCTTTTGGAGCAGTTTGATCCGGACCTACACTGTTCAAATTCAGTTAAGTTTTAAACAACCTCTGGAAGACTTTTTTTTTAAAAAAATGCATAAAATTCCCCAAAGTGAATAATGTTCAATTACTTCTTTTTTCAATAAAGAAATCCTAACAACACACCCTGAAGACCAACACTTTTTTTTTTATAATCTTGCTCTTTCTTTGACCACAAGGTCAACAATTTCAATTCTTTAATTTCATTTACTGGTTTGGGCTATTTTTAATCAATATATAAAATCTTTTTTATCCTTAATTTAATTGTCACTATCTTCCCTGCCCCCTTTGTACGTAAATTCTGGCCTAACAATTGAATCTTCTTTGATACCATTTCAACTAAAAATCACTTAATGGCCAAAGGGCAAACAACTCCTGCCATCTTATCTAGCACTGTGTGGAGTCAGTCACCCAATACATTTCATCTTCCAGGTACATAAATACCACTGCCCTGTTGAATCCAGTTACATCTAACTACTAAAACAAAGATCCAGATCAGGCAGCTCAGTCTCAAGTTGGCTAATCAGGATCTAGTTTGTCTCCAATTCAATTAGAATATAATGGATATCATTTCAAGGGATAATTAGTAGCCAGCTTTTTCTTTACAGCAGGACCAAGGTTAATATGTGTGTAAATAATCACATGAAATTTGTGATGATTAGACAAATAGCTAGAATTCTTTCTTTTTACCTATTTATATATTAGTGTGGTAAAATGATTTCAATGACAATCTTAATGGTTTTGTTGCCCATTTCACTGCCAAGTATAATAAACCCAAATTTAAGTACTGTCCCAAATATTTAATTTCAAACAGCCTGTAGCCAGATCAGGCTCAACATTTTGTCGGACCTGATCTGGCTCGAAGTTGTTTGCTAGGACACCAGCATACAAATAAATAACTGTGAAAGGCCCTGATCAGACTGATCCGATGGAAAAGTCTAATTTGGATCCACCGATTGTATAGGACAAAAGTGTTCCCATTTTTTTTTACCATATTGGATAAACATGCCACACTAAGTTTTAAACACAATGCTTCATACTTCTGAACAATTAGGTTTGCAATTAAAAACTGAATACACCCACAATGATTTATGAGTACTTCATGAAAAAATTCTTAGATTATCAACAAAAACCTCCCACTCATTCCTGGCGATGCTGGTGCCCAGGAAAATAAGAGTGCGAAACTGAAAATTATTTTTCTTATTTCTCAACCAAAACATATTGTGGGTACTCAAAAGAACCGTCTCAATGAGACGGTTCTTTAGAGCACCCAAAACACATGTTTAAACTGATGGATAAGAAAAATAATATCAATTTTACGCTGAAAATATTTGCTTAACTGGCCCTAAGCTGGTGCCCAGGAAAAACTGAGAAGAAATACACACAAAAAGTGAAACCTACACCAATGCCAATGGTTGATTGGCAGTATGTGACCTCAACGCCCCTGTGAGAACTGTTTTCCACAGAAAACAAAACAGACCTACTTCATAGATGCAGGAATCCCATTCATAAAGTATGTGTATTTCAAAGAAAAAGGTTCTCATGTCCTGTTGCCCGAAATTTATCCTATTGATACAGAACAGATGACTTCTGATCAGGATCCACTCTGCTTTGCAGATCCAGATAAGGCCCTGAGGTTTTAAAACTTTTTTCATGCTCAACTAGCTGAGCACGAAATTTGTCCTGCTCATAAATGTTATAAAGCCAACAATTGTTGGCATTTTAAATACAACATGTGAGAGACTTGAAGCAAGTAACTTCTTCATTTGTCGATGGTATTTTAGTTTTTATGAGCAGAACTTTGAAATTCATGCTCAGCCGATTTGAGCATGAAAACATTTTATGACCTCAAGGCCAGACTTTTCATTTTCTGTTCTTTGATCAAACTCAATGGTTATTGGAATAATCAAATTAAAATTTCAAAAATTCATTTTCTTATTTCTCCACTAAAACATATGTTGTGGGTACTCAAAAGAACCGTCTCAATGAGACGGTTCTTTTGAGCACCTACAACAAATGCTTTAACTGATTGGCAAGAAAATAATCACAACTTTTCACTAAGTTTTTTGTTTAGATGGACTTATATGGACCCCACGTTAACATAAAACTGTGTATTATTAAAATTAAATTACCAGTTGCGCATAAGGCTATAAAAGTCTGTGCATGTTTTTTTATGACTTCTCGTGGTTCTTTCTCCAATGATAATCTACACAAAATTTGTTCTAAAAAGTCATGAGGAGTCACAGCAGATAAATCCCACTTCAACTTGCTGAGGAGTAATGATTCCATGTCCTGAAAAAAAGAAGTCATAGCTTTAAATAGTTGTCAAGATTTTTTCAACTAAAAAGTAGGGGCAATATTTCCGGACCACACCATTTAAAAACATTTGTTGAAGCATCTTAGCGAGATGCTTTCAATGAGTACTCACAACATAGATTATATTAAGAACCCCCCCCCCCCTACACACCATGTATGTGTTCTGAGCCTTTTTCAGACATCATTAAATCTTAATATGCAGACAAACTTAAAAACCAGTTTCATTAGCGAACTTTATTACATGTTTTGTCATCGGTATTTAAAATATGCTTAAATTACCTGCGGCAAATGAAAAGGTGTTTAATCACAGCATAAATGGTTATAGTTCATTTCAATGTATAGCTTTAACTGTTTGCATGCTTGATATTTTTTCATGCTTTTGACTTGTCTAGTGAGCTTTTTCTACAAAATTATTTTTTAACTTGATTTTTTTTTTCCTCAAAAACTAATTTTAACTACCAGTGTCAAACAGTTTGAACCCAGAGCAAAATGTTGGTTCTGATCTGAGTCTATTTAAACTGTTTGCAAAGGTGATCAGCATAGCTAATATAATCAAACACTTGCAGAACTTTAGAAACTCGTTCATATAGCCTCATGGCGCAATGCCAATGTTGGCAATAGATCACTGAATGAACTTTAATAATAATGAGCTAATTTAACTGAGCAGCTGCACTTTCTTTTACTGGTCAAATTGGAATCAAGGAGCTGAAATTCTGCCAGTGCCAGTGTATTTCTTTCCCATGAGAATCACAACCCAATCCTTATTGGCAGAGAGCCAAGACTACGTGGGCCAGTAGGTTAGAAAGTTTCAACAGGTAGGTACTTTTTCGACCACCTGTCAATCAATTAACAAGCACGTGCTGACCACATTGTGTAATCGTGCCGTCTACTGTACCGGATATGCTGCGATCAGCTGCACTGCTGTGAACGGCCTTCACCCTTGCACGCGCTGGAGGTTTGTCAGAGTGATGACGTGTCTCTCAAGATAAAATACGTCACGAAGATGATCTACGTCACAACTTGCTGAATCAGTAAGTGCACAACCCAGCTGTTGATCAGCTGATTTCTATCCGGGATTTTAATATGCAAAGCCCCCAGTCACAGTTCAAGCAAAAAAGTTGCGGCAAAAAGAATACGAAAATTAATTACCATCAACATAGGTAGAGATATCGAATTATCTGTATATATCACAAGTTTTTCCGCAGAAATTGGATTTGTCTCTTTTAACTTGGAAGCTATAAACATGCACGCTGCTCCTAAAAGTTGCAGTCTAGTTCTTGGTGTATCACAAACTGATAAAAATCTGTCTAAGTAATTCATAGCTAATGGAAACACTTCCTCTTCACACCTTTGTTCGTCACACACCTGAAAAATTAAGAGGATTTAATAATTCTTTGCTGGGCATTCAACCCATTAAGCATAAAAGTGGGCCACTATCGGCCCGCCAGCGAAGCTATATTAAATTTGTAAAAGTAAAGTAAAAGTCAAGGATTCTATTGGCCAACCAAATCGACAGCGAAAATACATGCTCACTGCATATCAAGCCGGATGAGATGTTCGCCCAGCGTGTCGGGCGACTGAGGGTCATGTCGCGAAAAACGTCCCTATTACATTATTTTTCGGTAAATTTCCAAAATTTTTTATGCAAAATGGCAAGAAATGATTGCAGCTTCATTCTAATTAAAAATATTAACTAATTTCTTATTGCTATTGTTTCTATAACGCAATATGTGCCAAATTTCCTCCATCTCTACTTAAATTTGCATACAATTTTGGCTCAATAGAAAAATTCAATAAAAATGTTGTTTCAACAGAAAAAACACCAAAATTTTATTTAATGTCATGCCGAACATGTTGACTACCGGATGTCATTGGGTTTTTTTCAGTACCAGGTACTAATGAGTTAAATTTTTGATTTTAAGTAATGTAGTGTCGTCTTCTTCCTTGCAGCATCGCACAAAAGCCCGCCATCTTAAAATGAGAGGCGGGTCCGGTATGAAAATACAACTTTGGAAAATGATTAAAAATCACTGCGTCGAGACTGACAAACAAATTTTGCTCTAAATGGAAGCTTATTCATATTAGATTCCAACTACGTGGTTGTCATTTTCGATTTTTTACTGGAAAACATAAATTTCGGTTACATTCCAATGAATGGTAGCTAAATGGATTTACCTCCAACATCCACTGTGCAACCATTTTCCGCATATAACGTTTAATGTCTGTTTGAACACATTTGAAATAAGCAGGATTTGACTGATATCTGTCTTCTAGCGTTAATAAATTATGCAAAACTCTATTGTCTTTGATTAATACTGGGTCTTCATATGCCCTCCTTGGCGAATCCGCCTCAACACACATTAAATCCATATTGAAATGTTGCAAAGTCCTTTAACACAGAAAGTTAGTTGATAAATATCCACAAGAAGTATTCACAAATAAATATAGTCCAAGTTTTCCCTCGTATTGTTTGGCCGGTGAGGGTTGAGTCGCATGTGCAGAATTGACTGAGAACTTCTCAACATACGTGCTATCTCTTCGAATTCTACCGGCCAACAGAAAATATTGCCGTTCAGTGATCGATAAAATGTATTTATACCAACCAGTTCATTGAAACGCCGATAACGCATGCGCATTGGCAACTATTGGGAGAATAGAGTCAGGATTCGCTCAAGTGGGCGGTGCAAATTTGGTGATTATATCTGTCAGAAGGCGATCGATCGATTGAGAATAGGTAGATCAGCTGTGAAAATGTTGAGAAATGTTCTTGCAAAGTATTGGTACGAAGGGATTTTTAGTTTTCCCTAAAAATCACTTTCTCTCTCACCGCTAATTGCCTTTCACCTTTGACAGCATAATGAATATTCATTTCTATTTTTATAATGACGACCTTTCCATTGTGCGCTGAAAATTTGGGCTGCGCATGTGTACATACTTTCTTTTTCCCCCGTGAGTGTCATTGTGTTTATATTAGCAGCCATGAGTTCATCCATGGTCTCAGAGTCCATGGTCCGGCCCCATAGCTATATTTTGTGATATATTTTGTAAATGTATGAATTCATGCTTTTGTAAACACAAAGAACTATCATAAATATGTTTGTTTTTTGTTATTACACGTAAGCGAACGGGTCTTCTTTATGGGATAACTCAATTATATCAGTTTTAATTCATTCGTTTTCGGGATTTACTCGTGATTCTTCCTATTTCTCCTTTCTTCACCCGATCGTTTGAGCCAATCTTACTATCTGGGACATTCCTTCGCTCGTCAACCAATCAGAAGCGTCGTTTTTCAGCTGGTGAAAATATGAATGAAATTACTCTACATTTTACAACCGATGTGTATCGGATTGATAACCAGATTAAAGACACGCCTACTGGACAGAAGATTGGCGAATTTGCAGAGAAAGGGAGAAATTACACGTCAATCAAACAGGTTGGCGTTTGACCCTCTGAAATACAATTTTTGAGAAATGGGAAATTAAGCCACGAATACAAATTGAAAGGTGAACAGGCACACGGAAAAGAAGCATCTGGGTCCTCGACTTTGCAAAGTTCGCAGGCCCCAATTAGCCTCTAACACTCAAATCTTTTACTATTTGCTCCTATCATGTTGACACAACACGTAGGCAAATGAAAACATGCAAAATGCATATCTATTGTTTTTTGAGGGAGAGAGGGGAAGAGAGAGAGAGAGAGAGAGAGAGAGATGTTTTTAATAATTAAAATAATAATACAATGGCCACTGAAACGAGCACATTAGACTCTAATCCGAGCCTTCTCTGATGTTTAAGTGACTTTTCCATATTTTGATATTTGTGGCAAATATCAAAATAAAGAAAATCCACTAATACGTCAGAGAAAACTCGGACTAATTAGACTCATAAATTTTATTGATTCAGTTAATACATCTCTCTCTCTCTCTCTCTCTCTCTCGCGCGCGCGCGCGCGTGTGTGTGTGTGTGTGTGTGTGTGTGTGTGTGTGTGTGTGTGTCAATCCATCTTTGTATATCTGTCAAAAATGTAATTAAATTTCCATTTTGGTCATCAAAAGACACTGACTTTGACGCATTACAAGTTTGGCTTGTTCGTGTCATTAAAAAAAGGTATCTTCACATTTAGCACAAACTATCGAATAATCTGCAAGGTCTACACTGATGTAGGTGGTATAAAACAGTCGTACCATGGTTTGTCCGTCTGTGAGGGAGATAATCCACTCGCTTTAGCGAGTGGATTATCTCCACATACAGGCGGACAAACCATGATACTGTATAAATATTTCTTGAAGATTCTTCGGAACACATTATTAATAATGCATGTCTGCTCAGCAACAAAGCCTAATTAAACGCTTTCAAATTTGTTGAGATGTAAACATTATTGCATCCTTTATTGACATTACCATCAAATATATCGCAATGCATATGCATGCTGGTGCAATGACAATTATTGTATGGTTCAGGGCGCGATAAGCCACTCGCTAAAGCTCGTGGATTATCATACCGTACCTGTAGACGCACAAACCACAAACTTTCGCGAACATAAGAATATTTGATTGTACATGTAAATCTCGACATTTCTGGAAATGAACTCAGTTTTATGTTTGTTTCTTTTAATTATTCATCATGTACTCAGAAGTTGTACTCACGTATGAGAACTACTGTTCAACACATTTCTCCTGGCGTGGCTCCTATGTCAATGCACAACATTAGTTTTAAATATGACCAGAAAGTGACAGACGAATGTCATATTTAATATACTTATCTGTTTTATCATATACATTATCTACAGATAAAAATTACTTGATGGCATTTTTGGTTTTCACACTTGCCAATGTCAATATTTTTTAATGTAGTTTCTTGACTTGCATAATTGAACAACTTGTTAAAAGATTGTCATCATTCCTTGCAGACTATCAGTTGTTCATACTTACCCCGGGATACCTACTCAACCCATCCACTCACCCACCTAGGCGATCCACTCACCCACCAAGGTGATCCACCAACGCCTAAAGTAGCTTGAACAAGTTTAGACACGTATATATGATATAAGGGAGACAACCTAGTAATACGCAGCATCTCAACATTGCAGCAGAGATTATTCATCTTTGCTAAACGTTAGGAGTGACAATTTTGCCAACATGTCGATTTCAATGAGTTCCCACAGGATGTGTTTGGGTACATAACTATCACCATAAATCCCCTTTACGAGGACTCGTATCCCTCAATTAGTAAGACATGTTTGTTTTGAACTTACTTTTTTGAAAATACCAAGGAACGTTAATTGCAATTCCATAAGATAAAGGATTGTGTAAATTTACTTATCGAAAACTATGTTAATTGCGAAAGGGAAAATCTCTCTACAATGGAGCGAAACATTTTCAAGACTGATTCAGACATTATGGGTGTTTCCTTTACTAAACCAGGGACTCTCTATACTAACCTTTGCAGACTAGAAACCCCACAAACGGATACCTTTAAAAACAGTGAAGACCCAGATGAAATGTCGCTAAATGCGACATTTCATCAGGGTCTGCACTGTTTGCTTCAGAGAAAGAAATTCATTTTTTTTAAAATGATAACATGTGACCCTCAATATATACAACAAACCATCCTGACTTAATGGAAAAGTCCATTGATCCCAAACGGGCTTGTTATACAAGCGACCCTCTTTAACCCAAAATCCATCTAACCAGAATTTTCACCCTGAGTTATCTGCAGTTTGAGTAAAAGGAATTGTAATACATACAACCATAATGATAATATCATTTATACCGCCTTTAGCACAAAATAGCTCGTGTTATATATATATATATACTCTTTATTTCCTCTTTATCAGAGATTACAACATGATAGTGAACAGATAAACAGAATGAAAGACAAAATATATAAGAAAGGTATATACATATGACACAAAGGCATGTTATAATCAACAAGACAGAAGTGACTGCTGGAAATCGCATCAAATTAACATTCGGGGTGTACCTTTTAAAATGTCTGACCTTGGTTCTTTTGAAGCTTGAGCACAGGAAACATCACGAGCTGAAGATTTCAAATGCATAGAGGTGCGACCATCCACCGCTCACTTCATACTCAGGTGGCCCTGGTGGGAAGTGGGCTGTAACTGGTCGCTGTTGTTGGAATGCAATGTTATTAGCAGTTTTTTGTTTCACTAAGCCGTTCACTTGTCGAAACGAAATACAAGTGAGGGCATGATGAATGAAAAAGGTTAACATGATTTGCATAATCTTCAAGATTATGATGCTCTTAGATTCAGGGTGTACCCTTTTTCTCCTCCAGCTGTTTACCTGCATAGAGCATGAATTCATGGGGAATGCTGATTATTACTGTGACATGCCAATCTGTAGTCCTTGCACTCCAATGCAGTTGACAACCACATCAGGAGGACAAAAAGCTAATACAATGTACGTGGTCTGCTATATTTCATATAAATCCTGATAGTCTGACTAACGAATTCAATAGCATTATACAGAAATGTATCATAGGTTGTTTCAACATTATTGAAGCATGTGTGACCTTTTGCCCCTAGCAGTGCACATAGGAATGATTCCATGTTTGCACTGCGTAGGAAATTGCTAATATCAGTGCATACTTCATTTGATATGAATCTTATGAAGGATTCTCGTTCGTTCATAAATCGTGGACAGGCAGAGACTGTATGTTTGTATATATCAGATGTTATGGTGCCACAGAAGAGACATTGGACGGGATCGTTCTGCTGTGGCACCAAAGTGCATAGTCTTGCTACAATGAGAGCTGAATGGAAAGATGACTTGTTGTGGCTAATTGTCCATATATTTGACATTTTTATAGCTGGATGTATAAGTCTGAATCTTGCAAAATCGGCATCATTATCCACCCTTTCGGTCCACGTGGTTTCATAGTAGATTCTGACTTTTTGCTTGACGATCGTTTTCCATATGCCTTTTGTTGGGAAAAGCGATGTTGCAAGATAACTGAGCAAATACTCTTCTAAACGATACTTTTGTAGGATCTTCCAGATGTCAGGAATAAAACCAGATTGATTTTTATTCTCTCTCAGTACAAAAAGGTTGAGCCGTAAGTCAAATACTTTTCTTGGCAGCAAGGTAGGGGGCATTGTACATAAATTTTGCAGAAATGAGAGTTTTCTCTGCTCAACGTAAGACATCATTGGCAGCCAACCAAGCATTCCGAGTGCCATATCGGTTCTAGTTCGTGAAGGGAATCTTTGAATGGACTTTGCTGCGAGGCGAATGAATTTTTCTAATTTGTTAATATCCGCGGAAGACATATTGTGCCAAAGTTCAGCGCCATAGAGGACGATAGGAAAGCAGATCTTTTCTACCAGGGATGCAAGTGTTGATGGGCTCACAGAGCCAGTTTCTTTATCGATCGCTAGAAGTGAGAACAGGGAGGCTCTACCTTTTTTAATTCGTGCATCGATTGCCGAAGAGCTCTTCAGGGACTGATGTAATTCAATACCAACATGTGTAATGGATTCCTTTTGAGTTATATTTGAGGCGCCGAATTCTATAGATATATTGGTTGGCGGTCTACTTGGAGAGAAGACGATAAGATGGCATTTATCTGGGTTGAATAGGAATCTCCATTGGCTAGCATATTCCTTTACAATGGCAAGTGCTTTTCTTAACATTTTAAGACTTGGACCGATCAGGACTATGTCATCAGCCAACACTGCGTTACCGAGTCTTATGAAACCTATAGTGCATCCTGTGCCTGAGTTTTCTAGCTTCTGTAACAGGCCATCGATAAAAAGTAAATAGTACCATGTCGATGTTACACCACCCTGTCGGACCCCTTGCCTAACAGCAAAAACGCGTGATTTGTGCCCATTTGCGTACACGTAGCTGGATAAGTTCTGGTAACTTGCCCTTATCAGGTTCAAAGCTTTTCCCGATATTCCAAAATCAAAAAGTTTTACAAAGAGCCCATCATGCCAAACGTGGTCGAAGGCCTTAGATGAATCTAAGGAAGCAACGTAAGTATCAGAATTCAACTCGGTGTTGTGAGATATAGTTTCCTGCAAATTAAAGGATACAGTTAGTGCCCCCAAGTGCTTTTGGTAGGCATTTTGTTGAGGATTCGGGAAGTGTTTTCCTTCTAAAAGGGTCCAGTGTTGCAACCTTTTGAGGAAAACTCTTTCGAAAAGCTTGTAGATTGCAGATAGTAGTGTAATGGGCCTGTAGCTATCTGGTGAATCTCGACTCTTACCCGGTTTGTGTATTGGGATAATGATGCCGACTTTGCATTTATCAGGTATTGAGCCAACTTCAAACATATCACTGTATAAATGCATTAAACATCGTAGCAGTGGAGGTCCTCCATGGATGATGTGCTCATTTGTTATATTGTCTGCACCAGGAGACTTACGTTTTTTTTAAGTCTTTTAAACAAGTTAGGAGCTCGCAAAGTTCTACTGGACAAACAAGGTCACTGCTATTATTTTCCGCGTTATTATCAATAGATTTAAGCTTATTTTCAATATTTGATTTGAATGTATTATCATAGCTTGCATGGTCCTTTGGGATATAAATACTAGAAAAATGGTCAGCAAAAGTTTGTGATATTTCTTCAGGATCATTTGCGACTCTTTGGTCTATCTTTAATTTGTTAATCATGGAAGACTTCACTTTACGACGTTTATTTACTAGCTGCCAAAACACCCGAACATCACATTCAGCTGACTCATTTAGATCTGAATAGTATTTTAACTCAAAATTGTTTATGGCTTTCTTTTGAACCCTCCGAAATATGCATTTAGCTTCTTTGTATGACTTGTAAAAAATATTTTCACTGTTTCTAGGCCTACCTTGTTTTATCCATTCAATACGTTTAAATCGCTGGTTTTGATGTGCAGCCTTGACTTCGGCTGTCCAGTAGGGCTTAGCATGCTTGTTGTAATACCCAACAGGTAAGGTTGATTCTGCTGCTACATGGATCGATTTAACTATCGAGTCATAAAATGAATTGATACCTGAGGCAGTGCAGTTCATTGGAGTCTCCAATTTGTGCAGTTCATCTTCCAGTTTGCGCTGGTACGAAATTAGCTGTTCATTTGTACACCTGTTCCAGGCCACGTTAGTGCCCTGTGGCAGGCTGTACATTATGACTTCGCATTTTAACAATGTATATATTGGTAGATGGTCTGAAACCACGCAAATGTCTTCATCAATGATTTTGTTACATGTTATAAGCTCATGTTGATATGTCTCTGCTATGACATAATCAAGGATTTTGTTTGTTGGTCTAAAGGTATAATAGCCCTCTAAGGGGCATGCAGACATCTGAGTGGTTTCTAGAAATAGTGATAGGCTTTTTGATCTATCGTCATGCACTTTGTTTGACGAATGTCACAATTGAAGTCACCAAGGAACAGCACTGTACCATAACATGAGAAAGTGTCATTGAGATTCTGGAGGCACTCTAGACAGTCTTTGTAATCGTCACTGCTGTAGTTGACAGATGGCATATAAACAGAGAATGCATAAATGGTCCTTGTGTCTCGACAGTCAATTTTGATGCCTAATATTCGATCGTTAACATGAATGTCAATTGGGGAAACGGAGAACTGGCAATCTTTTTTGTACATAATTGCAACACCTCCCTTGCCACATCTTGCACCAGGAACTATTGAGGTGTCGCATAATGTCAGTGCACGGTAGTTGCTATGTATAGAATCAAAAAAAGTGTTATGCTCGTTACGCAGTTTGTGTTCTGAGATAAAAGCAAAGTCTATGTTATGGCTGTCAAGCAGTTTACTTAAGCTACCGGCAGATGACATAATGCCTCTCACGTTCCATGTCAAGATGCTGCAAAAAGGAGTTGTCATTAGAAGTAGGATTGATATAGCTAGTATGAATGAGGAGTATAGTTTCATTTTGAAAGTTTTAGTCGACTTCTTCATTTTCATTGCGATAATAATCATTTTCATCATAGTAGTCAGTGTTGTCCGATCTAGAAGACCATTGTTGTTTCCCTAACCAACGTCTACAGTACATTTTCTTGGGCCAAGGTATATCGTATTCTACAGTGTATCTGTCTGAAGCGTTCACTGTTATTTTAGCTGACAGATGTCCTCTATGAGTCTCTATCATGCGCACTCCAATGGGAACGACACCATGTTCTTTCAGGAATTGTAACAGCCCTGCTCTGTTTGAACTAAGGCCAATATTGCCAATGTAATAGCGGATTGTTCTTCGACGAACAACACTTTCGAAAACTGGCTCTTCACATCCTGTTTGACTGAGGTGCGATGTTTCTGAGTCATATGTGTTAATCATGGCATGTTTACTTTGAACTGAATTGTAGGAATCATACATTTTTTTGTTTTGGTTTAAATTCTGATGCTGATTAGTAGCTTTCTTTTGATTTGTTTTTGTTTGGTTCTTATTTTCATTCCTGTAAGTAGTAAGCACTGGGATACGATTGGGTGGTGGATCATAATTGCTTTCTATTGTTTGCATTGGTTTTTCCGTTGAATTTAAGTTGTCATCTATACTGATAGTTTGGCTGCTTAACACGGGTCTTCCAAACCGTGGGAGACCTTCTTCTGTGAAATAAAGATATAAATCACGGTTACCTACCCGTTTTTGGTCAGTTTGTTTTGTTGTTGCGTTGCTTTCCATTCCATTGATGTTATTATGTTGCAGATTAGATTTTACTTCTTCTACATAGTTTCCGTTTAATTGGCTCTTTGATGCATTACTTGGCAGTGGTCTAAGATCGTTTGAGGCGCTTTTATCAGTGTCGTTTTCGGACATTGTGCATTTTTTGTTATCATTCTTAGGGTTGGAATTTTGATCTTTTTTATCA
This sequence comes from Loripinus fragilis, assembly GCA_964019695.1. Lineage (NCBI taxonomy): Eukaryota > Metazoa > Mollusca > Bivalvia > Lucinida > Lucinidae > Loripinus > Loripinus fragilis. The sequence goes on from OZ026517.1 coordinate 91,311,518, forward strand.
GGGCATACTATTGATTTGGGGTTCGTTGTTTCATCTTTGTTATCGTTTTGATTTGGTTGTTTTCCACCATCAGGTTTATTCTGTGACTTATTTGTCGTGGGTGCGTTACTCTTAGCACTGCTGTTGACTGTGGAATTCTCTTCTATTTGTTTTTCGCGCCTTATGTTCTCAAACAGTGAAGGCACTTTGGCATTTCTATTTAGCACTGTTTCAGTCAACTCTACTTGGTTTGGAGGCTGTTTATTAGTTGTGCGTATTTTTTCTGTAAGTTCGGACACGCACTTTTCAAGGGCTGTGATTTTTGCTTTGTCTTTAGTTTGTTCTGACTTGAACGCATACACTGTACTTTTTAGTTCCATAATCTCGGATTTCAATTCAGCTATTTCTATTTTCAGCAAACTTAGTCCTATAACTGGCGTAATTTGTTCTGCTGGTTCTGATTTTATGGTGTTACGTTTTTTAACTATTATTTCTGATAGAACTTTCGGATCGTCATTGTCAATAAATGATTGCAAAGCATAACAATCGTTTGCATATCGCTTTGAACTGGTCTCTAATTTAGTAGTCCTTCTTGTGTACAAAGGGCCATTTGGACATTTTTCAGACATTCTTGCTTTTTGCGCTAAGATGCTTCTATACATCGCAATTGTTTCTTCACAGTTGTTTGTTTGATCAACGAGTTGTTCAACGTAGAGGTCTCGTGGCAGATTTATCAGTATTTCGTCTAGTTTACAGAAAAATTCTTGATTGCAAATAGGTTGACTTTCGGATATTGTTTGCTCTGCTGGGTTACACATGTATTGGCTTTCAAATGTAGCTATCTCTGTTTGGTTGACACATTCTGCTGTGAGCACTTGTGTTTCAAAAGCGTTTTTTTCATTTATCCAATCAAATGTTTGCTGGAGTTCATTGTTATAGCCACCGTGATGTGCATAGTTTTGGAGATCACTGCTATATGACTCTTGACTAGCGTTTAAAAAATCGTCTTGAAAAGTCAGACATTTCTTTAACTCTTTGCACTGTATGATGTTTTCGTCGTCTGTCGACCTTTTTCAAACAAATATTTCAGGATTACCATCAGATTGTCAAACAGTTTGGATCCAGATCAGGCCCGACATTTGGTCGGGCCTGATCCGGATCCAAACTGTTAGCAAAGGCAATTATCAACAGACGATAAAAGTCGCCAATCACCCATAGTTCTCCAAAGTTGCAAACGCAATGAGTACCAATTAATGCTTAGCCCCCCTTTTGTTTTAAAAAAAGTATACAGACGCAGAAAAGTAGAACACGTGAAATTTAATATCAAAATGAAACTTAATATCAAAACATTTGTTCTATTTCACTGCAGGAGCACAAATAGTTCGTAAGATTTATTTTAATAAATTAAAAGTCACTCAAGCATTTTCATAGCCAGTCATAATTTTCACAAGTTTATTGTTGCCATATACGAATCACTCGAAGAATTTTGGATAGGGTTTCAGAACTGGTGTGAAATCAACACGTATTTGGTGTCTTTTTTCATATTTTGGTAAGTTACATACTGGGCCGTAGAGTAAGAAATTGACCCTTTCATGCAACGCCACTCAGCCCATAGATTTACGACATGACGCAGACCATTGTCTGCGCATGTCTATATTCTCTGAAGATCGACAATATTTGAAGAATGCCACCTGTCGGATGATAATGGTACGTAGACCTATAGATGGAATTAAGAGATTTGTAACAGGTGTCTTGAATAACATAATGCATATAATTTCAGTTACCATGGCATCTTTCATAATAAAGAAAGTCTTATCCCTGTCTCCCTGGCCCCATATAAATACTTTTTCAGTCAAAATATAATCTTGGCATACAGAACAAGTAGAAAGTTTGTTATAATTTGAGGTTGTATAATATTACATTAGAGGGTCCCACAAGATGTCCATTGTCTGTTGAAGTCGACGCTAAATTACAGTCACTAAACCTGACAAGAGTTCTAAACTTATCACACTTTTAGGCGAGCAGTGAAGTCCTAGACGAGCCGGCGCATCCGCACAGAATCCACTCGATAGGGATACGGTTAGGGTTATAATATATTATTATACAGGTCTGAAAGGCTAGAGCTACGGTTAGGGTTATGTTAGATATAACTCTGAAGGGTTATGGCTATGGTTATGGTTATTTTATCAGGTTAGAGCTATAGGGTTATGTTATATATTACCCTGGACAGTTATGGCTATGGTTAGGGTTAGGGTTAGGGTTATGCTATATATTGCTCTAAAAAGTTATGGCTAGGGTTAGGGGTTATGCTATTATATTACTGTGAAAGGTTATGGCTAGGGTTAGGGTTATGTAATAAATACATGTAACTCTGAAAGGCTACGACTAGGGTTAGGGTTATGCTATCTGTTTCTGGGAAAAGGTTATGGCTAGGGTTAGGGTTATGCTATATATCACTATAAAAAATATGGCTAGGGTTAGGGTTATGCTATATATTACTCTATAAAGTTATGGCTAGGCTTATGGTTATGTTATATATGACTTTGAAAAGCTATGGCTAGGGTTATGTTATGTATAACTCTGAAAGGCTATGGCTAGGTTAAGGGTTATGCTGTTATAACTGTGAAAGGTTAAGGCTAGGGTTAGGGTTATGTTAGCTATTTCTGTGAAAGGTTATGGCTAGGGTATATCACTATGAAAATTATGGCTATGGTTAGGGTTATGCTATATATTACTTTTAAACGTTATGGCTATGGTGATGTTATATATGACTTTGAAAGGTTATGGCTGGGTTTAGGGTTATGTTATGTATTACTCTGAACGGTTAGGGCTAGGGTTAGGGTTATGCTGTGTATTACTCTGAAAAGTTAGGGTTAAAGTTATAATATCAGCTACCATGGCAAATAGCCTGCATATTTTATATAACTCTGAAGGATTAGAGCTAGGGTTAGAGTTATGTTATATATCATTTGAGCCAGGGTTATGCTTAGGGTTATGCCTTTCATGTCTATGTTTTGAGTTACGTCATAAAGAATTATCTAGAATTCTAACTATTCTCCGAAGCTGAGCAGGCTGATTTCAGTCGAACATGGTTGTAATTCCTCGTTAGTCCGGACGTGGCTCTTCGGCTGCTTACCGCAACACAAATGTCGTCTGCTGTGAGTCGTCTGCTGTGAGTCGTCTGCTGGTCCTTTTAACGTCTCTGTAGCAAACAGTTTGGGCCTCTAAGAGCAGTTTGACTAGGGTCTATACTGATTCTCTATATGTTGGAATTAGTCTTTGATGCAGCAGACGATCTTGGCAGACGACACTTTTGTAGCGCAGAAAGAACTATCACATTGGGGGAATTAGCTCAAGTGGTATTGCCCTCCCTTAGCATGTGAGAGGTACCGGGATCGATACCTGGATTCTCAAAATATTTTCGATCTCCCTTTTCAAGTTGAATATCTAATCGGGATTCTTTTCCCGTGGGTCTTTCAAAATATGACACTGGTTTATTCAAAATTACGAGTAACGTGCTTTTTTATACGCAGATCCAGGAAATTTCGGCAAGGGGAGGGGGTCCAGACCCAACTGACAGAAAAAGTTCTGACAAGTTTTTTTTCTAAGTCCTCCACTCATTTTACGGTTTATTTCAAGAAAACTATAGGTTCCAGAGAGGGCATCCAACATATTCACGAGAGGGGAGGGGGGTCCCATTCCCATGAAAAACTAAAGAACTTGGAAGTTTCCAGGGGGTCCTGCCCCCTGCCCCCCCCCTTGAAACTGCGCATGATTTCACGAATCCTTCATTCAGCGCATGCTTCGTTGTAATGATCATCGGGGAATTAGCTCAAGTGGTAGAGCGCTCGCTTAGCATGTGAGAGGTACCGGGATCGATACCCGGATTCTCCAAATGTCTTTTTCTCTCCTTTTCTTGCATATCAATGCTTCGTACCGTCGCCAATCACGGAGGTTTACGCCAATATTTTCAGGATAGTCGTATAACTCTGGTTTCTTTTTCAAAATTTGTTCATAGACTGTAAAAATATGGCAAGTTAACACCAGAAAGGGGGGTAACTGAGCTGCCACCCTATTTGGTGTAAACTTACACTTACTCGCCAACTAAGATAACGTGATGCCAACTTCTCCCCAGTGAAAATGTTAAACATTTCTACCTGTTAATGTTAAAGTTATTATCCGGATCACCACAATAGAAAATAACATAGTTTTGAAAGGAAGTGAAAGGTTACATCAAGATAAGTGGTAGTTCAGCTGCCACCAAATTTGGTATAAATTACACTATTTTTTTACAGTGTAGAGGTAGTAAAAAGGTAGCAAAAAGGTAAATATATAAAGAAATAGTCTGAATAATCCGAGTATCGACCCCGGTACCTCTCACAAGCGAAGTGAGCGCTCTGTACCACGAACAGGTCTGACTGCCAAAGTCATATCAAATCCACCTGAAGGAGCGAAGGGGAATTGGCTCAAGTGGTAGAGCGCTCGCTTAGCATGTGAGTGGTACCGGGATCGATACCCGGATTCTCCAGAACCACTTTTAGTGAATGGTTCTTTTTTTTATTGTCTAACATAAACATATTCGGATGACAGATACAATTCTATTCCAAGGCTTCTATGACCTTAAAGAACGAAAAAGTCCAATTGAATCCACCCTCTTCCAATGATCTCTTCCCCGCCCCCACCCCATTTTTTAAATATCCTCTGAAAATGAAATTATTTGGTCTCACTGAGACCAAAGTATTTATTTTTCATGGGATATTTAAGAAAAATGAGATAAAATCAGCATAGCGAACCCCACACCTTTAAACATTTATACATATTAACCACCTTTCCAGACTGAAACGTGGATCCGCCCCTGCTACTCGAGGGCCGCAATGACCTTGAAACGAATTGAAGAAGTGCTGTTGAACTAACCGTTTTCTAATCTGGGACGCCTCGTCTCAGGAACAGACTTCGCAGGGGAGTATGTAAAGTCATACCTTGGCACACACTTTTGTTTTGTTGTGAAAGCGGACACTAACTTGGACAAGGACTTGACATAGGACACCAGGTTTGACAAAAATGAAAATTACCAGCTCATAGGAAAATGATACTCACTGTCGGATACGCTTAAAGTTAGGTTTTAACCTATTTAAATCAAGAGGACCTTCTCATTCTTATTGATTGGACCAGGCCATTTCCAGTTTAGGATTGTTTGAGAGAAAAACAGGAAACTGCACATTATATACATGCACTATACTATATAACTGGAACGACCAATGCAGCAAATATGTAAACACTGACTCAGTTTGGACTCAGGGAATGAGATAATGAATCTATCCATAGCACTGATATAACAGAATCGTAGAACAGAACTCCCCCCCTTCAAAACAAAAAAAAAAAAAAAAAAAAAAAAAAAAAAAAAAAAAAAAAAAAAAAAAAATAAAAAACACAGCAGAAATTTCAGAATGAATGATAGAACAAAGGTTGTAAACATAAAGTCTTTGGGAGAATAATAGAACAGAAATTTCGAAAACAGAAAGTCTTTTGTAAAATAATAGAACAGAAAAGTCTTTTGTAAAACAATGGAACAGAAAGTGAGAAAACAATGTGTCTGTGGTAGATTTACAGAACATAAAGTGAGAAAACAGAAAGTCTTTTGTAAAATAATAGAACAGAAAGTGAGGAAACAGAGTGTCTATGGTAGAATTACAGAACATAAAGAGAGAATCAGAAAGTCTTTGGTAGGATTATATAAGAGAAAGGGAGAAAACAGACAGAAAGGCTGTAGAATAAAATTGAATCGGAGAAATCATAAAGTATTTGGAAGATTTATAGAACAGAAAGGAATAAAACAGAAAGCCTTTGGTAGAATGATAGAAGATAAAGGAAGTAACAGAAAGTCTCTGGTAGAATGATAGAGCATCTTTGTAAGCATTATCAGAAAGAAAGGGAGATCATAGAAAATGTTTAATAAAATAATAAATCAGATAGGGGGGAAACAGAAAGTATTTGGTAGATTTATAAAACAGAGAGGGAGTAAACAGAGAGTCGTTGGTAGAATAAAAGATCAGAAAGGGGGAAAACAGGAAATCTAAGGAAGAATAATAGAACAGAAAGGAAGAAATCATAAGGTCTTTGAAAGAATTCTAGAGACAGAAAGGGAGAAAACAGAACATCTTTGTTAAAGCTATTGAGCAGAAAGGGAGAAAACAGAACATATTTGTTAAAGCTATAGAACAGAAAGGGAGAAAACAGAACATCTTTGTTATAGCCAGAGAACAGAAAAGAAGAAGAAAAGAAAACAGAACATCTTTGTTAAAGCTATAGAACATAAAGGGAGAAAACAGAACATCGTTGTTAGAGCTATAGAACAGAAATGAAGAAAACAGAAAGTCTTTCATAGAATAACAGAACAGAAAGGGAGAAAATAGAACATATTTGATAAAGCTATAGAACAGAAAGGGAGAAAACAGAACATCTTTGTTAGAGCTATAGAACAGAAAGGGAGAAAACAGAACATCTTTGTTAGAGCTACAGAACAGAAAGGGAGAAAACAGAACATATTTGATAAAGCTATAGAACAGAAAGGGAGAAAACAGAACATCTTTGTTAGAGCTACAGAACAGAAAGGGAGAAAATAGAACATATTTGTTAGAGTTATATTACATAAAGGGAGAAAAAGAACATCGTTGTTAGAGCTATAGAACAGAAATGAAGAAAACAGAAAGTCTTTCATAGAATTACAGAACAGAAAGGGAGAAAATAGAAAGTATATGGTATAATAATAGAACAGAAATGGAGAATACGAAATGGCTACGGCAGAATAATAGAAAAAAAACCCAGAGAAAACATGAAGTCTTTAGAAGAGTTATAAATACAAATGGCGTTTCGCTAGCTGGTGGGCGAAGTGGCCAGAAATTATGTGCGGACTTGGAATAGTACAGATATGGGTCGGTGGACAGAAATATAATAACAAAATTGTATAACTGAACTGATGAAAGGGGAGTTGAACGTGGCACAAAACTACAGTACAGAATTCCCAAGCCAGCATCCAATCTCGGGCCGATAGTGGCCCGATTTTACGTGCTTACTGGGTGGTTAGTTGGGTTCACCAGTACGCGGTGCAAACATTCTATTGCAAGTAACTGACAACTGTCCTACATTAATCTAGAGCAGGGAGAGAAGAATCCCTAAAAATGTTTATTGTTGGATTCGGGTCGCTGATCTCATGACCTCAATCGTCACCTATAGAAATCTGGGCCCGAAGTGATATTATATTTTCATGCTCAACCAAACAATGCATGAAATTTCGACTGCTCATTATTAATTAAATTAACTACTGAAACTGGAGATACTTTTCTAATTTTAAATCACTCAAATGTTTTATCTTTTCAAAATTCCTACATTTATGAGCACGATAAATTTCATGCTCAGATAAGTTGAGCATGACCTCAAGGCAAGATTATCCATCCAGCTCGTTATGAAAATGGCATGCGAAAAGACAATATATCTGCTGCCCGAGAACGTACACGCAATTAGAATAATTATACTTGACCCTAAACATATCCCAAGTAGAAACGCCAGTACAGAAAGGTTGAGGTTTATCGATTTAATTGGAAACCTATAAATCTATATAATATTGCAGGCTTGTTAAACATAATAAAATTTAGAAAATTTGTTTATTGCTTGGCCAGTTAAAATAATTTTGATACCACTATACATGGTCTTCGAGAAAACGTCTCTTGCTCATCAAGAAGTCACAGCTTTTTTTCATGTTTGTCGCCCATCAAGTAAAATGCGATTCTTTGGGCAAGGCTAGTTAATCGAGTACTTGTTAGAACGACATCGATGAGTGTTTTGAACCCTTTTCTCATCGATGTCGTTCCAGCGACTAGAAAAGGACTGTGCGCTGCCCTTTTTGCGAGGGGTTCAGATGTTTTGTCGGCCTGATCTGGTCACTAAACTGTTTGACACTCTAATGGTATTCTTAGAAAAAGACCAGCACACGACAAAAACATGAAACATTACCCAGTTTTATGGCGTCAACGCGACCCGGACCCGCTCAGGAATATTTAGCTAGATATGCAAATATGCGCCGCGACATGAGATCTGAACCCCCTTCCTGAAATCCTGGATCCGCCCACGGGCTTGTCTGAGTCTACACTTGTCAAATACCACATTGTTGGAGATAACATCTAGTTAGATATGCAAATATGTCAATACAATACAGTACAAGCTAAGAACCCAAGCCAAGAGATCACGGCTTTGCTGCTATCACAAACCACGAGCTGTTAGAACAGCTGACCAGCTACGCAGATGGTTAATTAGACAGGTAACATCTCACGGTAACATATGGTATAAGGGGCGAAAGGTGTAGACTCTGTTAGCTTGTGCACCTGTTACCCATTTCCGCAGCGTGGTGCTTATTTGCTGTCTAAAATGTTAACTTTTTGTCTTAATTGATATTTTAATATCCGACTTAACCCATATAAGCCTAGCGTCCCTTTTGCGTGACATAGGCAAACAGTGCAGACCCAGATCAGACGCCACAAGACGCGGCGTCTGATCAGGGGTTCCACTGTTTGCTAAAAGAATGTCCGATTAAAATTTGAATAAAAGTGAAAAATACCATCAACAACCCTTAAAACGCAAATGGACTGGCCAAATTGATAAGAGAGGGAAATTCCATTCGGCTTATATAGGTTAAATACAAATTGTGCGACTTCATTAACACAATTATGCCAACTGCCCCCCCCCCCCCCCCCCCCAACTAAAGGGGTGGGGAGGGTTTACACATCGAAATTCTGGGCTGATAAATCAGAAACTTGAGTTCTAAAATCGAAATTACGAAAAATCTGCGTTAACAAGATGACAAGTCAAAATTTCGAGACTGTTTGCAAAGGTCATCAACAGACGACAAAGTCTATCTAGGCATTGAATCTACCGCCTTGAGCTTATTTACAACACATTGTAAAATCTGTCAATATTCTCACATTTTTGACAATTTAACAATACAGAATTGGAAGCAAAACATAGGTAACACGTAAAAGCTGCAAGACAAACAAGCAAAGAAAGTATCAAACAAAAGCCAACAAACAAACAAACAAACAAACAAGCAAGCAAACACAGCTACTTTTAAAATTAACCTTTAATGCGCCAATTGCATCAAAAGTCGTCTGCTTTTTCTCGTCTGCTGAAATGTTTAAGAAGCCTCTATGGCAAACCGTGTGGACCCAGATCAGACTGCTCCTATAGGAGCAGTCTGTTCTGGGTCCACGCTGTTTGATTCTATACTTAATTTGTCAGTAATGTCAGGCAATTATTTGCAGCAGACGACTCCAGCAGACGACATTTTCAAATGCATTTTTTTCTTAGCGCTTTAAAGGTTAATCCAGAAGACGAAACAACAAATAAATACTTAAACATGGTAAACATGTTAAATATAAAAATAAATAAATAAGATCTTTTATTACATTTTCAGTTGGGAACTTGCAAAATGATTGAAATATTTATGCATTGTGTCGCAACAATGGGGCATACGCAAACAGTGTAGACACAGATGAGATGCTGCTGAACGCGGCATCTCATCTGCGCTTTTGCTTACTATCACAAAAGCCGTTTTAACCCATATAAGCCCAGCGTCCTTTTTGTGGGACATCGGCAAACAGTGTAAAACCAGATCAGACACCGCATGTTGCGGCGTAACATGCGGCGTCTGGTCAGGTTCTCCACTGATTGCTAGCAGTAATTTCTTTCAACATTTGGATTAAAATGGAAAATTCCACACAACCACCCTTAAAACGGAAATGGATTGGTCCAATTGATAAGAGAGGGAAATTCTATTCGGCTTAAATGGGTGAAGCATCCGAAATAAATTGAAAATTTTGACCAACAGCTCCTGACATTAAATAATTGGCCAAAGCAATGCTAATGGACGATTCTATTATTGTTTTGGGTTAATTAATCGTCCATATTAGACGATCCCATTTGTCAAAAATGGTTAAAGTCTTATCTTTGTCTGGCAGCGTGGCTCGACATCGGTGCTACCAACAGAGGCAGACGAATTCATGGTGTTTGGCAGCGACTTGCAGGTTCCATCCCCTTGTCGTGGGGAGTATCGTCTGCAGAATAACATTTTTTTATCTTCAAGTTTTAACCACAGACCTGAAGCAGACGACTTTTTGTGAATATTCATTCATACTGCTATTACTATAAATTCGGAAATTTTCGCGAGAATTTTATTTTCGCGAATAGCGTTAAAAGACTTATTTGCCACGTTAAAAATCCGCGACTAGGCGGCATGATTTACCTACATCAGTAAATTTCGCCATTTCGCGAGGGTTTTATTTTCACAAAACTTCGCTTCTGCGAAGTTTCGTGAAAGTATAATCCTCGCGAAAATTTCCGAACTAACAGTATATGGGCACATATAGCCCAAGGACACAACACCTATCGTCTGTGGAGTCTGGCCAGCTTACGTTCAATGAAACTTCGTAGCCAAAGTGGCCCCTAGTTGGCTTTTTTTTAATGAGCCAGCACATACAATTTTGTTACTCGTATCACATCGGAGAACAGCGAGGGCTCAGACGAGCCTACACATACGCGCAGTCTCGCCAAAGCCTTCGTTGCTCGCATACATAAAGCGTGAATGTAGTCGAACACTTGATTCCTTCATTTTATAAAGATATACGTAGATTGCATTCTATGGAGCAAATATATGGAACGGAAATGACGAAGGAATGAAGGGGGACGGGGCTAGGTCGATTAACTCTTTGCCCCCCCCCCCCCCCCCCTGGTGAATTTTCATGCCTTTTGCCGTCTGCTGATTTTTTAAGAGCAACTTGTTCGAAATATTCTTTCAGTAATACCATCTGAGTGTCAAACAGATTGGATCCAGATCAGGCCCGACGTTTTGTCGGGTCTGATCTGGGTCCAATCTGTTTACAAAGGTTATCAGCAAACGACACCAGGCCGAGGCAAAGAGTTCAGTCGAAACCTTCAATAGTCATTGAAATAAGCATAAGATAACGAGTGTCCTCGTATTAATGGCCACTGGCCAACTACAATAATGGACGCAATAATGGACGCATTTATCACTTTTTAAACTGTTACTTTCATTGAGTTTATAAGATTGTATAAGAAAAATGTCGGGTTTATGTCAGTGTCAAGGTATTATGACCACAAGACAACAGGGTCGAAAGAGCATAACCTTCTTTCATATCTATTGCCGTCAAAATGGTGGAGTTTTGGCACTAGTGGGGTGTTATCTAGGGTATGCCAGTTCAGTTTTATTGGCAATAGCAGGATACACGACATAAAGCTTTTGAAAGATATGGTGGTGGTCATTTTGCTGCTTGTCACGTGAGCAGCCACCGAACGCCAAAATGTGTCTGTGCTATTTTGTCAGAATCATCGAATGCTCGCAGACACAAAGTATGGAAAAACATGAAGGTTAGTGCCGAATACAAGATGTATATCCTCACGCATATGGCGTTAATGATGATGATGATGATGATGATGTTGTTGTTGTTGTTGTTGGTCTCTGTATATTGCTATTCATCTCTCTTCCACAGCGAGCTGATTGCAAAATTATACTAGAACGCGCAGTCGATGGGACACCATCACAAATCCCCACGTTCAAGTTTTTGACCCCAGCACCCCCAAGTCACACTCCTGGGACATGACCTTGACCTAGGTCACAGAATGAAAATTCCAGTCAATATATTTTATGTCTTTTATTCGTGAGAACACAAAGTTTGGTATAAAAAAACTTTAAAATTGACTTTGCAAATGAAATTTTATGTTATTTGACCTTTTGACCTCACCCCAAGGTCACCAAAAACTACACCATAAAACCAGGATCAATGTATATTTACTGACCGAATCTTCGCCCTAGATTCTGTTGCTGTCAAAACACGCCATTTTGCATGAAACTAACCAGCAAAATGAATTCCAGTTCTTCGCAAGGATTTACATGAGGAGTGGAAACCAGTGTGGATCCTGATCTACACTGTTTTCAAAACATGATTTATCTGAGTTTATTATGGAAAGGATGAATAGTCAAAAAAGCATGTTAAAATTTGATGCTGAACAAAGAAACTAAAGAAAATGATTGTCATCCTTGGCCTAGATTTACTTTATGAGCCAGCACATGTGATTTTGGTATCATTGTCGAACAACGAAGACTCAAGCGAGTCCGCGCAAATGCGCAGACTCGCCAGAGCCACGCTGCTCGCATACACAAAGATTAGATGTAGACGGAGACTCAAATCAAAATTTAGAACTCTAACTCCACTGGATACGCTAGCATGCTCGTTCATAGGAGGCTTTTGCTCATATGCGATAATTACAAAATATGAGATTTGTATAGGTTATTCAATGTTTTGTGTTGGTTATGGAATATATACGAGGGAGCGAAGCTCCCGAGTGTATATTTCATAACAAACACAAAACATTGTATAACCTATTTAGCCCTGACCCAGCTGTTTCCTGTGTTTGTTTCGCATCCTGAAACGTACACAGTATGTAGCATGTTGCTGCATTTCGTTTAGGAGTCTCTCATTCCTTTTTTAGTCCTTGATGCGTTCACATTGGACAATTGGATTTTATTAGCAGCATTTTGTGAGATTTTTTTTTCCAAAATTATCTGGGAAGCATTTCATTGATCGCGCGTTACAGATGTATAGGCTGATCAGTCCCTACTGTTTGTGCATTCTACCCTGATTCTCAAACAGTGGAGACACTCAGATCAGCATGTATATTCATGTGCCGTTTGGTCATGCTGTCTTTATCAAAAGCATTTTGGGGCAAGCAGTTTAATTTCTGACCAGGCTTCAATGTGCAGCCTGGTCAGTGTTTTCTGCCGTCGCCTCTTTTCTGTGAAACAGCTAACATTTGAAATTTACATCATTTTGTGTCAATATTCTTCCCACAGTTTTATTTAGGGTTCTCAAAATAAAACTAAATTTGGTGAAATCAACATTTTGGACAGCAATTTCCTCTCATCAAGTTATGGGAATGAGTCTCACAAAAGTGTGGGGTATGGAAAATATACCACGCAGAATATGGTCATTTTCTTGCTACTGATTGGCTGAAAACAAAAGGAAGTGGGCGGGTCATGGGCTAATTGTACTTACCACATTGTCGAACAACGAAGACTCAGACGAGCCTGCGCATTTACAAATGCACAAACTCGCCAGAGTATTCGCTGCTTGCATGCACAAAGGTTAGACATAGACAAAGGCTCAGACCAAAATCTATACCTCTAACCCCACTGGCGTTTGCGCATATGCGATGAGTACCAAAATGGCAGGAGTTGGCCCATATGAATGCTGAAGTATGAAAAGGACAAAAGAGGGTAAATATTATGTTTTCTCCGTTATATTATTCATTAAAGTTATGTAAGGTATGCTGAACAGATCAAAAGTCATATGCTCAGAAGCATTTAACAAAAGAGATATCATCTTCCTGACAGGACTATTATGTGGTACATTGTCACAGAAAAATGGACCCATATCATCCAAACCCGAAAACAGCCTGTTTGTGTTGATGCTTTACATTTCAGTCAGCATTTTTTTTCAGTAACGTAAGAACGTTTTCCTGTTTTCATGGATTGAGCCAGTACTAAGCAGAGGATAAAGTATCTTGCTCAAGGTCATAGCACAGTGTCTCTGGTGGGTCTCAAGCTAGTGACCATTCGAGCCCAAGTCTATCAACTGAGTCACTGTGCCTCTCCTCTAAAATAAGTTTTTTCCCCAGTCGGCAAATTCAGTCTCCCGGATTTATTCCGATCTAGTGCTTTCATATCTACTATATAATATATTTTGAGCCAAAACATTCGATATTTTGGAACTATCGCACATGCTTAAAGGCCTCATTTAAAGCTAATGTTTCAAGCGAGGTTATCAGTCTAATTTTTGGTCTCTGCGTCTTCGTCTGCATTCGGCCTTTGTAAGTGTTTTGACAAGTCTTTGGTTCGAGCCTTCATTACCTGCAGGTACTTGGAAAGCCTTTCCCCCAACCCCGTTCATAAAGCATTTAGCTTAGTACATAAACTTATAGTATAACCATGTTAACTTATTCATGCAGCATCTGATTAACCCCACGTTTCGGTTCAACATCGTCGATTCTACTATTCGTAGCAAAGTTATTTCAAAACAGACCGAAAACAAATCATAACAGAACAGATATAATTTACTTCGTCCTTTCTCCTATATGATAGTTCTCTTGGTATTTTTTATTCAAAGGTGAAAACAAGAAAAGCGTTGTCAGGTTGTGCATACTTTGCTTTTGTCATACGAAGAACTAAACGGCGTACGTTTTTCGCGGCCAGGTTTTATTTAAAATTTCTTTGGGGTACAATAACACAAAGAAATAAAATTGTATATATAATATCACAAAGAAAGTAAATACGTTTATTTCAACACAAAGGGAAGATGATTTACGTGCAGACACCCGTTATTAACATCGGGTTCGTGTGTCTTCAAAAACTAGTACAATTAAATGCAAAAATGTTCTGCAAAAAGTACAAATATGAGGGACAACCCCGTCAGAGCTCCTTTAGGTTCGATAAATGACAATTTGACATTATAAGTATTAAGACACACAACTTATAGTCTCATCAAGCGGTGGCACTAAGTTTAAGAAATTTTTCCATGCTTTTGTGGTCGTCTGCTGGTGTCCAAACCGTTAGTGTTTGCAAAGGTTATGGTCGCCGCTAGCGAGGAAAGAGTTAATGCAACAAATGATGAAAATAATGGGTAAACTAAAAAGTCTCAAGTTTGAAAAAGTCTTCTCTATGACTAGACATTGTTCGACTGTTTCCATCAGAATTACTATATTATATGAGGGTAAATGCAGACTTTACAATCGTGACAAACTGATATAAAGAATCTCCAGTCGAACTGAAATACATTAGCACACTTGGTACGCCTTACATGTATGCATGGCTTTTGGTTTTATGTGCGCAGTAGACTTGATACAATAATTATGGTATTGACCATTTTGATTTTAATTAAGAGGTAGTCTTGCTCCTAGACCTTGATGTTTTGTCAATTTTTACTTTACTTTTCATTCAGTATAACTTGATATCATATGGCTAGTCTCATCTGTTCTCTTTCACATCATGATAACCTCAGCAAATCACGAGAATCACAGAGGGAGAAGAAAGAAAAGTGGCATCTGTTCTTATTTTCATAAATAAAAACAACGATTCTACGGAAAGATCAGCTGATTTTCGGTATCAGGCAATAGGTTTAGATATCCCTGAACATATTCTCATTCGTCAACAACTTGGTTTTTGCTGTATTTATTGATAATATCGACTTTTCAGCTCTCCCCTCCCGCGGTTTCCCAAGGTCACATGGCCGCCGCCATATTTATTTTATTTACATCCGGTTTGATGAAATTGGAGTTTCGAAAGATGCCATATTTTGCAGGTTTGTTTCTATGTTTCGTCTGTTTGTCTGAATTATTGTTGGCTCTCACATGACATTGAAGTAGACCGCCAAAATTCCCCTGCGGAAGCTGTGGCAAAGCAGTAAGGAATGGTCAAAACAGTATTGAATGTGAAAGCTGTGAACAGTGGTACCACATCGAGTGCCAAGGCTAAATTGGGTGTAGAGATACACAAATTGTTGTGTGAACACGAAAGCTATTCATGGGTGTGCCTCAATTGTGGACTTCCAAATTTCAGCACTGGACTGTTTGATGACCAGCTGTCGACCCTCCACACCTCAAATAACTTTGAGTCACTGGACCCAACTCATTACCCATTGACTTTTTTGAGCCCATTGAGATCAAATGATCAACAAAACAAATGTACAAGCAATGCTCAACAGAAATTGAAAATTTTAAATGTTTATTTTCAGTCAGTGGTTAACAAAGTTGCAAACCATCACTGCTTAGTTGAGACTGAGAGACCTGATGTTATCATTGGTACAGAGTCCTGGTTGTCCCCTGATATAAAGGATAGTGAGATATTTCCAGAAGATTATACTTCATATAGAGCAGATAGAACCACAAAAACTACTTACAGCGGGGTGTTTTTGTATTAGTTATTGATACTTTGATCTGTTCAGAGCAACCTCAGCTCAGGTCAGAGTGTGAGATAACATGGGTCAAGCTAGAAGTTGTGGGTACACAACCATTGTATCTCGCTGCCTTTTATAAGCCCAAGGAGGATGATCAGGATAGCCTAGATGGGCTCAGGAACTTCCTGGATAGATTAATAGGTAAGAAGGGCAACATAATTGTTGTCGGTGATTTTAACCTTCCAAAATTCACATGGGTTGACTGCGAGCCATCTGTCAGGCTGGACAGTTCTTGTAGGTCAGTTTATGACAGTTTTGTGGCCATACTTGATGACTATAACCTTGTTCAGATTGAGACGGAACCAACTAGACATGATAATGTATTGGATCTCATCCTGACATCAAACCCCACACATGTGTATAAGGTTGAATGCCTACCAGGTCTCAGTGACCACGATATTGTTTTAGCTGATGTGGCAACTAAACCAGCCCAAATAAAGCAGAAACGCAGGAAAATCCACCTCTACAACAAAGCAGACTGGATCACCTTTCAGTCAAAACTTTCAGACTACCAGACACAGTTTTTTTATCTGAGCATCATGGGAAATCTGTCGAACAACTCTGGTCAGACTTTACAGACAAACTTGATCAACTGACTGATCAATGCATCCCCACTAAGGTCATTAAAGGAATACCATCTCTCCCTTGGATCTCCAGAGAGACTGATACATAAAAGGAATAAATACTATAAGTCCTACAGGAAAACAGGCAACTCCCAGCTAAGAAAAAAGTATGTTTCTTAAAATATATATCTAAAAAATTCCCGGACCGACCAACAGGTCATTCCTCCTCTGAAGCAGAATTGAAACCTGCATACAGAAACCAAAGAAAAGGCAAACATATTATACCAGCAATTTCAGTCTGTGTTTACACCATTGGTCCCACTTTCATTACAAGAGCCAGATATCAAAACCTCTGAACAGGAATGTTGAACCTCCTGAAAAACCTCATTTCCAAAAAATCAGCAGGTCCAGAAAGAATCAAACCTGTCATCCTTCAAGAACTTAGGGTAGAACTGGCTCCGACTATCGAAGTTCTTTTAGAACTCTCCCTTGAGTCTGGTGCTCACTTATCTGGAACTCAGCTAATGTCTCGCCTATATTCAGGAAGGGGATAAATCAACTGCTGCCACTTACAGACCTATTTTCCTTACATGTATCTTTTGTAAAACTCATTGACTCAAATGGGCTGATGTATGACTTGCAGCATGGTTTCAGATAGAGACGCCCCTGTGAGACACAGTTAGTATCACTTATTGAGGACCTTGCACGTAAGACCAGCCAGGGAAAACAGACCGATCTCATACTTCTAGATTGATGAGGTAAGCCACTAAAAACTGACCATGAAACTGCACTCCTATGGTATCAGAAGCGCAACTTGCGCCGGATACAAGCCTTCCTTGGTAACCGTCGGCAGAAGGTCGTTGTTGAGGGCGAGGAATCAGACTCTGTCCCAGTCATATCTGGAGTCCACCAGGGCTCTAAAAATTTTAAAAACTTCTCGTCTGAAACCACAAGGCTTAGAGCATTGATTTTTGGTATGTAGCATCATCTAGTGGTCCTCTACCAAGTTTGTTCAAATTATGCCCCTGGGGCCAAAAATGGCCCCACCCCAGGGGTCACATGTTTTACATAGGCTTAAGCCCTCCAGTAAAATATTTTACTGACGGTTCCAAGGCGGTACTTCTTTTGTGGATCTTTTATGTTTTTGTTCTGTCTTGTGTTTGCTATGTCTTTGTACGCGTCTATTTATATGTGCTTTGTGGTCACCTGCTGGGAAAGGGCTAACCTCTTGGCTCTCGTCTGTCGTGTCTAACTGTAAGTTTATCACTTTCCCTTCGATATCCTGGGTCAGATGTGGTACTTGATTGTATCGATTCCTGATCTTTGCACCCTTACTTATATAGTAAAAACATAAAAAATCTTCTTGTCTGAAACCATATGGTCTAGAGTCTTGATATTTGGTACGTAGTATCACCTGGTGGACCTTTACCAATTTTGTTCAAATCATGTCCCTGTGGCCGAAAATGGTCCCACCCTGAGAGTCACATATTTTACATACTCTTATATAGTGAAAAACACGGACAAATCTTCTTGTCTAAAATCATATGGCCTAGAGTCTTGATATTTGGTATATAGCATCACCTGGTAGACCTCTACCAAGTTTGTTCAAATTTTGCCCCTGGGACCAAAAATGGCCTCGCCCCAGGGGTCTCACGCTTTACATTGGCTTACATAGTGGAAAACATGAACAAATCTTCTGGTCTGAAACCATATGGCCTAGAGTCTTGATAATTTGTATGTAGCATCACTTAGTGGACCTTTACCAAGTTGTTCAAATATACCGCTGGGACCAAAAATGGCCCCGCCCCAGGGGACACATGCTTTACATTGGCTTACGTAGTGAAAACATGAAAAAATCTTCTTGTCTGAAACCATTAGGCCTAGAGTCTTGATAATTGGTATGTATGGCATCACCTAATGGACCTCTACCACGTTTGTTCAAATTATGCCCCTGGGGCGAAAAATGGCCCAGCCCCAGGTGTCACCAGGGACATGGCCAACTTTCAACAGACAACTCAGTTGAGCGATTAAGGGCCACTTGGACCTCTTGTTATCTAAGCCAAACAGTGTAGACCTTGATAAAATGCCATATTATGCTGCATTTAATCTGAGTCATCACTGAAAGCATGCTTTTTTTCTTGCATGCGCTTGGAAATGGAAATAACACCTATTGGTATGCTCAGTATTAACGATTTTCGGTTGTAAGGATGGTATGCAAAAATTAAAAATCTTTGTGTTTCGATCATGAATGGGAAATGCATGTGATTAATAACAGTTAACACATCGTCTTGTTCATGTCTGCATATCAAGTCAATGTTCATACTAGAGTGCATAAATATGATATAGCCCCATCGCTTCTTGTAGAATGTGAGGATGCATAGACTGATCTAGGTATTTGCTGGTGCATGCTATTTGTCACCTTTAACTCATACCTCTTTATTAGTTTGGAATTTCAAAGCTAATCAGAGGAGTGGGCAATTCTTAAATCCATATATATTAGAAGGTCACGTTAATGCTCAATTTCATTCAATATAATGTAATACATAAATGCGTTCTGATCGAAAACCAATATTTGACCTGGCACATCTAAAACAGTATAAAGCTATATGCAAAACACACAAGGCCTTGATCAGTTTGCAAACCCATGTAGTCCAATTTGGATTCTTCGGAACCAATTATTTGTTTAAATACAAGGACAATAACGGTTCTAGTCTGCAAATTGTTTTGGTTCGTTTACGCAGATGATATATTCACTTTGATCTAAATCATTTTTTCAAGTCATTTTTTCATGACTTCATATTTACCTTAAAACGGTTGAACTTGTGCTGGGTATAATGATATTAATATTATATGAAAGGTATGCATGAAAACATATAGCCATATAGTGTGAAAACTGCTCTTTTGCGCAAATGAGGACAACTGAGACCATAATCATTCCTGCACAATGGCGCTTCCCTGATCTGTATCCCTGTCTCTGCCATTTGAGAAAATGCAGACGGACTCTTGCGATGATAAGCACCATTTCTATGCATTTCTTGTTCAGTAGGTGGCACTATAAACCATTTGCATGCCGGGTAGGTGGCACTATAAACCATTTGCCAACCGGGTTGTCTTGCTTGCATGCTATTTTGTCGTTTTCTATTTTTATTTTCAAAATTCAGTTTTTATGAAAAAAAAACCCTTACAGGAATACCATCACAGTGTCCAGAGCAGGTCCGACATTGGTTGGACCTGATCTGAATCCAAACTATTTGTAAAGGTTATTAGCAATCGAAAATAATCGCCATTGACAAGTAAAGATTGACGCTTTTGTATGACGTTGATTCTTTCAACTTCAGGGTAAAAGTTGTAAGCTTTTATGCCAGCTAAGCATTGCTTATTTTGCAGAATTTAAATGATCGTTTCATGAATGGAAATGAAATAATTTTACTCGGTAGGCAGTTCAACTTTTACAAGGCCGAACCAAGTGAATGAATTGAAAAGAAATGAGTGGGCGTTGCTACATACATGTGCTGAAATCCCATGCGATGATATATATGCACTGCATGCACCGGATGGTATGTAAAGCTGTCTGAATGAAGGTGACAACATAATGAACACTACAGCATGAACGATTAACACATTTACTGGCTGCCGAAAATGCATTCTGCTGCAGTTTTTCTTTTTAACAAGTAGTGGTTGCCACCACTACCACCATCACTTCTCACATATAAGAACAAGATAAACAATTTTTACTGGATAGAATAACCCCCAAGTGCCAGTCTGTAAATGAAGGTTTAAATACTGTCACAAAGGTAAAGCATACACACTGGCCGAAAATGTTATCGAATTCAATGCTGGGTACTCTGACTGCAGTTTAGAATTAAATGAGGCAGCCCATGTGACCTTGGTGCTTGGATATTCTGAACATTAGAGGTTTTTAACATAACGACCTAAACTGTTTTAAGCGTTGTTGTCGTACTAGTGCAACACCATTATGCATGTATGTATACTTATGGTATTGCAATTAGCTGATAAGTATCATTTTCTTTTTTATAGACTCAGCAATTCCAGCATAACCATTCATTTTTTCTTAATAATTACTTTGAAAGAAAACATTCAAGAGAGAGAACTCACTATTTTCAAGTATACTTGCGACAGCAGTATGTCTACAACAAGTTTAAGCTTAGCAAAAAAAGATATGTATACGCTAAGCATATTTAAACTCGTTATTCTGCATAATCCATGTTTAAGCAAAGGGGGGCGTAGGCAATCTTAACTTAGTTCTGAATTTAAAAAAACTGTAACCTCCCCCAAAAAACAACAATAAAAAACAAAACAAACAAACAAACAAACAAACAAACAAACAAACAAACAAACAAACAAACAAACAAACAAACAAAAACAACAACAAAAAAACAACAACAACAACAACACACAGAGAAACAAAATTGTCGCAATTTTCACTCTTTTCTCTTCGATCAAGTATTTTGGTATAACACTGTGCCATATATTTTCTTGTTCATCTGATGCCATACATTGACTGTGATGATGCATTGAGGAAACATCTACACGAGCTAAGCAATTTGTATGTTTGAACCATATCATATTTCAGAACTAAGATCTCGTCATTAATCTATTAACCGTCCACTCCACCCAGTAGCTGTGGCTGCTGTGTGTTCTATAGGTTCGCTCTGTTGTTATTATTTCTATGTCTTTGCTATCCCTTTGTATGATAGGGGTTAGGCGAGGGGCTTGAGTTAATTTGTACTCTCTTACTTTCAATATATATTCAGTGGCGTCTCTCTCTCTCTCTCTCTCTCGCTCTCTCTCTCTGAACCACACATCACACCTAACTAGTTTGATTTATTGTACATTTACTGCTATATCGTAAAACATGAGCAGATTGCCTTCTTTGACCAATCAGGAATGCAAACATCTCCATTAAGAAAGCAATTGATCACTTCTAAATGGTAGTAAGTGATTATATACATCTATTTATTCCTATTTCAATGAAGAAATCTATCTTTGATTAACTATAGAAATTAACGTATAAAAAGAATCACTCAGGTTCCTGATATCAATTTAATTTATTATTGACAAATGGTCTTATGACGTAGTTTACTGGTGATAAATAAATATCAAACTAAGCCCAGAATTTGCTGATATAGACATATTATCTATATATAGTATGCCTGGCAACTGGAACGATCTATAGAAAACTTGACATGCTTCGACCGGCTGACATGCTGAGAAAAGGGTTACCACATTACACTTGAGCAAAGTAACTAGTTGCTTTATGGTATGTGTTAGAACAACTCAACACACAAAGTAGAGTGTTCAAGGGTATCACAAGCAGACATCACAGACAATTTTCATGTGAGTGCATTTTCCGTTAATTTCAAATTTAAATACATGCTTGTCAATTTAATGCGTGTAGCAACAATTTAGAGAGAGAAGTCAGTGGGACTCAACATAACTGCCAAAGTATGCTACATCTTTGAGACAGGTACTCTTCAGGGTGGAGAGCTATGTAAAATGGGATCGCAAGCTGCCAATCAAATGAATTTAAAGCGTAAACCATGCAATATGGAACAAATGAGATCAAATTGAGAGATAAAGATGTATGACAGAAACTGGGAAACGACGCAAATCGTGAGTTCTCTCTCTAGAATGTTTTCTTTCAAAATAATTATTGAGAATGAATTGTCTAGTTTATTAAATGGTGTGTATGTTTATAGCTGTCTGGCCAAAAAAAAAAGAAAGAAGAAAAAAAAACAACAAAAAACAACCCTGGTGAATGTCGATTTGACGCACTATACATACGTCAAAAGAATGCAAATGGACAGCGTTTAGCTGAGACCAGATTGCTCTGATTCAAAGCCATACTTTGAAAACTGGGCAGGTGGTCCTCAAACGGTGGTTATGTATTACATCACCGCTTTATAATGTCTACGACAGGGCGTGAAATATATATTAAATCTTTCATTTTCAATTGCTCATAATTTAAAGCTTAAGGCAGCAACGGAATGGTTATGTAGATAAATATAGACTTAAACTCCCTTACATGAAAAGAGCTACTAACGCCCATGCGGGTCACGAAGGCCTTAATCATCGACCCCGTGTGGGCGCGCTGGATCGATCAGGGCGTTCAGTGTCAATCTATATAAATCAGACAGAGTCTACATAGGAAAATTAAAAAAAAGCACACACAGTCAATTGAATGAGAGGACAAATCTAAACAGGGTTGGGATTTCTGTGTATAGATAAGACCTCATTTCAGGAGCCCGGGCACCTAAATATTGATATTAATGGTATTGAAACTATCACAAGTGACCTTCTATCGTAAATATAGGTGTGGAGATAAATTTAATGCTTTGTTGGTAGTACATTAAACAAACATAACTTTGGGTGTATATTCAACCTGTTCCTAGTATGGTTAAAATCTCCAATGGCTTCAAAGGAATTGGGCTGAATATACAGCAATTCATTCATAACGTTAGCTGCGATCTGGTAGTAAACTCTCAAGCAGCGGCCATCTGCGTGCTTCTGACGAAACTACGATGTTTCATGTCGACATTGATCAGGGCCTGGCCAGGCAGCTAATATACATGATTTTATAAACTCGACAATGCCAGCATATCCATTCATTTCTCTATAATTACTTTGAAAGAAAACATTCAGGAGAGACAACTCACGATTTACAAGTATAACTGCAACAGCAGTAATTCTATAACAACTATAAGCTTTTACAAAAGCGTGGGCTACGCCTAGCATCTATAAAATGGTTATTCTGAAGAAATCATGTTTTAAAGAAAGGGAACGAAGACAGCATCAAGTATCTTCTTTTAAAACTATAAAAAGACAAGAACTTGTTGACCATTGCCATTTTTCACTCCATTCCCAGTCCTCCAGATAAGAGTGCGTATTTGAAAAAAATATTTTTCTTTTTTCTTAACCTGAAAATATGTTGTGGGTACTCAAAAGAACCGTCACAATGGGACGACGGTTCTTTTGAACAGCGAAAACACATGTTTAAACTGATGGGTAAGAAAATAATGCCTATTTTACGCTAAACTTGTGCTTAACTTGACATATGATTCCTCCTTGCCATAGTACAATGGAACTACCTTCCATAGTCCGTTGCATGCTTGCAAAGCATAGATGTCTCCAAGACTCTATGTTGCAAGCTGCAGAACTAACGCCATTGGACCCCTTACGCTTGTTTTATCGGATTTTAACTCTCTATGACAAAAGCACGAATGCATACAATATTTATATGTTTTCTTACTCATTTGTGACTACTGCTCCCATAATCAACTGGTTATGACAAACTCATGAAACTTTAATATGAATACGACTATGTCAGTAGAATTTCACTAATAAATGGAGCTGGCTTTAGAATCTGTATATCATATAATTTCATTTTGCTATGATCTGTATGACATAAATACTTGCAAATCCAGATTAAAAATGAAATGGATGAAAAACAAGAAATTGCAGCTCAGCTTTATGTTCATGAAAGTGTTCGCCAATTGCATAGTAACAGACTGATTCAGTATCTTTTACGAGAGGTTTTCCAGGCATCTTATTTTTTTATTTCCATCGATTTGAAATTAGAACGCAATATACTGTAGGAGTTAGCTAACAAAGTAGAATTAAGTTTTCTGTTCTCTTTATTTGTTCAAGCCTCCTGATTGTTAAGGTACTTGGTTAATTTCCTGTTTCTATCAGATTTTGCCAGACACCTATTTTATGTAATATTTGCCAACTCTCAAGTTCCTGGTGCTACTTTGAATGATCACTTTATCCAGAAATGCATTAGAACAAAATAACTGATTGCAGATATATAGATTGTATTGTTTCTCATTGTTTCTCATTTCTACCCTCAGTTTTTGAAAATTGCTCTGTCAGAATATTTATCAAAGACATTGTATATGGTACATGCTACCTTAATAACAAACGTCAGAACCAGCGGTGATATTGTAGGACATATACCACCTTTATGTGCAATGTCAACACTGGTTTACGATTAATGATTGCTCAGACGGTCATGTGATGTTTAGTCTTTGCTGTCATGATCGCATGAAATATACAGGTTTCATAAATTGTGCCTTTCTCGTGCGCTTGAACCAATAACAAACAATAACACAAGTTAATTTGTAAATGACTAACAACACAAATGTATGCATAAAAATGTTAGCAACAATTTTAGAATAGAGGTTGTTTCGAAGAGGACTGGGAGTATTGTTGAGTTAGGCAAGACATAACCCACTATGTTCTCAAAGATACTGAAAGATGGAAGAAGGTATTCTTCGTAAACGTGTTCCTAGCAACAGTCATGTCATTTTGGCGTTGGAACAAGGTTGTGTCCAAGAACATAAAACCATTACTAAACAGTTAACATGGTTAAGCGAACAAAATTTAGCAACAATGATTCAACAGGCAACAGCCCATTATGCACTCAAATATACTGAAAGATGACAGAAGGTACTCATAGACGTGTTTCTAGCAACAGCCATAACATTTTGAACACTCTGGCTGTGTTCAAGAACATAAAACCATTATAAAACAGTTAACATGGTTAAGCGAACAAAACTTTAAGAACAGAGATTCAAGGGTTGTTCAATAGCGATAGACTTATAATATACTCATGTCCAATGAAAACGCACCACTCTTCAGATGTGCATAGATGTGGCCTTTCAAAAATTGTGCAATCTTTTGTTATTTATATTTATTATTCAGGACTAAAGCAATGGTTTTGCACAAAAATTTCAATTCCAGTGACCCTGTTAACACATGACGTGACGTCAGCCTCTAAATTACGCTAATTACATTTTGGGCGTATACAAAAAAAACCTAAAATTTCGTTTAAATGTTTTCTGTTTGCCAGTAGATCCCCTGTCATTTCGCCACAACTTTGAAAGTTGTGGCGCAACACCTAACACTACACTAACGCGAACAATGTCACCAGGTAAACTTAGATATGGCGTGGCCCAACAAAACTCGACGTAAAATGTTTAAATTACGATTACTACAGTCCTAGTGTTCTACACAATGCTTATTTCCATCGTACAAACTCACTCACATGCAAAACGTCATAAAAATCCTCTAAACAATTGACGTTGCATCATTGACGTCAACTTTGAGCTCGTCGTCAGCCATTGTTCGCAACGCTAGCGTTGTAAATCTTCTAAAAGTTGTGTTCATCTGTTGGTTCGAGTATTATCGAACATTAAGTTCAACACAGATACTCTTAGGTTTTTGTATACGAGCTTTTAGAGATTGACGTTTATCAAAAAAAAAAACAAAAACAAAAAAACGTTGATACTTTTCCTCCGTCGATTTTAGCGACCCACTATACCAGCAAAAATATTCATGCTACGACCTTGTAATTTTGCATCATTAAAAGAAGGATTCCATTAATGTCTCGATTTTAAGCTCTAGTCAAAATTCTGCTAGTGACGTCACATCGTGACGTTATAGCCGCTTTCAAGGCAAGATGACTGTTCTTGGCTATCAATTTAGAGATTCTTTGCAATTTATGCACAGCAAAATGCGAAAGTAACGCTTTTGAAAATTCTGACACATTCAATGGCTAGTTGTGTGACTTTCTGTTTTGACGGTTGTTTTGTTAAATGCTTCCAGCACGTGTCATCAGTGATCATTCCGTTTTAATGACCTATCAGTAACTTACGGAATTGCTACAGTACCATAAGACGCAATTGCGAAAATAAAATTTTAGGTCGATAAAAAGATATAGTCATTTTTGTAGGTGGTGCGTTTTCATTGGACATGAGTATAATAATAACAAAATCAAATCTTATGTCATGCATGTGTATTGCTTGCAATTATTTTGTTCTTGTATGGATCTATTTGAGAAATAAATCTCCAAGCATTGATTTTGTATGAGGTCGAAAGACCATAAGATGCATCCATCGCCGCTATGCCAAACATCCGGCAGTGGAAATCATTTTTCTCACTGCTCTCATAATGACGACGCAGTTTCAGGATGTTAGACAAGCGTTTCCATTGATGAAAGGAACTCAGCAAAATCTCTTTGACACTACCTGCAACTCGTGGGAATGGTCACATAAAACATACCCACGGAAACCTCAAAGCTAAAAATCGACTGTTATTTGTTCGAACTGATCAAACTTTTATTGGTCTGTCTATTTTGAACGCTTTGAACATTACAATACCTTTGACTACTTCGACATTCCATTTCAAAGACTAGACGTATTGACATCAGATGAGCCTCGACGCAAGAAAACCTGTCTTCGGGGTTTCCGACAAAGCGAGATTCAAACCAGCCTGCTCAGCTACAGAGATTAGCTAGAAAATTGAAATTTCGCTTGTAGCAAGTTTAGATATGATACTTTCCAATAAGCGAATAACAAAGGCGCTGATCAGACTGCGCGGATGCGCATGCTGGTCTGTGCCTTTGTTGTTCGCGAACCCCCGAAGACAAGTTTTCTCGCTTCGAGGCCCATATAACAAGAAAACGAACCTTTATGAGCTTACGATTTGATAAGGCCAACATAGTAGACAAATTGTCGCTGCATCTTCGTATTGCACGTCGACATATCCGAGATTCTACATTGTAATTCTAAAAATTAATTGATACCCTAGTTAATCATGAACTTGTTCAAGCCATGTCTTCTATTGTTAGTACAATCAAGTAATGAGACATTTTTCATGTTTAGGTGATTCAAAATCGATACTTTTAACCCTTAAAGCGCCAATCACGACTGCAGCAGACCACAATTTTTTCAACATCTTTCCGAATTTTTGAAAAAAATAAGGTATGATATTTCATGACAATCGTCTGCCAGCAGACGATTCTCATGATATATCATGCCTTATTTGTTATTTTTGAAAAAGCGGCAAAATTTGAAATTGCCGTCTGCTGCAAATTATAGGTGGCGCTTTAAGAGTTAAGTATAATCTTGTTATTGGGTCAACTTGTTAGTCAACAGTAGAATTTCCAATGAGTGACTGATCGATTACTAGTCTGTATATCTATTTTTACGTCACAGACACTCAAACAAAAATCCCCACTCGTATATAAGCAAATATGTCGCTCTCACTTTTTTGTACAGGAAGAACATGTTTCGAAAGCTATAACCCACATCTTGCAAGCTCTTTTTTCCGAAAGAAAACTGATACTATCAACTTGGATATATATTTATTTATATCTTGAAACTTTCAAGTTTTGCAAAACTTACAAAGTAAGGAAGAAGGCAAAGACCAGGAATCGATGCGATCTAATACCACATCTTACAAAGGACACAATACTGGATAGTGACAAAAGCACAAGAAAGCATCACAAACAAGAGAGCCAAGAGGTCAGCCCTTTCCCGGCAGGTGACCACAAGGCTGCAAGAAACATACAAGATAGTATGGCAAATTACAAAAGGATCCACAAAAGAAGCCGGTCAGTAAGAAAACTACTAGAGGGCTTTAACATGTTCGACGGTACCAACCTCACCCTGATTTCTGACGTGGGTCAAGACAAATAGGTTTTTGGCTTGTATGAATGATCCCTAACTTATCGATGTATCATCTCCTAGTACAAACAAATTGAGATATGAAATACAATTTTTGTATTTTAACAACAGCTGAATATATAGCAAAAATTTGACCCGTAAAAAGTATTTTAGGCCCAAGTGGCATCGGCTGATGTCCGTTCTAAGACCTTGGTTCTGTTGTTGTTGGCTTATTATTTATTGTTGTTCCTATTGTTTTTTTGTGTGTTTGGTCCTTGTTTTGGTGCTCTTTCCAGTTTTGTGCACTTATCTTGCCATGTAAGATAGTAAGGTAAAGTCAGGTAAGTTCGGACATCAAGTAAATTCGGACGTACATTTGCAAACAGTGGAAATCTAGATGAGACGACTCTAAATAACCCGTCTTATCAGGATTTTCACTGTTTTGGTTTATTTTTTATTCAAGTAATCAAAATATGAAACAAACAAGGTCGCTGTCCGAAATAAGCTGACTGTCCGAATTTACCCTAATTTACCCAACTGGTTGCCTTGATGTCATGGGGGTGTGGGTGTTCGGTGTCTCTTCCTCGCGATATCATGGGTTGGTATGTAGTGTGCCATTGTGCCATATCCGAGCCATACTCACTTACTTTTTGTCCAAAGTAAATGATATGTTCAGTCACAATTCTATAAAAAAGAAATGCCAAAAGTCCTTTGGGCGACGATACATTGTTGGCAATTTAACATTTATGAGAACGATAATTTTCATGCTTAGTTAAGTTGAGCATGGAAAACGTTTTATAACCATGAGACCAGGTTTTCACATTCGTGTCTAGGCCAATATGCTCAACATACACTGACAAATAGTGTGTTAGCATTACACCACATACATACATCAGGCGTGATAAGAAGTCCTTGCAATTAGCACCTTTATCCCTGGAGTAAATTAAAAAGAAAATAAATTCTTTCAGTGTACACGTTTAATTTCGTACAGACTGAAGTTCCATTTTAGACAGTCAAAATATGTTGTTACACTGAAATGAGTCATGATTTTCTGAATTATCAGGGATTATTTTCTGACCAAGATTTAGATCACTTATCAAAATATGACGTGTATTTGTTATACAAAATAATAAACAAGTTTGCGTCAACTTATGTGAAAGGGTTTTAATGACTCACAAATGAAGACAACACTAACACTCTATACAGTCACAAATTAGGAACAAAACAAGTGAAAGCTGGACCCTGCATTTAATAATTATTTGGCCGATAGAACCTTAAAACCAGATTGATTTTGTAACGAAAAGAAGGTATACCCATCATACATTTAAGAGTTCACCATATTCACTGGTTAAAATAAATAAATAAAATTGTATTTCTGTCTGTTAATCTAGTGTTTTATCGCAATCAACAGAGTCCCTGGCAGGTTGTCACATCCTGTCACACCTCGTATGGGTCTACACTGTTTATCATTTATCCATTTACAGTTTTCGATTAAATAACTGGTAAATGACTTTGTAGACAATGAGCAACTAACATTTTGGTTTATCTCAGAGACACAGGTTGCGAGTTTTAAGATTTACCATATGTTAATATGACGTGGAACTTCTGAAACACTGTACATAGGTACATGTAATACGATTTGGTGCCATGATCCAGTATCTAGAACATCCCTTGTGTCAACTAGATTATTTGTTTCAGTAATATGCTGTGGCACTTCTGAAACGCCATAGATAATTAAGAATTGGTGCCGTGATCCAGGATCTAGAACCATCTCTAGTGCCAACTACGTTATTTGTTTCAGTGCTATTCAATGCAATACACTATCTTCACAAGTGAAGGCTTCGTCAATATAATCAACAGGATGACAATACATATGGAGTAGTCAATGTGTTGATGGAATCAACACATTGACTTTTCCATTTGTATTGTTTGTCAATAGACAATCTGGCAAACTGGGGCTATTCTAGCTGCTGCTGGCGAAGATTTCGTCAATATAATCAACATGATGACAATACATATGGAGTAGTCAATGTGTTGATGGAATCAACAGTAATATGCTGTGGCACATCTGAAACGCCATAGATAATTAAGAATTGGTGCCGTGATCCAGGATCTAGAACCATCTCTAGTGCCAACTACATTATTTGTTTCAAATCTATTCAATACAACTACATCTTCACAAGTGAATGTTTCGTCAATATAGTCAACAGTATGGCAATACATATGGAGATGGAATCAACACATTGACTTCTTCATTTGTATTGTATTATCAATAGACAACCTGGCAAACTGGGGCTATTCTAGCTGTTGCTGGAGTTACCCCCACATTTGGAGGGGCATGCATGGTGAATAGATGATCTGAAGAAAAACAAACAAATATGAGCCGCGACATGAGATTTCCAACAATGTGGTATGTGCGACCAGCAAAGCCTTAGATCAGCCTGCGCATACGCGCAGTCTGATCAGAGCCTTAACTAAACTCCAGCTGTTAAGTTTTTAGACTTAATTTTTCGCAATAACTTTTTTACCTTCAATATTAGCAAAATGTGTTCGCGATAAAAGGTATTCAGGAACATCTCCGCCAACTTCTCCAAATGGTTCCAGCATCCTAGATGCTGCAGGTTCATCTGTGCTTAGATGCACTCTTTGAACATTTTAAGCAAAGCGCAAATAAACTAAGTCCAAGATGTCAGTCAAAAAGTTACATTGCACCGCCCTAATTCAATTACTAAAACGATGGATGGCTTGTTCAAATATAATAGAAATCGCGCCTAATTCGCTCGTGCGTTAAGGTAGTAGGGTCATCTCAAAACCGTTCATTTCATAGCACGTGTATAAAAGGAAAAAATGCACGGCATGCGATAACCCAACCTTTGTTCCTACAAATGAGCCTGCTTTAAGTTGGTTCTGCATATGCACGGTAAATTCTGAGTATGTTAACGGCAGTTTTATGTTATGCACAGCCTTTGAAGAGCGGGATATGCACCGCGTCCGAATATTTTTTGAAACTACCCCTTTCTGTCACGCCTATACGAATTATACCTGTCAATAAAAGACTTAGAAATGTAGGACGAATTCAGTTTATTGCAAAATCTTCATCTATATATACAAAAATCTGTTTGTGCCACAAGCACAAGACCTTTTGGAGAAGTTGGCGGAAATTCGCCTCTACAACTTTCATCACGAACACATTTTGCTAAAACTGAAGATAAAAAAGTTATTGCGAAAAAATAAGTCTAAAAACTTAACAGCTGGAGTTTAGTAGCTTGAATATTCTATAAGTGTTAAGCCACTGACTGAACAAAATTTGGAGTTTCTAAGCTTAAAAGGAGTCTGCACAGGCTCGTCTGAGTCTCCACTTGTCAAAATGCCTCATTGTTGGAAATCACATGTCACGGCTCAACTATGTGGGTACTCTGAATGCTTATTGAGTTATTCTCGTGCGTTAACGCAATAATAACATGATGAATGAGCTCCGTATGGGTTTTATACACCATGCAAAGCACACAAAAACACTGTCGTTCAGGAGTCTGAACACATGCATGCAGAAAAAAACGCTAAAAGAATGGTGCGTTTAAATGCAGTTAGGCCCCCAGTAGCTTCCGTTGCTTCGAATCATTGCTTATTGTTGTTCTCATTGCGTGTGGGAGTTGTTTTGGTCCCTGTTTTCCTTTGCAGTACTTAATGTCCTTCCTAGTTTTGCAAGCATCTTTCTTAGGAAGAGAGAGCTTGTTGTTTTACTTTAATTGTCTTCTTGCTGTCTTGTGCTTGTGATTGTTCTGTATCTTTTCCTCGCGTTATGATGGGTTGTCCTGCGATGTGTGGTTGTGGCATTTCCTGGTCATACTCGTCTACTTTAAGAGAAACGGGACAAATCATTTAAGAGACGTGCTGTATTCTTTTTGCTTTGAAAAGAATACCCCTTCTGAAATGAACGTCAGTTGCAGTGATATTTCTTAGTCACGTGTACACTCATTAACTTCATGACACACACATGTATACGCCCTCATATGAGCTTAACTCAAGGACAATAAGGTGAAAGATGTCTTATTTTGCAAACATATTTGAAAAAGGGTTCTTATACATATCTGTATAAAACAATTTCATACACGATTAAGCGCAATTACACAGTGCGGCTGGATCGCAAAAAGGCCTAATCATTCCTCTAGTCCAATATGCTGTGTGTGTGTGTGTATGCGGAGAGCAAATATTCTGACGAGTCTGTGTGGAATCGCAAGCTCCCAATGAATATTCCCAGGTGACATTTTGTGAGTTGTACCATTTTCATATGGTGTGTCTTGATTCCAAATTAATCCTATAAAGAGGTTTAAGCTTCAAAAAATACCGGTCGTCATTAACCCAAGGGGTGCAACATAGTTTGCTTTAGTGGTCATGTTTTTCGAATTTGTCTTTGGACGGGTGTTGTCATATACTGGCATAGTGCAGGCTTTGCCTTTGTAAACAGCAAACAACATAACAGGGTATGTGCTATTTTGAGCACTCCATTACTAATTAGCTCCTAATTTAGGCTGTTATGGAAAGCTGATCAAAATTGATCAGTCGTAGGAGTGATATGGAAATGCAAATTGCAGTTTTCCGGAAAATGCTGTAAGCATATTTATGGATGGATAGGGGGGGGGGGGACAGGGGGTTCGGACCCCCTACCTGAAAATCACAAAAATATAGGTTTTCTTAGCAATACTGGCCCGGATCCCCTGAAAAATCACAAGGCTACCAAGCCAGCACTCAATGTTGGGCCATCATCGGCACGCCAGCGATACACCATATATCATCGGCACGCCAGCTAAACGGGTGCCAATGATGGCCCGCATATATGGGTATATGGATCCTTCTCCTCAAATCATCAACTAAAAAAAAAGAAATAAAAAAAAAACTTTGTAAAAGCTGGACCCCCTCTGACAAAACAGACTTGCTTGATCCGCGCATGAAATTTGCATACTTCAATAGTGTCCAAAAGGGGTTTAGCCTTTTTAATAGGAGGAGCACAGTGGCCCTGGGGTACAGAGTGAGACTTGAGATCGAGAGGTCACTGGTTTGAGACTCAGCGGTGTTGATGTGTTTTGCAATGGGTTTCATACATGAGCAAGCGACACTTTATCCTTTGCTTAGTACTGGTTCAACACAGGAAGCCTCGACATACCTAAAAGTGTTAACCAAGACGTAAAGCATCGACACAGATACCATTGCGAATAAGTCGCTATACTGGCTTACAGTAGACTGGCTTCAGTCCTTAAAACAATTTTCCATCAATGTGCCATATCATAGACTTGTAGCCAATCTAATCTGATGGCTCTGTTCTAAAATAGAGCCATCAGAGTTAGACTGGCTACAAGTAAATGATATGACACATTGATGAAAAGTTGTTTTAAGGACTGGAGCCAGTCTAGCTTACAGCTCAGACGTAAACTTTAAGGGGCAAATCAATACATCTCCCTTGATTGTATGGTAAAGGGAATTTAATTTTCATGTTAATAGTCTGTCGATTCACATGAAATATCAAATCTTGTTTGCTTCTATATCGAAGCAAAACACTTGCTGCAAACGTGTAGATTTAATCAGCGGAATTGCAAAGGTCATCGTACAGAACTTTAATTCAATCAATTAAGATTCTCACTATAAGTTCCCATAAAGCGACTTATTATATTAAATTTTATAACGGTAAATACACCGCTCTTATGTTCCGGGTCAAAAAGCTCATATAAATACCTGAATGCCTAAGATAAATAATACATATCTATATTGAAAATATGTCTAACAGGAAGAAACACGTATAAACCTCGGCCATGTTCGGAATATGCAAATCAGCTAAACGTAATTGGATCTGATTGGTCGGAACCATTACGTCATCTGGCGCATGCAAATTTTCCCGCCGTTCTGTCAAACGATAGGTAAGTTTTGAAAGCGGTTTATTCAACATGTTCCAACATGCTCTATATGAGCGACTTGGAGTGAATTAAATTGTTGTCACTGGAATACCTATAAGCTCAGTGTAATATACATTCATGATATTTGCAATATTGATTATAGATTTTCGCTGTGAACTGTCGAGCCTGGCAGACAAGTGGAATAATTTACGCTAATAGTAAACGAAGCGATTAATTTATTCACACGCCCAATTAAAACAATTAAACATAGTGTTCGGCTTTAAAAATAAAAGCTATAAATCATAAGTGAAGTGGGTGATATATTTTGCTCCACCCAGCATAAATTCAGCTTCAAGTTCGTGAACGCCTACTTCATTCATTGCAAAATATTCAAACGACACTGCACCGAAAGTCGCCTCAGTTTATAATAGTTATACCACGAATTGTCCGCCTGTAAGTGGGGGTAATCCAGGAGCTTTTAGTGAGTGGGTTACCTCCCGGAGAGGTGGAAAACCATAGTGGAACTAATTTACATCACATGCATCAGTGTAGACCTTGCAGATTACGAGATTTTTCGTAAACCAGATAGGAATTTCCGCTGTTTTACAGATGTGAGATATTTCTTTCTCGCATACGCATGCATACATGATCGAGTGGTCCATATGTTAGCTCGCTGCCAGCAAAATCTGTTCTACAAGCATAACTAATATGAGATAAGGTACACAAGGCGGGTTGCTAATCCGAGATAACCAAAACGAGACATTTTAGACACATGACTGTATTCTTTCGGAAACGAAAGTTTAATTGTTGATCATGTCGAGACATTCAGGTAAATTTTCAATGTTGAAATTTGCAATGATTAAAATAGGCCTACACCCAGTATAAAGTAAAACTGCACAGTTTTACTTAAGAGTCATTATCTGAGAGCGTCAAAATCAGTTGGAAATAGAAAAAATAGATTTTCTTGAAATTTTGCCCATTTTTAACTTCTGTCGAGAGATGAACAAAAATGCATATTTTTTCAATTTTTCACTTCGGTTTCCATGGCAACCACGATTTTCTATTTTTAGCATTTTCAGCAATATTTTGAGCTAAAAATTACAATATTTTGGACTGCCCTACCCATGAGGCAATGTGGCAAATGTTTGTGTTTGTGCTTTCAAACAATAAACATGAATAATTACTTTACCCTCGTACTGATTTTGTTACTTTTCCGTTTCCATGGTAACACGTGCTATGATGGATTTTTACATGCTATTATGCATTTTTCAATGCAGTAAAAATTGGCAATTTTCAATATCATTTTTCTAAAAATTTCTACGTCAGATTTTTTTTGTTTATCTCTCAATTAGTTAACTGATACCTATATTGCACCATATTGAAAAATTGGGATCGGGTTATTTTTTATTTTGAAATAAATTTTATTTGAAGCTTATTACTTTCGAAGCAAAAATATTATGTTTTTAGATGAACAAAATGATTATTATCTTTTGTATCTTATCTAAGTAGTGATTATCTGTCACAAAAAAGTACCATTTCACACAACCATCGTGTAGCAATTCTAAATAATACTTTAAATTGTGGTTTAATGCTTATAATGGTATAATATTAGGGATCAAAGTACCCCACCCACTAATGTTAAATATAAAATTAAATGCTATTTTGCTTAAAACTGGACATTTCGAACAAATTTTATGACAACAGGAACTTTTAATTGATAAAAGAAATTTTCCAGGATTGTTTTTTTAAATTTTGGTGTATCTAACCATCTGGTTGCTATGGCAACTATCCAAAGTAATGTTACCTTAACAATGACCATATAACTCCGTTATCATGCATAACTTGATATAAATACCTTTTTCATTAATGTTATGTCATTGATTTGAGGAGCAAATGGATGTGTAACATATTGTTCTCTCTCATTCTTAGTTAAACCTCATTAAAAGCATGGTTTCCATGGCATTTGGGTCATTTTATTCCTATGGAAGCTAAAAAAGTTTCCATATTCAACTAGAAAATAACCAAACAAATGATATATTTATTACATAACATAACTTTAAGATGTCATATATAAACTACATAATCGCAAACTTACTATCGTAAACATAAAAAGGGTAGAAAAAGGAATTCTATCCAGTCTTGACCTTAAGGTACTTGTTACCCCACCCACTTATACAACATATGAAAACCCTTGTTTATGTATATAGTTTTCTTGAAGTAAAACATATTTTATATATTATAGAAATTGAACTGTTACAAAGATAATTGTATATGGTCAATTAAAATTTGGTGTTGAAAACAAAAACATTGTTGCTATGGTAACTGGTGGAAAACTATGCCTGGTCGTGCCTTAGCAACCACAAAAAACTTCGAAAAATCGTCATTTTTTTTATTCTCAATGTTTCCACAATCAATTTTTGTGGCTTGGAATAGAATGTTAACCCATCCCACCCCCTAAACATTATGTCACTTTGAATTAAGAGCTTGCAAATATAGATTTGACATTGAAAATGAGCTTTTCTACATCTTCCAGGCTCTAATTTACTCCACCCATCGATTTAAAAAAGGTACAAATAAATTGAAATTTTGACCAAAAAGGCAGATTTGAAAAAATGGCAACATACGATGTTTTCAGAGAGAAGGCTCTCCTTACCTTGCATGTAATGACCGAAATGCATCTTTACGTCAGAAAAACCTAAAAAATATCATGCATGGTCGTGTCAAAATGTATGTGATGCGCTGACCTTTTTGTTGGACAACATTTTTATTCGATTTGGCACCAATCTGTATAGACAAGTAGTTGGGATTCCTATGGGCACTAATTGTGCTCCCCTGGTTGCAGATTTATTCCTGTTTTGTTATGAGAGGGACTTTATGATGTCTCTTTCTTATGATAAGCAGGCTGATGTCATTGATGCGTTTAACACTACATCCAGATATTTGGACGATATTTTGAATATTAATAATGTTTCGTTTGACTATATGGTTAGTCAAATATACCCTTCAGAGCTCCAACTAAATAAAGCTAATACCTCTGATACCGAAGCCGCATTTTTAGACTTGCATTCGTCAATTTATAATGATATTGTTCCTACCAAAATTTATGATAAACGTGACGACTTTGATTTTGAAATTGTCAATTTCCCATTTTTAGATGGTGATGTTCTCCGTTCTACATCCTATGGAGTCTATATTTCTCAACTCATTCGTTTTGCTAGAGCATCTAGCATTGTTGCTGACTTCAACACTCGCAATAAATTGTTAACTCAGAAACTTCTTAAACAAGGCTATCGGTATCATAAACTTCACAAAACATTTTCAAAATTTTATAGACGATACTATGATTTGATTTCTAAATTCCAAGTTGGACTTAAATTCTCTTTTGCGCCAAGGACTTTCGGAACCTGATTTCTATGGTGACTTGGTGTATAAGTTGAAGAAGATTGTTGGCTCTAATAATTTTTCAGCGCAGTTCATTAAATTAATTTCCCATTATAATAAAATTGGCTATAACATTAATGTATTGCAACAGACTGCATGCCTGGTGGTCAACCAAATCACGGTTGGCAACTTTACGTTCCTCTTTAATTGCACGCCGGTGGGTTGGACTTCAAACTCTATGATGGTTCCGACCTAAAGACTTATCTATTGATGAGATGGTAGGGACCTGATGCTTTGGCTGTTTGTCCGGCCCTCGGGGGTTTACCTGTTGGATTTCTTTTGCTCCGGTATTCAGTTTTATTTACTGTTGAGTCCTTCTCTTTGCTTTATCTCCCTGTTATATCTTGATTTATATGTTTTAGGAGATGATGCATTGATAAGTTAGGGGTCTTTCATGCAAAACAAATATCTAGGTGTCTTGATCCACATCTAAATTAAGGGTGAGTTTGGCGCGACGTTAAACCGGTTTAAGCCCTCCAGTAAAATATTTTACTGACCGTTCCAAGGCAGTACTTCTTTCGTGGATCTTTTATGTTTTTGTTCTGTCTTATGTTTGCTATGTCTTTGTGCGCGTCTGTTTATATGTGCCTTGTGGTCACCTGCTGGGAAAGGGCTGACCTCTTGGCTCTCGTTTGTGGTGTCTAACTGTGAGTTTGTAACTTTCCCATTGGTATCCTCGGCCCGGTGTGGTACTTGATTGTATCGACTCCTGATCTTTGCACCCTTACTTACTTTAAAAAATGTTTGTCAGAAGACTGGAACAGTATTTTAATTTTTGTGTCAGCAAAAGAATGGTTGCTATGGTTAATGATGAGATACTTTACACCTTGTACTTTACTTTACAAATGCCAAAAATCTTCAAAAAGTCATGCTAGTTTCTTTATTCTTAAGGTTCCTATAATGATATAAGTATTTTGATTTTAAATGTTACAAAAAACAAGAGGTCAAAGAGAAAGCATCATATAGCCCATCAAACAGTTTTGATAGTGGCAGCACTTTCAATAAAATCCAACATGAAATTGAGATTAAATGATTTTTTTTCATGTTTTCACAATATAAGCCTATGTAAAACATGTGACCCCCAGGATAGGGCCATACTTACCCATTGGGCATCATTTGAACAAACTTAGTAGACGTCCTCTAGTTGATGCTTCATACTAAATATCAAGGCTCTAGGCCTTGTGGTTTCAGACTGACTAGAAGATTGTTTGAATGATTTCCCTTTATAAGCCTATGAAAAACGTGTGACAACTGTTCGTCCGTCGTCATAATTTTTTTCCCACTCTATAACTTGAGAACAACTCTATAGAATTAAACCAAATTTTGTATGTGCATTGATATTGACATGATCTAAGTTGAGATATTTCCTGTCCTTTTTTGTAGATTTGTACAAGAATTTGATTTCACCGAATTTTATATATGCATTTATATTGACAAGATCTAGCTTGGGATTGTTTCACGTAATTTTTCCCAAATTTGTAACAGAGTTATGGCCCTTGATTTAAGCCAAAAGTTTGTTTCCCCTCAATATCTTGAGAACAAATGGACAGAATTTCACCAAATTTTAAATATGCATTGATATTGACAACATCTATCTTGGGATCAGTACACGTCATTTTCTGCAAATTTTTACCAGAGTTATGGCACTTGATTTACTCCAAAATTTTGTTTCTGCTCAATATCTTGAGAACAAATTGACAGAATTTCATCACATTTTAAATATGCATTCATATTGACAAAATCTAGTTTATTACAGAGTTATGTCCCTTTATTGATGTCAGAATTTGTTCCTGCTCAATATCTTTAGATTTTCTTGCTTAGTATCTTTAGAACTTGGCCTTTTTATTTCATGAAAACGCTGCATCGGGGCTACAGCCAGATTCTCTGACGATTCTAGTTTTACTTGAATATACGAGATATTTTTTCACACTACATGTTTTCAAACCCTTCTGTACATTTGCTTGGTTGATAATACTTGACAATAACCATAGGGTTATGTTAACACATCCATGTGCCCTACATAGAAACCCCTTTGTGCCAGTTTTCAAATGCTCGTTCTCTAGCCAATGAGAGAATAAAACGCTTTAAAAGATACATGTTTGGGACAAAAATGTAGTACAATTTCTTGTTAATACTTGAAGCGTTTTGCATCAGAAGCTGCAAAAGTGCAGGGCTAGCATTTCCGAATTCTACAAAAGACACTGCAAGTTAATTGCTACTTGTCACAATTAAGTTTTATTGCAGACAACTACGATCTAGCAATTTTTCGTCCTGAATAAATTCTGAGTGAGTTTACAAGAATGAAAATTCTACTAAATAAGTATACAAACCAAAATAAGCATACAAACTATAACGTTTCATGAGGATATCCCAAACTGTTACCAAGTTATGGGGCATACAAGAACTTTTGGAGAAAAGAAAAAAAATCAAAACGGGCATTACTTGAAATCAAATAAAAGGGGGAACAATGATGTTTGCGCACCACAAATCATCTTAACCTGATACATAATCCTTTTGAATTTCATGACGATATACAAAAATGTTACTGAATTATGTGGAGTACAAGAATGAAAATTACACAAAATAAGCAAAAAAACCAAACCCCAAAACAATAAAAGGGTCATAACTCTGAATAGAAAAATGAAAAGTAACCATAACTGTACCGGCATATCAGATTAACCTGATACACATTGCTATAAAGTTTCATGAAGATATATATTTAATAGTTACTGAGGTATGCTGCGAATTATTTAAATAATCAAAGGAGCATTACTCAGAAACTAAGATAGGAGGAAAAAACATTCTTGTTCGTGACACATTGTCCTGCTCTAAAACTCATTCGGATAAAGTCGCATGATTGTATCCAAAATGGCTACTGATTTTTGGGGTGTATAATAATTTTTGGAAATTAAATTATTAAAGGGGCAAACCTTGGAAACTAGAAAATGGAGAACCTTTATGTTTGCATGCTACACATTGTCTTTAGGTAATACATATTCCTATAAAACTGCATGTAGATATCATGAACAGTGCGTGAGTGAGGGGTGTACACCAATGTACTTTACACAAAATAAGCCTAAAACATAATCAAAGGGCCATAACTAAGAAATGAATGAAAAGAAAAGAATGTACGTGACACATTGTTTTGACCTGATATACATTCATATAAAGTTTCATGAAGATATCTCAAATGTTAAACAAGTTATGGGGCGTACACAATTTTTTTTGGGAAATTTGGAAAATGAATAAAAATGGCATAACCTGGAAACTTGAAAAGGGAGAAAAAGTCATTCTTGCACATGACACATTGTTTTTACCTAAGGCACATTTCTAAAAAAACTTCATGAAGATATCACAAGTGGTTATCGAATTATGGGATGTGCAAGAATGAAAGCGACACAAAATAAGCATAAAACAAGAAAACGCCATACCTCTGAAATGAAAAAAAATTTAAAATAACCATAAGTGTATGCAACACTTTGTCTTGACCCCTATACACATGCTATAATTTCATAAAGATCTATAAATGACTGTAACTGAGTAATGGTGAGTACAAGTTTTTTTTAAAATATTCAAAGGTAACTCGGCAATTAAGGGGGAGCAATCATTTATGTGTGGGACACACTGTCTTGACCTACGTAATATACATTTCTATAAAATATCATCACAATTGTTTACTGACAGACGTACAGGGCCATGCCATATAGTGTCCTTTTTTTCAAAACAGGCATATAACAAATAGCTATTTGTCTTAAAACCTCGCGTTTCAAACACGTTGTGTGATAAAATGAAGTTCTTATTGATATCAATAATTTGCCAAGAAAAAAACCCTAAATTGACTTACATCATGGTTGCTATGGTAACTATTCAAAATATTGTTAACTTTAAGATGACCACGTATCTCGGGTTACACGCATAATTTGATCTGAAAGCCTTTCATTGGGATGTTTGACAATTTGTTTTCTTTCCTTCTTGGTTACAAATCAATAAAATGTTTCTCTCCTACTTGGCTACAAATCAATTAAAGCAAGATCCAGTCTTCTCACATCCATCTCATAGAAACATCATTTATTATCATTTTTCCCAATCTGCCATTTCGGGCGAAGTTTCCATGTATTTACACCTTTTTAAATCGATGGGTGAAGAAAATTGATGCCCGGAAGATGCAATAAAACTTTTTAATGTCAAACCTGAATTTGCAACATCTTAATTCAAGGTTACAGAATGCTTAGGTGGTGGGTTGGGTAACCATTCTATCCCAAACACAAAATGATTATGGCTACCTTGCAAAAAATAATAATAATAAAAACATGCATTGTTTTTCGAAGGTTTTGTGGTTGCTAAGGCATGATCATGCATAGTTTTCCATCAGTTACCATAACAACAAGGATGTTTTGATATCAACCCAAATTATAATCTACGAAAAACAAATATCTTTGTTACAGTACATTGTCTATAATATATAAAGAATATTTTATTTGAAGAAAACCATATACATATACAAGGGTTTTTATATGTTGTATAAGTGGGTGGGGGTAACAAGTAACTAAGTTTCAGGTCAAGACTGTATAGAATTTCTATTTCTACCTTTCCAATGTATACGATAGTAAGTCTGCAATAATGTAGTTTATCTATGACATCTTAAAGTTATGTTAAGTAATATTTAGACCATTTGTTTTGCAATTCTCTTGTTAAATATAGACACATTTAAGCTTCCATATGAATAAAATGACCCAATTACCATAGCAACCATGCTTTTATCAAGGTTTAACTTAGAATGAGAGAGAACAAAATGTCACACATCCATTTGCTCCTCAAATCAATGACATAACATCAATGAGAAAGGTATTTTATATCAAGTTCGCATGACACCGGAGATATTTAGTCGTTGGTATGGTAACATTATTTTAGATAGTTACCATCACCAGATTGTTAGTTACACCAAAATTTAAGATTTTTTTCTGGGCAATTTATTCATATAAATTAGAACTTCCTGTTCTCGTTTGTGGTGTCTAACTTTCTGCTCACGTTTGTGGTGTCTTACTGAGTTTGTCACTTTCCCATTGGATATCCTGGGTCAGGTGTGGTACTTGATTGTATCCATTCCTGATCTTTGCACCCTTACTTACTTTCTTTCTTGATGTCATAAAATGTGTTTGGAATGTCCAATTTTAAGAAAATAGCATTTAATTTTACATTAAACAATAGTTGGTGGGGTACTTTGATCCATAATGTTATATCACTATGAGCATTTAACCAAAATTTAAAGTATTATTTAGAATTGCTACATCATGGTTGCAATGGCATTTTTTGTGGCAGATAATCACTACTTAGATAAAATACAAAAGATAACAATCATCTTGTTCATCTGAAAACATCATAATTTTTCTTCAACGG
The DNA here is from genome assembly GCA_964019695.1 of Loripinus fragilis. Taxonomy (NCBI): domain Eukaryota; kingdom Metazoa; phylum Mollusca; class Bivalvia; order Lucinida; family Lucinidae; genus Loripinus; species Loripinus fragilis. The sequence continues at coordinate 91,354,324 of OZ026517.1, forward strand.
TAATAAACTTTAAATAAAATTTATTTCAAAATAAAAAATATACCGGTCCCAATTTTTCAATTTGGTGAAATATAGGTATCAGTCAGCTAATTGAGATAGAACCAAAATATTGATAGAGAAATTTTTAGAAAAATGATAATGCACCCTTACTTTCTAAGGTTACTTTGAAATTGCCAATTTTTAGTGCAATGAAAAATCCATAATAGCATATAAAATCCATCATAGCATGCGCTACCATAGAAACGGAAAAGAAACAAAGCCAGTACAAGGGTTAAGTACTTAGTCATGTTTATTGTATGAAAATACAAACATTTGCCACACAGCCTCTTGGGGAGGCTAGTCCAGAATATTTAAATTTTTAACTCAAAATATAGCTAAAAATACTAAAAATTGAAAATCATGGTTGCCATGGAACTGGTAGTGAAAAATCATTTAATCTCAATATCCTGTTGGGTTTTATTGAAAATGCTGTCAGATCCATTATCAAAACTGTTTGGTGGGCTAGTTGATGCTTTTCCCTGACCTTATGAACATACATTCTCATATAGAAACCTTAAGAATAAAAAAACTAGCATGACTTTTTGAAGATTTTTGGCATTTGCTATTAAAGGTGTAAATTATCAACATTAACCATGAGTGGAAGCTCACCACAGTTGACCCACAAGAAAGGAGCATCTGGAGATCAGGTGTGAGATCTGCTATGCGTGCAGCTAGCCAGTTACCTGGAAAGGGGCCCACTGATGTGGAGGTGCCCCTGCACCGGCACGTTAATCAAAAATCTGATTATGATAATGATATGATATGATATGATATGATATGAACCATAGCAACCATTCTTTGGGTGACACAAAAATTAAAATACTGTTCCAGTCTTCTCACAAACATCTTTTAGAAACATCCTCTTTTGTCATTTTTCCGAATCTGCCTTTTTGTGCAAAATTTCAAATTATTTGTACCTTTTAGATCGATGGGTGGAGTAAATTAGAGCCCCTAAGATGTAGAAAAGCTTATTTTCAATGTCAAACCTATATTTGTAAGCTCTTAATTCAAAGTGACACAATGTTTAGGGGGTGGGGTGGGTTAACATTCTATCCAAAGCAAAATAAAATAATTGTGGAAACATTGAGAATAAAAAAAATGATAATTTTGAAGTTTTTTGTGGTTGCTAAGGCATGATCAGGCATAGTTTATCACCAGTTACCATAGCAACAATGATGTTTTTGTTATCAACACCAAATTTTAATTGACCATATACAATTATCTTTGTAACAGTTCAATTTCTATAATATATAAAATATGTTTTATTTCAAGAAAACAATATACATAAACAAGGGTTTTCATATGTTGTATAAGTGGGTGGGGTTACAAGTACCTAAATCTAAGGCCAAGACTGGATAGAATTCCTGTTTCTACCCTTTTTATGTTAACGATAGTAAGTTTGCAATAATGTTGTTTATATATGACATCTTAAAGTTATGTTATGTAATAAATATATCATTTGTTTGGTTATTTTCTAGTTGAACATGGAAACTTTTTTAGCTTCCATAGGAATAAAATGACCCAAATGCCATGGAAACCATGCTTTTAATGAGGTTTAACTAAGAATGAGAGAGAACAATATGTTACACATCCATTTGCTCCTCAAATCAATGACATAACATTAATGAAAAAGGTAATTATATCAAGTTATGAATGATAACGGAGTTATATGGTCATTGTTAAGGTAACATTACTTTGGATAGTTACCATAGCAACCAGATGGTTAGATACACCAAAATTTAAAAAAACAATACTGGCAATTTTAGTTTATCAATTAAAACTTCCTGTTGTCATAAAATTTGTTTGAAATGTCCAGTTTTAAGCAAAATAGCATTTAATTTTACATTTAACATTAGTGGGTGGGGTACGTTGATCCCTAATATTATATCATTATAAGCATTAAACCACAATTTAAAGTATTATTTAGAATTGCTACACGATGGTTGTGTGAAATGGTACTTTTTTGTGACAGATAATCACTACTTAGATAAAATACCAAATATTATAATCATTTTGTTCATCTAAAAACATAATATTTTTGCTTCGACAGTAATAAACTTCAAATAAAATCTATTTCAAAATAAAAAATAACCCGATCCCAATTTTTCAATATGGTGAAATACAGGTATCAGTTAACTAATTGAGAGAAAAACGAAAAAATCTGACGTAGAAATTTTTAGAAAAATGATATTGAAAATTGCCAATTTTTACTGCATTGAAAAATGCATAATAGCATTTAAAAATCCATCATAGCACGTGTTACCATGACAACGGAAAAGTAACAAAATCAGTACAAGGGTAAAGTAATAAGTCATGTTTATTGTTTGAAAGCACAAACACAAACATTTGCCACATTGCCTCTTTGGTAGTGCAGTCCAAAATATTGTAATTTTTAGCTCAAAATATTGCTGGAAAATGCTAAAAATAGAAAATCGTGGTTGCCATGGATACGGATGTGAAAAATTGAGAAAAAATGCATTTTTGTTCATCTCTTGACAGAAGTTAAAAATGGGCAAAATTTCAAGAAAATCTATTTTTTCTATTTCCAAGCCATAATTGAGGCTGTCTGATGCTCTCAGATAATGACTCTTAATAGATTTATTTAATGCTTTGAACATGTTAAATGTATTGCAATCGATATATTTTGACATGTTGGACAATGAGTGACTGAATGCACCTGGACAGGGGAGTCTTGCCAATGTAAAAAAACAAACCCAACTCATTTTCCTCAACGCACTTACTTACTGGTGATGATAAGGTAGTTATTGTAAAAGTTAGAAAGACGACAAAGATCAGGAAACGATACAATCAAGTACCACACCTGACCCAGGATACCAAAAGAGAAAGTAACAAAAAATCAATAAACATCACCAACAAGAGCCCAGAGGTCAGCCCTTACCCAGCAGGTGACCACAAGGCAGCAATGAACAGACGTGAAAGCAGGAGAAACACAAGACACAAAAACACAAATGATCCACAAATAATATGTTACAAGCGAAAGTATGTGCACGAATTACTGGTTAACCGCTTGTTCAAGCCTGCCCAGGAAAAAGTGTGGTTAGGTGAACTGACCGTCCCGCAATGACCATAGCTGTTGACTTGGGACGTAAAGCAACAAAACAAACAAACAAAAGAAGTAATCCATTTTGATGAAATAACCATTTGTTCATTGTTTAAAGTGCTGTTTAATTGCTTTTTCAAGTTGTGATATTTTAGCTGACAAAAAGTTGACCTTTGTATAGCGTGTGCCCGTTGACGCAGTGACGTCACTAACAAAAATTATACAGAACGTTGCTAAATGTAAAATTGGTATGTGAGAAAAATAATCAATTATTACTGTGCAGTGGTTTCAGAAAAGTCCCAAGCCTTGGGTCCACCGTTCAGTGGGATACTCATGCAGCCTCGTTTCCTACTGGAACTGTGGGCTGGGCGGGGCGAATTACGTTTGAGTGGAATTCATACCGTGACGGAGTATGAAATGAGCGGAGAACCATACAGTCAAAAGAGCGGATGGATAAAACACTAAAATGAGCGAATTTTCCAGGTAATGATCTTTGAATAAGTATTTGCTCATTTGTATTACCTGTAACGGACATTATTGCCCAGTCCTTATGTATGTGATTTGGAGCGCATTACAGTGGCAAATTCAGGGGGAGTTCTGGGGGTTCGCCCCACCCTTCCCGCTATTAAATATTCTATGAAAATGAAATATTTTGGTCTCATCCTATTAAATATTCTATGAAAATGAAATAATTTGGTCTCGATGAGACCGAATTATTTCATTTTCATAGAATATTTAAGTTAAATGAGATAAAATGCACAAAGCGAAGCCAACATCTTTTTTACTTATGAACCCCATTTCCAGGAATCCTTGATCCGCCCCTGCATCAGGATGTTTACCTGGAAAATTCGCTCATTTGAATGATTCAAACAGCCGCTCTTTTGCCATATGATTCTCCGCTCTTTCGTAAAAATAAATCTGCTCTTTCGTATTATGGATCCGCTCAAACGTAAATCTCCCGGCTGGGCGAGCCTCATTTCCCACTGATCACCAATTATTAATTCTATTTTTCTTGCCTACCAATGCATGCAATATGGAGTGGTCCATATGTTAGCTTGCTGACGGCAAAATCTGTTCCACATCACTACCCATGTGAGACAAGCGTAACTAATAATACGAGATAAGCTACATGGGGCCAGTTGCTAATGCGAGATAACCAACATGAGACATTTTAGGCAAATGACTGTATTCTTTGGGAAATCAAAAGTTGAATTGTTGATCATGATGAGACATTCAGAAACATTTTCAATGTTGAAATATCAACGATTAAAGTAGGCCTATATCTACATCTACATCTAAATTGGTACAGTGACAGTTTAATCATTGTTTCAATTTGTGATATTTTGGCCGTCAAAATGTTGACCTTTGTACAGTGCACGCCATTGACTCAGTGACGTCACTAACAAACATGATACAGTACGTTGCTAAATGCAAAATTGGAATGTGAGAAAAATAATCGATCATTACTGTTCAGTGGTTCCAGAAAAATCCCAATCCTCGGGTCCACCGTTCAGTGGGAAACTTGGCAAGCCTCATCTCCCACTGGATTGGTTGGCGCTCAGGTTGGATTTTTCCTGTCCACACTGAACACCAATGATGAATTCTATTTATCTCGCCTGTGGGAAACATAAAAAACGAACTGTCGCACGATCTCCCATGACAATAGTGCACGTCGTTAGACAAGTGACGTCATTGCCACGTTAAATTGACGTCATTATGTTATGATGCATCACGGCATATGCAGGAACTTCTGGGAGCCTTTTTTATTTAAAAAATGTAAAAATGTTGTATTCAGTAGTGAGCAAGAAAAAGAATCCATAATATGTGTGAGGATGGGATAGAAAAATCCACTCCGAGGATCACTGTTTGTCATCACTTGACAAGGCTTGTGATGCCAATTGGTGATCCTTGGGACGGCTTTTTCTATCCCACCTTCACACTAATGATGGATTCTTATATTGACATACCTAGCGGTACTGATTGATTTACGTTGGATAGATGTTTGATAGATATCCAGTCACTGAGCAACAATAGCCCGGGCCACCTTTTGACATACATTGAATCACTGTTAGAGTCACACATACCGTCACTGTTTGACGGACATTCGGTCACTGCTGGACATACCAAAGACAGCCACATTACAGAAGGAAGACAATTAAAGTAACGTACCTCAGCGAGATGAATACCAATGGCGTAGCCAGGACGCTGAAAAAGCTACGCACATCAAAGGGAGCCTACTGGATCAAACAATGATTCTCTTTAATTGCGTCCTTTTCAAAATGGGAACTTCTCTTAAAGGAAAGAATTTGCTCCCAGAGGTAGCGAATTATTTCATTCAAGAGCATTTCCTTATAGTATGGAAAATTACTTTAATCACACTAAGTGACCTCCCTTGAATGTTACTATTTTTATTACGCACGTGCGTAACCTGGGTAATGGGTGCTACGCCAATGATTACAAAACTAGAAAGAACACTAATATAAGAACTGCATGACAAAACAAGTACAAAACACAAACACCCACAAACAATGGGAGCTACAAAAACAATGAATAACCAAAAACAGAACCATGGCTTTAGAACGGACAGCATCTGAAGCATATTGGGTGAGGTTGGATGGGGTGGTGTGTGGTTGGGGTGGGTGGGGGATTTGTATGCATTTCACAAGCCAAATCTTCGCCCTAGAATCTGCTGTTGTTAAAGCACAAACATGTTTAGCTCGAAGGGAAGCCTCAGAACTTATGCAATGTACCATCACATAGGAAGAATCTCATCAAATTAACATATTATGATGAAAGAAAAGAGTGCGCATGACTAACAGATAGTCAGAGCGAAAGAAGACCTCAAGTTGGGCCATGGTGGGTCCAGCCAAATACAAGTATTAGGCATCAACCCACCGATGACAGTTTTATGTCAGCGTCGTCATTGACACTTAAATACTGGTAAAAACCTGGCCCCCCCGAGTTTAGTAAACTTTTTTCCAGCTCAACTCAACTGAGCACGAAATTTCAACTGCTTATAAAAACTAGAATACCGACAAAAAAAGAAGTATCTTGCTTTAAGTATCTCAGATGTTGTTTTAATCAGGCTAATAATTGTTGTTGGCATTTAAAATTTATGAGCATGATAAAAGTCATGTTCAGATGAGTTGAGCATGATTTTTTTATAACACCGGGGCCTGTTTTGCAGCAGCTCAAACCAGAAAACTCTATTAGTCTTTTATTCACTAAAAGTTGTTTGTGTAAGTTGAGCTGCCGTCCTGTGAAAAGTGTATTCTGTGCTCTGTCTCACTTGGGAAGGAGTGAGTTATTTGTTTGCATGTGCTCTTTGTGGCTCTTCCTCTTGGTGCCATAGGTTTGTTTGTGATCTATGATCTTTTTTTTCTGTTAATACTCACATTTTTAAACGTCATTGCCTCTTAAACTGTGGTATCTAAAATAGTAAGCGAGTATGATCAGTAAATACCACAATCACAAACTGCAGACAAACCCAAGGCATCACCAGGAAGAGCCATACAACAATCACGAGACACCAGGAAGACAAACAAAGCAAAGCAACCAGCTCTCTCTTCCCCATCGAGATGATTGCAAAAACTAGAATGGACGCAACGTAACGCACAACAAAACATAGAATAATTACAGAATCCCGCAATGGGAGTAACAATCAACAACGAATCAACAACAACAGAACCGCCGCTTTAGAACGGACAGCAGCAAAAGCCACGACTTAAATGTAGTTTACTGGAGTTAAATCTTCGCTCTAGATTCTGCTGTTGTTGAAGCACAAAATGTTAAGTTCGTATGGAGGATTCCTAACTATTGCAATGTATCATAATACAGAAACAATATAAGAAAATAGTCGCACTATGATGAAACGGAGAAAAGGCCTCACGACTCTCAGATAGTCAGAGCTAAGTTAGTCTCGCTTCATCTATCAGTCCCGTGTCGTCTTGTATTAGGCCAGAATTTTTTTATCAGTTGATTTACGAACCCTCCTACTGTAATTTTCCGGAAAGTAGGAAAAAATAGAATTTAATTCCAAAATATTTTTTTTTATTTTATCCGCCGACTCTAAATATTAATTGTTTGGTTGAAAAAAAATAATTTTTTGAGGCTCTGTCTGTGCATTTTTGAGAGTGACACTGTTAAAAGTGATTGTCCCTTCCAGATTTTTAGGAAAATGATGAAATATTTAAAGATTACCTTACTAGTTTTACTGTTTTTCTGGAGATATTAAAGAAAAAAAAAATAAAAAAAAGCTCTGAAAAAAAAAAAAAAAGAAAAAAAAAAAAAAAAAAAAAGCTCTGAAAATGACCAATCAACTGGTCATTTTCAGAGCTTTTTTATTTATTTTTTTCGCCCCCCCCCGACCCTAAATCTGAAAAAAAATTCCCGTAAATCAACTTATAAAAAATTCTGGCCTTACAATGTACAGTATGTTGTCTGCAAGTATACAACAGAACATTCCCAGAGTCAAGTAGCAGAGTTAATAATGACCTGTTAATTGTAACACATTGTTAATCCAGTATTACAATGCCAGTGTTGGGTTTTCATGTGTGGTATATAAATACTAGTTCAACAATAATTCTATACTTATTGTATATTTATCAACAAAGTGATATATCTTCAATAAAATGTTATTGAATGGGCCATTAAACATAACCCAGCAGGACTTATATTACAAGTGGTTATTTGAGAACCATAAAAGCAAAAAAATATGATCCTGGAGAACCCACGTGCCAAATGGAAATAGTGACCCCAAGTATGTCATCTTAGCTTTGAGGCAGTACGTGAGATATTGGTGATTATCACATATTCGAGCAACGAAGGCTCAGGCGAGCCTGTGTTTATTCACAGACTCGTCATAGCCTTTGCTGCTGACATAAACTAATTATGGATGTAGGTGAATACTTTTTCTGTCTTCTATACTATATCATTTTTGTTGTTGAGGAGCCTACATCACAACAACCTTACGACCATTTGTCAAGCCAATAACAATTTCAATTTCTCATATTTGTCATCCATTAGATAATCTTTTTAGTTGGTTTTTGGCCTTTACCACACCAAAATTACGAACGTTTGTCAATCTTTTCACTATTGCAATGTCTCAGATTTGTCTTCCGCCAGACCATCTTTTTGTTGATTGGAAGCCTGCATCCTACCAAACTTACGACTGCATTTGTTAGTTGTTTCACTTTTGCAATACCTTAGATTTGACTTCCCTTAGAGAATCTTTTATAGTGTTAGTTTGAGCCTACATCACACCACACTTACAGGCGTATTTGTCAGTTATTTCACTATTGCAATTTTTCCGAGTTCTCTTCCATTAGACTATCTTTTAGTTGGTTGTCAGCCGTCATCACACGAAACTTACGACCATTAGTTAGTCATTTCACTATTGCAATTTTTCAGAGTTCTCTTCCATTAGACTATCTTTTAGTTGGTTGTCAGCCGTCATCACACCAAACTTACGACCATTCGTTAGTCATTTCACTATTGCAATTTTTCAGAGTTCTCTTCCATTAGACTATCTTTTAGTTGGTTGTCAGCCGTCATCACACCAAACTTACGACCGTTTGTTAGTCATTTTACCATTGCAATTTCACAGATTTCAGATTTCTCTTCCATCAGACCATCTTTCTGTTGGTTGTCAGCCGTAATCACACCAGACTTACGACCATTTGCTAGTCATTTCACTATTATAATTTCACAGATTTCATTTTTTCTCTTCCATTAGAACATCTTTCTGTTGGTTTTCAGCCATCATCACACCAAACTTACACCCATTTGTCAGTTATTTCACTATTGCAATTTCTCAGAGTTCTCTTCCTTTAGACTATCTTTTAGTTGGTTGTCAGCCGTCATCACACCAAACTTACGACCATTCGTTAGTCATTTCACCATTGCAATTTCACAGATTTCAGATTTCTCTATCACTAGACCATCTTTTAGTTGTTTGTCAGCCGTCATCATACCAAATGTACGTACCGTTTGTTAGTCATTTCACTATTGCAAGTTCCCAGATTTCATATTTCTCTTCCATTAGACCATCTTTCTGTTGGTTGTCAGCCGTAATCACACCAGACTTACGACCATTTGCTAGTCATTTCACTATTATAACACAAATTTCATATTTTTCTTCCATTAGAACATCTTTCTGTTGGTTTTCAGCCATCATCACACCAAACTTATACCCATTTGTGAGTCATTTCACTATTGCAATTTCACAGATTTCAGATTTCTCTTCCATTAACAAGAATCTTTCTGTTGTTTGTCAGCCGTCATCACACCAAACATATAACTGTTTTGCAATCATTTTACTATTGCAATTAGTTTGCCTTCATTAATTACTATATAATTACTATCGTTTTAGTTGGTTCGGATCCTTTTTCACACCAATCGCACGGTAAGTAAATCATCTTTACTATTGTAATTTCTCAGACACATTTCCCAGATGTGTCTTTCATTAGATCATCTTTTAGTTTGTTGTGAGTCTTAATCACACCAATATATGATAGTTTGTCAATCCTTTCACTATTGTAATGTCTTAGATTTTCTTCCATTATACAGTCGTTTTTGTTGTTGTTAGCTTGTATCGCACCAAACTAACGACGGTTTGTCTATCATTTCACTAGTGTAATTTCTCAGATGTGTCTTTCATTAGATCATCTTTTAGTTTGTTGTGAGTCTTAATCACACCAACATATTACCGTTTGTCAATCCTTTCACTATTGTAATGTCTTAGATTTTCTTCCATTATACAATGTTTTTGTTGGTTGTTAGCTTGTATCACACCAAACTTACGACCATATTTGACAGTCATTTCACTATTGCATTTTCTTATATTTGTCTTACTTTAGATAAAGAGGGCCTGTTGTCAGTCATTTTACTATTGACATGTCTCTTATTTGTCTTAACCAATATAAAAAACAATCTGTTTATAATGATTGTGGACACTTAATATAATGATTGCAGACACACAATATCGCAATTGTGGACATTGTGGACACACAATTTAGAATACAGCCTCTTCATGCCATCAAACCAAGCAGATGCATTACGTCAGACAACGTCGTATCAATGTCAATGTCACGCCATCACGTCGCATCGACGTCATAACGACATTATTTTAACGTTGCATGTCTACGGGGAACAGTCTGAGATAATTTGCTTTCGTTGGTAGCGAGCATTTATCACACCAAACATGGGTCTGTTTGTGGTTCTGCCAAAATTTAACGTTAGTCAGCTATTTTAATGTATCCTTTGAGAGTTGAACAAACTTGGCCATACGTTCTTTATAGGATCACCACAATTAACCTACAGTTACTCTGAAAACTATAAGGCATTCATACAGGTGCATGAAGAATTGTAATCAACTTCGATCTGGCAAAGTTTTGGCAGTTCAAAGTACACAATCTGTTGTTGACTTGTTAAACATGCGTATATCAGTAGTTATGTCTGTGATATACCACAATTTAAGAGTGTCTGTAGGGATATAGCACGGGTTGTACATGCACTTGATTTATTTTATAATAATCCAAATATAGGCACTACAAAAGTCTAAGACAAAAATATGTGTGGACCTTATATCAACAAGCTACGTGCATAAGAGGATTATTGTGACAGCCAATGATAAAAGTTTCTTCCACCAATTTCAAATTGGTTTAACAACAAAAGCCTAATTGCAAAAATGTTCATTCATTTGACTTTTTATGGTAAGGCCAAATATAGAAATACCTGTGTTTAGGGTAGCCCGACCCTACCTCAATTTACTGGTGAAACCTACATTTTTTTACGTATTCTGGAAAATTATAATGAAATTATATATTTTTCCAGGAAATAAATATAAAAAAAATATGTGAGCCTATCCTACCTAAAATTTTCAGACCCGAAACACACTTAATTTTTTATTTGGCCTAACAAAATGGCCACCGGTTAGGCTCAAATAGGAAAATATGACCAACTTTGAGTCATTTGACAGAGAAATAAATATAGAGCACAAGTAGTTTTAACAGATGATAAGTATTACTACAGCACACAACATATTAAACTATGTTTGATATCCAGTTGTGCAATATTCTGCTGAAGCCACAAATTTGATCCAAAATGACAATTTCTCTATCTTTAACTTATATCATTTCGGGAGACCATTTGCTGTTACTATAGCAATGGAAAACTAAATAAATGCCACCATTTCATAATTGGGGTTTTGTTTTAATAAACCCATCAGAAGAAATTGGTGAAACGCAACTTTCATTTTAGGCTTCAAAGGGGACCAAAATAACATGGAGCCCTTGAGTACACTTATCGTATACGCGTGATAGCCCATGCAGTACACTATGTTACAACTACGCAACTAGCAGGTTAGCAAAGAGATAGTTCATGAACTCGAATTTGGAGCTGTAGCTGCCATGCAAATATAAACAATTTGCAGTAGAGTGACAGTAATTTAAATACTGATTGGCAGTTGGGGATGTTTAAAAGGGGTAAAGACAATGGACATGATGCGTGGATAATGTAAATTTCCAAAATAGTTTTCTTCCTTATTTTCAGTAACATTATGTTGTAGGTTCACATTGGAATTGCCTTCGAGGCAATTCCAATATGTACCTACAACATATGTCTTTTCAATAAATGAGTTTTGCACCATAAGCTTTTTAAAACAAATTCTCAACCACTTTCATTTATACAAAGAAATGCGCATTTAGAAATGAACAACTTTTCATGTAGTTTGTCATGCACCTGGATGACAATAACAGACTGTTTATTTTATGCTTCTGGCAACTTATCTTGAGATGTTTCATGGAAGTATAGTGCTAAATTGCTAGTTGCATGGTTGTATGATTTTTTTTTTGTTATATATAAAACTTCAAGGACAAGAGTGTTAGTTCTCACCCTTTATTTTTGGCTTTTCTCCTACTATAGTTTGGCAGGGCAAATCTGTTTCGTGACGTTATTGGGTGATTGATCACACCTCTAGAGCAGATAGTTCAATCTTATTGGCAATGCAGTACATGGCAGTACTCCAGAGAGGAATAGAAGTTGTATATTTGTAAATGCATTAAGTCATGTGTAAAGCGAGTGAATCGAGGGCGAGGATTGGGTTGTGAAATATTCTTAAGCCCCCAGTGGTTGCAGCTTCTGTACATTCTCAGTGGCAGATCCAGAGGGGGGCTAAGGGGGTTCAAGCTTCCCTCCCATCTCCGCCCCTCTTTTTTAAAATATCCTATGAAAATGAAATAATTTGGTCTCAAGATATTTAAGAAAAATGAGAAAGAATCTGCAAAGCGAACCCCAACCCCGATACATATCATTTCAACATATGAACCCCCTTTCCAGAAATCCTGGGTCCGCCCCTGATTCTAAGGTGGTGATTATGTTTGTGTTGTTTGTTCATTAGTGCCCACATCGTAGATTGTGTTTGTGTCACGCTTTTGTGATATAGGTATGTGTGTCCTTTCCAGTTATGCAATTATCTCGCTGAGGAATAAGAGCTGGTTGTTTAGCTTTGATAAATTGCATTATAACGGGTGTGTGCGCGCGCATGTGTGTGTGTGTGTCCTAATGCTGCAATGGGTTAGTCTATGATCTGTGATAATCCTACTCACTTGCTTTATATTTATCAAAACAGTTAAAAAAACAGCTCTCTCTCTCTCTCTCTCTCTCTCTCTCTCTCTCTCTGTACAAACCAAATGATGATACATTAGTTTTTCTTAAAATTGCATTGCTATAACCAATAGCAATTTTCTGATCAGTGTTTGCATCAATCTCTTATCCAACGAAAACCCAAATCCCTTGTGTGGCGAACTTATGCAACGATTTAGAACATCAAGTCGATCTATACTTGATACTATTATGCTAATATCAAATTTCAAAACCAAATTCTTCAAATTTACCAAATGTGGTAGCCACTGTCTGATCAGTGTCTGTACCCATGTCTCAAAACCTGAACACTCCATCATTGTGTGGTCGTCCTTATGCATCGATTTAGCACATCAAGTCGGTCGCACATATACTGCGATCAAATTTCAAAACCAAACCTTTTACGTTTGCAATACGTTTCTTCGCTGAATGTTTACCTGGCACGCTAATTTGTTATTGGAGTAGGATCAAGTCCTCTAGCCCTGCGACAGCCCCTGCTCTGATTTCCCAACCTGATACCCAGACCTACAGGAAGAATTGCCCTGCCCTGACCTAATGCCCCTACCTTGATATCTCAACATTACACAGACATAACAAAAGATACGATTGAGCTTCATAACCGTAATATTAAGCCCGTTGTAATGTCACACCTGCCCGGTCAAATTGCTCGACTGATTAATTCCATTTTTCCTTCCCATACAATCAAACTAAAAATTTTAATATCTGAAATATGATTCACAAGCTGAATTCGAAACAGTGCAGATCCATATCAGCCGGCTTCTTCAGAAGCCAGCTGATATGGATCTACACTGTTCGCAAAGATGTGCCATTATCGGTCTCAGTTGGACAAGGGTTTAATTGTAGTAAACAAAAGGCTCACAAAGACGATCTGATGAGGGTTATAATTAATTAAGCTGACGATGGCATAACTAATTAATCCGAGTTATGGTAAAACCAAACATGTGCAGCATGTGCAAACCGTGCAAACACATATCAAAATGTGGTTGCATTCTCAGATGATGATCAGATTTTGTGCTGTGCATGTGCTCATGCAATTTGTCGATTTAACCAAAAGCAATGATTTGGATAAATTCAAATCATTGGTTAGGGCCTGAGGAACTTCTTTTAAACGTTCTAATCGTCACTTTGAATTCATTTTGACGCTACTCATTACAATCAAATATTGTTTCGCATTTTGAAATAAATTATTTAGTGGGACATTCGATATGTAGTTGCAATTTAAGCAATTTGATCAGTTAAATTCCAGTCTTGAAGAATGGAATATTTTATTGCAGTCTCAGATGTGATCTGAATGAAAAGGTCACTGGTTTCATTATATAAATATGCCGCAATAATCTTAAATATGGTTACATTAGTATTATTAAATGTTTACAATATGATCTGTTTACTCACTTTTGTCTAGTTGATCGTCTAGTCCACAGACGGTGTGTTCTAGCACCAGCACAGTGTGTTGCGATTTGTTCAGTCTGCCCAAAGGTTCTGTTGTTGACTGTTCTTTGTTTTCCAGTTCTCCCATTTCATGTAAAATCAGGAGCCACGTCCTGACAAACTGTAAAGCTCGTTTACATTGGTGTTTCGTATTCGGTCCTAGTTTTGGTCAGTGATACTTAAATGCGTCAATAGGGTTCGGTCCACAATTAATCGGTCCCACTCAACTCCATGTAAAAAGGCAGAATTCGAGCATCTGTAAATTTTTTCAGGACATTGCTTGGACTTTTTTCTGCCTGTGAGTGGCAAGATCTGTCATTCACCTATCAAAAAAGTGAAAAGACAACCTACATTGACAGTCTCGTTTTCTCAGCATTCTCCGTTCTTTGAGGGACAGTCAAAAAAATTCAGGCTGAAATCCGACCAGCGTCATACGTACCTGGGGAGTGTGCCGGGGAGTCTGTGACAAAATAGTCTACACAAAGATGCATGTTCTGCATCTGCCTGACAAACATCGACCAATGTTGAATCACATGCACATTTAAAGTCGAATAAAACACCCATTTACGCCATAAAGGGCCCAGAAACGGCAAGTGCTAAATTTCTAAAGGTACTATTTTCGTGGGCTACCAAACCGGAAGACTGTTTTTGTGTACTAGAGAGAAAGTTAGCTGGTTGATTGTCTTGAATCGTTCTTATTATATTTATGTGTTACTGATGTGTTACTGTGCCAGTTGAACTCTGTTATTTTACCATATTAAGGTCTTGATCTATGGATGTGTCACTGCAGGTGATATTAACTTGTTTCAGGGTTTACTTGTGTAATGACATTCATTTCGTTTTATTCTTTTTCAGATTTTCCCAATTGCAATGCATACATCGAAAGACCATATCAGACACCATGTGACATTGCACCTTGACTAAATAAATATCAATGACCAATTCTTGAATAAGAACGCATAAAATTGGTACTTTACTCATAAAGCACTCCCTATAATTTGCAGCAAACGACACTTTCAAATGTTGCTGCTTTTTCAAAAATAACAAGTAAGGCATGCTATTTAATGAGAATCGTCTGCTGGCAGACGATTCTCATGAAATATCATACCTTATTTTTGTTGAAAACTTGGAAAGATGTTGCAAAATTTCTCGTCAGCGGCAGTCGTGATTGGCGCTTTAAGTGTTAACTTGTATCAGGGGTTACTTGTGAAACGACATTCATTTTTTCTTAAATTCTTTTTTCAGATTTTCCCAATTGCAATGCATACATCGAAAGACCAAATCAGACACCATTTGATATTGCACCTTGACTAAATAAATAATGTTTAGATATAGTCCGGCAGTATTCAGGCGAATTTTAGGGGGACCTGGAACTTGATTTTAAACTTTTTTTCTTTGTTGATTCTGGTAGTGCATACATTGTCCTTGAAAAATCCGAGTGATGCCACTCTGGCATCATTGAGCATTTCGATATATCCAAGATGGCGTCCAAGATGGAGGACAATTATAAGAGAAAATCGGTGTGATACGGAAAATAATGATTCAAACCCATTTTCTTTCTTAAATTGTTGCTATAAAGATGGAATCTAACTGAACACACTAGCTTGTAATCAAATAAAATAAGAATGCGGACAAGATGGCCGCCAAGATGGCAGTTTATCACAAAAAGTATAAGAAAATCTTCCCGCAGACTGACAAAGTCCAGGGATTTGCATGCAAAATGCTTATTTGACTGATTCTTGAATTACAGACATCATCCTTGTGATCCCAGTGATGCTATCATTCAGCATTTGACATATTTAAGATAGCGTCCAAGATCGTAGCCAACACATTTTTCAAGCCCGTGGGAGCGGCACCCTACATGTAGGCATAATGATGGATTTGTAACAGACCAGATGCCTTTACAAACACACATATGTGAATAAACAAACCTGGTATGCGTGTATAATAGAGTTGCACTGTAAATGCAGGCATATCTGAGAATGGCACCAGGGCCCAAAATTACAATGCTTCCTTAAAGTTAAGGAAGACTTAAGTTAAGTATTGATTAAAATAACGTTTCGAACTTATTAAAATCAAAATAGTTTCGTTTTTTCTGTAAATCACAACGGTGTCTTTGACCATACGTACTGCATCCATCCTGGCAATTTATTAAACATTTAATGTAACATTTTGAAATTTCAATACTTCGCTCTATAAGTCGTCCTTATCTTTAAGGAAGCATTGTAATTTTGGGCCCAGTTAAGCAAACATGTCTGATGTGATGACATCTCTGTACAAGTAGCACCGTATTTGTAGCCATCCTACTATCTGCACTCAACTAGTAAAAATGTTGGTTGCAGTGGCAACTGACCAGCAGACATGGCCTATAGTGAGGCACCATACCAATAGTCATGGTTGATGATGAGGGACCGCACCAGAAGGCGTGGCCTATGGTGAGACAACACCCCAGAAGGCATGGCTGATAATGAGGCATCACACCAGAAGGCATGGCCTATAGTGAGGCTCCACACCAGCAGGCATGGCTGATAGTGAGACACCATACACGCAGGTATGGCAAATAGAGATACATAACACCAGCAAGCATGCAGGAATGAGTGGTAAAAGATCGGCAGGCATATTCATTGAGTGGTAAAAGATCGGCAGGCATATTGATTGAGTGATAAAAGATCGGCAGGCATATTGATTGAGTAGCAACGGTCCAGCAAGCACCCATCTTGAACATCACTCAACCAGTAGGCATTTTTGAACAGCAGTGGTGTTTGTGGATTTTACACTAGGCCAGAATACATATTTGTTGCAGCTGCAGCGACATAGCAATGTAGTCTCACTGGACCAGCAGGCATGTATCTTGCATTGACAACATAGCAATAGTATTGCCTTTTAAAGTTTCACAGTTTAAGTTGGCATATCTGATGGAGGGATATCGATCTAGTAGATTTTCTCTTTGATTTTCAAAGGAGACATGTCTGATTGAATGGTACCAAGTTCTCAGGCATATCTGTTGAAATTTCATCGAACGGCATCCATGTATTGCCACCAGGCCATCACATCAGACATTCTTACCAGCACGCATGCAAATTATGTGGTAGTGAAACAGCACACATGTATGACTGTTGCCGAGATGCAGGATCTGCAGGTATGTGTGTTTGTTACATCACACCAGCAATAATGTATATTACAATTGCACCCGACTAACAGGAATGCTGGGTACTCATGCATTGGATCAGTGTGCATGTCTGTTATACTTTGTACTAGACCAGCAACCCAGCTATTATTGCCACAGGGTCAGTAGACATCCTTACCATTTCCATGTTTGATTAAGCACACATGTCTGAAACCAAGACTCCTGGCCAGCAGTTATATATGTAACAGCGTAACGAAACTATCAGGCCTGTTGCAGTACCCATGTCTTTAAACTTTGCTCTGAAACAGCAGGCATGTTTGTGACAGTTGCACCGGGCCATTTGGCACATCGAATACAAGCATGCATTTCTGTAAGATTTGCAAACACATTTGTAGTTGTGGAGCTGTGCCAGCAGCCATGTCTGTTACACTTGCCTCAGACCCGCAGTTATGTCTTCTATGCTTGTACCCGACCAATGGGCTGTTAAGCACAATTGCACCAGATCATCAGGCATGTATGTTACAGTAGCACCTAACCAGCAGTCATGTCTTTATATGTTGCATACAATCAGCATGCATGTCTCTTACAGTTTTATCTTATCAGCATCCATGAATGTTATATTTGCACCCAGCCATCAGCCATGTCTGTAACAATTGCATCCCACCATTTGTCATGTCTTTAACAGTTGCACCTAACCAGCAGTCATGTCTGTTAAACTTGCGACTACACGCATGCATGTCTAAAAAATTTGCACCGGACCAGTACTAGTATTCATATTTGTTATAGAAATATCCAACTATCTGTATAGTATAGTAGTAATGGTTGTTACAACTGCACCGGACCAACAGGCCTGTATTTGACAGTTTCTCCTAAGCAGCAGGAATGTCTTTAATGGTTACACACAACCAGCGGTCATGATGGTAATTAACATCTGCAGCATGAAGATAAATCCCATGCTCGTTGGTTTGTTGATACACTGCACTCCATAAGTAAATAGTATTTTCCCTCTTTTTTTTTGGTAATTTTTTAGCAATCCATCCATAAATTACTTTCAAGCTGATTTTCCCGCATATTGATTTAAAAAAGGTGTGTACTTTGAGCAAGCAGGCTGTCACAGAGTTTTCGGTGATATCGTTTGTTCAGCATACCCTGGCATTTATCACTTCATTATTTCTTGACAGAATGGTTGCCCAAAGTAGGGACTTTTATGAGAATAATATGATATTAAGGTTCGTATTATCCGATCCAGCCAAAAGTAGTCTTGAAAGTAGTGCATGGAATGATGGATACGATTACCAGAACAAAGACACACAAAAAACATTACCATTATAAAAAATAAGTCCGTTATTTTTTCAGTGCAGTGTATAATAAAAACCCATGTGATTCCACAATATACATCCTGCTATTTCTGCCATCTTGGACAACATCTTGGATATTTTACAACACTGAAACACAACAATATCATGCCAGTCAAATTCGCCGAATGCAACTACTGTTGAAAACTATCAGAAAAAAGGTTATTAACTGTGATTCTGATTTCAAGTGGGATTTTGCTTTAATATGGCGGCCATCTTGAGCACCATCATAAATAGTTCAACCTTCTGAATCAAACAATGTTCCATTTTAATCAATTGTATCATTTAGACTCTAAAAAAAGTCATACAAAGTCAACATTAAAATGCTTTTAAATGCGTATTTTGGTCAGATAGGTCTTAGGGGATTAAATGACGGCCATCTTGGGCGCCATCTTTAATAGTTCAACCTTCTGAATCAAATCAATGTTCCATTTTATTGTCTGTATCATTTCGCCTCTAAACATCTATAAAAAGTCAAAATTTGAGCTCTTTTTATCGAACTTGATGGTCAGATAGGTGTTAGAAGCATAACTGACGGCCATCTTGGACGCCATCTTGAATTTTTCAAAACGATCAATGATGCCAGAGTGGCATCAGTTGGATTCATCATGTACTATGTCTGAACAACAAGAATCCGTGAAGAAAAAAACTTTAAAATCAAGTTCCAGGTCATTCTTGTTTTCTACCGGACTAATATCACTTTCCAGTTTTTTTTTTTTATCAATGACCAATTCTTGAATAAGAACGCGTAAATTGGTACGTTAATCCATAAAGCACTCCCTATAATTTGCAGCAAACGCAACTTTTAATTTTGCTGCTTTTTCAAAAAAATAACGAATAAGGCATGATTTTTTTATGAGGATCGTCTGCTGGCAGACGATTCTCATGAATATCATACCTTAGTTTTTCGAAAATTAGGAAAGATGTGGCAAAATATATCGTCTGCTTCAGCATGTTGTATCTAATCAAGCCGTCTTCACAGGGCATACAGTTTATTTCATTGAGTTTGTCTAACTCTGGTTTATAAAGGACAACCCCATATCAAAACTGGGTTTCACTTATTTGATACTATACTCAGATCAAGTTAGATACCAGCCAAAAAAGTGAGTATGATCAGGAAAAAACGCAGACCAACCAACAGCACCGCGAGGAAGAACCACAGAACACTAACAGTCACAAAACATCAGGAAAACAATTCAAGTATAGCAACCAGTTCTCTCTTTTCCATCAAGATGATTGCAAAAGATCTGCAAGTCAAATCTGAGTATCCACCGAGCACTGAATGGGTAACTAAGGCCCCCTGCCAATTGCTTCTGCTTTCGTCATGAGTATTCTTGTTTTTATGTGTGCGCAAAATCAACACAAAGGTCTTATTGTTTTGGGGATAATGTAAAGATGGCACTTAAGGAAATATACAAGACAGTGCACCAATGGGTCCGCAGCTGTGAGATAGTCAAGCTTCCATTCGTTAGCGCCTGTCTGATTGGTTAATCCTTGTCCTGCTGAACCCGGATGTAATCGTTTTTGAAAACACTGTGGATCCAGATTAGCTGGCTTCTGACGATGCCATCTGATCAGGATTCACACTGTTTTACACTCTGATTGAAATGCATGCTTACAACTGGAATGCTGCAAGAAAATATGATAAAAATGGGGACGAGTATAGCACAAAAAATGTTCCGCTTGCAAAGGGTTAAAATATTGTTTCAAGTATTTATTTATTAAGGCGTTTCAATACTACCAAAATCATATCTATTCATACATCTGATTAAAGACGGAAATCTAAGCAGAACACTTGTGCATTTGCGTCACAAACTTGATATATTAAATTGACAATTATATTATTGAAAGAGAAACCCGGATCTCAATAAAAACATTATATCCTATTTTTGCGCCAATAGTTTTAGATTTTGTCAAATAAAATTTGCATAAATGTTGCTATATATTTGGCATATAGCTGCATTTTACAGCGTATTAGTCATTACTAATACATTTTCCTTGCTAGCAGCGACTTTTGTTGTCAACTGATAACGTTTGTACCCAGATCAGGACCGACAGGACGTCGGTCCTGATCTGGGTCCAAACGCCGGGCTTGACACTCTGATATTGTCCCTGAAAGACTGTTTCTTTTTTTTAAAAAAAAAGTTAGCAGGCAACTACAAAAGCATAAACAATGCAAAGAGTAAAAACTAATGCATATGGAGTCAGTAAATCTTTGAAAACGAAATGTCAAAACCCTCGAGGTTTTTTAATTTGGTTGGTGATTTTTTCTGATTCTGAACTTGTTGGGTAAATTATGTTTTAGCTCTTTTTTGTTGTTGTTATATGCACTGCATAATATTTTCTCAGCTTCCATATAACAGTGACGTATCTTTTATAGGTCACTGCAGCAGTGACCTTTATTTTATCACAAGCAGTGAATTCAATGCATATCAAATGTGAGTAGATCTAAAATTGGTATTTTTCTACAGTGAAAAAATATCGTATTTTTTCACTAGTGACTGATACGATTTATATTTTCACTGTAGAATAGAATAGAACTGTAGCAAAACAAGGCTTTCTTGGCAATTTTGTGACTGAGATTTTTTAACATAAGGTTTTAAGTGAAGTATATTTGTCAAAAATAACGCTACGCATGTTGTGACGTCAACATCAAACATAATGACGTCACTGTTTGACCTGGCGTAGCGCCAGTTTGCACGTGACGCCTACCCTAAGGCACACTCAATAGACTTTCTTCAAGTGCTGAATTCTTGCGTTTCATTCGTTAAAATATGATTCTAAGCAATTTTCTAGGTGCAAACTATGTTTACACCCAATATTATACCCAATAAACACACTGCAAAAGTCAAATCGAACGAGAAACGACCAAGTAAAAAGTAAGGTTGTGATTTCTGTATTTCCGTTGAGTATAAAATAAAGAGAAAATTTATTTTCTTTCGGCAAATACCAAATATATTTCATCTCGTGCGATGAAAATATCAGCATTTTCACTCGCGCTACGCACTCGTGAAAAATACTGATTTTTTTCACCGCACTCGATGAAATATATTTTGGTATTCACCTCAGAAAAGAAAATATCATCTATATATAAGATACGTCACTGTTATATGGAAGCTGGGAAAATATTAGTTGAACCAAATTCATGAAAAGTGCTGAACTGTTCATCAAAATATCGGAATGCGTAGCAATACAAAAAATAAAGAATGTTGACAGTATCAAATATTAAAAGAACAAGTTGAATCGATAAATGATTTTTGCTCGACTTTGGCATCTTATCTGGTAAAATCATTGATAACAGATAAGATTAGCCAGGCTGGTCACAAGAAAAAAAACGACCAGCTCATGGGATTTAAGGCCAAAAGCGAAGGCTCAGACGCCTCTGCGCATCGGTGTAGTCTCGACAAAGCGTCTACTACTCACACACGCAAAGTATGCGAGTAGATGAAGGTTCTTTATAAATTTACTAGACACCGAGCCCCACGAGGAAGTTGCGTGCGCACCTTTAAAGAATGATTTCACGCATATGCGGTAAGTTTGGTTTTCTCTTGAGCTGAACAAAATGTTTTTTATGTCATGCCCAGCTAAAGAAGGCACAGACCAGCTTGTACACACAGTCAAGTATTATTGAAAATTTGGACAGAGACAGAGAGATTTTGGTACTATCGACTCTGCGCAAGTGTCTCTTATAAATGCCCATGCTCACTTAAAAGAGGTCTACATTTTGTTCCGAGTCTACATCTACATCCATACTTTGTATATGCGAGCAGCGAAGGCTCTGGCGAGTCTGCGCATAAGCGCGCAGACTCGCCTGAGCCCTAGCTGCTCGCTGCTCGCGGATGCGATAAGTACGGTGATTCGGTGCAGTGGCCCCATATGTCTATTCATGATTGATACCATTGATCAACTATTTTTGATATTTGTCATTCAGTATCAACAGAATTGGAATGGAATGTAAGATTAGATAATAAAGTGTGCCAGGGCATGGTTCCGTGAATATGGCACTTTTCGCACATGCGTTAAGTTACTCTTTAACCGTGCGTGCGTGCGCTGACAAAGAATTTTAAATCTGCATGTGGAAGAGTCTAGAGCGTGGTCAGAATATACATGAGCAATCTGATAGACCTTAGCATTTTTATTTCATATTTAATGTGCACAAAGATAAATTTTGTCAGGATAAGGTTCCAGATTTTTACAAACGTCTATACTATCTCCTTAAAAACAATGGAGCAAATCACTGAAGCGGAAAAAATAAACAAATAATAAAAACATAAACAGCAAAGCAAGAACATGATACACAGACTCAGATAAGTACGCGCATTTTCAGCCTCAGTGTTAATTATGTCGCCAATTATCGAAATCATGGCGTGACCCATTCCGCCATCGATGAATTGCTTCACTCTTGGTTACTGAAGCAGAAAGGGACCTCAATCTAAGTGGGAGCTGGGCCATCAACAACATCATCATAGCAGCAGCAGCAGTAGCAGCAGCAGCATTCGCGGAACCAGAAAGTTTTTAATCCAAATGGGGCCCAACTTTTTTTGATCGGAGGGGAAAGAGGATCCAAATAGCACTAAAAGCGGGCAATCATGAAATTTACCCAGCATGCAAAGTGTTAAGTAAGAACAAGATAAGAAACGTCATTTTCTAAGTCGTGGTTCTCACCCCAGTAGGAAAATCAGACCAAATCGGCATTCAGTAATGAATATTAATCCTAAATCAATAAGATTTAATGCGATACTCCCTTCATAGTAGCGGGCTTTGCCACGAGATGGAAGAAGGCCCCTTTTTACCTTTGTTTACTTTAAAAGCACCATTTTTCATAAATTAAAATATACTGTAGTTCTATCCATAATTTTACAAGTTATTGCTTTCTGTCTACTGGTGAACAATCCAAATGGTCATGAACAGTTCTGGGCAGAAGCTGACCGGGGCCCTCATTTTTAACTTGTGGATGAAGGACATTTTCGTGCCTCGACACTCCTATTATCTATAAGGGTTATTGACAAGAAGATAGACTGATAATCTTAAAGAATTTTATCGATTGGAAATAGATTTAATTTTAAGGGTATAAAAGTACAAAATAACCAAAAATGATCGGTAAAGCTATCTTTTGGACTTAAGGTGAACAGATACCATATGATAGGGAACTGCAGTTACGCTTTGAAAGAACCCTCATTTTTTGCTCTTGTAGTCACATATATGTTTATGTATTTGCAGTCATATTAACTGCATTGTTGCACGTTGCCTGAAAAAAATCGTCTATCTCACGGCATGTGCTCTTATCAGGTCGTGATGACGTTGCACTTTTTAAATGACGTCGCCATTGACGCTGAATCGACACAAAAATAAAAGAAAAACCCGTCATAATCGCTAGTTTGAAGAAAGAAACAATATAATATACAAGTCGAGTGTCTTTTGATATCAAGTTTACCCGGCTCAGCTTTGAGAACGTATGTTGAATCGCTCGGCAAGCCTCGCGATTTCAACAAATGTTCTCAAAGCCTTGCCTGGTAAACTAGATATCAAAAGACACTCGACTTGTATTCTGTATATATTTTCGTGGGGCGTTGTCATATACAATGTATGACCTATTGCAGACGTAATCACCTTCACACCACGTGGCACTGACATAGCGGTAGTATTCTGGGCTCATATATCTAGAGCCTATATTCATTGTGGAAAACAAATACTAAAACTTCAGAAGATTTGCCGACTTTGCAAGGCACAACGACAGCTTTGGTAATATCTAACTAATCGAAGATATACAATGTTTTTAATTAACTGTAAGATAATTTTTATACATTGTGCAAATATGTAGATATTTTTAAAGGCGTGCCACGTAAGCTGGTAACCCCAGCTGAGTGTCTTAAACTTTTTAGCTTATGTTTTTATTTGTAAATAGTGTCATGGTTCAGACATGTGACACGACAATAAAATATTACTTACTAACTTACTAATCGGAGAGATTGATTTGGGCCTAACGACAACAGCGATACACGTGTAAGACACGAATGAATCGTGAATCGAGTCGTGATTGAGTCACGTATCAACCAGTATCGTTACAGGTGTTCAAAAAACCTATTGTACAATAAATAATTAAACAAATAAATAAATAAATGAATAAATAATGTAAAAATAAATAAAAAAGTGTGAATAAATTTCTACATATGTGAAAAGTACTAGCATAGCACGGTCTGGTGGTCTATTAGTGATCGATGAACATTAACAATAGAATATTGGAAGACATGTCTTAAAAACCAGAGTGATTTGTTACACCTTTCAACAACCTTATCTTTGAATCAGTGTATTAAGGTCATACAAAAAATCTTCTCTCATGCGTAATTAAACTTGTAAAAGATTGTCCTTGGTTCTACATTTAGACAATTTTACTACATACCAAACGGTCCCATTCAACAAGTCTACATAAATAGAACATCAAGGCTCATTGTTTGAAATTATACTTTATACAATGTGAATCGTTCTTCAGAAAGCAAATCAGTTTTTAATTTGTATGGGCTAAATAAGTTAAGGGTGTGCGCCAATATGGACAGAACAGAACATATGTTTGATAACTATAGATATCAGGCCACGTCCAGGTGGCGCAAGATATAAACGCATGCATTGCAATCTGAATATTGCCACAATACATTTATGCAGAGCACCATGGCATGCTCTATTACTGTAACACAAGACTGATAATTGACCAATACTAACAGTAGTTATGCAGCTTTAATTGATATGTCAATGTTTCACATCAAATATCTCACAATTCACAAAACATTAAAGTGCAAATGCACGCTAGGGCAATAAGAAAGTACATTGTTTGGTTTGTGCGTCAGTACGGGAGCTATTCCACTCGTTAAAGCACATGTATTATCTTCCAGTACAGACGCACGAACCATACAATAACTTACACATTTAAAATTAACATATTTAGCGGAATGGACTTGCCTACCCTTACCACTTGGACCAATTTATTTCTGTTTTAAAGGTTGTAGGGTGCTATTTTTCATTTTTTATCCAAATTTTGGTAGAATTTTCTGTACGCAAACAGTGGAGACACTGATCAGACGCCCTTTCCCAGCAGGTGACCACAAGGCACATACAAACAGGCGCACACAAAGGCATAGCAAACACAAGACAGAAAAAAAACATAAAAGATCCACAAAAGAAATAACGCCTTGGAACGGTCAGTAAAATATTTTACTGGAGGGCTTAAACCGGTTTAATGGTGCACAAACCTCACCCTTGAAGCTTTTTAATGTGGAACTGTGTACTAGTTGTGATATTTAGACTTTTCCCATTAACAAATTATGGCCAAACCCCTATCATTGAGTTGTATTGGACGCCGCCGAAGCACAGACCACAGATCACGAGGAGGAGGCATATAATACAGACACCAACATGACAATATGGACACAATTAATGTAAAGCAACCAGCTTTCCAGGGGCGGATCCAGGTTTTCTAGAAAGGGGGTTCAGATGTGCATAGGAAGGGGGGCTCCCTTTGCTGATTTCATCTCATTTTTATCTCATTTTTCTCTCAACTTTCTTAAATATCCCATGAAAATGAAATAATTTGGTCTCAGTGAGACAAAATGGGATATTTAAAAACTGGGGGCGAGGGGGCACATCTTCAATGTGTGAACAATCATTATGCGAAGTTTGAATATAAAGGAATGAAAACTATTTGAGTTACAGATTACATAAACCTGACAACCCCTATACAGTTCGGATGGAAAAATGTTCATGCCCTGAACCCCCTCTGGATCCGCCACTGGCGTTCTCTCCTTTACAAAAAAGTGAGCATGCAAAACTTGAAAGGACACTATGCACTACATCACAAATGAAGGACCAAACACAAAAACAATTTTGCGTGCAACATTTATATAGGTGTTCTTGGAATCATACCAACAGTGTGTCTGAGTAAATCATGTAAATTTTAAATAATTTGGCTATTTGCAAACCCCATTTCCAAACCCCATAGCTCACAAAATTATAAATGAAGCAGCTGCGATATATGGTCAAACAAATATAACTGTATATCAGTTAGAATATTCGAAGAATTTTGTACTTACATTGCATTCCTAAAAGGGGCTGGTTGCTTTGCTTAGTTTGTCTTCCTGTTGTCGCATGGTTGTTGCGTGGCTCTTCCTCGCAGTGCCGTGGGTTTGTCTGCAGTTTGTGATGGTGGTATCACTTACTATTTTTTGTAATTATTATATTCCCCCCTCCCACCCCCCCCCCCCAGGTTGAAGTTCCTGTTTTGCTTTTGTAATGCATTTTGCTTATATATTTGTATTCCTGAATTGACTTTTATAAGAATCAGAAGAATCTTCAAACTAACACAACCTCCCCCTTAACTCTTGCATAAGCGTTCAACACATCTAAAGTATTCATTTAAAATTCATTGATTCATCTTATTATCCGTGCAGCAATGTCATTCTCCTGTTGTGACCATCATGGCTTGTTTGTTTTTGTTCACTTGCGGTCATATGTAACATTAGTGTTATCTGAGCTTGGAAATAAAGAGTTAGTTTGTTGTTTGTTTTGCTAAAAATAACATCAATGTATTTAAATTTAGCATTAATGTTAATTCTGTGACCACCTAAATCAAATTAACATGTTGGTCACGTCGAGTGTTAAAGATCATAAGTTTAGTTTTATCAAAGTTAATGTTCTGAGCATTCAAAGAACATATCTTGATTTATTTGAAAATCAATTTCGTCTATTTCAATAACATCTGCATCGTCAGCGTAAAGTTAAACGCATATTGTAAAAACAATGTTATTCTATTATTATCACATTGGAACTCAAAGATAGCACCATTGCAACTTTTGTCGGATAGAAAGGTTTCTAAGCCATCTTGATAAACATAATTATATTCCCTTGCATATATTAAAAATAATCGGAAAGTATTTTCCATTAATATTACTTGCTTATAGTGTTTTCCATAACCCAACTCACCAATCAGAATCCAGCGAACGTTTTGCTGAAGTCAATAAATGAACAAAACTTTTTAGAGGTTTTGCAATTTCTATCAATCACAGTTGAAAGCTTATGTTAATGGTTTCAAACAGACCAATGAATACCATACGTAAAGTAATACTGTCCATTTTTGGGGTTCAAAATTTTGCATTTCAATATTTTTTTGGTTTTCAGGAAAATGAATATTTTGGGGTATGGTGAAATTGTGGATATTTTGGGGTAATCACAAAACTGAATAATTTTTGGGTCATTTATATACATTCCAGGGCTTTTTTAATGTCAAGGTACAGAATCAGAATACTATTTTGGGATTGCTAAATTTCAATTTTTTAGGTATATCTTTCTTTTGGGTAAACAGTAGATGCTGGGCCCAAGCCTACGTATCAAGAAACAAAAATTAGAGTACCCCCCTCTGGGATGTCGCTATTTATTTTAGAATCTTCCACCTATGTAGTCCTTTCATTGTGGTGACAGTTCTGGCATTTTTTTTATAATATAACTATAGTCCTAACTGTGTTGTTAACCAGATGAAGTTCATGTGAATAAAATATTGGAGAATCCGGGTATTGATCCCGGTACCTCTCACATGCTAAGCGAGCGCTCTACCACTTGAGCTAATTCCCCAGTTGTCGTGTCGGTTGTGTGTATTATCGTGAAATTTTGGTAATATGTATTTCAATATACCTTCTTCCACGCTATTTTTCATACACTCTTTGATTTTTCATACACTCTATGATTTTTCATACACACTATGGATCCATTATGCATTCAGAAGATCATAATAAATTTGAGCTGTGACATGTGATTTCTGTGCAACCTCCTTTAAAGCTTAGAAACTCCAAATGCCGTTCAGTCAGTAGCTTAACAGTCATAGAATATTCAAGCGACTAGCAGAGGCTCTGATCAGAATGCTCATATGCGCAGGCTGATCTGAGACTTTGCTGGTAGCACATACCACATTTTTGGAAATATAATGTTGCCGCTCAATTATATTGTCAGCAACCCCTTAAGCACCCAGTGTGCGACTACTGAAGCATGTGCGCTTATCATTGTGTCAGACATATTCACGTCTTACCACATTTACCCCCGACACTTGACATGCCAAGATCGTGCGACAGTTTGGTGAGGTTGTCAAACAATGTGAACTATAGCAGTCTGTTCTGTGTTTAATCAGTTTGTCCAGGCCAACCAGCATACCGTTTTAAAATTTCGAACACTATAGATGCCTGCCAACTGTCGCATAAAAGGGACACAGAAAGACTATGAAGTGCATGTTAAAATGACAATAAAATGAATGGAGAATCCGGGTATCGATCCCGGTACCTCTCACATGCTAAGCGAGCGCTCTACCACTTGAGCTAATTCCGACTGATCCGACTGCTTAGAGTAGTTGTTCTGCGTTATATCAGCCAGGGCGGTAAATAATGTATAATGTTCTAAAATTTCGAGCACTATAGGTGCCTGTCAAACATGCATAGACAAACGGAGTAGATACCTGAAGTCTGATCAGAGTTTTCCCTGTTTGCTATTCTGACAAGCAAGTCCTGAAAACCAATCTCTTACTTTGAATAGGCCTACAGAAATAGAAACGTGTCGAAATTTTAGAACAGATGGTTGTTTTCGGACAGTAACTGCACATGGCTTCGTTTTCGGTGCAGTCTCATGGCAAAGCTCCTCGGCACAAGACGTAACGTCCCCTCGCTCATGGAAGAGATGTGACTCTCGGTCGATGGCAAATGTTTGAGATATCCGCCAAAAGTCGGTTAATGCCCTACATTTTCTCCTCTAAAGAAATTTCAAATTCATCAACAGGTGGTGGGGAATAATTTATTATCCCTGACAAGAAATAATAACCCGGTATGATAGCCCAGGGTTTACGAGCAGACAATAATCTTTTAGTCCAGGTATTTAAAAGTTTATTCATTCATAATCATCTCCGAGATATTAATCCTATCATGAACTTTTGTACCCGTAAGAAAGTATATCCGGTCATGTGACAGGGAAGCAGGTGGAAATGGCACGCGACCAATTAAACTGGCGCGTGCTCGGAGATTGTATTTTGCCGAATCGCATATTTTCTTATCAAATTTCCGTTGTCCTAAAGGTTTTATGTCTTTTCATTCATAAACGCCGGAATGAGGTAAAATCTCTCTTATGATTGTTTAATTGGCGTAGAACGGCACATGCGCACAGCCAAATTGGAATTAATATTTTTCAAATTTAAAAGGTACCATGATAATTTTAAGAGATAACATAGACCAGACTGCGTACATGCACATGATGATCAGAGACTTGTATGTGACGTACGTTACTTTTGGGTTATTTTCTTGCGGTTTAGTATAAACTTCTTAAGATGAAAAGAAGATATTCATTTTGCCCCAAATTCATTGAACGTGGGCTCTGTACCGTCAAATAATGATAGTTTTGCACCTAAATTATACAGTGTGACTGAAAAATAGAAAATATTTGTGCATATTCAATTACAAGAAAGGCACAGAAAAGCCCCCCTTTTGTAAAAAAAAATAATCAGATATCCATGGGTGATGCTAAACACCAGCGCACGAGATTTTTGTCGAGCAACAAAGGCTCAGGTGAGCCCGCGCAAATGCGCAATCTCGCCAAAACCTTCTTGCTCGCGCACACAACGAAAGGATGTAGATTAAGACTCAGATTAAAAATCAGATCTCTAGCCTCTACATAAGTCACCATGTGCGTTCATTGCAATGAATTGGCTTTTGCGCATATGCGATGCGCACAAAAATCCGATGCGCTGTTCCAGTTGTTTTCCCCCCTGTCATGAGAAAATCTGTCTTCGGGGTTTTGGGCTAGTTTGGACCAGCCTGCTCAGCTACAGAGACTAGCTTGGAAATTAAAATATTGCATGTGGCATGCTTAGCTACTATACTTCCCAGAGAGCGAATTCAGACTGCGCAGATGCGCAGTCTGGTCTGCGCATTTATTGTTCGCATGCAGCAAAGTCAGGTTTTTTCTCGTCGAGGCTCATGTACATTGAAGGTACGATCTTCGATGCCTCTCAAGCGATCAGCGAAACCTACCACCCGCATTGCTGTTAAAAAAATATGGACTTCGGGTATTGAACGTGACAAGGAAGCAAATAGTGGTACCCGCTCAGCTACGGGGATTAGTTAGAATGTAGAAGTTTAGTACCTAGCATGTAATTGTTGATATAATTTAAAGGTTGCTAATGACATGATGTGGTAATCAGACCACGCGGATGTGTAGGCTGGTTCGCATACAACAGATTTTTTTTTCACGACGTGGCCTATATTCAGCCAAAACGTGACACAAATACTGGATGTGACCCAGATTCTACGTCAATGAGACGAAATAACTTCATGTGACCTAATTTACATGATGGAACCTTCATTTATTAGTATGCAGTGTGTCTTGTAAATCTGTTTCAGCTTATTAAACTCCCCAAAAAGTTGCAAAATCCATTAGTAAAGTTTTTATTTCTTTTATCTCTTTTATATAACAATCGTTTATCATGACATCAAACACAATTAATATTAAAATCCTCAAATTTTAAAGATAAAAACCTCAACTTGTATGATAGCTATATGAACGTATAACTGATATGAGTGAAAAATATGAAATATGTCGTGCCACTCAAAAGAAGAAGGGACCAATCAAGGATCAGACTGCACAGTTAATCAATTTAGAAAGAAAATGGACGTTATTCCAGAACATACTTTATGCTGTCTAAGGCCCTGATATGACTGCGTAAATTATAAGTCTAATTTTGGGCATTTGTTTTTCCCAAATATCTTAAGGAACCTTTTTCAAAAAGTGAGACAGATTTCTTATTCAGCGATATTTGAATATAAATCTCTTAAACTGTAACAGATGACGGATGTGGCTGTTAACACCTGCCCCTTGAAATACCAAAACTCCCGTTCTAAATCTGCTGTCCTAGTTCATGTTCCCCTTGACCTCAAACACCAGGCACACGATGGCATGGCCTGAATATTATATCCCATTTATGGCTTAAAAAAATATATGGTTTTGATGGTCCAATATATATTTTGAGGGGTCTGTTCGATTTTGGATTTTTTTTTATTTATTTATTAGCAAATGCAATGTAAAAAATCAAGGTAAGTTTATACCAAAAGCGGTGGAACGATTTGAGGCCAACATTGCTCAAATGATAAAATTGAGCCGTGACATGTTATTTCCAAAAATGTGGCAATTTCACATGAACATACTCAGACGAGCATGCGCCCTCCTTTTAAGCTTAGAAACACCAAATGATGTTCGGTCGGTAGCTAAATATTCATAGAATATGGATGCGACTAGCAAAGGCTCTGATCAGACTGCGCGTAGGCGCAGGCTGATCTTAGGCTTTGCCGGTCGCACATACCACATTGTTGGAAATTTTGTGTCAATGTTCATTAATGTTTTTAAATTTGCTAGCTGTTATTGGTGTATACGCAGAGCCAGAAATAAGGGAACGCTTGTATTTCATCTTTTATTTTACCTAATACACATTAAAGATATGAAGTCGATTCCCTCAATAAAACCACTTTCGGTTGAGCCTTCGGGTGCTCCCGTCATAAAATACACACACAAACCACAAACCCTCCCGGCCCAGTACTGGTTACTACCCATGGAAAAGCCACAAAACGTTTTTTTAAGATATGGAGTCTAAGTCAATATTGTGTGTGGCCTCCACGTGCGGCAACCCTTACACGACACATGTCGGGCAAACTGAAGATGATCTGGCGTATTATGCTACCATGCCTCCTGAAGTGCAACACAAAGGTCGTGGAGAAACTCAAGGGTTCCCTTATTTTTGGTTCTGCTAACAGTACTGCTTGTATTGGGCTGGAGCTAATTCCCTAATACCACCTTTACAAACTTTAGCACGAAATAGCTCATGATGTACAAGCTCTACACAGATGTACTTGGTATGAAATAGTTATGCCATGTTTGTCCACCTGTACGTAAGATAATCCACTCGCTAAAGCTCGTGGATTATCTCCACGTACAGACGGACAATCCATGGTATGGCTATTACGTATAGGTCATAGATCATATACCGTATCACAAACATAAAGAAATTAAGTGGGAACGAGCGCAGCGAGTGAATCCCTTATTTTCTTTATAATAATATATAGTTTTCTCCTCCCCTCCTAATTAGAAATAGTCGCATTGGTCACTTCACGGATTCACTTCTTGATTTTACTTAATAGATATTTCACATCTTGACAAATTATATGATTAAGTTGACCAAAATTTATATTTCTGTGCAAACCGATTGGTTGTGAAGCACAGGAAGGGGCGGAGTAAACTATAAATAGTTTGTATATAGCCATGAATAAGGGCCTGTGTCACGTTCTAGGATCGTGATAATGAGTGAAATGTACAAGTGTGCACAGATTTCATAGTTTGTACATTTCTTATTAACATGACAACAATTAAAGAACAATCACATAAAGCGCTAGCAAAAAACCGATCTGTAAATGTCGTCTGCTAAGGTCGTCTGTTCAGTTACTGATAACAGTAAAATGGGGCTAAGGGAATAAAGACATTCATCTTTTAATAAAAAAATCTTAATCTGTGATAAAAAAAAGCCAATTCCTAAGATTTTGGTACTAAACTTTTGTTACATATGAAACGAACAGCAAAAGGAAACGTCTTGGAGAATCCGGGTATCGATCCCGGTACCTCTCACATGCTAAGCGAGCGCTCTACCACTTGAGCTAATTCCCCGTCAGTGTACTATGGTAAGGACTGCCAAAACTGTTGATAATAACGTTACCTACAATTATACCCCCATTACCAGCTTAAAATGAGCTATGGCATACTGTGCAAGGTCAACACTTACGTAGGTGATATGAAATAGATATAACATGATTGTCCACATGTTAGGGAGATAATCCACTCCCTAAAGCTCGTGGATAATCTCCACGTACTCAGGTTGGCGGAAAATCATGGGTATAACTTAAAAAATAGATCAGCTCCAGCAGTGAATTGTTGAGTAATAATTCACTGTTTGGAGGTCAGTTGTAAAGAAGATCAAATCACGAGCGCGCAGCGCGAGTGATTTATCATCGTACAACTGACCGACAAACAGTGAATTATTACTCAACAATTCACGCACTGGAGCTGATCTATTTCGATTCTAACACACAGAAAACGACGAAAACACATTCGAAGTCTTCAGCTTCTTCCAACTTTCCGTCATTGCACTGAAGAACTCCCTACGTCGCATACCTTTACATGTAATTGTAACGTCTTTCAAGCGTAAAAACGACGTTACACCGTCTAACGCCATGAGTGATGTCATTTTCTAGTGACGTCAGCTATCACACACTTTAGCAGTGAATTATTGAGCGATATATCACAGTTTTTTACCGTTGGCTCTATAGGCGAGGTGTGTTAGAATATTTCATATCACCTAGGCCTATATTTAATTCATGCAGACTTTCAAACTGTCGTTCATGGGGAATTAGCTCAAGTGGTAGAGCGCTTGCTTCGCATGTGAGAGGTACCGGGATCGATACCCGGATTCTCCAAAACAATTCTTTTTGCTCTTTTAGAACTGCTTTCAAATTACTTCGCCATTTCTGCGAAGTTTTTTTAAATGCAGGATCTCTTCTATACGTCTCCATCTTGGGCACGTTAAAGGTCACATGATAATGTTAATGGTGAAATTAACATCCAAGTAAACATCTAAAACCTGACCACTATCGCCACTCCAGCGAAACGCCACTTTGGAATGGCGTTTCGCTGGAGGGGCGACGGTGTCCCTACATTGTATGCTGGCTAGGGTGATGCTGAGCGCAAGAAGGCATTTAATTGTTATAAAACACTTTTTTTCGAAATGTGTGAAGACAAATAGCATTTCATGAGATTTTGGTACTTTTCGCAAATGATTTTGTTTTTATGCTTTACGTCCCAGTCAACATATTTACAGTCATGTCGGGACGATTTCCTGTCTTCCTGGGTTGGACCAGTATTTAGCAGTGGATAAAGTGTCTTGCTCAAGAACACAACACAGTCACTCCGCCGGCGGTGAGTATCGAAATAGCAACCCTTTCATCCCCAGTCTGACGCTCTACCTACTGAGCCACTTCGCTCCAGCAACCTCACTCACAGGAGCTTGAAGTTCGGTCCTTATATCACCTATATAGCCTCAAAACCAAAAGCTCACTGTGTCATTACGTAATGACATTGTGAGCTTTTGGGTTTGAGGCTATAGGGGCCATTTAAGGATCATCCACCTGAGCTTTGGCGTGACTTTGTTCGTCTCTGGTGAGCATTAGCTGCTCGTCCTGGCTCAAAATTGAGTCTAACCTTTAACCAGCCTACCTCTGACGTCTATAAAATAACGAAAGAGCTCTGAAGGAGCCCCAAAAATATTTGGAGAATCCGGGTATCGATCCCGGTACCTCTCACATGCTAAGCGAGCGCTCTACCACTTGAGCTAATTCCCCACGATGACGTAGCTTCATTCACGATGCGGTATTATTCGCTTATCTCGCTCACTCACAACCTGAGGAAAAAGGAACTTGTTTTATATTTTATTGAATTTTCCTCGATCGTAAAAAAACCATGTGTTTCATTTTTAGTATGAAGGTTAAGGACACACTGTTGTCCCTAAGAACGTTAATAATCTTACGAAATATATTTAACTGACACGGCTTCGCATATTTTCTCAATATGCAAAGATCTAATACTTTAAAAAAATCACAATATTTTACATTATCATTCATTTAAACTCAATTAATAAGATGAAAATGTGATATGCCATTACCGTTATGGTCATAGATTGCGTACTCGCCGACGTGCGCAAAATGCAACAACTGAGCAATGAGCCAATTCCTATGGAAAATGTACCCATCGTACCGTTTAACCAATGATAATTTAATGCGAGGATTCATAACAGCCTAGCGTCCTTTTTATGGGACATAGACAAACAATGCAGGATCTTCACAATTTGATTACAGTATGTTCTATTAAAATTTGAAAAAAAAAAAAAATGAAAATTACTACTCCGTATCCCTAAAATTGAAAATGGGCATGTCCTACTGATAAGGGCAGGCAAGTACATTCGTCTTAAATGGGTTAATAGTCATCCATTATGCTGACCAGAATTTGTGCTTAACTTCTTCTTCTCCTTCTTCTTCTTCTTCTTCTTCTTCTTCTTCTTCTTCTTCTTCTTCTTCTTCTTCTTCTTCTTCTTCTTCTTCTTCTCCTTCTTCTTCTTCTTC
This sequence comes from Loripinus fragilis, assembly GCA_964019695.1. Classification (NCBI taxonomy): domain Eukaryota; kingdom Metazoa; phylum Mollusca; class Bivalvia; order Lucinida; family Lucinidae; genus Loripinus; species Loripinus fragilis. The sequence goes on from OZ026517.1 coordinate 91,390,222, forward strand.
TTCTTCTTCTTCTTCTTCTTCTTCTTCTTCTTCTTCTTCTTCTTCTTCGTCTTCCTCTTCTTCTATAGTGCATGGCCTTCTCTGAAGCATCATGATCATTGCACTTCTATGTTTGAATATATGTGAAACATATGTACTTTATAAACAAGATTGAATATAGGCCAATGACATGCAAAAATTGGCTTGGTCTCAATTAATCAAATCTGCAGTTATTTAGGCTTCTGGTTGCAGTGACGTCAACTTCGCCTTTATGCGTAACATAATTTAGCATTCCAATTGTTGCCTATTCAATTAGACCGAATAATACATAAGCCAGCTTATGAGATTGAAACTATTTATCGCACACAGACGAGCTCGTGCATATACGCTAAAAGAAACTTCATACAGCACTGTACGGAGGATGGAAATGGATGTCACACTGGATAGCTGCGCATGCGCGTTTTAAGGATGGCAATAAGAACCGCTTTTCATGAATATTCATCGCGTATTGCGTTACACAAGCAAGACAGAAGTAGGTGCATATGAGGGGTACGTGTGATAATAAAATAATTTTGCCCGTTCATGATAATTTGGTACTGTATCGAATATACGAGTATACAGAGAAGACTCAGGCGAGCCTGTCGCAAACGTGCAGTCTCGCCAGAGTCATCGCTGGTCGCAAACACAAAGCAGGGGCATAGATGAAGACTCAAGCCAAATTTGAAGTCCCTTGCCCCACTGGATAGCTTTGCATACATGCATAAAGATATCATTTAACTTTTTAAACTAAATGTTGCTCACTGGAGAGAATTATGACCATCTTTGCTCGAGTATGAAGAAGTAATGACATTGATTTGTAAAGTTCTCGTACCTGTATACATGGGTATTGTCATTTAACATGTTTAAAGATTTACTTTACCCCTAAGTGATATCGAGCAAGTACACGAAGTAAGTAAAGTAAGTAAGGGTGCTAAGATCAGGAATCGATACACAAACAAGTACCACACCTTTAAGCGCTTCTCGAGGGCTGGTCACAAACAATATAGTATGTTCATGTAAATGTTAAATATATATGTTTAAAAACGTTCCCTATTCCTTTGCAGGGCAAAAAGCTCATGCCACCACTTGTGATTTGCATTTAGTTTTCAATCTCTTTATCTATCAACATCTCTCGAGTCGTGGTATGTCCAGCTGAAAATCATAAATTTCATTATTGCTGGTCAAATATGCAAATATATTGCACCCGTTTCGTTTGCCATGCGGAACAGGCATACAGCATGGGGGTCTGAATATGAAGTTCGGGACCCCACACCTTGTTTACGACCATATTTGACGTTTATGCCTGTAAGGACTGGCGGGCGGCAACTATCTCTGCTCATCAGGAATATCATTTAAAAAGATAATTTTACAAGTTAATTTGGTTTTAACGATGCTGGACATGGTTCGTTTACAATGCATGCGAAAATATATTGCCCAGATCAGACTGCGCATATGCGCAGTCTTATCTGGGCAACGTATTTTCACTACATGCAAATTTGATTATTTCGCAGAATAATATATACTTTAAATTGTATACTACAGATACTGTACATAACTCAAACAGGTGTCCATTGCAATACTCTTGGGCACCTGTTACCGTGTCAACGTAAAACTCTCAAAATTACTGAAATTGAATATTTGATACACACCCTTTTGATGCTTATTAGACATATTTATGGGAATACTGACATGTAGGTACATACATATTTGATTGACATTCAGTGGTTAATGGTTCTAGAGGAAGCACCTTTAGTTTTCACGGTAATATTACTCCAGCACATGCATGTCAATTGCTTCTATATACACCAGAACATAAGTTGATTTTTTGATATCATTTTCTCCACAAAAGACTGAAAACGCTAGAAATTGAGCCTGCGAAGATCTGAAGTTTACTTGTTAAAACACAAACAGATCGAATGCACCATACTGTTCTTTTCTTACTTTTTCGGTTGTGGGGAGGGTGTGTGTGTGGGCGTTCGCCGTTACTTATATGAAACAATCGGATGACGCTCGCGCCACCCAAACATTCTGCTTTCGACATTTAGCGATGTAATGGTGGCCGTAACATGGCACAACGACAACCAGCGTGATCTCGATAACAAGTATATTCTTATTTCCGTGGCAACTACTAGAATCTGGTAAAATGGAATTCTTATCCTGCTTACTTAGTTTGATGTGAAATACTATACTTAATCAAGACTAGCAGCCAAGCCAGTGTAATAATTGATTTAATAAACATGGATTAACTACCTGATAAAAAACACTGTAGATACTGATCCGACGGCAAGAAGAAGCCATCTGGTATGTTTCTACGTTGTTTTCAAAACATGATATACTCCTCGCCAAAAATTAAGCATAGTGCGAAAACAGATTCAAAGAATTTATACAAATTAATGCTTTTTAATTATGAACATTTTTCAGCAGAAAATATTATTGCACGCTGATGCATCAATGTGTATTGGAAGTCCAAACACCAAATTTCATTGGATTCTGTACAACAATGGTAGGGTAAGCACGCATGCGCAATGTCATCCAAAACTACAATTTTTGAAAGCGAAAACAAGTTTATGTTTGAACTGAAAGAACTTTACGTCTTTGTTAAGAAAACACATTGTAATCAGCAAAAATGTTTCAGATGATCAATGTCGTTGATAGATTACTCACTAATAACCAGTGCCATCAGGATCAGCGTATTTTCAGAAATTGACGTCAATAACGGTGGTGTAACTCTCGTACTCGCCGTTGCATACCTTGCACTAGTTTTCTAAGAAACCAAGGCTCCAAATTGTTCCACTCGTGACAAGTGCACGTACAAGGTCATCAAGCGTGACGACGTCATCAAGTTTGATTGCAGACGTCACGTCCCACGTCCCATACGGTCCCAGCATGTTCGATGGGATTCATATCAGGGCTCCTGCTCGGCCACTAAGATTCTCAATCCCCTCCTGTGCAATAGCTGTAACAATACGAGCCCTATGTGGACGGGCATTGTCGTCTTGAAATATGGGGCGTGCTGCTTGGTGTGCTCGGAAATGTGGATACACAATAGGCTCAAGGATATCGTCAATGTAACGTTGCCCTGTCAAAGTTTATCTAACAACCTTGAGATCAAACTTGTGGTCATGACTAAAGCAGCCCCACACCATAATGGATCCGCCACCGAACATTTCAGTTTCAGCAACGACGTTATCTTGAAATGAATCCTGTCCACGTCGACGCCATACGCGAACACGCCCATCCGTAAAGCGTAACAGAAAACGGCTCTCGTCTAACCAGTAGCTACGGCGTCACGTTCTTTTAAGTTCCAACGAAGTTTGTTAGCGGCCCACTGCACACGATTGCATCGATGATCAAGCGCCAGAAACGTCCGACGGCGAGGACGGCGCACCTTCAATCCAGCCTTATTAAGTCGCCTGTCAACAGTCCTGGTACTGGCTTGAACATTAAGGTTTTGCCACTGCTGACGAAGTTCAGAACAAGGAGCCTTAGGATCACGAACAGAAGATCGCACAAGCACTCTATCATCGGCAGCAGAAGAGAGTCTTGGTCTCCCAGGCCGTGGTCTGTCAGTGACGTCATTGGTTTGGCGATACTTTGCAATTAACCGGCTTACTTGGATCTGGTTTATCCCAATTTCCCTGGCTTTTGGCCAGCCTTCCACGTACCGATTATACGCCAACGGTCATTATTTTGCAGGGTATGATGCACCATGATGTCTTCTTACAAAATTGAGACTTTTGTACATGAGGGTACCCCAAGAAAAAAAGCGTAAGCCATACGCAGTTCATTTCGTTTCAGCAAATAAGCTAGCTACTGTTTTATCACAGATATGTAGGACAACTTATACCATTCTCAGATACGCATTTTTCTTATTTTTGCAAATTTGCGAAAATATGCTTAATTTTTGGCGAGGAGTATATATCCTGGTTCAACAGGGCAATGGTTAAACATAATCTCTCTAATCTAATATATTTTGCGTATAGTACAGTAAACCTGTGTAAAACGGCCACTCAAAAATAGACAAAACAAAGATCTTAATGAGAATGGTAGGTAGATGAAGGTCAAAAGTATTGCGGAATGCTCCCCATTGGAGCATTCTGCAATACTTTTGACCTGCATTAAGCGATAATTGGTCTTAAAAACAATTTTCGGTCTTTTTAAGAGTAGACGATTAACACAGGTTTTACCGTACTGTCATTCTTTTAGCGTTCTGTTTGATTTTGGATACTATTCTTTAGCTTCTAAGTGATGAAAATCTGATTTGTGGGTTATCAAAACTTCTCCATCTCCCGCAAGACAGCTACTGTCGTCCCAAGGGTCAACCATAATCTCTTTAATACTGTTTGTTTTTGGATACTATTCTTTTAGCTTACTAAAGTGGATGAAAATCCGTTTTAGCGGGTCATCAAAACTTCTCCACCTTCTACAAAACAGCTCCTGCTGTCGCGTGATGTAAGTACAACATTCACACCTACTGGGATAAGTGGCGCTAAGCCTTTCGAAAGCTTCACAAACAAACGCCAAGGGGATCACACTTAAGTCAATTAGGGGCTAACCATAGCATAAACACTGTGGCCTAACCCGATTACAGGGCCCGCACGAATTGAGGTGTGGTGTTACGCCTATGAAAATAATGATTTCCTTTTCTTTTGAAATACTTGAAGAAACGGCGTGATGCCTTAGCGCCCAGAAGACTGACAACTGGGTCCGACAATTAAACCATATTTAGGAACAATTTTAAAAATCTAGTATGCTTGTTCACTGCAAAAGTTGCTCATACAGAGTCATACTGCAGCATCTGATAACTAAAAAAAACAAACACACGTCGCTTAATGAAGGTTAGACTGGAAACCGCCCAAACCTATACTCAGCCAAAACCTCATACTAACAAGAAATTATCCTCTCTAATTGCACTTTAACTCTTTCAAGCTGTTGCAGTTTTAGCATTCATTTGGGTATTAGAGAAGAGAAAATGTATATATCTATAATATAATAGTATAATCAGGATAAAGCTTAACTGAAATGACTGCACAAGTCTAAATGAAGGTCAAAAGTATGGCAGAATGCTCCAAGAGACCATTCTGCAATACTTTTGACCAGCATTAAGCGATAATTGACATTGGAACCAAAATTTTGGTCTTCGTTTTGAGTGGCCGCTTAAGACAGGTTTTACTGTATTCTAAAAACGAATACTGCATGTATGTTTCTATAGGTTCGAATTGTTAATAGCAACAATAACAAATCATATAAAAATCATTGATTTATTAGTGTTTTAAAACAATGAAGAATTATGTATAACACTCACTGTTTTGACAATTTTTCGCTAATGATTTAGACAGGCAATGCAGAACTTTTGTTTTATACTAATTCTGTAAATGTTGTGTTCACGCTGGGCATACTGTCCCATTTCTACCAGAAATCAAAAACAAATTAGGAAATTATCGATACTCAGAAGTTAATTTTCGCCTAATAAGATTATAATAAACAGTAGATTTTGGATATACTTCGCGGATGTTCCCTTCGCCCAAGTTACATAGTTAATTTTTAGCATCCTGGTAAAGGTATTTGTGGTTTCTCAGAAAGTCCAACGAATTACTGAAGGTTGATTTTTCAGACTGTGTCGTTTACTTCTTTGCATGTTAGACAATTATTCATTTTTTGTCTGCTGATTTTTTTTAAATTAATGTTTCCAAAATCAATTTGGATCCTGATTAGGCTCGATGCTTTGTCGGGGTCTGATCTGGGTATATATCATTTGGTTAAAATTACACCAATTGGTCCCAAAATAGTGACAAAAGTCTTATGGCACATTTTTATAAATGTAGCTTGTTTTAGCATATTCTTTTCATACGGTTCTTTTGAGGACCCACAACATATGATTAGTTTGAGAAAATAAGAAAAAATAACTTTCAATTACGTACTCTTATCTGGAGGCCTGAAATCTTTAAATTGCTGAACTGAATTTGACAGTGTAGAGTATGTCAATATTTGTGTAAAAGTTCGAACAAAATTATATGCATATATTTTATATGTCTTTAACTATACTGATAGGAACTAGAAGTTGTTTTTTTACATGGAATTATTCCAAAGATATTTTTGCATTTTAATTATTTAATGTTTTTATTACGTATCACTGACGTTGACGTTCAGGCTATTGATGCATCAATTCTGTGGATTAAATTTGTTGAATGAATGGTGAGGATATCAGATTTCATAAAAAAGTAATGAATTTGAATTATTATTTTTCATGCATACATGTTCGAAAAAATACTTAAGTTTCTAGTTCCTCTCAGTATATCAAAGAACTTAAATGACAATTTTAAGTGTTTCAAGTAATAAGCAAGGACTTGTTATGCAAAGGTGCCGTGACACAAATAGTCTGACACAAACTGCATTATGGTACAAAATGATTGGCATGGTACTGTCATTTCAAGAATGATGCCATCACATAATTGGAAGATCCCGTACAGACAAGATATCCTAAATGGTGTATCCAGCGACACAAATGTAAACTTGCGAAAAATTCAAAATTTGATCATCGCCAGCTTGACAATAGTGTGAAAATTATGCCGTCACGAATTGAGAGAGCGATTATCGGGCGATTATCGAATTAGAAAATCGACGATTACGCAGTGTGAGCTGATTGCGTCAAGTGAAGATATGGATGACACTAATTTGATAAATTTAGGAAACAAGTTGCACAAAATTTGCCAACTGATGCGCTTTATTGTCATGTTCGTCTTCGATTTATCAGTTTGTCCAATTATGATAATTGTCTGACTTATTATATGGCCCTCACCGAGAGAAAACCGGTTTTCGCGACTTCCGATGGAGTATGTCTAAAACCACTCTGCTCAGCTACAGGCACTTGCTAGAATATCAAAACTCTGCATGCAGCAAGCTAATATTTTATATCTTCTAGAGAGCGAATAACAAAGGTGCTGATCAGCCTGTGCGGATGCGCAGGATGGTCTGCGGTTTTGTTGTTCGCATGCAAACAGACAAAAGTTTGTTTTCTCACGGCGTGGTACAATAACTTTAACCTGTTTTAGGATAAAAATGCAAGGAACTCGCCAGGGAGCTCCAAGGAGGTAATTCTATTAAGACCCAGACAGACCCCTAATGTTTTGCAATTATGGCAGAAAGGAAGTGGATACATTTTCGTCTGGGAATCCTTGGGCCACTAATTTCGCCAACAGTGACCAATACAGAAATCCCTTGGTGAAGATTCGGTAATCTTTGAATAACTTGATTTGACATCATATCAAATAAAAAACGAAAAAACCCCGCAACAAAACAGCAAACCACAAAATTTTTTTGACAGACCGTCATGTAGAACCATGATGGATATAACCGAATGTGTGTGTTATAAGAACCCCCTCCCTACCCCACCCATCCCACACATGAGCTGATGTTCAACGTGATTCTAATTCACCAAATGCTGAGCGCAATTGCTTAACTGATAGAGTGTTAGACTGAGGCTCGAATGATTGCTAGTTCGAGACTCACCGCCGGCGGAGTCATTGTGTTATGTCCTTGAGCAAGACACTATAACCGTCACTTTGTGACTTTTTCAACCTAGGAAGACAAAATATCATCCTGGCATGACTTAAAAAATGGTGACTGGGACGTAAAGCATAAAAACAGACACAACAAACTTTTTTTATAAACTTATATAAAAACAAATATTGCAGCGTCGTAGGTTTGTTTGTGATTACGCATTTCTTGACCAGACCTCCAGACTACATTTGTACTTTGTGAGGGTTAGCCCTTTCTTCAAGGGACATGTCTTGTCTATAAATCCATAGTATTGTTGGTAGCACGGTGACTGAGTGATGTAATAGCAAAAATTTCTCACACTCCAGCTTTCTTTAAGTTTGTTAGAACTGACCATTATTCTTTGACACTTGCGGTCTGCCAGTTTGATGGAACTTACCACATTCTTTTGAAACTCGCGGTCTGCCAGTTTGACTGTGAACTAAACACGAACAAGCGTTGACATCAAGGTTTTACAGGAAAACCGTTGGCTTTCACCTTTTGGTCAAATCTACCGTATATGCTGTCAGCAATAAGATGTGAGATTTTCCTTTCCAAGACGAACCCAAAGATCTAAGAGATCTTTTGGTTCGTCATCGTAAGAAAAATCTCATATCTTATTGCCGAAAGATCGTAGATCCACCGCACAAGGCGATTCTTGATATTTCGGGTTGTTTTGGAAGCAACTATCCCAATGTCACATGTGAATTTTACAAGACTGATTGGCATATTATGAATAAGGGGATAGCATCCTCGGGTAGTAGAGTAGGTATCATCTTGCGAAGCCCGCCAGAAAAGAAGGCAGTTATATATTTTGGAATGCTAAATTAAACCATATTTGTTCGTACATATATGTATCACTTTTCATGGATGTTCCAATGTTATCTTGCTGGTATTTCAGCAGACCTTGCTTGCCAGAATTGAAAGTGATAGCGTTTGGTTCGTTACAAGAAAGTAATAGCATGGTTTGTGCGTCTGTGCGTGCGATAACTCTCATGCACGTTAACGTCAGTGGATGATCTTTCCGTACAGACGCATAAACCTTACTAGTAAGACACGTTATAGTTATATCATGGATTGTCTGCCTGTACATGGAGATAATCCACGAGCTTTAGCGAGTGGAATATCTTACGTACAGGTGGACTTACACGGTATAAATATTTTATACCACCTTCATCAGTGTAGGCCTTGCACATCACTAGATATTTCATGCTGAAGTTGGTAAGGGTGTTATAAAACCGTTCAACCACATTCTTCTATAGTCTGCCGAAATACCAGGTAACATGTTACCTTACCGGAAGTGAGCCACACCTACTGTCTTGACAAGGTGTTATGATGTTTTTGAACGGAAACGGACAAGATAAATTTGTTGTCATCGTAAGCCTTGTTGTGACGTAATATTGCGCTCTGTTGGCAGCTCAATATTATTTAAATAATTCAGAAACACTTTAGAGTGCAGATTTTGAGAGCACAGATGGTTTAAGATGCGTTCAAAATTATGACAGACACACAACTGCTTACCATCTAAAAGTTTGTTTGGCAATTGGACCGATGGCAAATATAAGGATCTCTAATATTTGACATCGTTTCGAATAAGTACCTGTGCTTAACCCGACCCTACATAAATTTTACGGTGAAACTTAGAATTTATTTTGATTTTCTGAAAAAATATATAATTTTATGCATTTTGAAAGGCGAAAAGCCTTTCAAAATGCATAAAATTATATTTTTCCCAGAAAAAAAAAATGAAATTGAATAAAAAAAAAATATGTGTGCCTGCTAAATTTTCCTACGTGTTACCCGAAACACCCATATTTTTTATTTGGCCTAAACGCTGCCCGAATCACGACTGAAAACACAAAACGAAAATCGAAAACACAAAATCAACGTTTGGTAAAGTGTTTTCTTTGGCTGAACAATAATGTTAAGTTTTGATATTGAGTGACTGGTATTTGATATTGTTTGTTTGATTTGATTCTTTGCGTCCCATCAACAATCTTTCATTTAAACAGGGACGGGTCTTCCTGGGTTGAACCAGTACTAAGCTAGGATAAATGTGTCTTGCTTAAGGACCACAACGCAGTGACGCCGGTGAGGCTCGAACCCGCGGCCCTTCGGTCTAGAGTCAAGCACTCTTTCACTGAGCCACTGCGCTCCCTGACTGATATTTGACATTGGTCCGAATGCCAGACAAGCTTTTGACCGTAATAACTTGGACAGCCTCAACAGCAACCGTCCAATGATCGAAAAAAAAAAAAAATAAAAAATAAATTGAAAACAACAACTTATGTTACATATATATTTGCTTCATGTGACCAACACTGCGTTTATTGCTAAGACTAGTAACTGTATAGTTTACGCCTAATACAGTTTCTGTTCTGTTCTGTTACAAGAAAATGGTTAATCATCACAGAAAAGACTAGAATGTATTTTTCTTTCTAATCGATGATCTACAATAGATCGGAATGTCAATATTAGCATGCCCAAGTATAAGTAGGATAATTCAGTTCACACCTATATCAACAAAGATATCAGTAGTATATCATAGAGGAGGTAAACAAAACAAAAAAAAAATAAGGGCGGAATTGCGAATATTTTCTTATCCATTAATTTTAACAGAGGTTTCGGATGCTCAAAAGAACCGTCTCATTGAGACGGTTCTTTTGAGTACCCACAACATATGTTTTGGGTGAGAAATAGGAACATTAATTTTAACTACGTACTCTTATCTATGGGTCAGGTATAGTATATTTGTAGGCTAAAATAATTGAATGAATGAATGGGTATTCAAAAGCTATTCTTTGTTCTTACTTGTTGGCATATCTTGTGTTTGTATGTTTACAAACAATCAGCCAAAACGTGGGAAATCCGGGTATCGATCCCGGTACCTCTGGCTAAGCGAGTGCTCTGTACCTCCTTTGATCACAAACTCGACTGGCAACACAGCCGACTTTCCCGATAAATAGTTAGAGGGAATACCTCACACCGTCCAAACCGATTCGTTTAGCACAGATGATTGCTCGGATCGAGGGCGTTTTGAGTAGAATGTAATAAACAGTTCCCACAATGGTGAATCTCAATGTATTAATTAGTCCACCACTATAAGAAAAATTGGGCTCTGTTCGGCCTTTTGATGTGTGAGCAATCAATTGAAATAGGTGCATTTTTCAAGGAAACATATTAAAAAACTCGCTCAAAATCACATTTAAACATCATGTACCTATTGCATGAAAAGGATCAATACAACTCATTTCCTTTCATTATGCCCACAATGAGCATGATTCATTCAAAATGTGGGATATTGTTACATGGTGGTGATACTGTGAGGTGTTTATGATAATGAATCTACCATGTCTGATGTCTTGTAACTATTCATGTTCTGTGGCTCTTCATCGCGGTGCAATGGACTGGTTTGCAGTGTGTGATTGTGCAATTTCCTGATCATACTCACTTAATTTTTGAAGCAACGTCAATGAAAAAAAAAAAACGAATCTAATGCACTATTGCATCTGTTTAACCGATGTACATAATAGATCTAATGGTTATGAGGCTCGTAATAGAATAAACACTTGATTTTTGTTGCAAAAAGCAAGGCCCCATAAGCCTAAAGCTTTTATATCTTGATTTATATGTTTTTTGAGATGATACATTGATAAGCTAGGGGTTTTTCATGCAAACCAAACATCTATGTGTCTTGATCCACATCTGAACTAAGGGTGAGGTTGGCGCCGTAAAACCGGTTTAAGCCCTTCATTATTATATTTTACTGACCATTCCAAGGCGGTACTTCTTTTGTGGATCATTTGTGTTTTTTTGTGTCTTGTGTTTCTCATGCATTTGCGCCTGTTCATTGCTGCCTTGTGGTCACCCGCTGGGAAAGGGCTGACCTCTTGGCTCTTGTTGGTGATGTTTATTGTATATTTGCTGCTTTCCCATGTGGTATCCTGGGTCACGCGTGGTACTTGATTGTATCGTTTCCTGATCTTTGCACCCTTTCTTACTTTCAAACTGATGATATGGAAATAAGATATGACTTTGCTAAACGTTACCATGTTTTGTAAATGAACTGTGCTAAATGTATCCTTTTTGATTGTGAATTGTGCTTAACGTTTTCACTTTTTTTTTTTACTTACATGCCATCTTCTTTCTTCAATAACTCAGTAAATTAGGGCTGCCGTTGGGCTTTGTGGAAGGAAGGGGGTTAAGCTTTCTCATGCAATAGGTACATTTCTGATAAAGGATGTTTAAATGTGAGTTTGAGCGAGGTTTTCAAAAAATATTTTTCCTTGAAAATTGTACCTATTTCAATTGATTTCTCATACACCCAAAGGCCGACCAGAGCCCAATTATATCGGTGGACTAATCAATACCTAATTGAGATTCACCATTGGTTTGGATCGAATCCTGTGGGAACTGTTCAAATCAGGTCAATACTTACATTCTACTAAAAACGCCCTCAACCGGAGCCATCTGTGCTAAACGCATCCTCTGTGCTAAACGAAGCGGGTTGTACGGGGTGTATCTATATCGGTGTTTGGTAATCATGGGATTTCCTTGGTTTGTTTATAAATTTCAGTCTTCCCCACATGACGTCACCCACCCTCAGTAAACTAACAAACTCTGAAAAATTCAAGTGAGGTCTATGGTCTCTCTTCTTCATAACACAGCTATGAAGGAGATGGATTAAAGGTTGTGTTCTGGTAAATTGAGAACTTTCTCGTGGACTATTATGTTTTAATAATTTAGACATGGCTGGCAGTAATTGTACTTTTTGTAGGCAAACTGCAAAGGCCTGGTGTCAACGTCTTATTTTCCTGTTGCAGAAATAAAAATGTAATTTTCTGTCAAAATGGAGAATCCGGCTATCGATCCCAGTATGCTAAGCGAGCGCTCTACCACTTGAGCTAATTTCCCTTATGACGAATAAAAGTAAGTAAGGGTGCAAACATCAGGAATCGACACAATCAAGTACCACACCTGACCCAGGATAACAATGGGAAAGTGATAAACCCACAGTTAGATACCACAAACGAGAGCCAAGAGGTCAGGTGACCACAAGGCACATATAAACAGACCGCACAAAGGCATAGCAAACACAAGACAGAAAAAAACATAAAAGATCCACAAAAGAAGTACCACCCTAGAACGGTCAGTAAAATATTTTACCATAGGGCTTAAACAAGTTTCCGGCGCCAACCTCGCCCTTGATTCTGACGTGGACCAGGAAACATTTTGGAAAGTGACAAAACACAACACGCGACAGCCAAGAGGTCAGCCCTTTCCCAGCAGGTGACCACAAGGCTACAAAGACCAGACACGACATTACTACATACACCAACATGAAGCATAACTAACAAAAACGATCCACAAAAGAAGCACCGCCTTGGAACGGTCAGTCAAAATACTTTTACTAGAGGGCTTAAACCGGTTTCACGGCGCCAACCTCACCCTTAAGTCAGATGTGGATCAAGACACATAGATACATGAACATGTATTTAGTTTGCATGAAAGACCCCTAGCTTATCAATGCATAATCTCTACTTTAGATTTTGAAAAGTTAACCAGTACCTGAGGCACTGTGTCCAGCAAAAACTCAGATCAGCCTGGGCATCCACCCCAAAGTAGCCACATTTTTGTAGGAAAACAGCAAAAGGGCACTGATTAGTATGCCCGGTGTCAGTTATTTACGCGTCACAGAAAACTGTGATTTGGTGTAAAAAATTTAATGGAGAATCCGGGTATCGATCCCGGTACCTCTTACATGCTAAGCGAGCGCTCTACCACTTGAGCTAATTCCCCTTTTGCATAGATGCAGGGGAAATTTTAAAAATTAAACCAGCGCATGACACATTGCGTCTATAAAATACTCAGATCAGCCTGGACATCCGCCCAAAAGTAACCGCATTTTTGAAGGAAAACAACAAAAGGCACTGATTAGAATGCCTGGTGTCAACGTCTTATTTTCCTGACACAGAAATGATAAAAAACAAAGTTATTTTGAGTAAAAATCATTGGAGAATCCGGGTATCGATCCCGGTACCTCTCACATGCTAAGCGAGCGCTCTACCACTTGAGCTTTCCCCACATTAATACACCCTGGCGCATGTGCGACATTTTTCTCCTACAGTCACGGACCGAAAGTAATACCATAGACTTCAATGCATTTTCATGTCTGCAAGAGTATTTACCGTGACCACGTTAGAGCTAGCCCATGAGCGGATCCAGTAGGTTTTGTCAGAGGGGACCAAATTTGATTACTTTTGTTTAAGCTGACGAGGGATAGAGGATCCAAGTACCGCTATAAATGGGCAATCATCGACCCGCCAAATGGCATATTGCTGGCTGGCCGAGGATGACCCAACATTGAATGCTGGCTTGGTAGCTTTGTAATATTTGAGTGGATCCGGACGAGTATTGCTAGAAACCCTATATTTTTATGATTTTTAGGGGGGGGGGGGAGTCAGGACCCCTGTCCGCCCTCTGGATCCGCGCATACAGCCAACGTATTATTATGCTTTTGGTGTCACCTGTAAATGAAATGTTTAAGGTTATAATTAAATTTCATAGATGCATTTTAAAGCTACAGAGATATTTAAACACTTTTCAAGCTTTTTCATGTTTTTGACAACTTTGGACAACTTTGCCATTGACGCCAATGGAAAAGGTATTTTCAAAATTTTGTAAAAGTTAAAACTGTTGTATTTGAAGAGTGCAAAGTCGAATCTTGATCAAAATTATACAGTGCATGCATCTATTATTTAGCTGTACAAAATTTACTTAGTTATTGCAATTTCATCTTGATATTACTCAAAATTCAACCAGTAAATGAGACATAGCGCGCAGTAAAAATTCAGACTCTTAGTCAGCCTGGACATTCGCCCAAAAGTAATCGCATTTTTGAAGGAAATCAACAAAAAGCACTGATTAGAATGCCATGGTGTCAGTCTTATTTTCCTGTGGCAGAAATGATAAAAAAGAAAAGTTAATGTCTGTAAAAATCATTGGAGAATCCGGGTATCGATCCCGGTACCTCTCACATGCTAAGCGAGCGCTCTACCACTTGAGCTAATTCCCCATATGATGACGGACCACTTTGAGCATATTTTCAAAAGTCAACCAGTACATGAGGCACTGTGCCCAGCAAAAGCCCATATCAGCCTGGACATCCGCCCAAAAGTAATCACATTTTTGTAGGAAAACAACAAAAGGTCACTGATTAGCATGCACGGTGTCAGTAATTTTCATGTCGCAGAAATAACAAAAAAGTAATTTGGTGTCAAAACGTTAATGGAGAATCCGGGTATCGATCCCGGTAACTCTCACATGCGAAGCGAGCGCTCTACCACTTGAGCTAATTCCCCTTTTGATAATATTCAGGGGGAAATTTGAAAATTCGACCAGTACATTAGACATTGCGTCCAGTAAAGACTCAGATCAGTCTGGACATCCGCCCATAAGTAATCGCATTTTTTGAAGGAAACAGCAAAAGGCGCTGATTAGAATAGTTTAAACATATTTTATTGCCAAATATAGGCAACAAGTTCTTACAACATTAGTTACGACCCTTTCTCTACATTTTAAACGTACATATAGCTAATAAAAATGGCTAGACATATACAAATGCATATGTACACTGATTAGAATTCCGGGTGTAAGTCTTATTTTCATGTCGCACCAAATAACAAAAAAGTGATTTGGTGTCAAAACATTAATTGAGAATCTGGGTATCGATCTCGGTACCTCTCTAGCACTTGAGCTTATTCCCCTTTTGATAATATTCTGTGGGAATTTTCAAAATTGAACCAGTACATGAGACATTGCGCCCAGTAAAGCCTCGGATCAGCCTTGGATATCGCATTTTTGATGAAAAACTGAGCTAATTCCCCTTATGATGACACAGCACTTTGAGGATATTTTAAAAAGCCAGCCAGTACATGAGGCACTGTGCCCAGCAAAAACCCAAATCAGCCCAAACATCATCCCTAAAGTAACCACATTTTTGTAGGAGAACAGCAAAAGGTCACTGATTAGAATGTCCGGGTGCCAGTCTTTTTTTTTCCTGTCGCAGAAATGATAAAAAAAGAAAAGTAATTTGTTGTAAAAATTAATGGAGAATCCGGGTATCGATGTATGTTACAGTCACGGACCAAAAGTAATCTCATAGGCTTCAATGCATTTTCATGTTTGCAAGAATGTTTACTACGGTGGAGCTAGCCCATGCGTGGATCCAGAAAGTTTTGTCAGAGGGTTCCAAATTTAATAACGTTTTCATCAGTTGATGAGGAGATAGAGGATCCAAATACCACCTACAGACGCATGTACATGTATGCATGACCGTTGTATCCGGCGTTACCTTAAATTTCGTGGATTGTGCATCTGTCCTTGCTTTCTTGGTAAAAAAAAATATAAGCAATGGCCAGTTCATAATACAAGGTCAGTTTCAAATACATTTTCATTCATCACTGATCAATAATTTCAAAAAATCAAAAAAGTACGAACCTTCCCAATACATAAGCTCTCATAATGCATGGTACGAACCTGAACACCAATTGTCTTTTGAAGTGATTGGCAATTTTAGCACAGTTTATGTTTCAGTTAAGATTTGGAAGTTAGAAGAATGCATGTAGATTATGATAGGCTGCTACATGTATTCATGCTCGATGAACGTATTCTAATATATTTAAAAAGTGATAGTTTCTACCTACCGTCTATCAAAACACGAAAAACGATGGCGAATCCATTGAAAAAGAAATAATAAATTAGAGAAAAGTTATTTTGTGTAAAAAAACAATGGAGAATCCGGGTATCGATCCCGGTACCTCTCACATGCTAAGCGAGCGCTCTACCACTTGAGCTAATTCCCCATATGATAACACTCATGACGCATGTGTGAGATTTTTCTCCTACAGTCACGGACCAAAAGTAATCCCATAGGCTTCAATGCATTTTCATGTAAGAATATTTACTCAGTGACGGTAGAGCGAGCCAGTATAAACCACTTGGGGCCATCATGTCATTATCCAGTGGGGAATTATGTGAGAGGTACCGGGATCGATACCCGGATTCTCCAATACTTCATTTTTGTTCAGTTGTTTCAGTAATAATGTATGCCCCCACCGACTTGATTTGGAGTACTTGCAGCCTTTTGGTCATCTACTGGGAAAGGGCTAACCTCTTGGCTTTTGTATGCTATGTTGTCTTGTGTTTTTGTCACTTTCCCATATGGTGTCCTGGGTCAGATGTGGTATTTAATTGTATCGTTTCCTGATCTTTGCCTTCTTTCTTACTTTGTTATGGCTTTTTATCCTTATATATTGGCACTTCTAAAGCTGGGGTTTGGGGCTTAGCTTAAATCCCACAAACCCTTCTGGATTGTGCATACCACGCACGCCTACGCCAGAAAGTACTAGGAGTCACTACAATATTATGTGTCAGGGTTTAAATATGTAAATATGTTACTAATTTTGTAATCTTTCTTATGTAATTAAGACAGACAATTAAAAATAATTACGCTATATCCACGACTAAAGATACCTTACCAAGTTACTGTACCACTCCCTTGAGCAGCGTAAACTCAGATAGTCAGCATTCTAATCTGTGGAGAGGCTGTATATACACTATTTCACTTATGTGTTTATTGGCATGGAGCAGAGACTAAGCTGACGTTTTGGATATGGTGGTTACTCGAGAAACATCTGAACAGGGTACTCCTATGTTCATGCGAGCTATTATCACATTGACCGAATTCTTACACCAACGAAATACTCTAAGTTTGTCATACATAGCTAGCACCAGCTCCGACTGCTCATGCGCGAATCCAGAAAGTTTTGTCGGAGGGGTCCAACTTTGACAACGTTTTTTTCTTCTTTATTTAGTTTATGAGGGGAGGGAAGATCCAAATGCCAATATTAGCGGGCCATCATCGCTCAAAATCTAGAATAAACTATGAAGTAAACTGCTTGGACTGGGCCTATCCCATTTGAATACGAACGAGACTTTCGACTGAGCCAGTCGATGGGAAAAAGCGATAATAAAGTGCGTTAAAATTTTACGTGACGTAAGTAGGAGAGAGAGAGAGAGGGTGGGATGGGGGTGAGAAGTTTTAATAATGTTTTAATGAAACAGCTGGGCAAAAATGAAGTATTGGAGAATCCGGGTATCGATCCCGGTACCTCTCACATGCTAAGCGAGCGCTCTACCACTTGAGCTAATTCCCCATCTGATAACGACACGATGGCCCCAAGTGGTTTTAATGATACAATGATTGTACAGTAAAACCTGTGTAGAAGGCCACTCAAAAGTGGACAAAACAAAGATCTTAATAACAATTGGTAGCTGAATGCAGGTCGAAAGTATTGCAGAATGCTGCAATAGTTTTGACCTGTATTAAGCGATAATTGGTCTTGAAAACCAATTTTTGGTCTTTTTGAGAGTGGAAGTTTTACACAGGTGTTAGTGTAGGTGTAAGGTTTCTCAGCTGCTGCATCTTTTGGTGTTAACTTACACGTACTTTTTGGGGACGGATGCTGGCATCCGGACTCAATTTTAACACTTACAGTTTTTCAGTCACGTCAATTTTTCACCCTTGCCAGGCCATACATTAAATATATGCTATACTCCTTGCAAATTTTTAGACATATAAGTTGCATGGTTTCAATATTAACAATTTAATTAGATGCATGATAAACAGTCGTATAGATCCTGATTAGTTTGTTCCTGAGAAGCCAACTGATCCGGATCTACAATGTTTTCCAGAACTTGGTATATCCGGATTCCGCAGGATAAAGGCTTAATACAAACCGAACAACTTTCTGGAAAATATTACGCGTAAAAAGTAGTTCATTTTTTGTTGTTTTATTATTGTTTTTTATGCTTTGCAGTTTAGAAACTTCAATTTGGGTATCGAAGCAATGATTTATTGCCAATTGCTAATTCAAATACAAATATATTTAAAAAATAATACCTTGCGCAGTAATATAATAATGATAGGCATATCGTAAAAGACATGGTGGACTTGCCATTGTAGTCTGCTTTCATTGACAACAAACAAACAAGTCGGCGTGTTTTTTTACGCGGCTATGTATGTAAATAATATAACATTCATATGAATCAAGAATTATCTCAGTTGACCCCAGAAGGTCGCTTGGATATTGTGGATTAATAATCTTACTTGCATGAGTTCATTTGAAGTTTTACTTTATGCCTATCCCGCCAAAACGATCACGTGATATATACATTTGCGAAAGGACGCTATCTGTTAGACTGGTCTCCCTTTAATAGTATTGCGTCTATTTATAGCATACACTCTGGCGCAGTATTGGAATTTTGAGTCCATCCGCGGTATTAAATAAAAGGGCATTTGCTACCGGGCCCGTCATGAGCCACTACCATGAGGCCTGCCGACGAAGCCTCGCACGAACCACAATCCGCGGATGACGGTTTCATTGACGGATTCAAGTGGCAGGGGGCGGGCGCCCCCCCCCCCCCCCTAAAATCGCCAAATCAAAGTTTTTAATATGATTTTAGCACCACTATTGTTTTTTGTTGCTGATTGTTTTCAATTTTAAATAGTCTGGGTTTTTTCTTGCATCTAAATTCAAAGGTGCCACATCGGCGGCGCCCTGCTAAACTGTAGCCCACCATATCTTTCGGTTCCGTTTTGAGAATGACGTCTACTGGAGTCCTCGGATCAGAGCAGTCTGATCTGGGCCCGCAATGTTTGCAACAAGGACGTTTAATGGTCTAGCAGAGTACAGTATATAGGGATTATGAATCTAAAAATTGGCTTATATGCCTTCTGCGCCCAGCAGATGTTAATGGATAGAAACACATGTGTGATCACTATAATAAAGGATATATGCGTGTCAAAATGTGGTAGAAACTTTTTGAAAACACGGCGATATGATTCTGTGCTATCTCCTCTTTTTCTTTTCTTTAATCTTATTAAAACAGTCGCTAAATTCATGCGGACTGAGTCAGTAAAATGTCCAGCGCATGCGGTAACCAGGCACGTGCATATTATGTCACTCAATTTACTTACAAGTCCGAAAAGCCCACTGATTTAAACTATTCGATAAGCCGGGTCTCCTATGTTCACTCGTCTCGGACTACCGATGAATCACTACACTTTTTCGTTCTTCCTTCAGAAAACCAAAACGCTTTCGCTCGCTCTGCCGACTTCGAATTCCAGTTTATATTGTATTCAAGAAATGAAACCGCTAGACATCTCGTGCGATCAGATTTTTTGCAAAGATATACACAAAACTTTGAAATACGTAGACGAGTTCCCAGAGTAAAAAATCAACAAACTGACGAAAATCAACACACACACACACACACACACACACACACACACACACACACACACACACACACACACACACACACACACACACACACCTCTACTTGTCGATCCGCCGATGCAATGTTTACTTTGACGTGCCTGCACCAGTCTCTCTCTCTCTCTCTCTCTCTCTCTCTCTCTCTCTCTCTCTCCTAACATTTGCAAACACGGTTTGGATCCAGATCAGACCCGAATGGTATTCAGGATAGAATGTTTCGTCAATTTAAAAATGATAGAAGTACGCAAAGCGTTAATACTGTGGAATGTCCGACTTTGCCGTACAAAAGCCGATTTGGATTTTGGGTCCTCATCGGAAGCTGATTGACTGACCCAAACATTGTGTTTCGATATTCTAAGAAAACAAGCCAAAACAAAAGATTCGTGTGCAAACACCGTGCAGTCTCCTCTCTCTCTCTCTCTCTCTCTCTCTCTCTCTCTCTCTCTCTACTTTTACGACCTGCTATCAAAGTTCGCAAATAGTTTGGATCCAGAAGATCGTCCGATGTGCCTGATCAGGGACAAACAAGCATACCAAGAGTTATAATCTAGTCCGACTTTGCGTCCGATGATCACGGAACATTTCAGACAAGTACCTTCTTTCAGATGCATGCCACGGGCGAATCCAGAGGGGGACAGGGGGTCCGGACCCCTGAAAAATCATAAAATATAGGGTTTTCTAGCAATATTGATCCGGATCCCCAAAAAATTACAAAGCTACCAAGCCAGCATTCAATGGTGGGCCATTGACACGCCAGCAAAACGCCATTTCAAGGGCGTTTCGCTGATGGGCCGATGGTAGTCAATTTTAAGTGGCATTTCGGTCCTCTCTGACAAAATGCTCTGGATCCGCGCATGAATACAGTGCGTGTGAACCGGCTCGATTGAAATTAAACTGTCGACGGACATAATTTCATGATATTTTGGTACTTACAACGTGCGACAAAGACTCAGACTAGCCTGCGCAATGGTGCATTCTCAATTCAGCATTACAGTACTTAAAATATGCGAGAAAAATGAACGAGTACTTGAAATCGGGATACTTTGGGATTGATTGACAATTACACATTTTTCAGAAATGGTTTCTATATTTTTTTCGTTTTTGGTGAAACGACATTTACTTGTTTTACCTGTATGTTAATGATTTGGTTTAAATAAGCGTTGATTGTTTATGAGAAATACCCCTTCAACGGTTGCAAGTCTTAACCGCGGAGGTGTGTGACAAAATACTTCAGCATCCGCGGGGTTTTGTTATCTGGCCGCGGGGCAGGGCTTTTTAGAACCGTTTTTTTTCACATATTAATTAAAGCGGCAGGAACTAACTATGGGCTCAAAGGCACTAACATTTTGATAGCCTGTTAGTTTCTACCAGCAGGGACAGCCGATACTGGTTCTATTGCGAGTTTGACGCGAATCTGTACCACAGGGTGAGAGCATGCTCCTAATCTTAGCGCTAATGTGACCATTGTCGTCGTTGTTCATGGCCGCGGGGTTCTGCAATATGCTTTCCTGTCCATGGAAATCCTAAAACTCAAAACATCAGAAACATCTATGACAAAAGATAGGTAGGTGGTATGCTGAAACCACTGGGTCAATTACGGTTAGATCAGAATGTAGCCATTGGGTTTTCACTATTTTTATTTCTCTGTATGCTGATTTAGCCAAATTATCTAGTTTTACGGTAGTAAGATCGCCTGACCAAAGTGCCAAGGTTGTGAGCAGCAAAATCTAGCTGTTTGTCTGTCTGCCCGTTAATCTGTCCATCCGTCTGTCTGTCTGCATTGGTTCTTCGTTCTTTTACTTATATGCTCGTTAAACCAGCTTACATGTGTCTAGTAGCTCAGGTGGTTTGAACGCCTGTCCATTGTTCTGAAGGCTGTGAGCAGCATAATCTAGCCTTCTGCCTGCCTGCATACTTGTCTGTCTACTTGCCACTGGCTGTCTGTCTCCCTGTATCTGTTCTTTGCTCTTTTGATTTTTGTAGGCCTGTTTTGCTAGATTAATATCTAGTAGTTCAAGTGTTTAAGGTGCCTGACCCCATTGAGGTTACTTTTAATTTTTCTAAATACGTAGGCTTGGACCCAGCATCTACTCTTTATCCCCAAAAATATCAAGAATATCAGGCACACCCCAAAAATATTTAAAATTTAGCAACCCCAAAAATATTTTTTCAAATCTGTACCTTGACCATAAAAAAGCGCCAAATTGATAGAAATGACTCCACAAAACATAAAAAAAATCAAAATTTTCATCATACTCCCAAACATATTTATTTATCTGACCTTCCCGACCCCTCCCCACTCCAAAAAATGCAATTCAAAATTTTGAACCTTCAAAAATGGACCGAACCTACTTATATATGATAATATCAAAGTACCACCCCACCCCTCGCCCAAGAAAGCTGGCCAGTGTTTCAGAGCAGTATGCAGCAAAATATAGCTGTCTGTCTGCTTGTTTCTCAGTCAATCAACCAGTCAGCCAGCCAGCCCGACCAACTGCTTCGATTTCTTAGTGTAGACAGAGCCTCT
This sequence comes from Loripinus fragilis, assembly GCA_964019695.1. Classification (NCBI taxonomy): domain Eukaryota; kingdom Metazoa; phylum Mollusca; class Bivalvia; order Lucinida; family Lucinidae; genus Loripinus; species Loripinus fragilis. The sequence continues at coordinate 91,412,644 of OZ026517.1, forward strand.
TTGTAAAAGCGTATTCTTGTTACATAAAATTATTTGCATGTCCTATTTTTTCTTCATACGTAGGGTCTGGCCCAGCATCTACTGTTCACCCATATCCGGAAATTTAAGGACCCCAAAAATATTTGAAAGGGGTAGGTGCATTAAGAGGCTATTTTGTCCCCCCCCCTATGAGTTCAAAAAATAAAAGTTGCTCTTCACAAGTTTTTTCTTATTAGTTCATTAGAACAATAGCCAAAGTGTAAAGGTCTGGTATTGATTCGACTTTTACCGTTGCTATGGTAACAAAAAAGGCCGCCAAAATAGGCTGAAAATAGGAAAATGACCGTTTTGGAGCAAATTTGAGACATGTAACAGAGAAATTAATATAGAGCACAAGCAAATATCAAAAAAAATATTTTAACATATGATGCGAATTATCATGGCACACAATATACTAAAAGTTTTTTTTTGTATTTGCTTGTGCTGATAACTAATTCTTAAAAAAAATCGGTCTCAAAAAGCCTCAAATTTGGCCTAAAATAGCAATTTCTCTATTTTAAGCCTATTTTGTCAGCCATTTTGGTTACCATAGCAACTGGTAAAAGTAAAAAAAAAATGCCAGAATTTCTTCTAAAAAATCAATAAGATGAAATTGGTGAAAAGCAACTTTCATTTTTTGGGCTATAGAGGGGGCCAAAATAGCCCATTAATGCACGTACCCCTTTTAGCAACAAAAAAAAATATCCTTGACCTAAAGAAAAGACCCTAAAATGCATCATATCCCCCAAAATATTCACGTTTCTTGGGCTAGAGGTCAAAATCTAGGACATCTTGTTGTTGTTTTTTAGAATCATTTGTATTTGAACAACAGTGGCGATTTCAACAAGGTGAGCGTTTGCGAGCACACTTTCATGATCTTTATTAGTAATGTGTAAAGTCTGGCATAAGTACAACGAGAGCGCTCACATTGTTGAACTCACCATGTCTCTGTCACTTTTAACCTGAGGGTTCAGTCCCCCAAGGTGGGGCTAGAGGTCATAATATAGGAAACCTTTCAAAAGAGCTATTCTGTTTTTCCAACCTATGCAAATATCTTTCCAAACATTTATAAGAAAACATTCATATTTAGGCATTTGGTATCATATTCATGGAAGGCTTCCAGTCATCAGCTTCAGAGCCTTGCGTCCATACCTCAGGGTGGGGCTAGAGGTAAAAATCTAGAACATCTTTTTTTTTCTTTTAAAGAACCATTTGTATTTGAAGAACATATACTATTTCATTTTCTGACTTTCTGTGACTTCAGGTCTTCTGTTCAGGACCTTTGAGCAAAAGACTGCCAGAGCTCTAGCTAAGAAACTTCTTTTAACAGAATTTCCTCCTGAACCACTGACCCAAAAGCAACTTAATGTCACAGATTTGTACCCAATGGTGTCTTCTACCAATTTTGCACAAAAGGTTCCACTCCACTGAACAATGGATCTGCCTAAGCTCCAGATAAGAAATGTCTTACAATGACTTCTCCTCCTGAACCAATGGTCCAAAATTTACAATAATTTCACAGAATTGTCCCTAACGATGCACTCTACCAAAATTATACAATTGCTTTGGCTCTGCCATTAAGAGACTTTATTCAAGCTTGCACATAATGTCTCTGATGGCGATTAAGTAAAAGTAAGAAAAACATATACAAAAAAGGACAGAACTTTATCAAATCAGTTTTTGATCATCATTAATTTCTTTGAATATGTGGGTGGATTTGTCTTAGGTAAGATACTAGGAAACACTTTCCCTAATTCTCGTAAGATCTTTAACCAACAGAAACCAAAAGAAAATCTGAAGGGAAAAAAACGTGCCACGGTATTTGGGATCAAATTACACATGTTTAGTTGGGGTTGTGCCAAAGAAAGTTAAGAGAAAATTGTTACCGCTTACCTGCCTGAAGAGCTTCACCAACATTTATTGAGGGATTATTTTTAACACTGTAAGCTCTATAATAAAAGCATTTGACATAAAGTTTGATTATTTACTTCTTAAGTTAGTTATTAATCAACTGATTTCTTGCACTGTTCATATATTGATTACATTTATTAAAGACTGGTTTTGTCCAATGAACAAATGACAATGTCGCCAGAAAGATTGCTTTCCCATTTCACTTTGTGGCAATATGTTTGACCCTACATCAGAGACTTCCAGTTTCCATTTGCATGTTTTAGAAAAGGTATCTAACTAACAACCTCCCTATTTGAACGCTTTAATGCAGCCGTCCCCATCAGTACTCTCAGTGCTTTGATTACAGTGTGTTGTCGTACTGCACCGGGAAGAAGACTTAATGAATTACGATATAGATATAGGTATAAGACGTAAAATAGTCTAGACTTAACTTATAAACGTGTAGGTTAAGGTCGATCTTTGTCCAATTGTTTTGCTATTGCTGTTTTGAAACAATAGATTCTAGTAATTAAACAATTTAACAAAATCTTGAAATATTTTACATTTTAACATGCAACTTCGAAAATGATACAAATAGTATACTTATAAATCACCAACCGCATGTCATAAGTATGATTGTCATAATTGGCAAGCATGTTTTGCCGAATTGTCTGAAGGTATTTATGATATTTGGGGTCTCATTCTAAGACACCTAGTGACGCAAACTGTGGGCATAAACTAAACCGTCCCGCGGTACTCCACTAATTCATTCTTTTACAACTGAATTGCTCATTTTCTAACATGGAATCTTCCAGTTGGTGATAATTGGGCCGTGTCGCGAGAAAATCTGACATGCGAACAACAAATGCGCAGATCAGCCTGTGCATTCGCACAGTCTGATCAGCGCCTTTGTTATTCGCTCTCTGTAAAATAGAATAACTGAACTTGCAACAGGCAACATTTTCACTTTTCCAGCTATTCTCTGTAGCTGAGCAGGCTGATTTGAAAGTTATTTGGTCGGAAACCTCCCGCGTTGAGGCCCAAATATGGGCTTGTCCATTCCAAGTAATAGGCCTAAATAAAATTGCTAAAAGAAGCAAACGCATGGTCAATGAGCAGCCTGCCTCAAAGGTTCATTCCTCGACAGAAACCGGCATCAGATGGGCCTCGATGCGAGACACCCTGTCTTCTGGGTTTCATCCCAAGTAGTACTCAAACCAGCCTGTTCAGCTACAGAGACTAGCTAGAATAATGAAATTTTGTAGGAAGCAAGTTTCAATATTTCACTTTGCAGTGAATGAAAAACAAACGCGCTGACCGGATGCGCAGGCTGGTCTGCGTCTTTGTTTTTCGCATGCAATAATGTCAGGTTTTTTGGCGTCGAGGCCTATTAATAGTTTTTTGTGTTGTTTAATGACGTTTCCATTCCAAATTGGGCAAGTCAAATGTTCAGAAAATCTAGATTTTTTCCGGTTATGTATGAAAGTATAATATTGTCAGGAGATATTAAACATAATACAGTTTCTGTTATACAGTAAAACCTGTCTTAAGCGGCCATTAAAAATAGAAAAAAACAAAGGTCTTAAAGACAAATGGTAGCTTAATGAAGGTCGAAAGTATTGCAGAATGCTCTCTTGGAGCATTCTGCAATACTTTTGACCTGCGTTAAGCGATAATCGATCTTGAAACCCAAATTTTGGTCTTCTTTTTGAGTGGCCGCTTAAGACAGGTTTTACTGTATATATACATATGATTGGGCATTTTCTGAAGTATGGCGTGGTTCTGTTTTTATTGTTGATAGCACCCTTCATTTCAGCTTTAATTGTTATAGATACATTGTACTCCAAACATTGGAGTGTTTGTCATCACAAACATCTAACAATGTAGAAATGCTAATGTTTTCTCACATATGTCATTTTTGTAATTAGACTGCCTACCAAGCTATCTTGCGGAGACTATTTGTGTAGCAATCAAAACGCTTGGTACCTATTGGACTTAACAAAGTCTCAAATCTGGCTATTTCAGCAATTTAGCCGATATAGGTAAAAGGGGGTGTAAGCATATCCGGCCAAGGGATGCCAACAGTATACTACCATCACAAATATGTTCCTTAAAAGGTTATCCCCTGGAATCAAAGAATATACCAAAGAACTGAACGTGTAGAGTATGCAAATTTCCTGGGCCAGATAAGCTAGTTCCAGCCATTTAGGCCTCATCAGTGACCCTCTAATGCGGTTCCAAAGTTCCACTATGGAATCCATAATTCCAAAAGACAAGAAAAACTCTACACTATAAAATCAACAGCGTATAAACAGACCCATTACTTTTTTCTTATTTCTGCTCAGCCGAGGTGATTCTAACGGGTATGCATCTATCTCTCGTGTATCTGAAGGGTCTTAGAAATTTCGCAGGGAGCGTGTTCGAGTGAAGATCAAATTCTTAAGATGTCAGGTCAAAATTTCTTTAGTTAGAGAAGCGAAATTTTTAGTTGACAGATGATAAGTCAAAATCCAAAGGTATCTCGAATTTTCCAGCTGGCTCGGGTTAAATTTTCGACTGACTTGCATTGTCTTATCAACCAATACCCGTCTGTTTGGTCGCTTTTCTACAAGGGACGAAAGGACCCTTTTTATGAGGGCTCCGTATTACTTACAAAAATAAATAAATACACATAAGTGTCCATTGAATCGAATTGTTCAACGATTTAACGGCTATAAAAACACTTAATTGGAGATTTTCTTAGCTTGTCAAAGGGTTTGTTTTGTTATTTTGGTGAAGAAGTCGCACTTTAGGTAATACATCAAGCCAAGCGGACGGATTAAAAACAGAACAAATAGGAAAGTGTTGCAGGAATCTGTGATATTTCTCACGCGCAATAATACTGCCACTAAAATCCACAAATATTATTCCAAATCTTTTTGACCCCCAATGCGCCCGTCAGATGTCAAATTTGTTGGTCAACATTTGGGTCGCTATTTATTGTGTCAAAGTGAGGTCGTCGTAGATCTGTTCTGTTCTCCACTTTGCTAACAAAAAAAGATAAATAAAATAAAATAATTAAAAATAAAACAAACGCTTATTTTCACGAAACTAGTCATTTGTCAACTCGCGTTTTCTACCTCCGACAGTATGTCGGAGGTAGGAAACGCGAGTTGTCGACAGTATTAGCAACAGCATTTTCTAATGCAATTAAGATACAGCGCTTTTTGTTGCAAATCGGAAATAACGATTTTCTGCGGCAAACTAGCAACAGAAAACATTGTTTTTGTTATCATCTCCACCATCTAGCCTCAACCTCAAACTTGATGATATTCAGCTGGGGGTATCCTGAAGGATAAATGTTTGTCGTCTTTAAATGTGTGCCAAACAGTAAGACTTGGGATAGCCTCTTCTACCCATACTTCGCATCCACGCATGCTTCTGTCTAGCCTGGGTTCCAGTCTGATCATTTTTTCTTCTTTTTTATTTGTCCGTTCCTTGGTCAAAAATGACAGCCTGGGGAACTTCGATTTCAATCGACAGCGCCACCTGGATTTTTCCTCAAATTTTGTGGGGTAAAACCAAGAACGATAACGCTATAGGATAACTATATTGTGTTATAAATAGTAACAGGAATCCCAGTGAAAAGATAGATAGAAAGGCAAACAAAACCATTCTGTCCTATCATCGAATGCACTTTGTGGACGATAGTTGCTTCAGGATTTAAATTGAAACAGCGTTTTCCGACTTTGTTGTATTTGTTAAATACAAACTGCGAGACACGCAATAATACACACGGTCGAGATAAACACAACACATCCGAGAAAAAACGCCATCTCCTTTGAATTTTCGCAATATTTTTGACACTTCAGTTTCATCTCTGTGTTTGAAAATGCTAACCCTTTGTTTTTGATCAATCGGTCTCGAATCAAGTAAACAAATTCCATCTTTATTCACGTTTTTACGCATAGTTTCCATGATCAGCTGATTGATACAATGATAATTGATACAATGTAATGGCATCCGCATTATCGGATCGGTGTCTCGTTATCATCTTTATTACGTCACACTAAAGCAAAAGGCTATAATTAGATTAATCGGCTTATCGGATTATCAAAGGGAAATACCACCGATGTCCCCAGGCGTCAATATTAATCGAAATGAATAATGGACAACCGATACCTTTGATGTGGTATATTTTTATTCTCTTATTTTTTTAGAATATTAGCATTAGAAAATATTGCCAAAATATTAACGACTGGACCCAGGCTAGCTTCTGTCTATCTCCTTCCACAGCACAACATGCATGCTTGCTGAAAACAGTTGTCTGCTCAAGGCAACAGTATTGTTATGCAGGTAAATATCTCAGGGCGTTTTCAAAATTTTGGAGATACTTTGCTAAAAATGCACACATGTTGTTGTTGTTCATTGAGGGAATGGGGTAATACACATTTTGTCCAATATTGTTAAGTTGTTGCATTGTAATTGTAAAAAAGAAAGGAACAAAGTGCCCATGCGTACGATAACGTCATCATCAAATCATCATCTTGGTACAGAGGATTTATTTTTTTCAGTTTATAACCTTGGAGCCTGGCTGCAAGGATTATCCTAGCTACAGCTTAAGCCTTGTTCATTGAGGGAATGGGGTAATACACATTTTGTCCAATATTGTTAAGTTGTTGCATTGTAATTGTAAAAAAAGAAAGGAACAAAGTGCCCATGCGTACGATAACGTCATCATCAAATCATCATCTTGGTACAGAGGATTTATTTTTTTCAGTTTATAACCTTGGAGCCTGGCTGCAAGGATTATCCTAGCTACAGCTTAAAGCCCGGTTCTCACTGTCCCAGTTTGAGGTGCCGGTTCATCCCGGTTTGATGATCCGGGATGAACCGTGGCGGCACCGTGGACAACCTTGGAGATCCGGGATGAACCGTGTTGAACCGTGTAAAACCGGCTCATGTCCCCGGTTGTTTTAAAATGTTTAAAACAACCGGGACTCACCGGGAGCAACCGGGAAGGCTGTCAAATACCGTGATAAACCGGGCAGACGCCGGGAGCAACCGTATCTCCACCGGGACGGCGTCGGGGCGATACCAGCGCAATCCGGGAGCATCCGTGTCTCCACCGTGATAAACCGTGCGGTTCCACTGCCTATGTATATGTAATAAAATGCAAAATAAAAATAAAAAGTCACTGCTGCTGCACCTAAAATGAAAGTGGAATCATCCAAATGATAAGGATAGGAAAGTCCATTCGTCACAAGTTGGTTAAATTGTCAGAAGTATAAATGTGCTCATTTACAAAGCTTATGAATAAATGCATTTATAGTTACTGAAGAGCCAAGCATAATATGAGCCACGACATGAGATTTCCAACAATGTGGTAGTTTCCATTAGCAAAGCCTCAGATCAGCCTACGCCTAGGCGCAGTCTGATCAGAGCCTTTGCTAGTCGCTTGATTATTCTATGACTGTTAAGCTACTGACCGAACAACTTTAAAGCTTAATTGGGGACTGCACAGGCTTGTCTGAGTCTACAATTCTCAAAATATCACAATGTTGGAAATCACATGCCCCGCTCAAAGTGTTTATATATTTTTACGAAAAAGCAAGACCATCTGGGCCTAGAATTACAATGTATCCTTAAAAATAAGGAGTACTTAGATTAAGAATTGAATTTCCAGGATGCGAAAAATAACGTTTCCAAAAATAGTTTCATTTTTTCTGTAGATCACAATGATATCTTTGACCATGAGTACTGCATCGGTCTTGGCAATTTATTAAGCATTTAATGTACATGTTGAAGTATCAATACTTAAATTAAGTCTACCTTAACTTTAAGGAGGCGTTGTAATTCTGGGCCCAGATCAACAACATTTAAACCTCGTCGTGCTTCTGCCTATTTGTCATGCAAATGAGCTGCGAGGTTACTAGGCATTTACTTTCGCTACACAGATCATGATTCCTCTAGTAACTTGTATATGGCTGTGCAGTGCAATTTGTGTCATAACTGTTATGCGACAGAGACAGCAGAAAACTGATGTTACTCCACGTTTTTATCCTGGTTTTATAGTGTAGAGTAGCACCGGGACGCAACCGTGGCCCTACCGGCATGTAACCGTGGCTCAACCGGCAGTTACCGGGACATCACCGTTAACAACCTGGGTAACACCGGGGTATACCGGCACGAACCGTGGCTCCACCGTGCTGCACCGTAAGTGCTCCGTGGTGAACCGGGGATCAACCGGAGTCTTGCTTTCTCGAGAACCGGGGCTATACCGGGGTAACGTCGGCAATTTGAGAACGCAATTTATTTTTTATGAAATGTGTCCCGGTGCATCACGGTATACCGGCTGTCCTGCGTCGGGATGAACCGTGGCTACATCGGCACAGTGAGAATGGGGCTTAAGGGAAAAATACATAAGACATGTATGGGTATTTTTACTAGTTTGAACAACCAATGCATTCTTTCTTTTATGTCCATTTTACATCGGCGATCTTAGTGGGTTGGGTAAGGGGATAAGGCCATTCTACAAGATGGATTTATAATCTACCCGTATCAAGCTACCATTAGTATATACAAATACTAAATATTTATTTTTGCGATTCAGGCATTTCAAAACAATGTTTACACTTTGGTCGTAAATTCTACAACTCGACGTAATAAAACCTGTGATCTTCCGTCTGTACTTAGAGATATCAAGTAAATGAATCCGGACCCTGAAAACGAACATTATATTCATCTGCGACACGCGATCACTGAGTACACCCTACGCATGCGTACAGTGTATATAAATTGCTCATTTTCTGCCAGTGCATGCTTAAGCACTTAATTAACATTTCTGCGAGCAGCCAAAATTCTGATCAGCCTACGCTAGTGCGTAGGCTGATCAGAATTTTCGCTTCTCGCACATGACACAACGTCGCTTTTACCCCTAGACGTCCAAATTCCCAATTGATGATATATAAGTAAACAATTTTAAGGAAAAGTAAACAAAGGGTAGATGGTGGGATTTCCGAGGGACAAGATAAAGAAATGTAATATTTGTTTATCGATCAGTAATAAAGGATGTACCGCGGTGATAACGACAGGTAATACATGATCAAAAATGATAAAGAAGGAAAGCATTCCGACGCTGCTACCGTTTTAGGACGTCATCCGATGGCGATCTTCAGCCTACTTTGAAGATGTTTGATGCTCCGATTATTGCTTTTTCGCACCAAAAATTATATAAAGTTCATTTTGGACACAAGTGGTGGAAGATCATTCCGTGCAATTCGAATACATGCAAATATCATCTTGGACACAAGTGGTGCACGATCATTTTGTTCCATTCGAATCCATGCAAATCTGCAGATAAGAAGCCTCTTCATCCACTTTCAGGAATTTGTCCTACCAATCGCCCTGAAAAGAGAAAATAATTCTTGACTTTTCGGCATTTTCTTTTACCTCCTTTCCTGTTGAGTTGCAGGTGAAAACTTTCGTAATGCAGTTAGCGACAATACACCTACAGCGCTATATATACGGATGCAGTTTTCTGTATCAGCATGACTTTAAAAGCAAAACAATTATATAGACAAGTGAGCATCAGGGGCGGATCCAGGATTTCTGGAAAGGGGGTTCATAGACATAAAGATGTAGGGGTTCGCTTTGCTGATTTTATCTCATTTTCCATAAATATCCCATGAAAATGAAATAATTTGGTCTCACTGAGACCAAATTATTTCATTTTCATAGGATATTTAAAAATGGGGGTTAGGGAGGGGGGGGGGGCGAGCGAACCCCCTAAATCCCCCCTGAATCCGCCACTGAGCATTCGTTTGAAAATAAGCGAAACTATGCCGACTTTTAAAAGTTCCAATACATGTATTTGCATTGAGAGAGAGAGAGAGAGAGAGAGAGAGAGAGAGAGAGAGAGAGAGAGAGAGAGCATTATTTTGCTAATAAATTTACAAGACTTAGTGAGTTCTCTATCTTTTCACATATTGTATACAGGTATAGGTCTAGCAGAATTAAATCATTCGGTATGCAATTCGGCTGTCTTTCATGTGTTAAGTTCACTGGGCAGACCCACAACGGGAGTCAGATTTGACAACAGTTGGACGTGGTCATCCACAAATCACTGGGTTTCCACGCATAGAAAATTGCATTTACCTCAATATAGGATAATACTCTCACATATATTGAATAACCCTCAGTCGGCAGATGCACCTTAAATATCTGCTGTCTGGCTGGGTGAGAAAGAATTACAGGTAGACCTCTTTTATTCAGTCCAATGCTTGGTTTGTATGAAAGGAAACACCTCACCCGACACCCCCGTAGAAATTCGTGTTTAAGTCTCCAAGTTATGCGACGGTAGCATATGCCGACTCTTCGGGGTTTCCACGCACAGGAAATGGGAGTGATAGATACATGTAAATTTTAGTACTCATCGCATTAGCGACCAACAATGTTTCAGTCTGGCAAGCGCTCAAATGCAGTTTCACCAGAGCATTCACAGTTCGCAAACAGATTAGGGCCCATGACAAAAACATAACATCCAGAGCAAATAGTCGTCTAAAGAATAAATAAATGAAGATACATGTAATAAACATATTTTATCCAGGCATGTCTCAATACGCATAAATGGTAACGTACATATGGTAGCAATTACACGAGAGAAGGAACATTTTCACATAACATGTATGGCTATAAAATTGTGAGCTCTTATCGCAGAGCTAGAGCTATAGATAGCAACGAATGCTTAGATGCCCTTGAACAAATGCATAATCTCGTCTGATCCTCTGTTGCTCGCATTCACAAACTAAGTGAATGATTGAAATATATAGATGCGGAATAGCTGCACATACACGTTTGAAATGTGACTCCACGCACCTGCGACAAGAACCATGAAACAGCATCACGAGAGTAATCATTGAGAAAGCTGGGATAAATGCCTTTCATTGTCCCCTTAAGGATTAAGATAGGGTTCTTATTTTATGGCCCATACATGTGTACATTGAATAGACGAGTCTTATTCCATTGTTGTAGAAGGCGAGACGGGTTTAGAAAGTCTAGATCTGATTTTCACATTATCTTCTTTCACAAGGTTAGCATGTGACAAAAGAAGTGCAGATTATTATCTTATGACAGTTCTAAGATATTCAACACCATTCTCCCAAATATCTATGCCATGGGATGCTTACACCGGGTAGGCGTCAATCGAAAACGCTCTAAACAATCGACGAACGCGGATCGAAAATCGCTAGAAACCGTGTTTTCGATTGCCATTTGTCACCAGTCTGTTTCTAACGATTTTTGATCTACGTTCGTCGATAGTATTAACGTTTTCGATTGTCACCTACCCGGTGTGATCTTGTTTATCCTGATCCTTGTACACGACATAGAGACTGTTTGGCTATGTCTAATAGCAGCTTGAAGTTTTGTCTGGGCTTTTGTGACTGATGCCTGAAAAGGTGCAATTTGCTTTCGCACAGTCTAATCAGTGCATATAGAAAGTGAGTATGGCTAGGACATACCATGTTGCCATGCTTAAGTAGGCGACTATGTTCAGGGAATGCCACAATCACACACTGCAGACCAACCCACGGCACTGTGGGGAAGCGACACAGTACACTAACAGCTTCGTGACAGCAAGAACTCATTGTATGCAATTCAAGTAACGCACCCAGCTCTCTCTTCCTCAGCGAGATGATTTTGCAAAACTAGATCACACACTGCAGACCAACCCACGGCACTATGAGGAAGTGACACAGAACACCAACAGTTTCGTTACGGCAAGAACACAATTAAAGTAAAACAACCAGCTCTCTCTTCATAGGCGAGATTATTATAAAACTAATAAGGACACTAAGTACTGCATTAAAAACAAGGACCAAACACAAAACCTCCGCAAAAAATGGAACTAACAATAAACAATGATCAGCAATTACAGAACCGTCGCCTTGGAACGGACAGCAGCCAAAGCCACTGGTTGAAGGGCAGGGGGCAGTAATGCTTGCTATATTCAAAATTTCAAGAATAAGATAATCTAAATGTATATGTACATGTATATACCAGTCGTTAATTAAGATGGCAGGTCTACTCTGATGTTTCTAATTACGGTAGAATCTGTGGATGGTAAAGACGATACACATGTGACTGGATGTTTGAGATAGAAAGCTGGTATCTCTTAAACTGGTCAATCCAGACTGGTAAATTGGCCATATTTATCAATAAAATCCCCTTAATTCCCCAAACATTTTAGCTAAATTGAAACTAGACTTTATTCGTATTTGTTTTCTCATGTGTCGTCGTAAACAATTTCCAGTAGCGAAAACAGACAGTAATTAGCGTTATAAAATTATCCGGTGACACTTGCATAAGGATTGCGTTTTCTGGAAGTGATTCTTAGATTTTACACGTGCAGAGAAATAAGACACTGGCACTGTTAGCAAACACAAAGTTGTTTCACAGTGCACGTGCTACACGCCACCGACAGTTGAGAGGTGAGCAACATTTTGTTAGTATGCATCACAAAATCGTGTATTAATGTTCCCCTAACTATAGTACTTTTACATAGTTTTAGGGCATATGCTACTGTTGAAATGTGTTAAATACTTTGCATACAGTTTGTTTTATGCATGGACTATCCATTTATGAAATAAAAAGATATGTCACCGTGCTTAATTTTTCGTAATCTCATATGGAAGTTTTCAGCATTTGACCAAATTTATAAACATATGAAAGAATAACTCTAGTCCTAAACACCAAGCTTAAATAGTTGGTAATCTTCAGACAACTTCTTTCTTTAACTTAAATTATTGCTGATGACCTCAAGCCTTCTAGAAAAAATGCAAGTTTATTTGTTAAGCCAAACTGTGACAAGATACTGCATGATATATTTTGGCAATTCGTCGAAAGTTGGAACTTGTTTTTAGAATAAAATATACATACAATAATCTGATGTTTAAAATATCAAGAATTTATTTTTTATTTCATTGGCTATTATAATACATTTTAGAAAAAAAAGAATAAAAATCTGGGTTCACCGAACTAATTATCTTTCTGGAGGGTCAAATCTGACCCCACCCCCATAGGTTTCATGCATAATTCTATATCAAAAGTTAAAGGCTGACCATCTTGCGTTGAGACAAGTGCGAAGAGAAATGATTCACGTTTCAGGAATTCTCGATAGATGGCGTGAAAGATTGGAGCTGAAGGATGGGTACTTTGTCAGTAAATTACTGGGTACACTATGTTTGTATCCTGGCAACGTAACCCTGCTCGTACCAGAGATGTATCCCCGTTATCATAGACACTATACTATAATCTACAGCGGAAACATTATAAAAGTCACACGACAGATCCTTTAATCCCGATATTAAGAGGTATTTCAGGGACTTAATTGAAGGCATTTTGTCAACTATCATGACTATATAACCTCTTAGATTTACTTATCAAATAATACCTATCTTAAATCTTCTCTGCTATCAACCTTGGCGTATGTCAATAGGTAATGCTCTTCAAAGTACCGACAGTTGATGATATCTTCATGGATGAAACACTAACGTTTACATAACGTTTGCAGAAGAGTTAATGGCTTTCAGTTCCGTTAGGATGGTGCAAATTGAAATGCATGCACATATTTAGACGAGAAATATGGGGAGAGAATATTATTCTGATGGATGCGAACAACAAGGCCGCAGACCAGACTGCGCAAATGCGCAGTCTGATCGGCGCCATTTTTATTCGCTTCTTGGAAACCATAAATGGTATACTTGCTATATGTGAAATATTCACTTTCTAGATAGTCCCTGTATGTCGTATGTCAATAGGCAGTGCTCTTCAAAGTACCGACAGTTGATGATATCTTCAATGATGAAACACCAACGTTTACATAACGTTTTCGGGGGAGTTTAATTGCCTTCAGTTCCGTTTGGATGGTGCAATCTGGACTGCATTTACAGTAAAACGGCTCCTCAAAAATTGACAAAACAAAGAGCTTAATGAATGAAGGTCGAAAGTAAGGGGAGCATTTGACCTGCATTAAGTGATAATTGGTCTTGAAAACCAATTTTCGGTCTTTTTGAGAGTAGCCATTTCACACAGGTTTTACTGTACATACCTCATCGCGAGGTAAAACAAGTTAGTATGACTAGGAAATGCCACAAGTACAAACTACAGGACAACCCACGAAACCCCAGTAAGAGACAAAGAACACTCACTGTCACACGACAGTAAGAACACAATTAAAGTAATGCAACCAGGTCTCTATTCCTCAGGGAGATGATTGCAAAACTAGATAGGGTATACTAGTCTAAGTACTGCATTATCTGTTTTAAACCTTGCTTTCCCATTTAAAGCCATGCGCGAATAACAATGTTTACTTCGATCTCTCTGGCGCAGCTTCCTTAGTGAGGCATTTGGACAACGAAAAAAGTAAACGATAACCTTTCTTGATTATTTTCGTTGGTATTGTAGATGAAATGAAACATTATTTGTACTTTTTTCACCGGGTGGGGTGGGGAAGGAATTGTTGATATTTTTGTAAATGCTTTCGCTTTCTACCTTTTTTCGCTGACGTTGTTATAACAGTCTCACCATACAGACACCAGCATCTATGTTGATGCAGCTTTCTTACAATACGCGTGACTTTATTTCTCTTAGGCGTTATATGTAACAGTGAAATGACACAATCCTGAATCATATCTTAGATCATTATCAAAATTTGATTAGTCAGAATGTAGATAAAAAAGTTATTGCGTGATGATGGGTCGGCATACGTAGTCATCTATTGTTTTCAGATGTTAAGTTTCGACCACTATCTCCTTGTCTTCCAACGAGCATAGATAAATTTCATTCTTGAATTAAAATTTGAGTCACCTCGTAACAAAAGCAACACAGTAGGACGAGCGTCTAGCGAAGACTCAGATCAGCCTAACATGGTTTGACACTCATCCCCTGACATCAATAAGGTCTACCTTAACAGGAATAAGGATGGGCTAGGGAACAATTTGCTTGCAGCTACAAAAAATGTATTTTTTGACCTTGCGGGCCAAAGGACGATTTCTTTTAATGATATTGTTCCTTGTAAAGTTTCTTAAGATTGTCCCAGAGCCTGTCAATTCGCACCAATAAGGTGTGCATTTATAATAATAATGGTGGGCTAAAGATTTAATTTACTTGTTATATACTGTCTTTATGTTCCTTAAGGGCCAATACACGCTTAGAGCTATTCTCCATAGGGATCCTTTTAGAGCTGCCGCCCGTTATAAATGATCTCAATATTCTCTCAGTGCTTGGTAATTCTTTTCAGCCAAAAGAACAAGGGATGACTAGTCTCTAAGGTCATTTGTTTCTGTCAGCGACATATATCTTGACAAGGAATTGATTGCTGGATGCTCATCTATGCCGCAGTCATCTATCTTGATATCAGTAAGGATAACCTACCTACATACGAAACAAGGTGGGATAATAGGGGTCAATCCTTTTACAGATATTGTGTTTAGCGGCCAAAGGGTCCAACTCTCCTAGAAATACTGTCCTTTGTAAAATTTATAGTATTGTCTTAATCCATGGTCAATTCTTTCTGCAGACATATCAAAGACTATGGGTCATTTCTCATATAGTTGTTGCCCGTTCTCACCAAGAAAAAAAAAACAGCAAGTTTTTACAACCACTACCATTTATGGTATGCAGATAGTATATTATTAAAAAGTCATTTGTCATTTTGCATGACTTTTGTATCCTTGAGTTCTTCTCTTTTCGACTAGACTGGCTCCAGTCCTTAAAACAATTTTTCATCAATGTGTCATTTCATATACTTGTAGCCAGTCTAACTCTGATGGCTCTGTTTTAAAACAGGGGCCATCAGAGTTAGACTGGCTACAAGTATATGAAATGACACATTGATGAAAAATTGTTTTAAGGATTGGAGCCAGTCTACTTTTCGACCAGTACTGTGAAGCATTGGCTATTGTCTTTCGCATATATAATTCTTTATCTAGTGTGATAAGAGCAATAATCAAAGCACTGAGAGTACTGATGGAAACGATGTCTTGTGATTTTAGTTCTTGTAGGCTAAGCAGAGTGCATTTTTGTAGATGATATTTTAGGAATATTTGAATTTGTATATTGTATATTTTTCTGACCAATGATGAAGGAAAAGTTTGATATGATTTCTATTTTTAGTTTTTAGTTTTAGCATAACAGAATTTTGAAGGGGCATGCGACAAAATATCAATCTTATCATTTCAAACATGGGCTGGTATGTCTTTAAACCCTATTTCACTGTTAAGCTCTGGTGGCCATTTTGTTATGTGGGATCAAAAATAGTAAGTGAGTATGATCAGGAAATACCACAATCACAAACCGCAGACAACCCCGTGGTACCGGGAGGAAGAGCTGCTCAACCATCACAAGACACCAGGAAGACAAATTAAGCAAAGCAACCAGCTCTCTCTCCCTTCCCCATCAAGATGATTATAATACTAGAATGGACATAAAGTAACGTACAACAAAACATAGAACAATTACAGACTCCCACAATGGGAGTAACAATAAACAAAAAGTCAACAACAACAGAACCACCGCCTTAGAACGGACAGCAGCCTAAGCCACCAGGGGGCTTAAATGCATTTTACTGGTACCAAGCCTTTTGCCCATATTTAGCAGAGGGCATTATGCCGAATACATCACTGAAATTATTTTAAGAGTTTGGATTACTGGTTAAGAAGTTTAGATTTCTTTTTAGATTTTCCATTCGGTTCATTGTTGACCTATTTTGAGGGTAATGCGATGAATTATTGCAAACACGAAACAATGGTTAAGGAAAGGTGGTTTATAGCCATTTCCTTTTGCCTAGCTCTTGATAACATTTTGTTCAGTGGAGCAACCCGTTAACATTTTGCTAACATAGACTTGCATCATAATTGCTTAAAAATTCTAACAAGGGCAATAACTAAAGTTTTAAGGGTCGATTTTGACGAAACTTATAGGATATCAGAGTACTTGATACTTATTGTGTACCAAATATGTATCAAATCTGACCAGTAGTTCTGAGATGTGGATGAACAAAAATGCGACGGACTGACAACGCCAAAACTATATCCCTCCAACTTTGTCAGGGATTATTAGATATCAGCATAGCTACATACCTAAAAGCTTTTAATATGTTATGTGTTCTGATAATTTTTATCACCTGGTAAAATATCTTGTTTGAGTTTACGTTAATTTCTCTGTCAAATGTCTCAAATTTGTTCCAAAATGTTCGCTTTTCCATTTTTTAGCCCATTTTGATGTCCGTTTTTGGTAACCATAGCAAAGATAAACGTCAATTTAAAAGTTTTACTTTTAAACTTGGTATATTGTTCTAATAAACCAATAAGAACAAAATGGTGAAAAGCATTTTTTAGCCCAAATGTGGGCCAAAATAGCATCCCCTGAAGCATGTAGCTCTTTGGCAATATTAACTGTGTATATCTGGCATATATTTTAGATATAAAAAGAAGATTTATAGATGGTAAACTTAGGTTTCATTAAGAACATTGACAATAAAAAGTAAAAAAAGCACTTAAAAATAAAAAAGAGCAAAAAAAGAGCCATGACATGTGATTTCCAAAAATGTGGCATTTTGACAAGTGTAAACTTAAGCGTTGCATCGATGATCAATTATAATCACCAATTATAATCGATGTCGTTTGATTGTGTTTTTGGTAATTATCGATGATAATTGAAAAACATCACACTTGATCCAATTTTAAGCTCCTATTCTAAATATGCAACTTTGCTACAAGGAATAGCAGTTAAATGGAGAGTTAAATGGAGTTTGCTGTCAGGACCAGTTGTGGTATTGGCTACTAGCACAAAGGCTCTGATCAGACTTGACCCGAACCTTTGCTGGTCACAGGAAATCTCATGTCACCTAATTCCTTGAATTATACCCAAATCAGCATTTGTAATTTGTAATATTCTTACAACCACCAGGTTGAGTTTTGTTCATAATGGCACAGAGTATGCTCAAATAGCAAAGGTACAAGCAACAGCAAATTGTAAATTTGCAAGCAATTTGTTGACAAAATTTTTAAACAATATAATATCTGGTTTCAGCGACTATTTAGACTTCTTACAGATCAAACATAATATGGAGTTTGTCAAAAAGCAAATAAAGCATTTTCACATGCTTCTGCAAAATATACTGTTTGGTTTTTTGTTTGATTTGATTCTTTACGTCCCATTAACAATCTTTCAGTTATAAAGGGACAGGTCTTCCTGGGTTGAAACCAGTACTAAGCTAGGATAAATGTGTCTTGCGCAAGGACACAGTGCAGTGACGCTGTTGAGGCTCGAGTCTGGGCCCCTTCGTCTCGAGTCAAGCACTCTACCACTGAGCCACTGCATATACATATCTTTAACAAACATGCACTTTGTATGTAAAAAAATAACTCATTGTGCTACCAATGTTTATTTTAGGACACAAGGCTGTGACTCTTGGTGGGTGAAATTATTCTGGACTTCAAAACTATATGCAATGACACAATGACAATACATGCGTTACCTCAGACCTACATACAATGACTAGAAACATTTATACAATCTATACATAAACTCAACTATCGTATGGCAGTACTGTTATTCAGTAGATAACATCATGTTATACAAAGTAGATCTTGCACAAAAGATTATTGCATAGAGTTTAATATCAAGTTTGTGCAAATGTGAATAAAGCATTTTCACACATTTCCTTTACTTGGCATATGCAAAATATACTTATCTATTATGAACATACACTTTGCTGAGAAAAAATTCTAATCCATGTGCTACCAATGGTTATCTTAGGACACAATGATGTGACGCTTGATGGGTGCAATTATCTACTTCAGAACTATATGGAAAGACACATTGACTATACATTATTTCAGACCTATATGAAATGACTAGAAACATTCATACAATCTATACATAAATTTAACTATCATATGACATTACTGTTATTCAGTAGATAACATCATGTCATACATAGTAGCTCTTACAGAAGTGATCATTTCATGAGAAGTTTTAAAAAAAAAAGTTATTGCTTTACTTCAAAGAGTGTTTAAGAGTATTTTGAGTCAAAGAGACTATGGTGGTTCCGACTTA
Source organism: Loripinus fragilis (assembly GCA_964019695.1). NCBI lineage: Eukaryota > Metazoa > Mollusca > Bivalvia > Lucinida > Lucinidae > Loripinus > Loripinus fragilis. The sequence continues at coordinate 91,431,652 of OZ026517.1, forward strand.
AAGACTTATCTATTGATGAGATGATAGGGGCCTGATACTTTGGCTGTTTGTCGGGCCCACTGGGGTTTACCTGTTGGATTTCTTTTGCTCCAGTATTCAGTTTTATTTACTGTTGAGTCCTTATCTTTGCTTTATCTCCTTGTTATATCTTGATTTATATGTTTTAGGAGATGATGCATTGATAAGTTAGGGGTCTTTCGTGCAAACCAAATATCTATGTGTCTTGATTCACATCTGAATTAAGGGTGAGGTTGGCGCCGTTAAACCGGTTTAAGCCCTCCAGTAAAATATTTTACTGACCGTTCCAAGGCGGTACTTCTTTTGTGGATCTTTTGTTTTTTGTTCTGTCTTGTGTTTGCTGTGTCTTTGTGCGCATCTGTTTATATGTGCTTTGCGGTCACCTGCTGGGAAAGGACTGACCTCTTGGCTCTCGTTTGTGGTGTCTTACTGTGAGTTTGTCACTCTCCCATTGGTATCCTGGGTCAGGTGTGGTACTTGATTGTATTGATTCCTTATCTTTGCACCCTTACTTACTTTTATTCCAATTGTGTTTCTTGTCACCAAAGAGTTATTTAACTTCTGGCTATGACATTATTTTTTGACATGACATGATTTGTTTGTTTGATTTGATTCTTTACGTCCCATCAACAATATTTCAGTTAAACAGGGACGGGTCATCCTTGGTTGAACCAACACTAAGCTAGGACAAATGCGTCTTGCTCAAGGACCACGACGCAGTGACGCCGGTGAATCTTGAACCCTCAGTCTCGAGTCAAGCACTCTACCACTGAGCCTCTGCGCTCCCTTTTTGACATGATATATTCCACTGATTAACAGTAACATCAAATGAAAAAATAATTTTATGGCCACAGGTTGCATAATTTTGATACAAAGAAGTTATGTTAATAACAAAGTAAATTTTCTTTGAAATAAACCAGCTTTGGAGGTGTTAATTTCGCAATAGTTCATATGATGAGAGAATCTTCCATTTGTGCCCATTTCAAATCATTTTTTTAACTAACCTAAGGATGTCTAAACTGATTGACTTAAGCTTTAAGTATTTGGTCAACATTATTCAGTCTAGTCAGACTCCTCCCACAGAGGAACGCAAAGAAAAGAATATACTTCCTGGCCCCCATCCCTCAACAAAGTTTGACAAGTAAATTTAATCCTGCCAACAATAAAGGAACCATCTCTCAGAAACCTTCAGCAGAAAATAAAATGCCCCACTCTACCACCTTTTTATGAAATGATAACTTATGTAAGACCCTCTATAAAACAGAACGAATGGAATAAGAGACCCTATTTCTGCTTGTTAAAGTACCATCAGCACATCAAAGAACAAACATAAGAGTCCCTGTCAAGGCTAGTCACCAAGTCATTTTCTATTTCATCCTTGCTGGGAATCTATCTTAATATATCATCCCAAGGAATCCTAGTTATAGTTGGATTTTATAATACTAAATCTTGTATTAGTTCGTACACTCGAATAGTTCGTTAAATGTCATTTATTAGTTCGTACACTAGTCATTTTTATATGCAATTCTATTAGTTCGTACACAACGTTTTTTTCCTTCATTGGTGCTTGTTTTTAATCAGCGTGGCTGTCTACGATATGTTCCTGTTAACTTTCGCGTGCTTAAACCAAACAGACCTTTTCGTCTGTCAATCTAACGACTTCGGTCGCTAACGTAAATCCAGCATTGACGTCGCATGTTAATAACATTAAAATTTGTTTTCTGAAAATCGAGCGAATGCTAATTTACACGCCCTATGTCGCCGATGCGTCGGAGATATATTCTGTACGGTCGTTACAAAAAGTGTCCTTAGAATAATGGATAGTTACATTTTACTTCTGCGTCATATATCTTTTATAATCGGACACCCAAGCCGCGTGCGACCCGGAAAGCATTTTAATACTTGTGCAGCTCGGACCCGACACGAAATCAACTTGCGCGGTGCCTCATATAAACTGGTACCAGAATATTTCGTAAATAGCCTGCTGGTACTTATGACAAGGCCCAAGAGAGCATGTGCGTTTGCGCAATCTCATCAGGGTCCCGCTGCTCACTAACATAAAGTTTGAAGTGGATGAAGACTCAGCATGCTCAGATCAAATCAAATTCTAGATATCTACGTACGTTTTGTTTTATATAGTTGAATATCAATTTCGGTTTTCTCAGCGTAAATAACTCAATAAATGTAGTAATAACGGCTTTTCCTAGGTTCAAACAAATGGAACATTTTAACAAATTGTTGAGCCGATCGTGGCGTGTCTTGCCGTCCTCATGAAACTACATACGGAAGGTCGTAAGAGTTCATGATTACCGAGATAGTGTACGCACAGACGCACAAACCGAGTATAATTTGATTGTATCATGATTCTAGGTCTTGATTAATGGCATTTCCATGAAATAAGCCAGTTCATGAGATTATGGTACCTATCGCATATGCGAGCAGCGAAGGCTCAGACGAGCCTGTGCATCTGCGGAAAATCGTCAGCGCCTTCAGGCTTAACTGCGAGCATAGAAGGAATGTAGATGAAGGTACGTTCATTAATTTTAGGATAATAGCCCCACTAGGTGGCTGTGAATTTGAAAACAGGAAGAATTCGCTTTATTTTAACCACCACACATCTATTGATGTATGTATCCCGACTTTCAATAGATTAGTTTTCATGAACAGTCAGACAGTGTGTCTTTTTTGGAAGGAAAAGTCTTCCAATATGGATGGATTTTCCTTCCATTTAGTTTTTTACAGAAAATTGGAAGGTCTTTATAACATCCATCTTTATGAAAACAGCAAAAGACCTTGAGATCATCCGCGGTGACATACATATCAGAATTTGCAAACATCCTTACCACACGTCTGTAGATGTTTTACCCCGACTTTGTTGTATGAGACCAACAAAGTCGCAGATCAGCCGGGGTACATGTACCGCACATTCTTATCAGCGCCTTTGTTATGAATACAAACATTAAACATTTTGTCGGGCCTGGTCTGGGTCAAACCTGTCTGCTAATAATATCAGCCGCAGACATGAAGATCAAATCCGCCGCTTTCATGCCACGTGCTGTTTTAAGAGTTGGGTAATTGGCGCATAAAAGCGGACTTCGCACATAAAACATAATTGCTCAGCTGCATGCGCGGATCCAGAAAGGGGTCCAACTTTGACAACTTTTTTTTAATTGATGATGGGAGTGAGGATCCAAACACCACTATATGCGGGTCATCATTGGCCCGCCAGCGAAACACCATTTAAATGGCGTTTCGCTGGCGTGCCGCTGATGGCCCAACATCGAATGCTGGCTTGGTAGCTTTGTGATTTTAAAGGGAACCGGACCAGTATGCTAAGAAACCCTATTTTTCAGGTGTGGGGTCTGTCCCCCTCTGGATCCGCCCATGAGCTATCTGGCATGAAAAGACAATTTCTGTAAACTCATCACTTTCGCTCATTGTGATCGCGTACACGTTCGCAAACATGTAATATAAATTGTTTTGGATCTCGGAAATTTACTTTACAAATTCAAACTATCAATGCCCCACAATTTTATCAAATGGCGGGCGACAGCCAGAACTCCTTTTTTTAAATTTGCAGTGGGTGCATAAAAAGGCCTCGATACACCGTCACAAAACCGAAAATCGCACCGGAAATTCACTTTTTTTCTTAACGACGTGAAGAGCATTAGACGCTAGTAGGCAAAGATGAGCCTGTGCATCCAACACTGTTGACTTTACGGTAGTATCATGCGCGGATCCAGGAATTTTTGTCATGGGGGGGGGGGGGTGGGTAGGGGGCTCCAGGCTCAACTGACAGAGAAAAACACTCTGATAACGTTTTCTTAGGCATCAGCCTTTTACAATATTACAGAGGGGCCCAATAATTTATTTTAAGGAAAACTATAATTTTTAAGGTTCCAGAGGGGGTCTATCATTTTTCAGGGGAGGGGGTCCAAATTTTTCCAGGGGGTGTGGGGTCCAAATGCTAATTTCAATTGAAACCTATAGAATTTGTGATTTTCAAGGTGGTCCGGGCCCCCCATACCCCTCTGGATCCGCGTATGCGTATGATAGATCCACTTGCGATATCCAAATTTTCAAGTCAACAGTAAAGTCAATCCCGAAGGACAGGTTTTTTTTTCATGCAATTGTTCATTTTCCATTCCCGGAGCATCTAGTGACACCTCAAAACATGATGAGATACATATGATTCTGCAATATGTTAGTGGAAAACAAATGTTGAGACCTCGGACCCTGGTCCGAGTTGAGACACAGTGATTATCGCGACTTTTAGTCAACTATTGATGGTTTCGGTCTTTCATTATGTATATAAGACTAGGCCTTGATTTCTGGCATCAGTTTTAGAAAAACGGGCTGTCTAATGTTGTCAAATAACGTTCATGCTAGATACATTACCATAACATACCATGCATAAGCTGGGTGCTTAAGATCAAGCAACATACTCGCTGGAAGAATGTGTTTAATGGTAAAAAAATACAGTTCAAACGTTAATAATCAGATCTTAGAACAAATCTACATGGATATGCTCGAGAAGCTGAAAATGGAAGCATGCAGTGTGCAAGAACACATACAATAATATGGCTAAACAACCGCCAGCTTTTTTGAAAAGTTAATACTTGTGTAAATCCAATCGATGATGATATTGTTGCGCGAAACGAAAAGAAAGTTAAGGTGTATTTATTTTATTATTATTATTCGTTTCTGTCTATCGACAGTGTCTTTTCATGCAATTGACTTGATTTCAAACGCCACTGCTATCATTCTGTCCATAAAAACTTATACCTAGCGCACTATATTTTTAGAACTATTTTAGTGGCGGTCAGGTTCATAAAGGGCGGGAAAACATTAGCAATTCACAAGAAAACGTGTCTTCTTCACGTTTATGACAAAAGGACAGGGCTGCATTTATTGTCCGTCTCGTAATGTTTAAAAGCAAAGAAAAGTATAATGATAAAAAACGATTGCAAGATATTGTGCTTTTAACTGCAATATCTGGCTGCATCATAGATATTGCAAACGGTTCTTCGTCGTACAAGAGCAGGTTTTCTCATGCTAAGGCATTGTTTTTCTGACGCTCGTTTGAGGCATCCAATGGGGTTTACTGATTTGCGAATTTGTCCCAAATTTTTACCAATTAGCGTCTTCATAAAACTCATTTTTACCAGTAAGCACATTCAGCATTACAAAATAAATTTTTTTAGCACTGATTTCTCTTATATTAAACTGATTAAAGCGTAATTTTAACAAACGAAACACTGATTTTTAAGGTACCCCGTTGAGACCCTCTCCGTTTGATGTACAAATAAACTTATAATTCTGTTTCAATCATATGTAAGCTTTCAATAATCAAGTTTTCAAGCACAACAACGTTTTTCTGACCATTGGGTTTACGTTTCAGAGCTGAAAACCGAAACAAACTAATAAAATACCAATATTGTTTTTGTCTAGCAGCAGGACAAGGGTTGTTTGCATTAAGGACATTTGGTTCCCAGCGGCTTACACAGGCTGTAACGGTCTAGGTAGCGGACTGGGTAGCAATGTTGAACGGGGGTTCGATGGTATGGGGATTTTGTGTGTATTTTGTGTATATGATACCATTGGAAACAGATGTTTTGAGAAAACATCGTTTCCAAAAATCACAACGATAAGTGTGAAAGAGAAAGCAGGCAGTGGTTTGAGTTTGACTTAATTTCTCTAAGGCGTTACATGTAACAGTACAACGACACTATCTCAAATCAATCTAATCTAAGAAAAGTAACAGTTAAAAGTCTTGAATTTTATAACATAGATAATAATAATAATATTACTTTATGATAGTTGGTCGGCATCGTTTCTTCTCTTGTCTTCAGTGAAACCTGTGTTTATGTTTGATGTTTATCCACTTGCCTTCAAAGTTGCTCGAGATATATATCGTATGCAGGTTGTTTAACCATTTGTATGCTTATGGATTCTTCCTTCTGGTTTGATACAATAAACTTGGCAGAGATAGGGCGAAGATTTGGTACAATTAAAATGCATTTAAGCCCCCGGTGGCTTAGGCTGCTGTCCGTTCTAAGGCGGTGGTTCTGTTGCTGTTGACTTTTGTTTATTGATACTCCCATTGTGGGAGTCTGTTATTGTTCTATGTTTTGTTGTACCTTACTTTATGTCCATTCTAGTTTTGCAATCATCTTGATGGGGAAGAAAGAGCTGGTTGCTTTGCTTGGTTTGTTTTCCTGGTGCCTCGTGATTGTTGTGTGGCTCTTCGTCGCGATGTCATGGGTTCGTCAGCAGTTTGTGATTGTGGTATTTCCTGATCATACTCACTTACTATTTTTGGGAGTGTCCAGTGTTTGTATCTAAGGTCTGCAGGTTACAATTTCAAAATAATGTTGAATGCGGTATAACATCTGGGTCTTCTCCGTTTGCCAAACTACCCGTTTAGGAGTTTAGAGTATACAAAGGGCTAAGCACTACCAGAAAATTAGAAATGCTCATGAGTTTATATGGAATTTGCCTAAAGACACCCGTTTAGCTGCTGTCTGATATAATGTCACTCTTATTCAGATATATGGGTCTATCACCAGCTACTTCAGTCTGTCCGCAAGCCTTGCATTTTATCGATTTCCCAATCTCGTTTAATGGAACCCGTTTTTGTATGGAACCTTTTTCAAAATGGATATCCGTCCGCCTTGATAGATATGTTGAGACACTCAGCTCGGCTACCCGAACATTTTTTTTTCAATTTAAATACCTAGAGTTTCATTCTAATTAGCAAATATTCTACGTGGGCCGTTCATATTACTGTCAGTTGCTTTTGTCGTTTAAGCATGACGTCAGCTCAAGGTAAAGTGCCGCTCTGACTTTCCAGCAATACATGCCCTGAACAGAGACTGCCATCTGTGGCATCTCATCTGATTTGCAGATCTTGACAAAGTCTTCGCCGCTTTAGTATACATAATTGTAAAGACTGGGTTACAATAAGTTTTTATGAATGCCATCGCTAAATTGCTCGATAAGAATATTCGTCAGGGTAAGTTGCAGTGTACAAAGTGTAAGAAGCTAATAGTTATACAGTCCAACCTGTCTTTAGCGGCATTTCAAAAAGAAGAAAAACAAATGATTTTCAAGACCGATTATCGCTTAATGTCGGTTAAAAGTATTGCAGAATGCTCGAGCATTCTGTAATTCTTTCAACCTTCATTACATTTGTCATTAGTACCGTTGATTGTCTGGGTTGACGCTTACGACAGGTTTTACTATATACATATAGTTTTGTTTAAAGCCTGTACATGAAAAATACAATTGCATTGTAACGAAAAGAATGCCAATAGTATGTCCATTCGTGTGACTTTATTTCTCTTAGGCGTTACATGTAAAAGTAAAATGACATTATCTCACATATCATCATTATCTTAAATAATTATCAGAGAGATCTTATGACTCGGAGATAGATAAGACGTTATTGCATGATGACCAGCGTTTGAAGGTTCGATTATTATCCCCTAACTTTAAAGGGTGCAAAGATAAATATTATTACGACTATAAAAATATTGATGTCCTTTTTAAAACCGCCGATATTTGAAAAGGGCACACTTTAAAAGTGGACAGCGTAATTAAAAACTTCATAATGTCCATCCTGGAGAAAAGAGAAGTTATCGTATATACAGTCATTAAATTGGAGCACCCAAATCCCGTCATAAACTACACACACAAAAACCAAAAACACTACCGGCCCAGCACTGGTTACTGCCCAGGAAAAAGCCATAGCTTTACAGTCACTAAATTTGGCAATTTTGACCATTCAAAGCCACAGAAGATCATCAAAACGCAATTGCCCCATCCCACACCCAGTGGTTATTACGGCAGATCGTAGACGGTTATGTTACTCAAAGCTGGTACTATCTTTTTTCAAAACAGAGTCATTTATTCATTAAATATCCCCAGTTCTTTCATTTTATGCTATTTCTGCTTTCCAAAATTGTCTTCTATGGTGTGCAGAAACTAAAAGGCAAACGTGTATTCAGGACAATTCAGATTATTCACGTCCTATGTAGCACAAAAACGAAATTCAGTGGACTTCTGCAACCCAAGCTGTAAGTTGGCAATGCTTACCAAAGTTATATATTCTTTATTTCCTCCAAGTTCAGGAGAGCATACATAATACATACAGTTTCAAATTACAAAGAAAATACAACAGTAATACACAAAAGAATTGAACGAATTTACAGAAGTTACTAGAAAAAAGAAGAAATTGGCAAAACAAGCCACTCTGTCCCTACAGATAACCAAATTACGTTCTGTGTCAATAAAAATGACCATGGCGACTCAATCAGTCAACCAACACCGTCGACACTAAGCACAAATACCATATCGACGCCTCTCAGAAGACACACTACGTCGGAACAACGTCGAATCTGCGTTGATATGACGTCATTTTGTAACATCACCGTCGACACGACGCCGCTCCGACGCTGTATGCTTACTAAGCTAAAACAATTCATACTTTTAAACATAATTGTACTCTTGAAGTAATCGAAAAGATGAAAAAATATAAATATGTTAGAATACTATCAGCATTTGACCCATTTACCCCCTTAAAGCCTACTCTTGGCGAAACGAAATCCAAGCGTAAACAATAGAGTTCAGGGAAGGTATATGCATACACTTTACAAGCACAAAAGTTTAGCACCCATCGCTTAAGCGACCAACTTAGGCCCAAACGTGTCTGCGTATCTATGTAGTCTCATCAGAACCTTCGCTACTCGCATATTGCTGAATAAACATGGTAGCAGATGAAGGTCCAAGAAAGGTACATTATACAGTATAGAGTAAACACTTTTGGACATCTGAACAGTTACGACTACGCAAGCTCTCAGGGAATTCGGATATTCAAAATTAAAATTAGGGCTTCAAGTGTTCCTTAACTTTTTTCTACGTGTAGTTTGTCTGCCTGTCCGACTGTAATCCACAAGCTTTAGCGAGTGGAATATCTCCTGTACAGATAGGCAATCATGGAATTAACCATTTTATACCACCTGCATCATTTTATACACCTTGTACATTACAAGATATTTCGTGCTAAAGTTGGTAAGAGTGGTATTATGTATACGAGACTTACTAAAATACGTTTATAACCAAACTGCACATTATAAGGTGGTTCTTTAAGGTTAAGGAGGACTTGACATTTGCATTGACCTGGTATAAATATAGGCGTAAAAAGGTCACAAATTGGATAAGGATTAATGTGCAGTAAAACTTATTGGCATGTTCAAAGGACGGACCTGTCGGACGATATCGATGACAGGGCTTTTGTCCGTGACACTCAAAACGCCCTGGTCATTTTTTTCTGGACGATTTAACCGCCAGTTTGATCATTTTGTAGTAATGAGTCTTTGTGGTCAGATTTGGACGTGTGTACTTCACGTGGCAAATTATGGTCATTTAAACCGTTTTAAGTCAAATCAGCTAAATGACTACAGTGGCAATAAAAGGGAAAGCCACATCTGTTGTTCGGTGGTTGCATAATTTCTAATAAACCTCACGAGATAACAAATAGTGCCAAAATTATAGGCGTTCGAAATTCCAATGCTTCCGGACAAACAGGACGTTAACAAGTCTTTGGGATGAGTGCCACCTCGTTCCAAACTAATATACATTAAAACCACCTAAAATGCCACTCAAAACAGACAAAACAAAGATTTAAATGACAAATGGTAGCTTAATGAAGGTCGAAAGTATTGCAGAATGCTCCCCTTAAAACTTTTGACCTGCATTCAGCGATAATCGGGCTTGAAACCCAATTTTTGGTCTTCTTTTTGAGTGGCCGCTAAAGACAGGTTTTATTGTACATGCCAATGATTAGTCTTAGGGAATAGATGACCAGCAAATGTCCAGAACAGCATGCGCACTATTGAAATATCTCGAATGAGCACACGCACACAAAGAATTATATTAGCTGAGGGGCCAGATCAAAACTGGATATTTAGCCTGACTGGATAGCTAGAGTGTACGATAAAAGGGTGGCTGCACGTAGATGAGATACGTGTCATTTGTCATGGATTGGTCGTAATTTCGGGATTTGTATAGGGACATCATATATGGGCCAGCTTATGATCAAATGGCGCTTTCCTCATAAGCATTAACATGAGTTCATACTCAACTACATAGCGGGACAGTATTCTTGTGTTATGTATGAACGGTCATCGACTGTTTTTATGCTCCGAACAGCCGTCTGACGAGACTGAGCAGAAGCACAGGCATGTCTGAGTACCTTTTTCTGGTATCTAGATGGTGCATATCATTTTAACTTTTTGTATACTAACTAGTTTCATACAATGAGCCTGTGATGGTCCATTGATTATACCAATCATAAGTTTGAGTTTGCAAAAATGTATTTCAGCCCCCTAAGATTGTTTCTATCCTAGCGAACAGTGCATATCCTGATAATGCTGTGGCATTTCACATGGACCTTCACTGTTCGCCAAAGTACTCGTCTAGGGTTTTCCAGTTTACACATCAGACCACACATAAGATTTTGGTAATAGTTGCATATGCGAGCAGCGAAGGATCAGACAAGTCTATGCAAACGACCAGTCGCGTCAGAACCTTTGCTTCTTGCACAAAGTAAGTAAGGACTAAATGAATGCTTAGAACAAATTATAGGCTTCTAGCACCACTAGGTAGCCGTGTATGGTTGTTTAGAGTGACTTTAAGTATATGCGGTAAGTACAAAAAATAGTAAGTATAATCAGGAAATACCACAGTCACAAACTGCAGACAAACCCGTGGCATCGTGAGGAAGAGCCACACAACAATCACGAGACACCAGGAAGACAAACAAAGCAAAGCAACCAGCTCTCTCTTCCCTATGGAGATGATTGCAAAACTAGAATGGACACAAAGTAACGCACAACAAAACATAGAACAATAACGGAATCCCACTATGGGAGTAGCAATCAACCACGAATCAACAACAACAGAACCACCGCCTTAGAATGCCATCGGGGGCTTTAAAACATTTTACTGGTACCAAATCTACGCCATAGACTCTGCTTTTGTTGAAGCACAAAAATGTTAAGCTAGCATGGAGGATTCCTAACGATTGCAATGTAACATCATAGAGAAACAATTTAATCTGATTAGCTGTCTCAAATGGTCACAGTGTAAAAGTCAAGCTTTGCAGTCGACAAAGTAATTTCCAAACTAGAAAGGAAATATAAAGGACAATACGAAAAATCACGAGAAAAAACATGGATGATAACAAACAAACAACAACACTATAACCATCGGAATCGCCATGACACTGATATATAAACAATTTAAGTGACAGGGATAAAGTGATTAGCGATGGCTGACCATTGACAAACAGATCATAGCACCTCCGGAAAGTTTAGTTACGATTTAAACTTCCTAAGACTTCCGTTCAAATAACTATTCAATATTTATGTTTCATAAATTATGTAACTGACTCCCACGCTGGCAAGTGTCAGCGTTTAACGGGCATGGCGGGGTCACAACAAAAGTTATCGTATACTGAATCCAAGCTTCTAAGCCCCTGGGCCCCGCTTCCGTAAAAGTTCTATGGAATTACATTTATTTGCAAGGCGATGACTTCTGTTTTCAAGGACAGATAGGGAATACTCACGATTGACTACTTGCAAAATATCTAAATTCAGCAATCAAAACTGAAAACGCGAAAAAGCTACAATCTTGCCATTTGTTGCTACAGGACAATGTCCCAGTCTCACAGGGACATGTAAGTTACTCACAAGACCTCGCAATCTCTGACTGAAATCCCACATGCGTAGGTGTCATTTATAAAATTTTATAGACGCCAATCATGCTGTTTGAAAGTATCACTCGTTTGAGCAGAATCGAATTCCTAATCTTATCAATTGGAGCAGTCTCTTTCCGTTTTAAAGAGGGTTGTTGAGTGTGTTTTTTCTTCATTTTTATTCAAAGTTTAATAGCATCTGTAAGCAAACAGTGAATACCCTGATCGGAGTCTTCACTGTGTGTGTCAATGTCCCACAAAAAAACAACTAAAACTCTTCCAAGAAATAATTGCAAAGTTTGAAATCTATGCATGGGTTGAGTGCAGCACTTAAATTCATGGAGACTGAGTTGGAAAATGATGCAGGGATGAGAAGCTCTCCTTGACGTATTCCAAGCAAGACGAATAAATTTTTAAGTACTCTCGCACCACTGTTTTATCCCTACTATTACCGTGAATGTGTCTTTCGAATAAAACTGACTTTGGACGGATTAATTTAGCATTTATTAAGTGCATATTGACAAATATTGTAGCAACATAGTGTGTACAAGCATGATCAGTTTATAGCAATGTCTCATTTTCTGTGACCTATTTGGAGATGCTTTGTAAAGTTTGAATTAAATTTCCAAAAGGGAAATTGCAAGACAAGAACATTTTTTAATCTTTAGCTGATATTTGGAGTATAAAAAGTAAGTGAGTATGGTCAGGAAACACCACAATCACACACTGCAGACCAACCAACGGCACCGCTTGGAAGAGCCACAGAGCATTTATAGTAACAATTTATCTGTAAGACAATAATAGCAGAGCAACCAGCTTTCTCTTCCTCTCCAAGATGATTGCAAAACTAGAATGGACACAAAGTAATGCATAACAGAACAAAGACAAACACAGAACTCCCACAAACAATGGAAAGTACATTAAACAATAGATCAATTACAACAGAACCACCGCCTTAGGACGGACAGCAGCCTAAGCCACGGGGGGGGGGGGGGCTTAAATGCATTTTACTAGTGCTAAATCTTCGCCCTAGTTTCTGTTGTTGTAAGACACAAAATTATTTAGCTCGCATGGAAGCTTCCTAACTAATGCAAGGTATCATCACATAAAGTCAGCTCATGAATATCTGCACACAACTTTAAACATCATGCATATGAGTACATCGCATTTTGCAGGAGGAAAGATGATAGCAGTTACGGGCTTGTTGGCCTCGAAGATCGAGCAACAATTTAGCAATTCAGCTGAAATCACATAAAGCTCAATGGCAAGTCCATCTGTCACCTGATTACCCATCCCCACCCTAGAAAAAACATCAACTCAACGACCCACTTTTTCATCCAATAAAATGAGGATTGTAACTGTATACTTCTATGAAATTTAGTTGAATTTAAATATAGGTCTGTGAACCTACTCCTTTTGTTTTAGCGACAGGAAGAAAACAAAGCCATTTTTGTTTGACAAAAATATGGCCAGTTTAATACTATTTTAGTCGAATTATGGCAATGTATTTTTTAAATTGATTACATGTATATGTTTTGAAATGTATTCTATGAAGGAAGTGAAATGAAATTCTATGGATAAATATCAGCTTTAATGACCATCAAGTATGTTATATTATTGTCCAACTGTCGCTAAAATTATCTGTAATGACTTTAATTGTACTGCACAAGAATGAAAGGTTGTATTTTCGAGGTCAATCACATATCAAAAGCTTACACCCCACCACGCCAGCCCCAGACACTTTAAATATCCTGATTAATGTACTTTGATCACACTTGGAAGAGGTGTCATAATGATTTTTTCATTTATCAACAAATTATTGTCTCTTCTAAAAAAATCCAGCTGTAATGTTTTAAGAACTGTTTTCTCACGATAGCTTTTATTACATCATTTATTGAAAAACTTCTCTCGATGAAAAGTATTCAGGAACACCTCCACCAACTTCTCCAAACAGTTTCACCATCCAAGAAGCTGGCGATTCCTCTGTGCTTAGAAGCACTCTTTGGACATTTTAGGCAAAGCGCAAAAAGCCAAGTCTAAAAGTTACATTGCACCGCCCAAATTAAATTACTAAAGCGATGTACGATGGCTTGGAAATCGCGCCGTGCGTTCAGGTAGTGGGTCATCTCAAAACCGTTCATTCATAGCACGTGCATAAGAGCATAAAAGTGCACGTCATGTGACAACCCAGCCTTAGCCTGCTTAAAGTTGATTCTGCATATGCATTGTAAATTCTGAGCATGTTAACGACAGTTGTACGATGCGCACAACATTTGAATAAACGGGATATGCACCGCTTATAAATATATCTTGAGAGTACCCCTTTCTGTCACGCCTATACGAATTTTTACCTGTCAATAAAAGACTTAAAAATTTAGTATTTCAAAATTTTCATCAATGCACACAAAAATCCGTTTAAGCCTCAAGCACCAGACCATTTGGAGAAGTTGGCGGAACGTCTCCTCTACAACTTTCATCGCTAACACATTTTGCTAAAATTTAAGATAAAAAAGTTTTAGCAAAAAATTAGTTCTAAAAACTTAACAGCTGGAGTTTTTTTAGTCAGATGTTTAAAACAGAGCCATCAGAATTAGGCTATAGCTACAAGTTTATAAAAAGACTGATATTAAAAATGTTTTGAGGACTGGAGCCAGTCTATCGTAAACTGTGCTTTTATTGAAGTTTTGTTATACTAAAATATTTGCCCCTACAATGTACTTCTGTGCTCCAATGACTTTGTAGATAAACTATATATATGAGTTCGATTTTGACTTAAGGGTCACAAAATACATTAATATCAAGTGAACCAAGGACCTCGGACAGTCTTAATGAAGGATTGCCCATAAAAATGACCAGAGAAAAGTTTCAAAGAAAATGATATTTTTTCTATGAAAATGATAGTAGGTTCAACCCTCGACTTATCCATAAAAGCCGTTTCCTCATTGGACAAGTACAGATTGAAAAATATGGGTTGAAAACTCCGTTTTTGCTTTTCAACATATAGAAAATAGAAAAAGTTTTACAAAGGTGCTTTCCCCCCCCGTGACCAAACTAATCCTTTTGCATACAGTTGTAGTTTTACATTTCACACATCATACAAAAACGGCATGTTTGGTCACGGGGGGGGGGGGGGGAGGGGAACACTGTCAAAATGCTCATAAACACTTTATTATAAAAACTTGTTAGAAACTTATTTTGTAAAAACCTGTAGGTAAATATCAATTTGCAATGGCATGTATCAGGGCTTTAGTTATGAGTGCTTACAAAGACATTACTTGTCTCATTTCTCAACCAAAACATTATGTTGTGGGTACTCAAAAGAACCGTCGCAATGAGACGGTTCTTTAACAAAAAAATTTAGGTTAAATCTGATGTGTAAGAAACTATTACGATTTTACGCTAAAAAAACTTTGTTTATCTAGACTATGATTTATACAGTATACAGATATGATACACCTCAGTTAGCCTGGGTTCCAGTCTGATCATTTTTTCTTCTTTTTTATTTGTCCGTTCCTTGGTCAAAAATGACAGCCTGGGGAACTTCGATTTCAATCGACAGCGCCACCTGGATTTTTCCTCAAATTTTGTGGGGTAAAACCAAGAACGATAACGCTATAGGATAACTATATTGTGTTATAAATAGTAACAGGAATCCCAGTGAAAAGATAGATAGAAAGGCAAACAAAACCATTCTGTCCTATCATCGAATGCACTTTGTGGACGATAGTTGCTTCAGGATTTAAATTGAAACAGCGTTTTCCGACTTTGTTGTATTTGTTAAATACAAACTGCGAGACACGCAATAATACACACGGTCGAGATAAACACAACACATCCGAGAAAAAACGCCATCTCCTTTGAATTTTCGCAATATTTTTGACACTTCAGTTTCATCTCTGTGTTTGAAAATGCTAACCCTTTGTTTTTGATCAATCGGTCTCGAATCAAGTAAACAAATTCCATCTTTATTCACGTTTTTACGCATAGTTTCCATGATCAGCTGATTGATACAATGATAATTGATACAATGTAATGGCATCCGCATTATCGGATCGGTGTCTCGTTATCATCTTTATTACGTCACACTAAAGCAAAAGGCTATAATTAGATTAATCGGCTTATCGGATTATCAAAGGGAAATACCACCGATGTCCCCAGGCGTCAATATTAATCGAAATGAATAACGGACAACCGATACCTTTGATGTGGTATATTTTTATTCTCTTATTTTTTTAGAATATTAGCATTAGAAAATATTGCCAAAATATTAACGACTGGACCCAGGCTACACCTCAGTGCACAAGTCGAACTGGTTGATCTCGCAACATCACAGGTAATAGTCAAAAGTAATTGACAGCACACTTCTTTAGACGAAACAATGAAATCTTCTCAACCCGAATTTTATGCCAACGCATCACTTTCGTCTCAAGTTTTATGCCGCAAACATTACATTAACACGTATTTAGGTGAATACTCAACGAAACTTTGACTTTCTGTGAAATAAAATTTGGTCACTAAAAATACCCCCACCTCCTAAACCCTAAAGTCCTGGCATAATTATGCAATATTTTCAAAATATTTTTATTTTGTTAGATGCACTAAATGTAAGGGTTTCCTTTAAGCACAAAACTATAATTGTCAGCTATGCTTTATGCTAGCCACAGGCTGTCAAAATTTGGGCAGATTGAATAGGAAACTGTCCGAGGTCCTTTGTACCGGCGATTAGTTCATCAGTTTTAGAAAATCATATCATAATTATATACCATCTTAACGACATATTTCGGTAATAGTTTCCAAATCTGGAAATTCGTGATAAAAATAATGTTCAATTATCGATATGCACATACAGGCATCGATTAAACCGTTCAATAATAGTAATCAACGCTTCACCTTGCACGTAGGGATGACGTGCGGTTAATTCTAGTTGGAACGTTAATATTTAAGCAAGCTAATGAAAAAATGGCATTTATCGCATATGCTGAAAGTTATACCATGCAATATACAAATATCTGAGTCTTAATCTGCTGCCAAAGTTTGAGTATGCGAACAGCAAAGGCTCTGGTGAGACTGCGCATATGCGCATGTGCGCAGTCTCGCCAAAGCCTTAGCTTATCGCCGATGCGATAAGTACCTAATTTTCATGCGCTGGCTCATATATTTATAAGGTTAATATTGGAAAAAATGTATAAGGCATCCGCTCCTTGTTTTTAATAGAAAACTGTTGGATAAAAACTAATAGTATGTAAAAAGTTCAAATAGCTATTATCGTTTAAGTTTATAAACATGCATGCTTCATTAGACCATATATCATGCTGATTATCCACCTTTATTTTTTAGTTTTGAAAATCCAGTGAAAGCGTTATGGTTATTCCACCAATTTACATTATAAAAGACTTGTTTTTCAGCTGTATTGGTTTTTCTTCCATCCCACGTAAACGCATAAATTTAGTGGCACCATTTTGCAGACAGTGTAGATACACTTGGATAATCAGTATCTAAAACAGCATGTTTAGTGCTGGATCAGTCAAAGTTCAGAAATAGTAGTATGAACAATAAAAAGTAGGAGGTCTTACCGGCGACGTTTGTCTTTTTAAACAATTTGGACCCAGAGATCAGGACCGACGCTCTATCTGGACCCAAACCGTTTGTCACTCTGATAAGGTTCTTGGAAGGATATTTTGACGAAAAAAAGAGAGAGATACTTTTGCAGGAAAAAAGTCTGCAGACGACAAGATCAGGACACAAAGTTTGCTTATCTTAGTCATATCTGGAAACGTAAATGGAATATCAAGCTGATTTAGCCTTTGTTCATTTGTAAACATATTTTCCTTGGTCCATTGGCTTGTTTACTCAGGTAATTTGATTTATTCAATGAAAAACATATTTAAATGTTGGACGCAGAAAATGGCGATGCTTGCGAGAAAATAGTACTCACGAGTATATGACGCACGGTGGCGACGAATTGTGATCTCGTGTTTTGTAAAATGAACTTAAAATTTTAAAGTGTGGTCATGTCAGAAAGTTTGTGACGCTCTCCATTATCTGCAAAAATTAATAAGATTTGGCTCCAAATTGTATAGACAAATCGTAGGTATTCCTATAGGTATTAATTGTGCTCCTCTTGTTGCAGATTTCTTTTCTGTTGTGAGAGAGACTTCATGTTGTCTTTTTCTGACAATAATCAAGCAGATGTTGTTGAAGCATTTAACTCTACCTCAAGATATCTAGATGTGTTGCTTAATATTGATGATTCTTATTTCGAACAAATGGTCAGTCAGATATATCCCACTGAACTTCAGTTAAATATGGCACATTCCTCAGATACTGAAGCTCTCATTTTGCACTTAGACTAGTACATAACAAATGACATAGTTTCATCTAATATTTATGATATACGGGACGATTTTAATTTTGAAATAGTTAATTGTCCATATATTGATGGAGACGTTCCTCGCTCCCCTTCCTATGGTGTACTATACATTTCGCAACTTATTCGTTTTGCGAGAGTATGTCCTAACGTTGGTGACTTCAACAACAGAAACACATTTTGACTTCTAAGTTATCAAAACAAGGTTATCAATACCATAATCATCGTCAAGTTTTTTCTAAATTTTCTAATTCTGACACTCAGAGTTGGTTGTTTAAAAATACAATGTTTGTTTAAAAACTCTTCTGCAACAAGGCATATCAGAACCTGTATTTTATGGTGATTTAGTTTATAAATTAAAATAAATTAGCAATCAATTTAAAAATATAATTAAACGTTATAAACGGGCGGGATACAACATGGATATCATGCGACAGTCTCCAAGCATAGTTGTAAAACCAATTCACGGTTTATAGCTATGGTTTCCCCTTTAATTGCATGACGGTGGGTCAGGCCTCAGACGCAATGACGGCCTTGACGTAAAGCTTTAATCCGTTGGTTGGTGCATGATGCTTGCCTTTGGCTGGGCCCACCTTAGCCCAACTGTGATTTTTTGCTCTGACTATTTGTGAGTCATGGGACCTTTTCTTTGTTTCATCATAGTGTGTTCATTTGATTAGATTGTTTCTCTGTGATGATGCATTGCATTAGCTAGGAAGGCTCCATGCTAGCTAAACAGTTTTGTGTTATAACAACACCAAAATCTAGGGCGAAAGTTTGGCGCCAGTAAAATGCATTTAAGACCCCCTACGGTAGCTTAGGCTGCTGTTCGTTCCAATGCGATGGTTCTGTTGTTGTTGATTTATTGTTTTATGTACCTCCCGTTGTCTGTGGGGGTTCTGTGTTGGTCTTTGTTTTGGTATGTATTACTTTATGCCCTTTCTAGTTTTGAAATCATCTTGACGAGGAAGAGAGAGCTGGTTGCTGTGCTTTTAATGTCTTTCAGATGTATTATTACTGTGATTGTTCTGTGGCTCGTCCATACGGTGCCGTGGATTTGTCTGCAGTGTGTGATTGTGGTATTTCCTGATCATACTCACTTACTTTTTCATGCATTTTTTCCAAAGGAGGGGAAGAGGTTTCGTACGTCATTGACCTAAACTGAATTGTATGCAATCTAGTAGTTTTGGCTCTTGTAACTGCGTTGTAGTACACAAAAGCATCGCTTCAAAGATAGAAAAAAAACTTTATATGACTCAGTACAGTATACGACCTCACATCAGGCTTATTGTGTGTTTTTCTTAAACTGTGCAACATGTACTGTCCTGCCAGCAAAGAGTGACAGCGACGTCGTGTTTTGTTTACAATTGTTGAGTAAAACATTAACTTGTACACTCCACTTGAGCTAATGTGAATCGATGGATCACTTGCGTATTAATACACAAGTGATCTATCGATTCTAAGTCCCTGATAACTTTGTAAACAAGGCATGACTTCACTGTCACTCTTAGCTGGCAGGACAGTAGTTGTTATGGTTCTAAGGCGGTGGAACTAGGTTGTTTGCAATTCTCTTACTGAGGAAGAAAGAGCTGGTTGCTTTACTTTGATTTTGTTCTTACTGTCGTTAGCATTGTGTGACATTTGGTCTGGGTCTTCACTTTTTGCCAAACCTCGTACCAGTATCCAGAATGAAAAGCTTTAAGCAACAACAGAGCCACCGCCTTACAACCATGCATTACTACCAGTTTAACAAGAGCATAGTTCATGAAATCAAATTTGGGGATATAGCTGTCATGTAAATATAAACAATTTGCCATATAGTGACAGGTATTTTAATACTGATTGGCAGATTGAGATGTTTAAAAGAGGAAAGCCAATTGACATTTTACTTGTTAAGTGTATATTTCAAAATAGGTTTTCTTAATTTCAGTAACATATATTGTTGGAACAATTTTGTATTGCCTCATTGAGGCAATTCCAATGTGCACCTACAACATATGTCCATTCAAGAAATTAGTGTATTTCACCATAAAACAGGGTTCTCACAAACTTCTCAACTACTTTTTATGTTTCAGTGTAATAAGCATGTAGAAATGAACAATTTTTCATGTAGTTTGTCATGCACCTGGGTGACAACAATAGACTTCCTATTTTATGCGTCTGACAGCTTATCTAGAGATGTTTCATTGGAGTATATTGCTAAATTGGTAGTTGCATCGTTGTAAATTGGACAGCAGATGCTTCCACTTGAGTATAAACTGTTCTGGATAGAGAAAAAATATTTAACAAGTCCCGGTTTTTGAAGTCATTGATAAAAGTATTAAGTAGTTCGATTTTATTTAAGTCAATCCTAGTATTAATTCACTAGTATGAGAAACATCGAAAATATGATCAAGGTAAGGTGTACTGAACAAGACAAGCTGTGCATCGAATGCAAATAAATTGATTTATTGGTTTAAAGGCTGGTTACTATTGAGCTTTCATTGGTATTGAATCTAAGAATAGCAGGATGGTCTCGGTAGTTCATTTAACGGTTTACCAAATATATACATATGTTATGTGCAGCTAATGAATCGTAAATAATTTCTTTGAATTTCGACTCAGCTTGGTCCATATTTTTATGGAACGAAACACGAAATACATTAATAAGGTTAAGGCTCATCGTAAGAAAACTGAAATTTATGCTTACGTATTACCAATTGACACAGCTAGAAACTGTTCAAGTTCTTAAAGCAAACGATGGCACGGTTGGCCTGATCAGCCTGTGCATCCGCGTTTGTCTGATCTGGGCTTTCTGTGCCTGTCCAAATTAAGGTGTCTGTACGAAGCATCTAACAGCGGATAATAACATTCATGGTCATTATTTACCCTCGAATGGCACTTTTATACAAATACTCATAAATCAAATGAATGTTTTTCCTACAAAAACAACAAACAAAGAAGTGTGATCCCGAGAGGAGGAGACACAAAACACAGACACTTACACGACTGCAAGAACACAATATATGTAAAGCAACCAGCTCTCTCTTCCTCAGAAAGAGAGATGCAAAAGAGAAATGCAAAACTAGAAAGAACGCCAAGAACTAAATCACAAAACAAGGTCGTAACACAAAATTCTCATACACAATTGGAACAACAGCAAACGATGAATAAACAAAGCCTCAGAACGCCTCCAAAATGAAAATAAACATCAACAACAACTGTATATCCTAAAATCACGATAACGCGCTGACTGGTCAGAATTGTATATATAACATGCCTTTTATGTTCATTATAAGTTTAATTTTGTAGATCTATGTCTATAGCACTATGTGTTTGCTAAAACGTTAACAGTGCACCATCCTATTAACAATCGTGTTTTAACTGGCAAACTCAGTTATATTTTATGCATATGAAATCATGTTAAAATGCATGGACTATATAATAAGCCAGAATTTAAAACCTATACATATTGTTAAGGTTTTCCAGCAAACTCCATTTTAGAAAAAAAATATTTTTTTTGTTTCTTGCACTTACCAAATATAGTATATTCAGTGCATCAACGAAAAACTTCGCAGAAATAACATTTTTGAAAGGCAATAAAAGCTGATTTGCAATTATAGCACTCATTATAACACATTTGCAATAACGAAGAAAGTTATAACAAATGAGTCTTGACTTGTGATTTCCAACAATGTGGTTTTTTTGACAAGTGTAGACTCAGATGAGTATGTACAGCCTCCTTTAAAGCTTAGAAACTCCAAGTAGCTTAACACTCATATAATATGAAAGCGTCTAGCGAATGCTCTGATCAGACTACGCATATGCGCAGGCTGATCTGAGGCTTTGCTGGTCGCACATACCACATTGTTGGCGGCTCAAATTTGTTTTGTGTTTTGTCACCGAGCGTTCATATACTGAAAGGTAGTCAAAGCTAAAACACGCCTCCATAGCTCAGTGGTTAGAGCACTGGTCTTGTAAACCAGGGGTCGTGAGTTCGATCCTCACTGGGGGCTGTCACCTTTTTTTTTCAAATCTTTTTTGAACCGTGTTGAAATACAATAATTTTATTATTTCAGCAATATTATTGTTTCTTATAGATAAGGCACATTCGACATTTACATATTTGTAAGTTTCACTCCAAATTAACCATGATATGATGATAAAGACCCAAAGCCAGTTACACTATTAATGAACCGAGACACAGCAAAAGATAAACTTGGTATGTGCTCCCAGCGAAGACTCAGATCACCTTGCGCTTCTGTACATGGGTAGTGAATGTCCTAATGATTCCTCAAACATACAGCGGAGACTCTGGTCAGACTGCGCCACTGCGCAGACAGTTTTTATGCTTTACTATACCCAGATGCCAATTTGTTCCTTATGCTATTTCCCAGCTCATCTATTCAATTTGAAAAAAAAACAAAAGTGGCCACCATGATTGACACAAACGTCATGTGGTATGCACGTAGAATGAGCCAGCATGCATATTGAGAGGCCAGAAAAAGCATAAGATTTACCCAAAGCTTACCTGCGTTAATGTCGTTGGCTATGGCAGTAAAATGAAATGAACAGAGAGAGAGAGAGACAGACAGACAGACAGACAGACAGACAGACAGACAGACAGAGAGAGAGAGAGAGACAGACAGACAGACAGAGATGGGAGCAGGGGGTGGGAGAAAAGGAAAACTGAAAAGAAAAGTCTTTAGGTTTAAATTTGGTTTACTCTTCTTATAACTGAAATTCATTTTCTATTCTGCAAGACTAATATATACACATTTTATTTTATATCTTTTAAGTGTTTGCATTTTTGTAAAAATTACCAGGCAATAAATCTTACTGTGACAGTTTACGCATTTCTGATTTTCAAGTACCCATGAAATAGGAAACATCATTTCAGCATATACAAATTGACAAACTCTTCAGATTAACACATATATATGAAATTTCATTTTCCCCAGTCTTCCCACCCAGCTTTATACATTAAAACTGGAACGTGCAAACAATCGCATAACCAATTGCTGCATTGGACAGCTCAAACAACGTAGTCCTTGGTAAGCATGTTTCTGTAGGCGCCGTCTTGTCAGGATTTACACTATTTGTCATTCACTTCTATTTTTACACATCTCATTTCGTAGTCAAATTTACTTGTTCGATTTTCAGGACAATTTTTATAAGGTGTTCAGATGTGAGTGAATTGTCATGAAATGTAGCACTGCATTCCTTCAGTCTTGAATTCTTGTATACTTTATTTGTAATACACTCTTCCAATTGATGGTCTGGCCAAATAGATGGCAATCCGATTCGAAAAAGATGCATATTTTTGGTTTTGTTGGCATTTTTGAGTACATTTGTGAGACCACTTTTAACATAATATTTAGCATGTGTAAAAAGCTATAGGGGTGGATGCCAAGTCTGAATTTGCATATGAAGGCCAGAAATTAGGTCAAAGGTCATTGAGTGCAAAAATGAGAAAATATGTACTACTGTAAAACAACTTTATCTATTTATATGTAAACATATTTCATTTCAAACCAAATTTTGTATGCTTATAGTTATAAGTCTGAAAAACATTCAGTCTGAAAAACATTGAGAAAATGTTTTTATAACTAAATATTCATATGTCGACTTTAAAATGGGGTCAAAGGTCATCAAGTGCAATAATCGGAGCATTTTTACAAACTGTGTTTCTTTTTTTTCTCTGGTCCAACAACAAGATTTACTTCAAACTCTAAAAAGGGTAGAAGTCTTTCAGAAGGCTTTAGTTAACATGTTTATCATTAAAGGAACCTCTTTGGAAGCATTCTTTTATGGATTTTACTAAGACGAACATCATAAGTTTTGTGCAAATCTGATGAAAATTCTCCCTCAATTGGGCTAAACTGAGATATATGGGCTACTTTGAGAGTTTGCTGCACCTCTCAGAAAGTAAAACTATTTTTAGTTTTGGGCATGTATTGGGCCTTAGAAACTCATGATTAACTAAGTTTTCTGTGGTATTTTTTCTGTAAATCACCTGTAATCAACGTTACCCTACTGACATTGAAAATAACAGTACACGCAATAGAAGGCTAATGTTGATTTATTCTAATAGTCTTAGTGAAACAGTTTAAGCATTAAATGTTTAAACTAGACATATAAATTAATTGCATACATCTGTGATATGTATTTCTGCTCATCAGCGATACTTATGTTACTTTTTATACTAAATTTCAGATAATGACTTCACAAATGACATGCATTAGAATAAACCATGATACCTGACCTGAAATATACATAATACTGATCTATTTTCTAATTGAAGACGTTTATTTTCATACATTTGAAGTTGTTTATAACTTTTAATTTGCAATGGAGTGAAATAAAGTGATATTTCAATATGCTAATTAGTATTTAATTTGTACTGGCTCCAGCATAATTGCTTACAGATTCATTTTTCTATTATTTACATTGCATTGGAATTGGCAAAATATCTTTCATAATGAAATCAAATTATAACTATATTAACAATAATGCATCTTAAATTGCTGCACATATATTAATGAGGTAACGTCGGTAACAAAAGGTGCCTTACATAGATGGATAAAGTAGTAAATTGTTGTAAGGCTTATATAAAATTTGGGTCTGCTCTCCACAATTCGCTTACATATACTACACACATTTTATTCTATATAAGACTTTATTTAAAAGAGTGCTATGGGTTGGTCTGCAATATGTGAATGTGGCATTTCCTGGTCTTACTTAATTACTTTTTGTAATTTGCTTGGTTCTTTTACATTCATATTGCAGTTTTCGGATTTCTACCAATGGCACATAACGTTTAACATGCAATCTACATCATGATTCAAATATTGACTTAATATCAATAATTTACTTAAAATAGCATAGCAATATTTCATACATCTAGTGGCAAGGTAGGAATTAAGGCAGGGGTAGTCCTGAGTGTCTTCTATAGCAGGTATAGGTTTTTGAAAATTGCAAATATAACATCGTAGTACAGAACCAGCATGGTTTATGTCCAAATATAGGATGTTACATAGATCTAGAACTAAAGATTTTCCTTGTATGCTGAATTCTTTTAATTTTTACTTTTCACTGTTGACGATTGCATTATAAAATTAATTTATCATCTGTCCCCATTAAAATCTTCTAAGTTTTGTTGAACTAGATTTCAAATCATATTGTAATGATAATTATCTTATTATATTCTGCAGCAATTCTGATAGAAACCATTCTCCTTGTTAATTATCTTAGACTAAGGTTGGTTGAGGTAAGGTTACCTGAGCCATGTAGCAGTCTTGTAAAACATCTGAACATATTTCATTGTAACATAAACAACAAATCATTCGAATGTTAGTGATACTTTATTTTAAAGATCAGTTGATTGTTTTATTCTTAAGCATGAAACAAAACATGACTCCCAAAATTCACTAGTATGGTTTGCATCTCTGAAACTCAGAGATTAAACTGAATGTTGAAAAAGTAGTGTCACACACAGCTGATTTCTTTGCTTTTCTTATTCACAAGGTTGTTTGTTTTTAGTTTTGTTTATGCACTTTTTGATTTTGTTGAGCTATTTGTAACTCTAGGACATGTTTTATATATGTCCTATGAAAAGTGAGTTATAAGACAAAAGACAAATTTTATTTAAAGTTGGAGAGTATAAACATAGATAACATTAGCTATGTATAGCTATTTACCGACTAATTATGGTCTATTTGTTGGTTTTAAAAGGTTTAGTTAAATAGGCGTATTGTGATAGTCTTAAATATATATGCAAAACCATCGAAAATGTGAACAACATTGCTGACAACAGCTTGCAGAAAGCGTTTTAAGCATAAACTTGCTCACTCTTGTACCTATATCCTTGTAGATATTTGTGAAGACGAACACTGTTTGAGGACTGTCTTGTATATAGTGAAAGGAAAGTAGTTCAGTTTTATTTCAAGAGTAATGCCATATTTAAACTATACATTTCGAGTATGTTACCAGTTACAATTGCTATCCAATCTGATATATTGCACTTGTATCTACGAACAGTAGATGTATACATTAATGTAAGTCACCTACCCTATATGCAATCAATCCCTGTCTTAGCAAATTGTCATCGTTAACAGATATATACTACACTAGAACAAACGAGTTAACTAACTTAGGATCTTATATACATCAAGCAAATCAGAGATGTTAAACCAATTGATTATGCTAGTAAATGTACATATTAGATAACCATTTTGGGACACATTTACTCAAAACACTTAGAATTGACCCCAAACTGATGGAAACTATGAACACATTCAAATCATCAGGTGCTCCAATATGGTGAATCCCTGTGTTCCCAAGAAGTCACCAGACATCTTTTTTGGGGAAATTTAATTTGGAATAAGTTGCATTGGCATTTTACAGTTAAAAGAATTACATAAAGAAACACATGCACATAGCCTCATAGCATTTGATCTCTATCAACATTGCAAAAGATAGTAAGCAAAATATGTTTAATAATGATACTTAGAATTGAATTTATCTACACTGAAACAATTACAATGTATAAAAAGTTGCGCTGTGAAAGACATTGATATATATTTTATGGTATCTTAAAATTAGAGATTACCTTTAATATCATATCTATACTGCTTCTATATATGGATGAATACGTTTTCACAAGCAGCCTGATTTCAAAGAAATGCTGCCTTTGAATCAACATCATTTCATTAATACGTGCAAATGAAAGGACGCCCCTACAATTAAATGTTTAAAGTTATATGGAGGATTACCCTTAATGTCAGGGCTATTTCCATTACATAACCCACAAAAAGTTAACAATGTTTTCACTGGATGGTCATTATTAGAAATGTACCTGTATATTAGCTCTATGTTATGTATGTTACCATCTGCTATTAGGCCGATGTGAAGACCAATGTGACGATATATTCCTGCCAGTATATGGTATTTACCATATTCTATTATAGTTGCAACACGCCTGATGTTTTATGAAAGGAGGCTTGGTCTTTGTGTTTTCATGAAGCTATACTTAGTATATGTAATTAGCAGGTAGTGGCCTTGTTTTACAATTACTCATAGATGGGAACAAACACAACAAATGTGTGAAATGAGAAAAGAAATATATGTTAGTCCTATAAGCATGAGATCATGGCCAAGTCCTTCATGAAAGCTGTAGCTTGGAACATATACCTTTGAGAAATGACTCAATTTCAGATTGTAAAATGTAACGTTAGTAACAACTTAAACACATCTTATGTATTAAAGGATAGATACTTGCATAAAATGACGTATTCATACAAAGCATCAAGACAAAAAAATATTTCTTTAAAATGAAATGGTTATTCTCAGTTGTATAACATTTTAATTGATTTTATACAGTAACGTACTTTACATGCCTATTATGAATATTTGACCCTGGGAAACTTAGTAAATCATTGCTTTCCAAACACGATAGTCACACCTAGCAGGATAGCAATAAAAACAATTGTTCCATTAGGATAAGAGGGAACTTAAAGTTTGAATTTTGACCCTATATAAATAACATATTGCTACAATTTTCACCGATTTTGCACTTAAATGACCTTTGATCCAATCAAACATCATGCCTTGATGATGCTGTTTGTTTATATAGCATGGCTGTATTATCCAAAAGAGATTTTGCATTACTTTGAATCATAATTTTGGATAGCTAATTGATAAAAACGCTTCAATCTGACGTATATACAAGAATTTGCACTCAGTTGACCTTTGACCTAATTCTGGGACTTTGGGGCATTTCCAGACTTGGCATCCACCCCAATCCTTCTTAAAACACATCAAGATACACTTTGAGCATGGATGCCAAAATGTACTCAAAAATGCCAACAGATTTTTTTTCAGGCTCTGGATGGCCAACTATAAAGGTATATCTTGTTTACCGAAGAAAGCAAATAATGCGCCCGTGACCAGACTATTTCTAGGAGTAGTCTGGTCAGGGACTAATTTGTTTGCTCATACACTTCCTGTCGGAGTGATTTGATTTGTTGGCACTTACACCTGCGGGGCTCGATGTCCAGTGTCGTCTGAACCACAAATGCCTTAATTTTTCATAATGTATAAGACCAGCTAACTAAGGCTCTGGAGAAACCTGGTCTGCACCTTGACAACTTGCGTGCAAAAGTTATGGGCACCGTGAACTAATTATTTATCCCATTGACCCCAATGGTGAAACCCTAGTTTTTGACAGTTTATTCTGCATCTCACAACACATGTGGGGCATCACCATATGCCTTAAGTTCAAGCCAAAACATGAATAAGGGGAAAAAGAAAGGAAAAAACATACCTTCACCCGCTCTTTTTTCAATTATTGCATGTTGTGTAATGGCTAACATATTTTGGGAAAACCCCGTCCTGGCTCAAATTAGAAATCACCATTTTTACTTTTTGGTCCAGAAAAACACAATATAAATGCATCTGGTAGTAAACTTCACACCAATTTGAAGAAAATTAAATTTTTCATCTGCTAGAGAGAAAAAAAATATATTTTTACTTCAGCAATATCATCCAATCAGAAGCATCCATTGCCAAATAACAGCCTCGGAGCTCCTCTCAGTTTTTGACTCATGGGATATGTTGCTATAATTAGTTCCCGGTTCCCTATACTAGAACCCAATTCCTTCAATTCTATAAATAAAACCCTCAAAGTTAATATTTAGGGTCTTCCTATATCAGCTTTCAATTTTTTCAAACATTCATTCATCACACTTTTTTTCGACAGGTCGGCAAAAAATTGAGTCGGGGCTCGGCGGACACGTCCGATACGAGGCAATTCTGAGAAAAACCTTTGGAAGTAATATCCCACTGTTGTCAAGTGTGTTCCTTTAGAATGACTATTCAAACAAACCAGAATTCTGAACCTACATAGGTACTAAAATGCATCATAGGATGTAAAAAATACATTTTACAGGAGACAATACAGCCGATTTAGAATGTCTACCCCCATTAGAGTAGAAAAAAAGGATATTTTTGTCTATTTTTGGGTCCGGTTCAGTCAAATGTGGGGAAGAATGTCAGTTTTAGGCCTCAGAAGTACACAATACCCTTCAATATAAAAAGATACCATGCAAAAAGTGGATTTTAAGGAAAATAGACAACCCAAAGGTGTCAAAATGGTGAATGGCATTGATCGGCCGACAATTTTTACATTTTCAGTGAATCAGATGGCCATTTTTTCCTTTAAAATGAGGTTCAATTTGGCATAAAAACCTCTAATTTGATTAAATAAACTTCTGTTTGGCTGAAATGTATTTGCCTTTTGCAGAGAAAACCACTGTAAATGCTCCAGGGTGACTACTTATACACCCCACCCTCTCCCTAAAACACATAAAATCTAAAAACTGGCATTTTTTGAACTTTTGGGAACAAGCTGGGGCCAGAATTAGTTCATTTCAGCTTCAAACTTGTGAAATACTCACTAAAACTATCCATTTGATTCCTCTGGCATGTCTCTTAGTGAAAAAATGAACATTCTCTCAAAAGTGACACAAATGGCCTTGAAAATGTAAACGACCTTCTTTCGGTATAGGGCACCGTGAACTAATTATTTATCCCGTTGACCCCAATGGTGAAACCCTAGTTTTTGACAGTTTATTCTGCATCTCACAACACATGTGGGGCATCACCATATGCCTTAAGTTCAAGCCAAAACATGAATAAGGGGAAAAAGAAAGGAAAAAACATACCTTCACCCGCTCTTTTTTCAATTATTGCATGTTGTGTAATGGCTAACATATTTTGGGAAAACCCCGTCCTGGCTCAAATTAGAAATCACCATTTTTACTTTTTGGTCCAGAAAAACACAATATAAATGCATCTGGTAGTAAACTTCACACCAATTTGAAGAAAATTAAATTTTTCATCTGCTAGAGAGAAAAAAAAATATTTTTACTTCAGCAATATCATCCAATCAGAAGCATCCATTGCCAAATAACAGCCTCGGAGCTCCTCTCAGTTTTTGACTCATGGGATATGTTGCTATAATTAGTTCCCGGTTCCCTATACTAGAACCCAATTCCTTCAATTCTATAAATAAAACCCTCAAAGTTAATATTTAGGGTCTTCCTATATCAGCTTTCAATTTTTTCAAACATTCATTCATCACACTTTTTTTCGACAGGTCGGCAAAAAATTGAGTCGGGGCTCGGCGGACACGTCCGATACGAGGCAATTCTGAGAAAAACCTTTGGAAGTAATATCCCACTGTTGTCAAGTGTGTTCCTTTAGAATGACTATTCAAACAAACCAGAATTCTGAACCTACATAGGTACTAAAATGCATCATAGGATGTAAAAAATACATTTTACAGGAGACAATACAGCCGATTTAGAATGTCTACCCCCATTAGAGTAGAAAAAAAGGATATTTTTGTCTATTTTTGGGTCCGGTTCAGTCAAATGTGGGGAAGAATGTCAGTTTTAGGCCTCAGAAGTACACAATACCCTTCAATATAAAAAGATACCATGCAAAAAGTGGATTTTAAGGAAAATAGACAACCCAAAGGTGTCAAAATGGTGAATGGCATTGATCGGCCGACAATTTTTACATTTTCAGTGAATCAGATGGCCATTTTTTCCTTTAAAATGAGGTTCAATTTGGCATAAAAACCTCTAATTTGATTAAATAAACTTCTGTTTGGCTGAAATGTATTTGCCTTTTGCAGAGAAAACCACTGTAAATGCTCCAGGGTGACTACTTATACACCCCACCCTCTCCCTAAAACACATAAAATCTAAAAACTGGCATTTTTTGAACTTTTGGGAACAAGCTGGGGCCAGAATTAGTTCATTTCAGCTTCAAACTTGTGAAATACTCACTAAAACTATCCATTTGATTCCTCTGGCATGTCTCTTAGTGAAAAAATGAACATTCTCTCAAAAGTGACACAAATGGCCTTGAAAATGTAAACGACCTACTTTCGGTATAGGGCACCGTGAACTAATTATTTATCCCATTGACCCCAATGGTGAAACCCTAGTTTTTGACAGTTTATTCTGCATCTCACAACACATGTGGGGCATCACCATATGCCTTAAGTTCAAGCCAAAACATGAATAAGGGGAAAAAGAAAGGAAAAAACATACCTTCACCCGCTCTTTTTTCAATTATTGCATGTTGTGTAATGGCTAACATATTTTGGGAAAACCCCGTCCTGGCTCAAATTAGAAATCACCATTTTTACTTTTTGGTCCAGAAAAACACAATATAAATGCATCTGGTAGTAAACTTCACACCAATTTGAAGAAAATTAAATTTTTCATCTGCTAGAGAGAAAAAAAATATTTTTACTTCAGCAATATCATCCAATCAGAAGCATCCATTGCCAAATAACAGCCTCGGAGCTCCTCTCAGTTTTTGACTCATGGGATATGTTGCTATAATTAGTTCCCGGTTCCCTTATGTCCCTGGCGAGACTGCGCTGACGAGTCCCGCTATTTACAAACGAAAAAATGTTGTTTTCTTTAATACTTAAGGCTAATTCAATTGCCACTTGATTTTTCATGGTCAAGGTTAAGGGTAGATAAAATTTCACTTTAGCCCTCATTCTATTCCGCCCACTATTTGTTTAACAGTTTAGCCTAATTTGCTTAAAAAAAGCCATAGTCTATGTGTTATATCAAAACCAGTTAATGTGGTTACTCTAAACATTGACATACTCCACATGGGAAACTTCTAGGGCTTACTGAGCCAGCATACAATTTCGGTTCACTATCGGACTACCAGCGAAACGCCTTTAAATGGCGTATCGCTGGTGGACCGAAAGTGGCCCGCTTCGGTATGTTAGCTTGGTTAGTCAGTCAGATATGAAGGAATGTTCCGTTCTCATCATCAGACTCAGTCACTGCCTAGTAATGATCTTGGCTTTGAATTGGGTTAACAAAAACGATACATTGTCTTCATGTAAGGGGTCTGCCAATGATGCATTGCAAGCCCGATTGCAAGTGGGATGAGACTCACTATTAAACTGGGCAGGGGATGCAAATACAGTAAAACCTGTGTAAAACGGCCACTCAAAAATAGACAAAATAAAGGTCTTAATGGCAACTGATAGCTTAATGAAGGTCGAAAGTATTGCAGAGTGCTCCCAATTCTGTAACACTTTTGACCTGTATTAAGCGACAATTGGTCTTGAAAACCATTTTTTTTGTCTTTTTGAGAGTGGCCGTTTTACACAGGCTACCATTTCCAGCCTTTCTAGACAAAAGTAAGACAATCACATGTCCCACTGCATTCAGATAGGGAATTGTCATACGTTCTAGCAATACTAACATCCCGTGCAAGCCATTAAGCACAGACTTTTATATAACCTGAAAAATGTCAATTAAAGCATGTAATTCAGATTGCACATTTTCTTACAACCGTAGAACCAATTCCTTTGTCGAAAGTCATTTCAATATGCCAAAAACACACACAAAACAACACACAATTAGAACAACAAACTATGAATTACCAACAATATAACAGCAGACGCAGTCATAAGGTCATATACTACATTCAGAAACTTGTCCCTAGATTGTGCTGTTCTTAAAATGCAAAAAATGTTTAGCTCGCATGGAGATTTCTACCTTTCTATCAACATAGAGAAACAATCAAATAAAATGTACTAACCGAGATCAAACAAAGATAATTGCTCACAGTCAGAGTTAAAGAAAACCACTTGTTGAGCATCGGCTGACCAAGTCAAAGACAAGCGTCAGACACCAATCCACCAATAGAAGTTTTAGTTTCAGGGTCGTCAATGAGTCTTGGGCCTGATCTACCATTGTGCAAAGGGGGGAAGATGCAGGCATAGCTATAAAGCGTGATAGGGGTTATACTTTGGAATGTAGGCTGTCGTATAATACGTTTACCCATGTCATAGCCCACTCTTTCATAACGGTTGATTATATTTGAGCCGTGGCATGAGATTTCCACCAATGTGGTATGTGCGACCAGCAAAGCCTCAGATCAGCCTGCGCATACGCCGAACTTACGCGCAGTCTGATCAGAGCCTTTGCTAGCCGCTTGAATATTAAATGAGTGTTAAGCTACTGACTGAACATAATTTGGAGTTTCTAAGCTTAAAAGGAGGATGCACAGGCTCGTCTGAGCCTGTACTTGTCAAAATGACACATTGTTGGAAATCAGATGTCATGGCTCATTTTGGAATTGATGAGTAAAGGCTTTCCAATGATTCTTTTGAATTATAAACTTAATTACCAATATGGCCTGTAGTAAAACCAGATGCTACAGTTGTCTTGTGGAGCATGTTGCATTTGTCTACGTTGTTTGTTGATGTCCTACTGGTTAAAAGTATAGAAGAAGTCAAAGATCAAGAATCGATACAATCAAGTATCACACCTGACCCGGGACACCATATGGGAAAGTGACAAAAGCACAAGAAAACACAACCCTCAAGAGATCCAACGGGTCAGCCCTTTCACAGCAGGTGATTACAAGGCTGCAGAAAACAGACAAGACAGCAGAACAAAGACAAACATGAAACATAAATAACAAAACGAATCCACAAAAGAAGCACCTTGGAACTGTTAGTTAAAACAATAATCGAGGGCTTATCATATTTAATGGTACCAGCCTCACCATTAATTCTGATATGGATCAAGGCACATAGCTGTTTGGTTCGTATGAAATATCGCTAAATGGTGTTTTTAAAACTAATCGTTGACCCCAGAGCGATCATGACGAAACCACAGTGTAAACGCTAATTTTTCGTCCACTAGCCATATATGGCAAAATAAAGTTGGGTTGATTAACATCTGACCATGTCTGCAACATGTGCCTGAAATTGATGAAAACACATGCCCAGTAATGAAACATGTTATTAAAGAAATAATGGTCAGACGACAGCTGCCCCCAACATGAACATTTTAACAGAAACAAAGAACATACCCACACATGCACACATGCTCTTAATTCAACAGTTGTCCACTCACTCGGATGAACTCGGACTAACGTATTGACCTCTTCTGACCTGTTGGAATTGCGGTTACGTCACACGAAATTGCGCATCACCTGACAGACTGTGTCCCGGTAACCATTATGTTTGGAAGACATTTTGACAATACAAAAGACGAGGTTGAGATATTAAAGAAATATTAAATGGCAATAGATTTCACGGTGAGATTCGCATTTCTATTCTTTTCACCTGCTAATGTTGAAATCTCGTCTTCAACAGATGGAACATTGAAGGGCACTTGAATCCATCTTTCAGCAGACGAGACATTTAAAGGGAACCAGCTTAGCGGAAACTGTGTGCAACTGACGCTTGTTCTATTTCTATACGGGAACATGTAGCATCAAAGAACCGCTCATTTGGTACCCTGGTTGAAATCAGTGAATCGGAATTGAATACATCTTTCATTGCCAGCTTGGAGACGCTTTGTGCCCTCGGGGCCAAGAACTGTCACTTGTCGCGTGCCCTGCACGAGGTTATTATCAGTCTTAATTGGACTAAATTTTAGGGCAAGACATAATACCCGAATCTTTTGGAGTCCCACTGTTTGATAACACCAAGGTAACTGTTTTTTCTTTGTGACAGTGCACCCTGATGCTCAGGTGACCAGACACATTATTTCATTTTAATTGCATGGGGTTTAAACGTCTGTGAAGAATCCTTTCTTAAAATAGTTAGATGGATGATGTTTAAGTGCGCAGTTTTATTTTACAGTTAAAATTACGGTTCTGGACTAAAAGGCCAAAGTTGGGTCACAGTCAGACATTTTCACGTTGGACAAATGTAAGATGTAACTGTAATACACTTTTGTGCTTGAAAACAGTTTTGAGAAAATAATAAGAATGAAAGTCAAATTACAAGAATGTTTGTATGACCGTATGTATAGATCTCACACAGTAAGAGTATTGTCCGTCATGGATAGAGTCCAATAGAAAACAGGTGTAGCAGCTTAATACCGTTATTTCATTCATTCATTCAAGTTCATTCAGAAAAAAAACAAACACTGCAGGTAAAACAATTGTACGGATTTAGCGATAAATAATGATCATGGCATGTAAATCCTCGATGGCTCAGGAGGTAGAGAGGCAACTGTAATAATATGCACGTGAGCTATGTAAAAAGTTAAGGGTTCGAATCCCATTGTTTAGCATTTTATAGGCTTATTGATATGCTCTTTTTTTCATTTGTTTCCATTGTGTATTTTCTTATTCTAGATATTTTCTTATTTTGTGTATTTTTCTTTACATTTTTTAATATTTTATTTTTTTCGATTTTTATATTTAATTTTTTTAACGAATAGTATTTTATTTCAATATATATATGATATAAAAAGGTCATAAAATAATGCCAGCATAGTGAGATTTTGATCGCAATACTGAGCATCAAAGGATCAGGTGAGCATGCAGAAATACGCAAACTCACCAGAGCGTTTGCCGCTCTCATACACAACGTACTGTGTGGATGTAGATGAAGACTCATTTTAACTTTAGTTATTGCATAAAAACCCGTGTCGCACGCTATTAACAACCGTGTTTTAACCGGCAAAAACCCATGTATTAATCAGGCATTTTACGTGCTGTTGATGCACGGCTTTTCTACTTTACATATACGCATTCTAGGCCGTTATAAAAATTGACGTAATCAACAGTAGCGTGAATAGAAATGAACGTAATTCAGTGGCGTTAGGATGACGTAAGTTTTTGCTCTGGAACAGGCTTTTTCAAAACCTACGAATCCTTCATGCTTTTGCGCGCCATTATAGTAATGCAAAAATGAACTTTTCGAAGCGTTTTCCCAAAGTTTTCAAGTGACAATATGACTTTATGCAATAATAACGATCAAACATAGTTTTCTGATACACTAACGTCTGCTAGACCCTTCGTGGGTCGTTAAAACCCTCGCCTTTAACAGATTTTCCTGTAAAGCCTGACATAAGCATTTTTGTTCAAAGGCGGATCCACGACTCCAGGAGAGGGGATTCAGATAAATTAGGGAGGGGGTCGATTTGCAGATGATCTCTCATTTTTCTTGAATATCCCTTTAAAAATGAAATAATCTGTTCCAAAGCCCCCTGAACCCCTTCTGGATCCGCAACTGTTTGTTACAGCGCTAGGTAATTCAAACTGCCCACTTAAGGAGTAAGAAAAAGAAAAAAAAAGAAAATAAAAACTCAGGGATTCGAACCCTCAGAAAAAAATACAGGTTCGAATATGTTAATAGCGCTACTTAACCACTGGACCACTGGTCTATGACACCCAATGATAGCTTTAATGCATTAGTTACGATATAACTACCAATATCCTCGTTTGCTTACCTGTCTAAATGCGGGATTACCTTTTATTGTCAATAGACCTCTCCGATTACAGTTATAATTAGTGACGTCACTGTACTCTATACAAATTTTACCTATACCCAATGGATTTTACTCATTTCAATACAATAAAAATAGTAAGTGAGTTACCCGGAAGACAAACCAAGCAAAGCAACCAGCTCTCTCTTCCCAATCAAGATGATTGCAAAGCTAGAATGGACATAAAGTTACGTACAACAAAACATACAACAATTAAGACTCCCACAACGGGAGTAACAATCAACAAAAACCAACAACAACAGAAACACCGCCTTAAAACGGACAGCAGCCTTAACCACCGGGGGGGGGGGGTGGGGGCTTAAATGCATTTCACTGGTACCAAATCTTCGCCCTAGATTCTGCTGTGGTTGAAGTACAAGAAATGGAGGCCTTCTAACTATTACAATTTATCATATGGAGAAACACTCTAATCAAATTAACACACCACGAAGAAACAAAGAAAAGGGCTCATGGCTCCTCTTGGTAGCATAGCTAGGCTAAGGTCTGTGATATTTCTTTGATGTTCGTGGACAATATGATTGAGCTTTCTTTTATTTTTAGGTTATTGTATTAATTTCAAGAACAGAACAGAAAACGTAACTAAAAATTCCAATAGACGTTAACGACCATGAGGATACAACAGAATAATGTATACAAACCTGGCAGATGACAGTGTAGTATTTGACAAATGTGTAAATATTTCATATCAGTGGTGGAGAAGGTTTATAAATGCATATGTCGATAAGCCTCCTGATAAGACTCAGTCATCAAAATAGTTTTATTATTCCTGCACAGAACATATGTTGTTAAAGATCAACTGAAAATGTTAAAACAAGTTTTTAACCAAATATTTCAGATAATAGCTGTTATTGTTAGAAAGAGATTGCTAAAAACCGCATCTAAAACTTCCAATCCATTCAAAAGATCTGCCTATTTGAATAATTTCGGACTGGAAATTTCTCCCCAAAACAGACTTGAAAAACTAAAAATTGATCTATCCAATAATGCATCATTCTGTGATGCCATATGAGATTTGAAAAATTTCAATGAATTTAAATATTTGCAAATTAAAAGAAGTTGTCAAACTTTAGAATGATTTTCTGCGAAACAAAGAACATTGATCCAGCATAAATGGTTTTCTGTATATTCAATTTCATTTAATTAAATTTTTATGCTTTAAATTCAAATTTAAATAAAAATTTAAATTCACTTTTACAATGCATTTCTTATTCTAAATAATACAAAAATGATTTAATCCAGTTTGTACGTTAACTAATTTTGAAACATTGAAAAGATAATCCAAAAACATGTCGTCTGAAAGGAAAAAAATACTTTTTAAAACTTCAAAGCAAAATATTAAAATTCAATTTCTCACTTTTCTTTGCAAATTTACCAAAAATCATTTAATCGGGCAAAATTTAATTTAGGCAATTAAAACATTGGCATTTTCAAACTGAAGATATACTTTTCAAACACATAGTTTGATATGTATGAAATTAAACCACCTTTTTAAATCCTAATATGACATCACAGAATGGTGCATTGTGGGATACAATCTATTTCTAGTTTTCCAAATCTATTTTGGAAAACCAAAACCAAGTCTGAAATTCAATCGGCATAACTTTTTTAATAATTGGATTTTATTGACGCGGTTTTCAGCAATTTGTTGTATGATAGAAGCTGTTTCATTTCAATTCATTTCTAAACCCTTTATATATGATCCTTAATGCTCAAGATTGAGAATCGATGAATGGTTTGTATATTATTGAGCACAAATTTTCCATGTACTATTTTACATTTCGTGACGCATTACAAGGCATTTTGTTTCTGAAATATAATCTATGTATACTATCTTATATGAGTGGAACTTCTAAGATTCAAAAATCCTGAAATTAGTATGTTTGAGTTCTAAATCAACAAATGCCTAATTTCACGATAAATGGACTTAGTTCTAAAGGTATAAACCAGAGTTTGGAGCGTAGAATTGTATTTGTTATCTAACAATTCAGCTGAAACATGTGTTTTGTGTGCTCAAAAGAACCGTCTCATTAAGACGGTTCCTTTGAGTACCCAAAACATTAAGTTTTGTTTAGGAAATAAAAAAAATAGTTTTCAATTACGCACCTGTATCTGGAGTCCAGAATTCGGAACTAAACTTCTTGAACACGGAAGTTAATACACTGTGCATAATTTAGTGCTATGGGGCTGGCCTTTTATGGAAATTCAGTTTCAGCATCCTAAATTTAGACAATATCCTGATTTTTTACTCTTGTTTATATATTTACCACAAATTATATCATTTAAAATCACAGATTTAGTAGTGTAAATAAGCGCATTTGATTTTTTACGCAGAACTTATGGAATGAAAAGGTTTACCAAATAACATGTTTCGTCACGGATAAGGGACACTTTATTACATGTTTACTGACCGGAAAGACATCGCAACTGTTGAATTAAATTTATAAATCATATTTCTACCATTTAAATCCCATAAAAACGGATCCAGGCTGAGTTGACCCGATGAGAACATGCCCCGTCCATTCTTGAGGCCAGAAGTTTAACCTTTGCATGTTTGAAGGTCAAGCGATCAATTACATCCTGGGTCGTCCTAATTGAATTGTAGGGGCACATCTTAGTTGGTCTTACATGCTCGTCACCATTAATTAAGCTGTCCGGGTCTGTTTACCTGCCAAAAGTTATTGAAATTAGTCTTCAAACAATAAAATTCACTCATCCAATTTCTGCTGCATTCAAACCGAATCGAATATCGACCATCTGACATATCTGTCTTGCTTGTATGCGCATCTGCTGTCACGTGACAGGTGATAAACTTCCGGTCGGCCGTGCAATCACCCCAACAACGGTGAACTTTGCGACATAGCTCTAAAGGGGACAACATAGTGTTTGGATACAAAACGGTGATAAATGATACGGCAATAAACCCCTAAGAGGAGCCAACATTAAATTTGAATGTTTAACTTCACATTTTACTGCGAAACTATGATTTACATATACAGCGTTTTCAGTGATCTGGTAGTTTGGCTTTTCCTGGTCATGTTCATTTTTTTTCAATTATAATTGCGTTTTGTAGTTGTATATGCGTTTTAACCCTTTTTGGATCAATAGAATTTTCCATAATAATTGACACAGTTTAGTCAGGATGGTCCATTGTATACACTGAGGGGTCATATGTTATAACTTCTAAAATATGTTGAATATCTATTTTGTCTTAGGAAACAATGCAGACTCTTTCAACTGGGTCTTCACTTTTTGCCAAAATAGCCATTTAGGGGTTTCCGGTCTCCAAAGGGCTAAACACATGGTAAACATGTGCCGATCCAGAGGGGGGACAGGGGTCCGGACCCCCCTGAAAAATCACATAAATATAGGGTTTTCTAGCAATACAGGTCCGGATCTCCTGAAAAATAGCAGCTACATGTACCAAGCCAGCATTCAATGTAGGACCATCATCGGCACGCCAGCGAAACGCCATTTAATGGAGTTTCGCTGGCGGGCCGATGGTGGCTCCTCCCTCCCCTCATCAACTAAAAAAAGTTGTCAAAGTTGGACCCCCTCTGACAAAACTTTCTGGATCCGCGCATGGTAAACGCAGCGATGATATTGGACAGAAGTTTAATAACACTTCATTTGTAGGGAAAATAAAACTACATTGACATGTCCATAAGTAAGTGATCAGGACCAGAAAATCCCACAATCACACACTGCAGAACAACCCAGGGCACCTTGAGGAAGATTCAAAGAACACAAACAGCCATATGACATCAAGAAGACAATTAAAGTAAAGCAACCAGCTCTCTTTTCCCAAGCGATATGTTGCAAAACTTGAAACGTCAACAACCAAGGACCAAACACAAAAAACACAAACAAGAAAGTACGCATTATAAGCTCTTGGGTACATGGGACGTTGGCTGGTTTGTTTGTATCACATATAAAATAACATCGGTTAAATGTTTTCCACTCAAACAACTGAGAGTGACATACGTTTGATATATGACAAGGGTAAGTTGCTTTTCAGGAGGGAAATTGAATCAATAGAATTATTGCAAAAAAACAAAGCAAAAGCTCACGAGTAAAGGTCATGTGATGCTCAATCAGGTATACTATAAGATGCCTTTGGACAACACGTCGTGCTTGTTCTGGGTCGAAAACTGCCATTGCCATTCAAACAACTGAGAGTGACATACATTTGACATATGACAAGGGTAAGTTGTTTTTCAGGAGGGAAATTAAATCAATAGAAACATTGTGGAAAACAAAACAAAAGCTCATGAGTAACGGTCATGTAATGTCCAATCAGGT
This sequence comes from Loripinus fragilis, assembly GCA_964019695.1. NCBI lineage: Eukaryota > Metazoa > Mollusca > Bivalvia > Lucinida > Lucinidae > Loripinus > Loripinus fragilis. The sequence goes on from OZ026517.1 coordinate 91,472,435, forward strand.
ATACTACAGGATGCCTTTGGACAACACGTCGTGCTTGCTCTGGGTCGAATACTATACTGTTTGCAAAGGTTATCAGCAGACGACAGAAGTTTTCGCTAGCAACGAAAGAGTAGCCTGGGTTCCAGTCTGATCATTTTTCCTTCTTTTTTATTTTCCGTTTCTTGGTCAAAAATGACAATATTAATCGAAGTCAATAACGGTTAACCGATACCTTTGGTGTGGTATATTTTTATTCTCTTGTGTTTTTAGAATATTAGCATTAGAATTTTATTATCAAAATATTGACGACTGGACACAGGCTAGGAAAGAGTTAAGGCTGATTGTTGCGCGATCCTCGACTGTCATTACAATTTTCGATTGCCTCATAGTATCAGCTTTAGTTTAAACTTTCATTTCATTTTGTATAACAACATACGTAAATACAATACAAAAAATACGCATACAGATCATTTCGTCTATATTTACATTCTCGAAGCAATCCTTTAATAAATCTTTAGATTTTTGCAACCGTTCATAGCCTCATGATTTACAAAAAATGATTGACAGCTGCCAAGCTCACTTGCCCGTGCAATACGCTTCGAACAACGAACTTATTTGCCAGAAGTGTTGTGATTGACAGCGAGCCACACCTGAGTCGCACGTGCAAAACAAGCCTCTTGTTTGCTCCATTGGTTGTCCATGTTCAAGCTGGCTGTTCCTCTTTTCCATTTTACACTCCGACTAAACCGTTAATACGATTATATTTTTAATACAAAAATGTTAAAATTCCTAAATTAAAAATATCTTTCATATTTTAGATATATATAATAAAATGTAAACATAAGCAATAAATTCAATTTTTGGAATATTCATGGAATCATGAATACTTCGCGTCTCTTGCAAAGTTAACGTGAAGCTGTCGGGCATCACGTTAACTTTGCAAGAGACCCGAAGTATTCATGATTCCACGAACATTCCAAAATCTTAAATAACAGCATACGTAACTCAATACAATAAATTCGCGTACATGTCATTCGTCTTAAGTATCGTCAACAAATCATGAGTCACGTTTTTGAAAGAGCTACATGTATTTCAATATGCAACAGCGACAACGGAGTTGCCAACACTGTAGTTATCTTTTTTGTCAACCTCTGCAAAAGTCCAGACTGAAGAAGGTTAAAATGACCTAATCTAATCCGGTATCACAAGAAGGCCGCCGAGTCTTCAACTCTTAAACCTCTTATGTAAGTAAATATTAATTGTTAAATAGATTTTTAATCCGGACGAGTACCTTATGTTTGATTTCGCAAGTGAAACCAAACATCTAGAGTCTGACCTGTAGGAAAGGCTTTAAGAAAGCAGGAAACAGAAAGTGTAATGGAGAGACGTAGTCGCCTTGACGTACGCCGAAGGATTAAATCTAATTCTTTCAATTGTTAAATCTATTAAAAAGTACTTTGTCAATGATACTTTCATCATTCACTTAATTGGTAAATAAAACAACAATTGTACCTTTCTCCTTAACCGTCTTATGTATTGTATATACAGTCCTCTCTCATGGGACCAGATTTTTCACTTTGAGACATCAGTAGTTTGAGGTAAAAATAAATTAGTCAAGATTCACCAAAAATGTCTTTGATTTTATTACTAAAATATGTAATAGGCATTTTAACCCTTAAAGCGCCAATCACGACTGCATCAGACGACTAATTTTGCGACATCTTTCCCAGTTTTCGAAAAAAATAAGGTATTATGTTTCATGAGAGACGATTCTCATGAAATATCATTCCTTATGTGTTATTTTTGAAAAAGTGGCAAAATTTGAAATTGTCGTCTGCTGCAAATTATAGGTGGCGCTTAAAGGATTCTTTTCAAGAATTTATAACATTACATTTATTTTGAAAAAATAAAATAAAAAATAGTGCAACTATTATTCAGAAACATGCACTAGTCTGATCTGAGGCTAATATAGCCCAAATTTTCTTCGATCTGGGTATTTCGAGTTATTGAGAGCAAACTAATTTATATAGTTTTGAAACATAGTGAACATAAAGTATGCTGTTTATTGCGTTATACAGTCAACCTACTCAAAAAAACGAACTCATTTCTAATACTAATGTGTTGAGTCGTATTTATTTTGAATGGAACAATCAGTGAGCAAATAGAGAATGTCGCCTGATCATTCGCCACGTTCTGCAGGTTCTCTGCTGGGTCTTTGCCGCTAACTTTTTATACAGAACAGAACAGAAATTTTATTTGGACTTATGCATTAAAAGCTCATCGTCACAACAATACATAATATACAAAACATATATTTTACGCATGCATTTAAAGTGTTAATAATTTGATAAGCGTATTTCGAGAGTGAAGCAAAAATAGGCATTTTATCCCTATTTTGCTGTAAACCCATGTCAGTACATCCAAGGTGAGACTGTCTACAAAACGATACCACCACAGTCGTCGCATCATCGCCATTTGTATATTTTCTATATATTATAATACGTATAGGATTTTCAATGGGTTACATTTGTAATGGCGTCACTAATGGCGGATGATTCCAATAGTCAGAAAACTTAATTTAGAATATAATGGATTGGATACAATGAACTATATGCACTTGCTGGTTTAAGTGAGCTAAATGTCAACTCTTAAAGACAGGCCGCTAATGTACGAGTAAATTCTACAGGTGTTATTTGCGGTTAAAAGAGTTTTCTTTATTGAAATAGAAAGCATTGGATCAACAATAAATATATCCTGTTTTAAGATTTCGGCTCGCTCTTTGACGCTTTACATTACTTTTATCATCGAAATAATGGTATTACATGTAAGTGAGCAAACGAAGATTTTCCGAACATTGCCTTTCTTTGCCACGCGATGAATAAGAGTTATGTAAATAAAAGTACTATAATTCTATAACTCTTACGTGCGACTGGAGTCTTCGCTTTTGGATACCATCTTTAAAGATTTTAGCAATGTCTTTGACGTTTTACATTTGGGCCGCGACATGAGGTTTCCAACAATGTGGTATGTGCGACCAGCCAAGCCTCTGATCAGCCTGCGCATACGCGCAGTCTGACCAGAGCCTTTGCTGTCGCTTAAATATTCTATGACTGTTAAGCTACTGACTGAACATCATTTGAAGTTTCTTAGCTTAAAAGGAGGCTGCACAGGCTCATCTGAGTCTACACTTGTCAAAATGCCACATTGTTGGAAATCACATGACACGGCTCATTTCTCTTCTTCCGCATAATTAAACGGAAGGAAACGTTTTACAATCGAAGTACTTTTCTTTAACTGTGCCACGCGATGTATAAGGAATTATGTTAATAAGATGGCCGTTTAAAGTTCTTATGAAGTTTCGGTGAAATAGAAATACGCGAATTATCTTCAGAAAAAAAATTCTGTCTCGCATTATCCATTGTTCATTTCTATTCTAAACATCTTTCATTTAAGCCGACGCATGACAGAATCAACAATTTGACTTTCAAAGGCCTCCAGATAAGAGTGCGTATTGTGAAAGTATTTTCTTTATTTCTCGTTTAAAACAAATGACACCCAAAACACATGTTTAAATTGATGGCTAAGAAAATAATTACAATTGTACATTAGCAAAATTTCCTTACCTAGATCTATACTTTCGCCCAGCGAAGAATCAATATCAACCTTGTCATCTGCACAGTCTGATTAGAGCACTTTCTGTGCGCCCAATAGATACGTAAACCCCCGAGCTTTCTTCATACATGTTGCTAGCAAAGTCTACAATGATACAGGGTAGTTGCATCTACAGTTGCCCCTTCTAACTGAAGTGCTGAGCTTCTAAGACGAATATGGACTAGTTCATCCTTGTTGTCAATACTGCGATCATTATTCTGAAGAAAGCGCACAAGTAGTCCCTGGCCAGGAGCAGTCTGGTCTGGGATTTTTTTTGTTTTTACAAACTTTTCCTGCCTGGGAAAAAAAGAAATACTACAATCACATACTGCAGACCAGCCCACAGTACCATGATGAATAACCACAGAACACTAACAGCCACAAGGCTTCTGGAAGACCATTAAAGTAAAGTAACCAGCTATCTCTAATCCATCAAGATGATTGCAAAACTAGAAAGGACACTGAGTATTACTTAGCAAAATAAGGGCTAAACAAAGAGCCCCTAAAAATGGGAGCAACAATAAACAATTAATCAGCAACAACAGAACCACCGCCTCAGAACGGACATAAGCATATGCCATAGACTGTCTTCAGGCCCAGTAAAAACAGAAAGTTCTATAACTACTACAAAGATAAACGTATGATACTTTATTACTTCCCCATGCTCCAAAATACAGTCAATAAGACAGTCAGCGAAAATATTAACAGAGATAGTGTATGCTTGTCTTTTTTACTATTGTACTATTTACTGGTCTGAAACCAGTCTAACAGATCCACGGCATCGTGGGGAGGAGTCACAAAACGCCAATGGTGACAAGACACCAGGACGACTATTATTAAAAGTAAAGCAATTAGCAGATCTCCTTCCCCATTACGATGATTGCAAAACTAGATATGACACTAAGTACTACATAACAAAAGAAGAACCAAACACAGAACCCTACAAACATTTGGGGGGATCTTTAAGCTATGAAACAGCAGCAACAACAACAGAACTACCCCTTACGCCTTAATACTGACAGTAGCCTGGACCAATTCTCCCTGGATTCTGTTGTTGTTTAAACACAAAAATAAATTGTTTGAAGGCTTCCTTACTATTGCAATGTATCAAAACAGAGAAAAAATCTAATCAAATAAACATACTGTGAAGAAAAGGGCTCACGACTGGACTGGTTCTGACTGGTTCTGGCTCTCAAAGACTTAAGTTGACATGTATTAAAGTCAGGGGGCTTACTTTTCACATGCCATAAAAGATATATTGGAGGTACTTTCAAGTACTATTCCATCCATTAAAATATGTTGTGGGTACTAATTATAGTTCCATAAGCACCTAAATCAAATGTTAAAAGTGATGGGTTAGAAAAAGTAACATTTAAGGTATGGAGTATATCTCTGACCTAATCTCTTAATGCTATATGGGTCAGTCTGATATGATAATGGTATCTCAAAGTCCGTGAGTCTGTTCTGAAAACTCTATTGCGCAGCAGCCCAATGGAGTCGGATTTGAACTTTACGAACTTGGGCGGTGATTTTTTTTTCATTTTTTATTATTGCCCCCATTGTGTGTAGTGGTTTTGTGTTGGATCTTTGTTTTTGGATGGGCTCTTCATGTCGTTTCTAGTTAGGCAATCAGCTTGCTGAGAAAGAGAAAGATGGCCGCCTTACTTGAATTGCGTTGTGGCTGACTGTGCTCTGTGTCTCTTATCCACAGTGCCTTGAGGTGATTGTGGAGTTTTCTGGTCATAATCACTTTATAGCTTTAGTGTTGGCGGACAAACGCTGGTCTCATAATGCGATAAGTACCAAAAGTGCCAAAATCCCGAGAGCTAACATATGCACTGGCTTCTTGTGTCTTGCGTGGTTTATGTCAATATTCTTGAACTCGTTGAAGTAGGCATTAAGTTCAAATATTTATCTAGGAACCAAAGTACAACGGTTCCTTACATATCTATCTCTAATTGCTGTATAGAAGTATGAGGAAGACCTGGACAAATATTGACATGACTAAATCAATCCGCAATTACATAGGTCCATATAAGGAAACTTTTTGAGGGTAAAATGTAAATATTTCCTTACCCATCAATTTTAATATGTGTTTTGGTGCTCAGAAGAACCGTCTAATCGTGACGGTTCTTTTTGAGTACCCACAACATATGATTTGGTTGAGAAATGAGAAAATGATTTTCATTGACAAACTCTTATCTGGAGTCCTGCATGATAACCTATCTCAGGTAAAAAGGTAAGATCAATTACAATAAAATGAACACCCGAATAAGAATCTCCCATGCACATGCGTATCATTGTTTTCCATGCTTTAGATAATACATTCATTTGTCATTACTGACTTAGAACAAACAGCTGCCACAAAACCCAGATCCGACTGCACTGTGCAATGTAGTCAGATCTGTATCTTGCTGATTATGGGTGTGGTTAAAGTCAATACGTTTTCGTCCGATGCGGTTCATTTTAGAAGGTTTCCTTTAGTCAATTCATAAAGAAATTGATAATGATAACGCATCTGTGCACACACAACTAACTTTAAATTAACTTGCAGATATTTCAAGTGCTTCCCTATTTCGGTTCCGTGTGTCAGTTTAAGACGTTTTCGAACTTTCCTTATATTAAAACCTTATGGCATCCACCCACATTACTGAAATCGGATAGTGATTTGAGCCGCGACATGAGATTTCCAACAATGTGGAATTTTGACATGAATAGAATCAGACGAGCCTCTGCAGCCTCCTTTAAAGCTTAGAAACTCCAAATGATGTTCGGTCGGTAGCTTAAGAGACATAGAATATTCAAGCGGCTAGCAAAGGCTCTGATTAAACTGCGCGAACGCGCAGGCTGGTCTGAGCCTTTGCTGGTCGCACATACCTCACTGTTGGAAATCTCATGTCGTGGCACATTTATTCAATTCATGGTGAAAATACTATTGGCTGACGATACCGTCTAAAATGCAAAAGTTGTACTGAAGGCCCCGTATGAGGGAACTTTGTATTAAACAAATGACGTTAGCTTCAACAGTTATCGTAAAAAACATCTTTTTCAGGGGTTTTCTCAATATAAATACATTAAGAATCGCATTTGACCGTGTTGTAAAGTAGGTCAAGGTCAATCTAGGATCATTAGTCAAACATACATTTTAGAGTCCACATCCTCAATGCAATATTTTTAAACGTTTTGACCTAATATGGGCATTGCAGCCATTTTTGTCATGTGACCTAGTAAACCACAAAGTCATTTTGTATTGTTTCATCTCATGGATGTTCCATATTAAATTTGAGTTAAATAGCTAGCTACTAAGAAAATATGTTCAAATATATTGATGACAGTTCAACTTGAGCAATATTGGCAGAAAGGTCAAAGGTCAACCTTGGCCTTTTATACTTATCTATAGTAATTGTTTTATTAGATTAACCATATCTAGTAAGTAAAATGACTGTGTCCAACGATAATTGAAAATTAAACTTTTCAAAACTATTCCAATTAATATGCATTAGCGTGCAAATTGGACCTTGGCGTTTAGTAGGTCAAGGTCAACCTTGGATCATTATTTGAACAAACTTGGTAGGCACTACATTCCCAATAGTACATTGCCAAGGACATTGGCCTTCTGGTTCTGGAGACCTAAACCATTTGCATAAACTCATCCTATGCCCTTAGGAATTTTCATTTCAAAGTTTAACTTAATTGTCCTAATACAGTTTCTGGGAAAATATGTGTTAGCATATTGGTGTGAATCCAGTATGAGTGACCTCAGCTGATAGGTTAAAGGTCAACATTGACCTTTGGGTCTTATCATAGTCTTTGTTATATCAGGTTAAACGTATCTAATATGTAACTTGACTTTGCCTTCAACAGTAAGTTTTCAAAAATCTACTTTTCAAAATTATCCCCATTTAAGTGCTTTAGGAAGCAAATTTGACCTTGACGTTACATTTGAGGTCAAATCAGGAGCATTATTTTAACTAATTTGGAAGGCCCCACATCCTCAATGCTACATACTAAGTACCAAGGTCACCGTCATTCTGGTTCTGATTAAAATATATATATATATATATATATATATATATATATATATATATATATATATATATATATATATATATATATATATATATATATATATATATATATATATATATATATACAGTTTTTACTATGGCCATGTTTGCCATATTCGTGATCTAGCCAGGGACATTTGAACAACTTTCGTTTCCCTATCCTAAGGAGTCTCCATATGAAATTTGAGTTCAATTGACCTAGTGATTTCAGAGGAGATGTTTGAAAATGTTAACGAATCAACGGATGGCCAGACGACGGACACCTGAGTCATTGGTATACTATAAGCTCACCAATGAGCCTTCGGCTCAGGTGAGCTATACCGTACAGTTTGTGCGTTCAAGGCGGAATGGCTAAATATACAAAGAATGCCATAATATCATGGCATATCTGATATCAATGTATATACTAAACGTTATCATGAAAGAATTTGCTCCTTCTATTGAACGGCATAGAAACGAAGACAAAATAGTTCAAATATAGATATTGATTTTTGATCGATAATTTTGATACGTAAGAATTACTTACATGGGCGTGCGCTAAGTAAGTAAATAAGAGGTTTGTTTATTTCTCAAATGCATGACAAAATTGCGGTTTCGAAAACCACAAGGCTTGCGTGAGAAAATGCCTTATCATATAGAATGAACTCTGCACCAATGTGACCGCCTTGTGCGTTTTTCCATCAGGACCATTTTTCATTCTTCATTCAGTTTAATACAATAAGCCTGGGACCCAGCTGATACATTTTTTCGTGCTCAACTCAATATCATTGCCTGGAATAATCACTGCTAATTGAAAGGAAAACACTCAGATGTTATGTTTATCCTGCTTATAAATGTTAAAATGTCAACAGCTGTTGACATTTTAACATTTATGAGCGGAATAAATTTCATGCTCAGTTAAGTTGAACAGGAAAACGATTTCTCAAGGCCAGTTAGACTGGAAACAGTCCAAACAGTTGAAATGTGCCTATACTCAGCCAATACCTCATACTAACAAGAAATTATCCTCTCTAATAGCACTTTGACTCTTTCAAACTGTTTACCAAAAATACACACAAAGCTAGTTCACCTAATATACAGTAAAACCTGTCTTAAGCGGCCAGTCAAAATAGACCAAAGAAATCTTATTGACAAATGGTAGCTTAATGAAGGTCGAAAGTATTGCAGAATGCTCCCCTTGGAGCAGTCTGCAATATTTTTGACCTGCATTAAGCGATAATCGGTCATGAAAACCAAACTTTGGTCTTCTCTTTGAGTGGCCACTTAAGACCGGTTTTACTATACTTTTTAAAAATGAATAAAACATGCAAAGAGCAGTACACGCGGCTGCGCAGGTCTCTGCATTTTTGTGCGCATGCAGCAAACAAATTAGATTTTCGCTCGACATTGCTTTTAAAAAGTCTCTTCAATAATGTGTACTTACATTGCATGCTAGTGCATGCAAGAATGCATTGATCATTGTTTCAATGCTTTGATCACACTAGCAGTCAGTTAGGAAAACAAATACACGACAGAACTGACCAAACTTCTGTATCAAATTGACAGTTATATCTTTTAACGAATAGAAACACGAATCTATAAGAAAGAAGGCATGCGAACTAATGGTTTCTATATCCAATGTATTCTTGCGGTGCAGTGTATTGCATTACATGCTTAAAGCTTCAAAGACCTCTGAGCATACGTCATTGCCTCGAACATGCAACCGTTTCTGAACACTGAATTGGACAAGACACGCGATATTTTTTCTACAGCACAGTGAGGTTTTTCTTTAACGCTTTGTTAGCACTCAGGGAGGGGGGGGGGGGGGGTAAATATATATCACTTAAAAACGTTAAAATTGTGCCTTTTCAACAATGATTTCAAAGTGAGGCTACAGAAAGTAACTTGTTTATGTTATTTCTATAATAATGTTGGCCAAATTCAAAATTGCAATCTCAAAACTATAACTGACTCATGTTAAAAAGGGGCTTTCTGATCTTCAATGACCTTGCGTACAAACTTCTAGAGGATGCGTACAAGTACATAATTTTATTGCATAATCGTTAAATTATGTTATACATCTTTTAGATGAGCATGAAACTTTCTATGGCCCAAGAGTTTGAAGATGAAAAAAGACACTTTCACTCAAACAGGTTACTTTTTCTATTGTTGCAAAAAAGAAACTAACTGCTTCAAGTGATATATTTTTCAACGTGCCGACAGACTGGCTAGTGAGTGACGCTGGAAATCATTACGATAAGAAACTGGCTGATATGCAAGAGAGATATACTGACAACAAAAGAATAACAATTCAAAGAATCGAAGAATGAACTCCAAACTAAAAAGAAGCCATCAAAACATATACAAGCCAAACACATCGATAAACAATTTTCCTCTTGTAAATATTGGTTCTAAATCTTCGCCAGAAATGCCAATGCAGATGGCAATGGCAGGGTAAACATGGTAAATTACTGCAGCCTCCGTTAGCCAAAATGCATTCCAGTCATTATGGCACCGGGCTGCCACTAGTATGAACCACCTGTTCGCCTTGTAAAAAAGGAATCGCAGGTTCGACCCCCGGCTTCACCAGTCTTTCGGATAAGACTATAAGCCGTGGTCCCGTCTCCATATGACCTTAGCAGTTGGTGGGACACAAAAACCACAACATTGATCTGTACATGTGCACCGGTGGATAAAGATTCATTTCATGACCAAGTCTCATTAATATTTGAACTTGTTTCATAAATACTGAATGTCCTCTGTTGAAGTCAAATATTTTGTGCATTCTTATGCAACGCACAATCAATTATATTGTATGTTTCCAATATATATACTATTCAATCATAAAAATAATCGGGCGTTCCCTATCGGTTATAATGAAACTATTTAGGCCACTACATGGGATTTTGACACTAATCTCATCGACGAGCAGCCAAGGCTCAGACGAGCCTGCGCATATGCGCAGTCTCGTCAGGGCCTTCGCCGCTCGCATATACAAAGTATGGATGTAGATTAAGGCTCATGCCAAGATTTAGACGTCTAGCCCCGCTCGCTACGTCAGCACGGGTGTTTAAACGAGGCCTTTGCGCATATGCGATAAGTGCCAAAATCTCGTATGCTGGCCAATTTGATAAATTTGAATGCTCGTGATAAATGCCTTGCATATCAGGTACAGGCTGATATCAGCTGCTGATATTTTATGACAATTAAATTTTCACTGAAAAGTCAATTGTACTATTTCGGCAAGTCTAATCAGAGCAAATATTAAAACATGCTTCGTGCTTTAGCAGCAAAATTCAGGGGAAAAAGAACCAAATCATAACAACCACAACAACACTAAAAACAAAACAATTACTGGCAAAAAATGAATCTAGATGAGGCTTGATATCTGCTTTTGATCTCAGAGTGCGAGCAGCGAAGAGTCTGGCGAGACTGCGCACTATATAGTACCAGAATATCATATGCTGCCTTAATTAGAAATTTGTTGTAGCCATGTTCCGACAGGAAACGCTGACCTGCAGTGTAACGTAAATTACATCCAATTACAATAACTAGACTTTCATTAAGTTTACATAATAATTGGAAAGCGGCAGTAACTATATTACCAATTAGTATGCTTCAATTTAAAATTTGGTAATTGGTAACATATTTAAGCCAAAGTGTGAGAAAAGGGCAATTCCAGCACATGCGCACAATGGCTGACCGGCGATATCTTCGTTACCTGTGAATTAGCTTCCCCAAATAAAAAAAGTAACATTGTGGACCAAAAATAGTAAGTGAGTATGATCAGGAAATACCACAATCACAAACTGCAGACAACCCCGTGGCACCGCGAGGAAGAGCCGCTCAACCTGAACTGTTTTGGTACGACAAAGCACTTTTAAAACCGATAAAAACAACAAGTAAACAAGAACAAAAACAACAACACCAAACAAACAATTGTGTCAGTTCTTGAGACCCATGTTACTTATCGAGCCTGTGCTTCCACAAAGTATTGCCAGTCTTGGACTAAATGTTAGCCACCCGCCAACCCCCGAAGATAACTGTCCAGGCGTGTTCAAAATGAGATTTTACACATATACATGTACAAAACGTAACATCTTTTCAGTGGCGGATCCAGGGGTATAGGGGGGTTCGCTTGAACCCCCCCCCCCCTCCCGGTCCCCCATTGTTAAATATCCTATGGAAATGAAATAATTTCAGTGAGACCAAATTATTTCATTTTCATGGGATATTTAAGAAAAATGAGATAAAATCAGCAAAGCGACCCTAACACACACCTTTATACATATGAATCCCCTTTCCAGAAATCCTGGATCCGCCCCTGCTTTTAGGCTGGCCAAATTTGGATTGTATCGAACCTGCAATCCCATACAACTTGGATACTGGAATCTGTTTAAACAATGCACACTCATGCAAGATTCTCATTATTGAAAACGGGTTAAGCAGAGCACGAGATTGACAGAATACACAACTGGGCAGATGAGAAATTGGTATACGTTGGTAAAAGCCTTTTCTCTGTTTATGGCTTGTTTTATAGGACTGACTACTCTGTAATTCATTAGACAACTTCGCCCAGCACTACTGTCGTGTTATTCCTCGCCCAGCTCTTTGATGTTCAGCATGTGGTCAAAACCTCGGTGTCGATTCATTAATAGTTTTTGGTGCATCAAATTAGGAAGGGTATGCAGAAAGACCCTGATAAAGTTTATGCCGGTTTAGAATAACGAATGAAGACAGCGAATACCATGACTAGTTGGACTTAAGTTTCACCAAACGGGACAGTGGATAGTCATTATTAAAGCGAATTTCAATGTCAAGGACACGAACCATCGGCAACATCATGGTGCAGTAAAACCTGTCTAAAACGGCCACTCTCAAAAATACCAAAAATGATTTTCAATTATCGCTTAATGCAGGTCAAAAGTATTGCAGAATGCTTAAATGGGAACATTCTGCAATACTATCGACCTTCATTAAGCTACCATTTGTCATGAAGATCTTTGTTTTGTCTATTTTGAGTAACGGCTAAAGACAGGTTTTACTGTAGTTAAAACGCAAAGATACGAGTCGAACAGGGGAACTGTTGAAACAAGCAGTGTTTCTCTGCAAAATCTACCCCTCTTCAAAACGTGGACTGCTCTTAAGGGGAAAGATTGTTACTCTGAACGAACTTTATGAAATAAAACCAAATGTCCGTACCAGGGTTATGGACACAGCCACAAACGATCAGCCAAAACTGCAAGTGGCTATGATCAGGAAACACAACAATCACGCACAGCAGACCAACCCATGGAAGCATGAGGAAGAGCCACAGAACACTAACAGTCACAAGGCATCAGTAAGATAATTCACCCTTATAAGCCTAGCGTCATTTTTGTGGACATAGGCAAAACGTGCAGACCCTGATCAAACGCCGCACATCGTGGCGTCTGATCAGGATCTCCACTTTATGCTTACAGAATGGTCTATTAAAATTTGAATAAATATATAAAATACCACCCAGCAACCATGAACACGGAAATGGACTTGTCAAGTCGTAAAGTCCATTAGGCTTGAATGGGTTAAGGTAAAGCAATCATCTCTCTCTTCCCCATCTAGATGATTGGAACTAGAATGGCACAAAGCATTGTATAACAAAACAAGGACCAAATATAAACACCCACAAACAATAGAAGCAACAATGAACAATGAATCAACACCAGCAGAACCACCGCCTTAGAACGGATAGCAGCCTAAGCCACTGGGGGTGGGATGGGGGGGGGGGGTAGAGGGAGGCTTTAATGCATTTTCCTGACATATTTTCCACGTTAAAAATCGCGACTTAGTCATGCAAGTGATTTCGCCATTTCGCGAGGGTTTTATTTTCGCGGAACTAAAACACTCGAGGAAATTTGTGAATTAACGGAAACGAGCAGTCTCTGAGCCCGCTTCCTTAAGCATCATTTTATATAAGCAATCTGTCCCTTCATTAAGTTTTGCAAAAATACTTCATCGATTTTTCAATTGAAGATCGGTCATTGCTAAGGGAGCTAACACATTGCATGTGAAAGGGCTCTATTCTGTAATCCCATATACTATTGGGCAACAATATCTCCAGATTGTGTGATTTCCCTTGAATGTGAACCATTTTCACACGTTTGTACGCTTGCGTACCTTAAATGGGTTCTCTACAACAGTCCTTATCGGCTACTTGGTTCTCTTTAATGGGCACAGACCTGTAATTGTTTTTCCATAGACCTCCATTATAGCTTTTAAGTAGGCTGTGGTCCTCACAACTCTTTAATCATAATGAGGCTGCCTTACAGATTTAGATTTACAGATTCGACCTAGTTCAATCAAAAAAAAATAGATACCCTGGTGACCGCCATGTTTTGCCACTTTTTGGCCCCTGAATGTGGGCACCCTACATGAGAGGAAAATTCTACTGAAAAAATACCAGAATGCAAGGTCCTTTTTTCTAAGCCACACCAGTAAACTTACTCATCAGAAGCAATGAAATGGTGTTCCAAAAAGTACAGCAAAGATAGAACCGTCTAATAAATACAATATATTTCCTAGTTTTATTATTGACCAATCATGAAACACGTTACAACTTAAAATATTGTGCTGAGCTTCCACCCACCTTTTCAGCCAATCACTGCCCTTTTTACATTTACAGGTCTGTGACCTAATATAATATATACTGAACCACACTTCTAACGCAAAATCAAACAGAACCTTTAATATTACATATAATAATTCATTCATTGTAACGCATTTTTTATCAAAAATTAAAACACTTATTTATGAAAATGAAAGTAGAACTTCATCGACCAATCATTCCCTTTTAATCATAACCTGTTTGGCTGAATGTCTGCCATAACCCCTTACCGGTACAATGATTTCGGCAAGACCTCGTATATTAATTGAAGTTATATTCCTGAAACATTTTGCGTTGAAAGTGTGGGTCAGTATATTTTAAACATGCCATGACTGGGGTGAAGTGCCATTTTGGCCAAAGGCTGACTGATTTAAACAAACTTGGTGACCGTTTTATACCCCTGGAGCCAAAAAAACGCCACCTCAGGGTTCAGATATTTTACATAGGATTATATAGGGAAAACATGCAAAATCTTCTAGACCTAGAGCCTTGGTATGTATTTGGTATGTAGCATCACCTAGCGACACTCTATCAAGTTTGTTCAAATTATTCCTTTGTGACAAAAAAGCCCCACCCTAGGCGTTTCCCGTTTTATTTAGTATAATTAAAGTGCAAAAGCTATATTGGCTTTTTGTTTAAGGAACTTCACATTTACCCAAAGTTATTATATCTAACAACTTACAATTGCCCAGCGCCTGTAGATAAGCGCAACGTTGTCAAATAATTTACCCCACCCCTTGAACCCCTTTGGAGGGTCAACGGTCAAGTATCAAAGTATGTTGGTAATAGTTAAGCTCTATCCCCTAGGTGGACTTACATGAAGGGAGTAGGGCAAAATAAACGTTTTTAGAATATGGTCATGTTGCATAACAAATTAAAGGGAATGAAACATACAATGATATGCTAGCAAATATTTTGCCCCTTTTAAAACCCACCATCGACCCCTGGGTCAAAAAGTCAACTATTTTATTCTTTAAGAAAGTATAGTCGTGTTGCATATCAAATTAATGGTAATGAAGCATAGAACACATTTCAAGTAGATATTCTGCTGTTTTACATAGCTTCGATCCCATGGGTGTGGGGTTAAAAGTTCAAAACATTTTTTTTCTGAAAGTGGTTATAATTGCATATCAAATTAAAGGGAAAGAAGTGTAGAATAACATGCAAGCAAAATGTTCTACCTCATGCACACCCCTGACCTTTGGGTTACGTAAAAATTTGGGAAAATGGGGTTTATATTTTGCGATAAACACCCTCTTCACATGAGCCGGGACTCAGGTAAGCGATTCAGGGTCCTGAGACCCTCTTGATAAGAGATGGCATAAAACAAAATCACACAGCTCAAAAAGCATCTTGGAGAATCCGGGTATCGATCCCGGTACCTCTCACATGCTAAGCGAGCGCTCTACCACTTGAGCTAATTCCCCTTATATTCGTGCAGACCGCTTGACTGATAAAAATTTCTAATAATACATATTTGCCTGCCTAATATTGCTTATTCTATTATTAGCCGTTCGAATCATGCAGATGGCAAATAATTGTACATGGGGAATTAGCTCAGATGGTAGAGCGCTCGCTTCGCATGTGAGAGGTACCAGGATCGATACCCGGATTCTCCATATATTTACTATTTTTACAATTTCGTCCGCTGTGCAGGTTATTTTTTTGGATTTATTCTTCCACACTTCATCTTTTGCGAATGAAATTAAGCGCTCGTGAACAGACCCTGCTGCTTTTAAATTTTGTAGGTTTTCTCATAGTAGGAGGGATCTATCTGTTCGTCCAGTTTATCTAGAGTGTGAAACAATTGTAGTTGTGCCGCGGTAAGTTGTTGGTAGAACTTTCCCCGTACATCGATTATTAGAATCTATGATAAGTGTTAGGGTGGGACAGACAAATCCGCCCCGAGGATCACCGATTGGCATCACAAGGCTTGCCGAGTGATGACAAACGGTGATCACGAGGGACGGAGGTTTCTATCCCATCCGCAAACTCACGATAGATTCTTTTTCTTGCTCACCATTAAATGCCGCATTTTTATTTTAAAAATCCTGAATACGCTGAGATGCGACATAACTTGATCACCGACTTCGGTACGGCTGCGCATGCATCCCGCGCATCTTCCGTCAAAATTAAAGTTGACGACGGACTTAAACGTGACAATAACGTCTCCTGTTTTCCGACGTGCGGCTCTTCGTTCGGCTCCCACGAGTTGGTACGGGGTATGTGATAATAATGATCTCATATGGGTAAAAACAGCGGACACCCCGGTCTGGTGTGCAAGAAATACTGGTCCTTCAGGATTATTGAGAACACTGTTGCAGTCGGTTTTTAATGACGTGAGAGTTATACCACTTACTATTAACCACTTACATGTACCATTAACCACTTACCATTAACCACTTACCACTTAACATTAAACATTAAGCACTAACCACTTACCAGGTTCATTTTCCATTAACCAATTTCCATTAACCACTTACCATTAACCACTTATCATTAACCACTTACAATGTACCATTAACCACTTACTATAAACCACTTACAATGTACCATTAACCGCTAACCATTAACCACTTTCCATTAATCTCTTTCCATTTGCCAGGTTCATTTACCATTAACCACTTATCATTAACCACTTTCCATTTGCCAGGTTCATTTACCATTAACCACTTATCATTAACCACTTTCCATTTGTCAGGTTCATTTACCATTAACCTCTTACCATTAACCACTTTCCTTTTGCTAGGTTCATTAACCATTAACCAATTTCCACTAACCACTTACCATTAACCACTTTCAATGTACTTACCATTCTTCTACCTGCAGCTGGTATGCATTAGGTAGTTTTCCAAGTTTTTTTTTGCATTCCAGGAAAACCCTATAAAATCAGCATCAAGAAGATTAATTTTGACCCTTATTCAACAGATTCACTAAAACTCTCTTTCTGCTCTTTCAACAACTAAAATGTTAGCAAAAAGCAATATAATTCGAACTGTAAGTTCGATTTTTTTTCGTGAGGGTTTTATTTTTGCATTGCTTCGGATGCGAAGCTTGGTTAAAATTTGGCAAAATCACCCTGTCGTTTACTGTTTTAATGTTGCAAATATGCCTTTAACGATATTCGTGAAAATTAAATGCTCGCGAAAATTTCCGAATTTGCAGTAGGTCTACTGACCCTTCATCTACTGTTCTCTAGCTAGTGGATGAGAACGATGGAGGCCCTGGCGGAGGCTTTGGGTATATAATGTCCTTTTCATCACAAATATTTGGGGCTATTGCTAAGTAGAGCGTAAAAGGTTCTATAGTTTGTGTTAAAATGTTTTCATAAATGTATGATGGTTCTGATCGCGCGCGGTATACGAAAAGGAAATAAAAAAATGTCTTGTCAGAAGTGGGATTCGAACCCACGCCTGGAGAACCAGACTGCGACCTGAACGCAGCGCCTTAGACCGCTCGGCCATCCTGACTTGCTGAAAACGTAAATTTCTAGTTGTAGAAAGCAGCTATTTCTTTTTTAGCACTTTCTGCCAAACAAACATAATCTTGGGTACGTGAATGAAACGTATCGCCGAGACGTTTCATTCAAGTGCATATTATATGTGTTTAGATAAGAAATGACAAAAACATAGATCATAAATAAATACACCCGATATACTTTAACTTTAATTTAATAAAACGGGGTTTTCGAGTTATCGAAGTTCGTATTATCCAGGCTTAAGTGTATAAAAGGAGAATTCATTTTTTGTAAACACTGGACTCGTTACCCACATGCACCAGAGTCGTCTGCGGATAACCTTTGCAATCAGATTGGACCCAGTACAGGAGCAAAAAACGTATGACCTGATATGGATCGCTTTTTTTACTCTTTTGTGGTATTTATTGAAAATGTTAATTTTGGGGAAAAATCAGCAGACGATATTAACCCAGCATGTAAAGCCGTCCATTTCGAATTAACTGGTCTTCTGCAGATAACATTTAAAAACAGATTGGACCCAGATCTGACCCGACAAAATGTCGTGCCTGATCTAGATCCAAACTGACTGGCCATCCTTTTGAAATGGAGTTCAAAATTTTAAGGAGCAATAAGTGAGATCTCTGAGGGGATCATTAATCACAAAGAACACCGACTCCTCGCCACCCGCTCCACAAAAACTGCAACTAAAATAGAAGAAACATAATGAAAGAGGCATTTTTCCCCCAAAGCTTGTCCTAGGAGAAGCTAACTTCGTAGACCGATGTCCGCGTCTTAGTAACACCGCCCGCGAGCTTATGTATACAAGAACTGGACGGAGGAGCGGAGTGATATCCTGGATAATGTTACCATAAAAACCACAAAAACGTACAGCTCACCATTAGGGGGAGCGGAAAACATAAACAAACAATAACAAATCTCCTTGCCCTTCCAGGCGGAATAAAAACTCACACTCTCAGGGACAGTGGGGGTGACACTGTGCAGACGAAATTGTCACGTCGATCCCCACAAGATTGAAACCTGTTTTAGAACATTTCCAAAATTCAAACTAACTAATGCCCCACACTTTTACTTAATACAAAATAGGCGTAGGATAAGGGCAGGACACAGCCCGAATTCCTTTATTGAAGCCAACGTGGGTGCATAAAACTGTGTGTGCCGTGTGTGCTATATATGCCTCGTGCGCAGGGACCGCGGCACACCGTCACAATAACTGAAAAATGATGAAGATCCAAACTGTTTGTCATTCTGATGGTATTCCCGAAAGTTTAAAAAAAAATGATTTTGAAAAAAAAGTCATGTCAATATCCAAAGAGTTAATGAGGTACGACCCATCAGTTTTAACATTTGTTTTGGGTGCTCAAAACCGTCTCATTGAGACGGTTCTTTTGAGTACCCACAGCATATGTTTTGGTTGAGAAATACTATTATTACTAAAGGCCTGATCGAACCTGTGACCTCTCGGTGCTCTACTAGAGAACCATTTTGCGAGAAAAGGTAAGTGTCGAATCGGTGAAGTGGCCTCCTCATGTGCTTCGAACATAGGGACATGAATCCCAAGGATTCGTCGGTATGCTTTTGTCTCATACGACAAACCACGACACCATGGCCTACACACACAGTATTTAAGAAAATAATATATTTAAATCAATATGCTACTGTTGTGCAATGCCCAGTTGTTGTTGTCTTGGTCAAAGAACAGTTAAAGAGAGGTTACTCTGACAAGGACTATGTTTATCTACCGTGGTGAGTTATCAAATTGGATTTATTGTATGCGGGTGGGCTTAAAATACACACACACAATAGCACTTAAAAAGGAATCCACACAGCACAAAAAGCATCTTGGAGAATCCGGGTATCGATCCCGGTACCTCTCACATGCTAAGCGAGCGCTCTACCACTTGAGCTAATTCCCCTTCCTCACATGCTAAGCGAGCGCTCTACCACTTGAGCTAATTCCCCTTCATAATAAGTCTTTATTCTTGTACTTGTAAAACTACGCTCGTATTTCACTATTCTAGGAAGTCTTTGTAGCTGAGCAGGCTTGATCGAGCCTTCCTAAGTCAGAAGCCCCGAAGAAGCATTGCTTATGTTTTTGTGAAGTTTTATGTGTTATGCAGATGGTCATTTGTAATGCTTAGATGCTAGAGCGCTTTCTTTGCAAGTGAGAGAGGTATCGGGATCGATACCCGGATTTTCCAAGTTGCATTTTATTCAGAATCATCCATTATGTTTTGAGCAAGTCCAGGAAACAGTTTTCGGTAACTTGGGTGTAATTTATTGAACAAAATGTTTACATATTCAAATACTGTACTTTGATTTTTACACAGTATGTAAACTGAAATAATTATCCTGTACCGTTCCTCCGCTAGCTCACGCCTTCTAAACATGAATAACAGCACTCGTGCGTAACCAGTAGTCGGAAAATGCGTGTATTTAGGTACACGTACACGTTTCGATTTATATTGTTAGCGATACAGACAATACACATTCGAACAAGGTATTCCGTTTTATTCAATGATTTTAACGGTTTCCTCATTTGCATTTCGCTTTGTTAAAAAACGACTTGCTCACAATCAGAGCCGTTCTGTGTCGAAAACGGGCTTAAATGCCAGATTGCACGGGTTTAGTGGAATTGGCAATCACATGTATACATGATTACATGGTTGTAACTGTAACAGTTACTTAGATCTATAGAAAAATGAATTTTAATAGGTGGGCCCTCGCAATTACAGCTGTACCAACAACTCTCACATCACGAATTCCGACAGCTGGTTACGCACGCGTGCTGTAATTCATAATGTATAAGGCGTGAGCTAGGAGGAACGGGTACAGGATGTTTATTTCAGTTTACATACTGTGTGTCTGTAAACTTTTGTCTGTACACAAAGTTTACAAATAAATATTACAATTTAAGTTTCTGAGCTGAATATCTGAGCAAAAATATCAGTATTTTCGAACAGGGATGTCAGAAAACGGGACCATTTATATATCAACGATGAAACACTGAGTCAGTCATATACTGTTTCTTAAAAAAGGGGCCTTATCGTATACCTGGCAGAGCTGAAAAGGGAGCCTATTCGGCACGCGCATCCGTACTATATCATGTATAGGTAGTTACCCCCCCCCCCCCCCCCCCCCCCCGAGCATATTGGATTTTATTCACTCCATCTTCAAGGCGGACAATCACGTGATACACATGTGGTAATCTTACATGTATTGTTTACCTTTTGTGCTCGATTCAAGGTACGTTTAACAATTATTTTCTTGTTTTTTGGCAGGTTTCAGAAATGACACCTAGTGCAGAGTACCCAGACTAGAATATTTTTTCATTATGACGCTTTTGGTTGGAATCACACGTTTGTCAAGCAAGGCTTTGTTTCAGCGTTTCTAGCTGCGCACAACATTCTGCAGCAACAGTATTATATTTGTAAAATTACAATTGGTAAATTTATGATGCCAGGCAATTATTCTATGCAGTTAAGTTTATCAAATTCAAGCACTGGTAGTTACAAACATGCCTAGTCGGCTTGAAAAAACACCAAACACTTGACATTTTGATTATGACAGATTCTTTATGAATTTTTAAAAATTGATAATTTTCGAAATTTTCCGAAATTTTCGGAAATCATCAGCTTCACATGCTAAAATTGTTGTATGTGTTTTATTTAATGTTAATATGTTTGACAAACTACCATGCAATGTGATGAGTCCATTTTACAACGATATTTTTTACCAATTTGGTCTCCACTTCCGATTTTAACGTGAAACTTTAAAGGTCATTTAAATGGCATTTGTTTAAGATTTTTTTTTTAATTTTTAAGCAGAACAGTGACGCAAGTTCATAATAAAGAACCCCTGAAAATTGCATTGCTGTGCCGCAGATAATAGAGCGTACAGAGCAACGCAAAGTGTGAATGCAAACTGTATGGTTAAGCTAAAAATCCTTTGATTAAGTTGTTGACCGTGGTTGTCCTCGTATTAATGTAGAAGAGAAATGGAGTGTTCAATTGTCAAAAAAACCTTTGATCCTTTTCATCTGATATCACAGCTGTTATAAACATCTTCAAACTAATAAAAATATGAATGGATAACTTATCTGATGAATAGTTTATATCACACTAAAAAGTGTGACTTTTTGAAATGATGGTACCTTTACTCGGACCTCGTCTGTGCAAGGTCTACCAGTCATTTTGAAATGACATAATTTGCAGAGTCTCAACAAAGCCTTGGACCCTATTATAGAATTTAAATTTTGTGAGAGCGATTTTTAATTTCTGAACAGGACCAAAAATTGTATGGTGGCTACTTATAACTTCAGTTCAGTGTATATATATATATATATATATATATATATATATATATATATATATATATATATATATATATATATATATATATATATATATATATATATATATATATATATATATATATATATGGTATCTACATATTAGACGTCATTTTGTTGACGTCAACATTTTGTTCTGACACGAAATCAATATGGGTGACATGTCAATTTTAATTATTTACCCCCTAAGATTAAATTTGGTACAATATCTTCTGCAATTGGCAAACAAAAGACAAGAAAGTGCCGATTGCCATATACAACAATGCACAAAGCTTTTAAACGGCACTGACACAATATACGCTATTTTGATGACGTCATAATTTCGTCCATACGTGAAACCCAGATTGGTGACCACGCGATTTTCATTAGTTATTCCTAAAGTTTGATTTGGTATAGGTCACCATAAATTGGCATCACATTTGCACGGGAGTCCCGGTGGCCCCTGACTATAAGTTGGAATCTTGATTATGATTGATCATCGATTTTGAGTGGATTGAACAACAGGAATTGATTAAAGTACTGTGTGATGATTCTACTGGTTGTAAGGAGGCAGGTGATAATGATGGTTTTCACAGAAACAGACAACGAAAAACGCTTAATATGAGTGTTACTTACTTGGATGGGAATTAGTTTTGAATATTTATCATAAACAGGAACATTTATTTAATTGTCATCTTTAATTGTAAAACTATCTTTTTCAATTTGTGGTTCTAGATTTAGTATTATATGTATGTGTCAAAAAGTTCACTGAAAAAATCTGTAACAGCAGTTCATGGGCTTGATAATCAGAAATCAATATAATTTCTAATGTTTTGGCACCAAATACAATAAATTCATAGGTACACATGAATATACACTTAACAACACTTATAAGTGTGCACATATAAATGGGCTCATATCTCCGTTAATACTGGTCAAATCGTTTTCAAATTTTCAACAAATATAAACGACATGTGTGTTATAAAATTGCATTTATTTTATTTCGAATAAAATAAAAAGTTAAAAAATGCGAGCGCAAAATTCAAATTGATGGTAAAATCAAAGTGTACATTTTCCAATACTTTAGAAGAGACCAAACTTGATCGAATATATCACAAATAAAGTAAATATCACATTATTTATATGTTTAATCCTTCAGCGGCGACCATGTCAATGTAAACTTAGAAGCGTTATGTCCCCCTGCAGTATTCACTACAGCAAGACAACGCCGTATCATTGACGTCACAAAAACGCTGAAAGTAATTCTGAGGAAGTTTGTTCCACTCGTGAGAATTTTTGCTCTCAGTTGATTCAGTGTGGTCGGAATAGCCCCAGTTCTTCTTACACTGCGGTTTAGTTCATCAAAAATGTTTTCAGTAACGTTTAAGTCTAGTGATTTTGGGGACGACATTTACATTGTTTGCATTCAGATATGCAGTGGTGGCCCCTGCCAGATGGGCAGGAGCACCATCGTGCAGCAACTCGTTCCTCTGTGGTTTCTCAACAAAGGAATTACCTCCATATTGAGCACTTCGTGTTGGTAGCGAGCTACAGATAAGTTCCCCTTTATGAAGACAATGTTAGTTTAATGATGTAAGGACACACCTGCCCACACTATAACAGACTCACCACCATGACTGTCACTTTCAATTATGCAGCTGTCCTGAAAACATTCCCCTCGTCCTCTGTATATCCTTGTGCGGCAGAAAAGTGTGAACTTTGATTTTACGATATATTTGAATGTTGCTTTCGCATTTTAAAAGTTAAAGGTTTTTGAAAATTAAAATTCATGGAATATAATGTCATGAATGTCATCTACATCTGTTGAAATTTTCAAAATGATCTGACTTTTATTTATGAAGATATGGGTCAATTTATATGTGCACACTTATAAGTGTTGTTAAGTGTATATGTTACACCCTAAATAAGTGTCCTGATCTTAGAAACTTGGTGACAAATTGCAGATATATGAGGGTAATGAGCGAGAATGTCTGAGAAAATGTTAACTATCTACTAGCTGCAATTGTTTCACATGTGTTTTACTTAAACAGTGATACTAACATTTGCTCCTCAGTAAAACCAGGGGTACAGTATGGCTTATATTATCTCATTTTAGAGAATATATTTAAGATAGAAAAGCGAACTTCTTGTATTAGTCAATTAAGTATGAAAGTAAAGCCTAATCTAAACTAAACAGAGCAATTGCTAAACTAAATGACGATAGCCACAATCATCACTTTTAAATTATAATTAAATTCATATAACCCACACAACACCACAGAAAGTCGTATTAGTGTTAAACAGCTTTCATATGTAGTTAAGGCATCCAGTAAGCAGGCTCTACGATAATATCAACTGTTTAGAAAGTTTTAGTGTCTTATGTCTGTAAGCTCCAAGCTTTCAATTTTCTTATTCTTAAATTGATATAGTAACACATTTAAAAAGCTGCTACAGGCTAACGCCACAGCTTACAGAGTGCAAACATCTCTTATTCACTGCACATTGATTTGTTATTTAATATAGAATATATCTGCAGAATTCCTTATTGGGGTAAATTACTGACCATGATGGCAGCTGTGCAGTGCAACACATACGTTAAAAATACACTATGAAAAACATCCACGAAGGAGCAAATCGTAGTTAAAACTATTTGCAAGAAGTTCCCATGGACAAACACACCACTGCCCGTCCTTTTGTTTGTGTTGATGAATTACGTCCCAATCAACAATTTTTCAGTTATGGCGGGACGACTGTCTGTCTTCCTGGGTTGTACTAGAACTAAGCAGCGGATAAAGTGTCTTGCTCAAGGACACAACACAGTGACTCCCGTAAGTCTCAAACTAACAATCCTTCGATCCCCATTCTAATGTTCTATTAGTTAAGTCACTGTGCTCCGCACCTAGTCATAACAGTTATCTGAAATCTTTTATGTCATCTACACACCAAAAACAATTATTGTGATAAATATAACACCCTCCATAAAAACGAAAGCAGGGATCGCGCGACAAGCCGTAAAGACACGTTTTGACCAATTTGTAAGTATATTTGACATATACCCTTGACTCCAAGGTCATATGCGTATGCAAAGATGGTTGTTGTAATTTTCACCGCAGGCAACAATTTGCCCTGTAGCGCAGATCTTTATGGGTTGGTGAATTTGATCCCGGCCCCGTACTTTCAGGGAGGTATTATACAAGCTGTTGTCAGTTATAAGCGAAAATATGTGCAACCGCTTAGTCGAGCTTGCCCAAGAAAAGAGTGTGGTTTGGTTAACTAGGCTTAACTAGCCGTTTCGACATGACATTAGCTGTTGACTGGGATGTAAAACCACAAACCAAACAAAATATGACCATCCTCGTTCAAAAAAGAGGAATTCACGTTTCGAGCTGTAAGGCAGATTTTAGTTTATATGATCTTGAAGTTTGACTTTAAGGTCATATCGATGATTTGAATAGTTCGTTGGACTCTACATGACAGAGGCAATCAAGTGCTAAATATGAACACCCTTGGCCAAAGATGTAGGATTAAGGACCTCGGACAGTTTCCTATTCAATCTGCCCAACATTTTGACAGCCTGTGGCTAGGATAATGCATTACTGACAACTATAGTTTTGTGCTCAAATGAAACCCTTACATTTAATGCACCTAGCAAAATAAAAATATTTTGAAAATATTGCATAATTATGCCAGGACTCTAGGGTTTTGGGGCTGTGTTTTTTTGACCAAATTTTATTTCACAGAAAGTCAAAGTTTCGTCGAGTATTCACCTAAATACATGTAAATATTATGTTTGCGGCCTAAAACTTGAGGCGAAAGTGATGCGTTTGCATAAAATTCGGGTTGAGAGGATTTCATTGTTTCATCTAAAGAAGTGTGCTGTCAATTACTTTTGACTAATACCTGTAATGTTCCAAGTCAACCAGTTTGACTTGTGCACTGAGGTGTATCATATCTACATACCGTATAAATCATAGTCTAGATAAACACAGTTTTTGAGCATAAAATCGTTAATATTTTCTTACACATCAGATTTAACCTAAAATTTGGTGCTTAAAAGAACCGTCTCATTGAGACGGTTCTTTTGAGTACCCAAAACATATGTTTTGGTTGAGAATTGAGACAATTAATTAATTTGTAAGCACTCGTAACTAAAGCTCTGATACATGCCATTGCAAATTGATATTTACCTACAGGTTTCTACAAAATACGTTTCTAATAAGTTTTTATAATAAAGTGTTTTTGAGCATTTCGACAACGCCCCCCCCCCCAACGTGACCAATCTTGCCGTTTTTATATGATGTGTGAAATGTAAAACTACAACTGTATGAAATAGGATTAGTTTGGTCACGGGGCGGGGGGGGGAGCACTTCAGTAAAACGTTTTCTATTTTCTATTTGTTGAATAGCAAAAACAGAGTTTCAACCCATATTTTTCAATTGAAACTTGTCCAATGAGAAAACTGCGTTTGTGGATAAGTCGAGGGTTGAACCTACTATCTTTTTCATAGAAAAAATATCGTTTTCTTTGAAACTTTTCTCTGGTCATTTTATGGGCAATCCTTCATAAGACTGTCTGAGGTCCTTTGCGTTACTATGACCAAAAAAAACCTGACAGACAAAAGGACAGACGGATGGATGGAAGGATGGATGGATGGGACCGAAAACATATATCCAACTTTTTTTTTTAAAAGTGTGGATGTAGCAATACTAAAATGAAATATTGTTTTTAATGAGGGCAAAGTATAATGTTGAAACGTAAAAATAGGGAAATTGATATTAAAGCAAAAAGGAAAATCAGAGAGAACCGTTTGCCTCTCATTAGACTGTAACCTGTATGGTCTATTATTCAGATTGTAGAGTATACTTGTAGCTGTAGCTTTTTAGGCTAGGTATATTTTTGCTATTGTAAAATTAGTCAATCCTTCGCCAGCTGGGTAGTTTTGCATGCAAATCAGATGACAAAAATGTTGTATGCTGATTTTCTTAAGTTCAACTTTTTTGGAAAAAATCTTATAGGAGTACCATCAGAGTGTCAAACAGTTTGGAGACAGATAAAGCCTCATGTATAGGCAATAGTTGATAAAGAGGTAAACGATGTACACCGTTACACACAGTGAGTTTGATTTTTAGTCATTTGTCGATAGTCATTAGTTTGATCCTTATTTGTACTATCTACTAATAAGCAATCTGCCCCTACATTTGCAAAAATGTTTTTTGTTTTTCATAGTGTGTATTTTTAACGCATTCGTCGCACCGCACATCTGCCATCATGGTCAGTAATTTACCCAAATAAGGAATTTTGCAGATATATTCTTAAATAACAAATCAAGGTGCAGTGAATAAGAGATGTTTGCACTCTGTAAGCTGGGGCTTTAGCCTGTAACAGCCTAATACACATGTTACTATATCTATTTAAGAATAAGAAAATTGAAAGTTTGAGCTTACAGAAAAAAGACATTAAACTATCTAATCAGTTGACATTCTCGTATAGTCAGCATACTGGATGCCTTAACTACATATGAAATCATGAAATCTGTTAAACATTAATACGACTTCCTGTGTACATGAATTTGATTATAATTTAAAGGTGGTAATTGTGGCTATCGTCATTTAGTTTAGCAAGTTTAGATTTGGTTTTACTTTCATACTCAATTGACTAATATAAGAAGTTCGCTTTTCTATCTTAAATATATTCTCTAAAATGAGATAATATAAGCCATACTGTACCCCTGGTTTTACTGAGGAGCAAATGTTAGTATCACTGTTTAAGTAAAGCACATGTGAAACAATTGCAGCTAGTAGATAGTTTACATTTTCTCAGACATTCTCGCTCATTACCCTCATATATCTGCAAGTTGTCACCGAGTTTCTAAGATCAGGACACTTATTTAGGATGTAACATATATATATACATGTGTACCTATAAATATCTGGTGTTGCGTGCCAAAACATTAGAAATTGCAATGATTTCTGATTATCAAGCCCATGAACTGTTGTTGCAGTTTTTTTTTCAGTGAGATTTTTGACACATACATATAATACTAAATATAGAGCCACAAATAGAAAAGATAGTCTTACAATTAAACAAGACAATTAAATAAATGTTCCTGTTTATTATAAATAATCAAAACTAATTCCCATCCAAGTAAGTAACACTCATATTAAGCGCTCTTCATTGTCTGCTTCTATTATCACCCGCTTCCTTACAACTAGTAGAATCATCACACAGTACTTTAGTCAATTCCTGTTGTACAATCCTTCTACCGGTGTACACAAAATCGTTGAGCCGTCATAATCAAGATTCCAACAGTGGGTCGGACTTCAGACTCTATGACGGTTCCGACTTTAAGACTTCTATTGATGAGATGGTAGGGGCCTGATGCTTTGGCTGTTGTCAGGCCCACCAAGGTTTACCTGTTGGATTTCGTTTGCTCCTGTGTTCAGTTTTATTTACTGTTGAATCCTTATCTTTGCTTTATTCTTTTTTATATCTTGATTTATATGTTCTAGGAGTTATGCATTGATAAGTTAGGGGTATTTAATGCAAATTAAACATCTATGTGTCTTGATCAACATCTGAACTAAAGGTGAGGTTGGTGCACTGTTAAACCTGTTTGTTTAAGCCCTCCAGTAAAATATTTTTACTGACCGTTCCAAAGCGGTGCTTCTTTTGTGGATCATTTATGTTATTTCTGTCTTGTTTTGTTATGCTTTCATGCATGTCTGTTTGTTGATGCCTTTTGGTCACCTGCTGGGAAAGGGCTGACCTCTTGGCTCTCGTTTGTGATGTCTAATTGTGACGTTGTTACTTTCCCATTGGTATCCTTGGTCATGTGTGGTACTTGATTGTATCGATTCCTGATCTTTGCCCTCTCTCTTACTTTTATTAGCCAAACAGAGCTGGGCACATTCTGAAACTGTATGAATGCCCGATAATTGGCTCTTTGGACATGGTTTTCAAGCAGGAGAAAGACAAAAGCTATACAAGGAGGAAAAAGGTGCCATCAGAACATTGAGTACCTGGTCTGATGTACCTTGATATTTCTGTGAAAAAAAGAATCATATCTGAGCTGGTTTCCTTTGGTATATGTTGCCTTTCCGTGCAAGCAACAACCACAAATTCACCTGTTTATGTCTCCAAACACTTATCAACTTTCCCAAAGCATTCGTAAACTTCTATGAAGTCTTAGTACTTCTAAAGTTCTGAAAGAGAGGTAATTTTTCCCCTTCAGACCAACGAGCTAAATTTATCACAGCAGGTAACTGCAATGCAGGATACACAGAGCATAAATTAGACCCTTTCACGTCAATGATTCACTAAGTTTCTAAGATCAGAGGATTAAGAATCAAGGATGTTACATATATAATTTAACATAATGAATAGCCAAGGGAATTATCTTGACGTTATCCTCTTTTTATTACACTGTCAGAGGCAAGTGTTTTCAATTCCATTCTTTCAACGAATCTGTTAATGGGACAGCCTTGTCAAATTGTTTTTTTTTCTATAAATCATCAAATGAGCACAATTTAGACCTACATGTTATCATATATTACGCAAAGTCCAGTTCCTTTTTTGCATGTAAAAATTGATGATATACATGCAAAACTGAGAAAGCAAAGGTTTTACATTATATTAATGCTTGCTTCCAGGTATTGACAACAATAAATGGACCAGTAGCAAACAAAATTAATGGCAATGCCCAACTTTATGTTTCTTCTCATATACCAGATAACTTTTAAGGTGTAGCAGAAATGGTATTAGACCATCTGCCAAAATCATCAAGAGTTGACGTTGCTACATAATTCAATTAGTTTCTTTGGGCGCAAACAACGTGGAACATCGAAAATACTTTTGATCTAAGACCAAAGGACTGGAAAAGTTCCATCGAAACTTGCGTAAGCAAAAAGCAGCATATAAAATTTCTGTTTGACCAATGGCAGAAATCTTAATGTATGTTAAGAGGTGCATGGTAGAGACATAGATTTTGTAAATTCAGAGCAATGCTATCACTTGACTAGCATGGATGCAGAGGCCATTGCGGTAAGATTGCTTTCCCACTACACATGAAGAGACATATGCCAGAATTTTACTCCCTTGTGTGCATATATTTAAAACAGCACCAAAAACTATTTATTGTGTGATCCCCTTATATTTTCATGCTGTTTCTGGTTTTGAAGACTGCCACGGATTCATGTTATAATTTAGTCATTTTGCTTGATGCTGGACTATTTATACTATGCAAATTACGTGCACAACAGTCGTGTAATATAAAATCCATGTGATTTTCAAAAAAACAATTTACAAGTGTGATTCCTATCCATTTTGATCACGAGCGAGACCTATCAATCTTGATTAAAAACTCCAGTGTGATTCTTATCATATGGTGTGATTCCTACCATTGTCTTTCCTTTCTAGAATTCGCTGCAAATTTCAACTAAACGGCATAGAATAAATGCCTGGCATCATATATCTACCAATTGTAATTTTAAAGATATATACTGAACAGCAAAAGAAACGCATATTTTGCATATTTGGTATAGTGTATAAATTGGGGGTTTAAATACTGATCTAATGATTTGCAAGGTATCAATAATGCATGGAACATGTGTATTATTAAATGCATCACAAATGGATAGCTCATTTGAATAATGATAATAAAGGGGGGGGGGTAACTCTGGGCGTAACAAGATAGCTAATAATAAAGGCGACTTCCGAGATGTTGTATGCCTAAAACCACTGAACCGATTTGATTGAAAATCACTCTGCGTGATAATCTGGACATACAGACTATTTATGAAGATTAAATTGTCCGGAATTCTTCAAGGTTGACCATTGTTACCTAGTTACATTATTGGATAATTGACCGGAAGTGTGCTTAAGACAGGCAAGAAAGTGTCCAGACAATTGTTTTAAACGGTTCTGTTGGACAGTTCCTTATTTGACCTCAATCATACTGTGCCAGATTTTCTTACACCCCAAAGATTCCAGTGGTTTGCAATACCAATGCAAAAAAAAAATGCAAAAATGAAGATTTTTTGGATTAACAGTATTAATCCTACACCAATGAATTTTAAAGTTTTATGCTGATTTCTTATCTGTTACATTATGTTCTCATGACATGCAATGAAACCGGATTCAAATCATGTCTTTTCCAATGTACAGTACTGTTTTTGCGTTTTTGCATTGATTAACAAAAAAATAATAATTAACCGTATATTGGCAAAATAATGGTCTGGAACGAACGCATGAGCCCGTCCAAACATGTTCATATCATTCAGGGTAAAATTTAATAAGAGTTTCTGGTATAAAATGGATATTGGATAATATGCGTTTCTTTTGCTGTCAAGTATAATACTGTTGCTGTAGAATATTGTGCGCAGCTAAATAATTTCCTAGTCCGTATACTCTGCACTAGGTGTCATTTCTGAAATCTACCAAAAAACAACAACACGAAAATAGTTGTTAAACGTTCCTTGCATCGAGCACAAAATGTAAAAAAAAACGTGTGAGATTACCACATGTGTATCACGTGATTATCCGCCTTGAAGATGGAGTGAATGAATCCAAAATGCTCGGGGGGGGGGAGGGGGGTAACTACCTATAGTAGGGATGTGCGTGCCAAATAGCCCACTTTTTCAGCTCTGCCAGGTATACGATAAGCACCCTTTGTTATAAAAAAGTATATGATTGACCCAGTTTTTTATCGTTAATATATATAAAGGGTCCCATTTTCTGACATTCCTGTTTGAAAATACTCATATTTTTGCTTAGATATTCAGCTCAGAAACCAAAATTGTAATATTTATTTGTAAACTTTGTTTACAGACAGCAAAGAGGGTATATAAAATCAAAGAGCAGTATATGAATATGTTAACATTTTGTTCAATAAATTACCCCTAAGTTACCCCCCCCCCTCCCCTGAGCCAAAAGGGCACATTCTGCAATCAAAATTTCCTCGAAATAGTATGTCCTGGACTTGCTCAAAAGTTATACATGCAATCAAAATTTCCTCGAAATAGACTGTCCTGGATTTGCTCAAAAGTTATACACAATAAGTATAGCAATTTCTTATGTTTCGCATCTTTTTTGTGCTCATCTTTGTGCAGTGCTGATAAATTTCAATCACAATGACGAGAACAGGATCTTCATGATCTTAGGCAAATGAAACCACGAAATTTCAGACGGTATCCTTTAAATAGGCCTTTGGGGAGAGCAATAATTGCAGAAGAGGTCAGTAGGCAAAAATCGCATCCGTTGTAAGTTATGCTAAGATCATAAGCATGTGATTTTTCGTTTGGTGGTCTTTCATCTTCCTCATGCATCATTCGCCTATAAAAACTATTGGTTATGTGACAGATGTGATAGATATTTCATGCTGAAAAAATCTGCTGCCATCAATGACGTCAAAACGCAGTCATCATTTGATTAAGCTTCTTATGTTAATTGGCGCTTGAATTCAACAGAGATTCGGTTTACAAAGATATCATGGCTTAAAATGTAACTCATCTTATGGTTGATTAAAACCTTAAGTTACTGAAAAATGGTACGACACATTTGCGAGATAACGGCGACGTTAGATTTTATCTTTCGGCTCGTGCAGTAGAAGTGAAGATGTTCCATTCAACAGTATTTTTTGAATGTGTTGGAAGGCATCAAGCAGTTTTACTTGTAAATGTGGTTCAATAAATCCGACTAGAAACACCGTTTAAAGGCGATAACGTAAAAACATTTGTGAAAACGTAAAATTGTGAAGACTTGGTCCTTTATTTCTCTGAAAAAGTTCGGAAACTTGCAGCATTTGCTTTGCTTTTTTGGTTTTCAGTGACCAAACAATCGATTGAAAATGGTTTTAGCTTCCCCCAATGATCAGAAATACCCAATGTTACCCACTAGTCTTAAAATTAAACGTCACTTTAGCACGGCCGCTGCGTATGGTAATTCTATATTTTTTTAAACAGAAAATTCTGTCAGATGATTGGCGCTTGTATCTTCATGACATCTAATGAAACTTGAGACCTGATGTGGATGGGCTCACCCATACAAAACAATTGCTAAATTTATTGTGCATAGTATAATAGATAATTCTAAATAAAATGCAACTTGGAAAATCCAGGAATCGATCCCGGTACCTCTCTAACATGCAGAGCAAACGCTCTACCATCTAAGCATTACAAATGACCATCTGCATAAAACTCCACAAAAACATTAGCAATGCTTCTTCGGGGCCATCTGCATAAAACTCCACAAAAACATTAGCAATGCTTCTTTGGGGCTTCTGACTAAGTAAGACTCAATCAAGCCTGCTTAGCTACAGACTTGCTAGAATAGTGAAATAATTTTACAAGTAGAAGAATAAAGGCTGATTATGAAGGGGAATTAGCTCAAGTGGTAGAGCGCTCGCTTAGCATGTGAGAGGTACCGGGATCGATACCCGGATTCTCCAAGACGTTTTTTGTGCTGTGTGACTTTCTTTTTAAGTGCTATTTTGTGTTTGTTTTAAGCCCACCCGCATACAATAAATTCCAACGGGGAAGACCAATATGATAACTCACCACGGTAGATAAACATAGTCCTTGTCAGAGTTACATCTCTTTAGCAGTTCTTTAGGACAAAAAACAACAAAAACAAATGGGTATTGCACAACAGTAGGATATTGATATAAAAATACTGTGCAGGTAGGACGGGGTGTCGTGGTGAGTCGTATGAGACAAAAGCATACTGACGAATCCTCGGGATTTATGTTCCCGTGTTCAAAGCACATGAGGAGGCCATTTCACCGATTCGACACTTACCTTTTCTCGCAAAGTGGTTCTGTAGTAGAGCACCGAGGTCACAGGTTCGATCAGGCCTTTAGTAATAATAGTATTTGAGCCGTGACACGTGATTTCCAACAATGTGGCATTTTGACGTGTGTAGACTAAGACCAGCCTGTGCAGCCTCCTTTAAAGCTTAGCAACTCCGAATTCTGTTCAGACAGTAGCTTAACACTCATAGAATGTTCAAGCGACTAGCAAAGGCTCTGATCAGATTGTGCGTATGCGCAGGCTTGTGTGATCCTTTGCCTGTCGCACAAGACACATTGTTGGAAATCTCATGTCGCGGCTCATCTCAACCAAAACATATGAGACGGTTCTTTTGAGCACCCAAAACAAATCTTAAAACTGATGAACATTACATTGTCTGCTGATTTTCCCCCAAAATTAACATTTTCAATAAATTATTTAAGGAATACCAAAAGAGTGTCAAAAAATAGGGATCCATATATCAGGTCCTACGTTTTGTCACTCCTGTTCTGGGTCCAATCTGATTGCAAAGGTTATCTGCAGACGACTAATATCATCGGCCATTCTTTGAAAAAAAAGAGATGAATTCTTTCATACAGTAAAGCATGGTAAACACACACTCCATATAACTCGAAAAACCCGCTTAGTCGAATTTAAAATAAAGTGTATATATATATCCGGTGTATTTATTCATTATCTCACCCCAGCATCCAATTTAGGTTACCTTGCACCCACAGGACAATTTTTCATGGGTGCCAAATTGTTCATTGGGACCCCCTGGATGCGAAACGAAGGTGTCCTCAAAAAAATTTTGGTTTGGGCTATGTGAAATTGCATGGTTTCTATGGCAACCCATAGCAAATTTGAGAAGGGGGGGGGGTCCGCCTACAAAATTACTCATATATCAGCTGTTACTTATCCTAGACTACTAAACTTAATACCAAATTAAAGCTTAGACATAGGCCTATTATCCTCTTGTGTATATGCAAATTATCTAATTTGCATATTCATAATTATTTATGAAAACATTAAAAATGTGTTTCACGAATTGGGGTATACGTACAAGATCAATAATATCTCAGCTGCTTTTAGTCATAGATTACTAAAATTTGTACTAAAATATAGCTAAGACATAGGCCTTTCATTCCATGGTCAAATATGCAGCGTATCGTATTTGCATAATTTGCATATTCATGAATATTAATAAAAACGCTAAAAAATAAGGGAACACCACTACAAATATAAATAGGCTGATTTCATCCCAATATTGTCATTGTTGCATGTTTTGATATAATCAATGTTACAATTTGACAGTTCCATTCATCCAGTGGTCCTATATGAATATTATTTCATTTGAATATTCATGAACATGCATGAAAACTTAAAAAAATGAAGGAAAATCACATAAAAACTACAGGTCCATTAAAAAAGTTATTTCACTACGCAATATTTCAAAAGTTTTTTCACATTTTTATTATACATAAATGGTCTACGTTTTACCATACATGTAATTAAATTCTCATGCCATCATGTTTCTATAAATCATATCAACGTATAATCAGACAGCAGTTGTATATAAATATCAAATACATTTCAATGAAAAACACAACAACATTACCTTAAATACACTCCAATGAAAACACAACAACATTGTACACCTACATAATAAAGTCAGTATTTCGTTGCATCTCTCTTTGCTCCATTAAGATCTGCAATTCTCCTTGGCATTAAATTGTAAAAATCTTCCAGGAAGTTCAGTGCTACACTATACCACGCTCCACAAACTTGGTTCAACATCTCTTCTATTTTACATGGCATTTGGTAACCAATCTCTTTCCTCATTATATTCCAAATGTTTTCTATGGAATTCATGTCCAGTGAATTTCCTGGTCATTCCAGAATGGGTATTCCTTTACAGTCTAGGAATATTCTAGTACTTTTAGAGTTATGGCATGGCGCGAGATCATGCATAAAATATATACCATCTATAGGAACACAACGCATTCACATGTCATTTCAATATCATTTATAATATTACTCTGGTATTTTGCACTATCTATGATACCATTCACATTTCTCTGAAGAGAATGACATCTGTTGCTAATGGCTCCACAGACTTGCACACTTGCTGGCAATTTTACAATAGTCTGAATACACTTAACATGATATTTCAAATTCTGTTTGCCCCAAACACGACAATGCTCGTCGATTGTTATGATTGTGAAATACAGACTAATGTGGATGCGTTGTGTTCCCACAAAAGGGA
Source organism: Loripinus fragilis (assembly GCA_964019695.1). NCBI lineage: Eukaryota > Metazoa > Mollusca > Bivalvia > Lucinida > Lucinidae > Loripinus > Loripinus fragilis. The sequence continues at coordinate 91,508,608 of OZ026517.1, forward strand.
TATGATCTTTATGCATGATCTTGCGCCATGCCATAACTCTAAACGAACTGAATAATGACTAGAAGGTAACAAAATACCCGTTCTGAAATGGCCAGGAAATTCACTTGAAATGAATTCCATAGAGAATGTTTGGAATATAATGAAGAAGGGTATTGTTTTACCAGCTGCCGTGTTTAAAAGAAGAGATGTAGAAGCAAGTCTGTGAAGCGTGGTATAGTGTTGCACCAAACGTCCTGGAAGAACTTAAAAATTCAATGCCTAGGAGAATTGCAGATCTTATTAATCAAATGGAGATGCAACGAATACTGACTATCTGATATAAGCGTACAGGTATGTAGTTGTGTTTCATTTGAATGTATTTAAGTATGTTATTGTGTTTTAATTGGAATGTATTTAATATTCATATACAAATATTATCTGATTATACGTTGATATGATTTATGGAAACAAAATAGCATAAGAATTTAATAACATGTATGGTAAAACATAGACCATTAATGTATTAAAAAAAATGTGAAAAGACTTTTGAAATATTGCGTAGTGAAACAACTTTTTTAATGGACCTGTATAAGCCTAGGGAAGGGGTTAAGGTTCGATCTATCCTGCACTCCTAGGGCCTTTTAAATTCATGCCAAATTGTTTAGTGGGACCCTCAGAATGTGAAACGAAGTTTTCCTCAAAAGAAATTTGGTATGGGCTACGTGAAAATGCATGGTTCCCATGGCAACCTCTTATATGATTCTTGAAATTGGGGGGTAGGCCCACAATTTCAATCATATCTAGGGTTCTACTTATCCTAGAGCACTAAGATTGGCGTCAAATTAAAGCCTAGACACATGTCTTTTTCCTGTGTTCAGATTTGTAAATAATCTAATTTGCATATTTATAAATACTAATGAAAACCCACAAAAATGAAGTAAAATCATAAAAAAAACCCATAAATGAACATATTCAGCTCAAAAACATCATCAAACCACCATTGTTGCCATTTTTTTATATCCTCAGTGATTCAATCTGATAAGTTTTTTCATCCAGTGGTCCTATATGAAAATTATCTCATTTGCATATTCATGTATATTAATGAAAACTTTTGAAATGAAAGAAAAAATCTTAGAAAAAATAAGGGATGTACATATAAAATGACAAATGTTTCACCTACCATGTGTTCCAGTGTATCAAACCAAGTGCCAACTCAATGCTTAGACATTGTACTTTTACCATAAGGGATAATATGAAAAATATTTATCTTGAATATTCATGAATTTAAATGAAAACAGAAGAAATGAATGAAAAATTGCGGAAAAATCAAGGGGGTGCACTTCCAAAATTACTCATATCTCTGTAGTTAAGTGCCCAATAGTGCCAAACCTGATTTTAAGTCAATGCATAGACACAAAATGTTTACCAAAATGATCCAATTCATAACACATCAAATTTAAATTCTCATATATATTGATGAAAACATGAGAAATTTGAGAAAAATACAGGAAAATTAAGGGTGTATACCCACAAAGAGATTCATATCTTAGCTTCCAATTGCCCAATAGTAGCAAGCTTAGTACCATGTCAAACTGCATAATCCTATGTGATTTTGGATTAAAGAAAAAAAGTACAAGATTTATAGCAGCTGAGATATGAGTAATTTTGTAGGTACACCGCTATTAATTTGTATACATTTTTTCTTGTATTTTTGAAGTTTTTATTAATATTGATCTCAAACAAATTTATATATCTTCCCACTAGGTAAAACTGTTATGCATAGACTCAAATTAAGTATATTGTTTGCTACTCTAGAGCAATTAGCAGCTAAGATTTTGGTAATTTTGTAGGTATACCCCATTCATTTTTCGGCGATTTTTCTCTTTATTCTAATGTTTACATTAATTTTCATGAATATGTAAATGAGACAACTGGCAAATATTACCATTGAGATATAGGGCTGTGTCATAGCAATCAGTTGGCACCTTGTTTGCTACGCGTAAGGGCTATTTGCTTCTGAGATAGGAGTAATTTTGTAGGTATATCCCCTTAATTTTCAAATATTTTTCTCAAAATGCTCATGGTTTATCATTATTCATAATTATTATAATATGACCATTTTAAAATTTGATGATTTGTTAAACATACTATTGTCTTAGCATTAGTTTAAAACCAATTTTGGTACTCAAGGGCACTTAGAAATTGAGATATTATCGTTAATGGTAAGTGGTTAATGGTAAGTGGTTATAGTGGTTAATTGTAAGTGCAATAACTCTCACGTCCTTAAGACCGACTGAAACAGTGTTCTCGGTATTCCCGAAGGACCAGCATTTCTTGCACACCAGATCGGTGAGTCCGCTGCTTTTACCCATATGAGAACATTCTTATCATATACCCCGTACCAACCAATGAGAGCCTAAAGAAGAGCCACATGTCGGAAAACAGGTTACGTTATTGTCACGTTTAAGTATGTCGTCAACTTTAATATTTACGGAAGATGCACGGGTTGCATGCGCAGCCGTACCGAAGTCGATGATCAAGTTATTAGTCCATGGGCGCGGAGAGGTCACCATGCACCCCCGAAGGGCTCTCTGGGAGTGGTTTAATATTGTTCACTGGACATCCCCGATTAAGAATCAAGATGTTAACACTCGATATCTTGGGTCCCACCCGCCATTTTGGAATGGCCGCCATGAAAAAAGACAAAATGCCTATATAGTGTAATATCAGCCCCCTACCATCTGTAATTCTTACTTTTATGAGCGGACCAGCTATATTTAAGATCCTCAACTCCATTTCTGATATAAAAAAAGCTAAATATAAGGTCTTAACATACTATATTTAATATGGCGGCCAATTTGAAATACAAATTTTGCATATTTTCGTTAATCTTAAAAAAGTTTCCATGAGTGTTTTACAAAACAAATTATAGTAACATGTTTAAAACCTTATCAATTTCGGAGATACATTAACTGTCAGCATTACTTTAGTCACGGAGTATCTTTATTATCCCAAAGACATCATCTTCATAATAATGAACAGTCTGCATACATGGTTACCCCACCCATTTAAATAAGTAGACATTTTTCATCTAAATAAACATAGCTACACTTCTGTATGCATCTTTCTCACTGATATTAAAATGAAGTTTACTTGAATATATTCAGAATGATCATTTCATAGCATCATATATTTTTGAAAGTTTATTTGGGCCATTAAGGGTGTAGCATACGTTACATTTGCCATGAAACGCAACAAAATAGACATCTGGGTCCAAAAAAGCATCTGCAGAATCTGTACAATGTATCATTTACAAATGAGTCCATGCTTTGTGTCCACCTAATAGACAATCGATTTGCATTACACTGCGGTGATTATTTTTGCATTATTCACAAAGTCTTCTTCATAATGGTGAAAAATAATTAATAAGAACATTACACATAATGGTGGTTTTGATGATTTTAGGGTAATATTAATAGTTGCATTTGTCTTAGCTACTATTTCTTAACTGATTTTGTTCGATGGGATAATAAGAACACATCTCAAATTATGTAAACTTTATTTATAACTTCATTGAAATTATCCGAATTTGAAGATAAGGCTATTTTGAGTGCAATTTTTATTGCTTAGGCGTATTTTGAGTGTGTTTTTTTATTAGCAATAAAAAGAGCACTTAAAATAGCCAAATCTTCAAATTCAGATAATTTCAATGAAGTTATAAATATCGTTTGCATAATTTGAGCTACTTTTATCTGTTCTAGCTTCATCCGTCGGTTAACGAAAAACACTGAGGAGGACACTCTCCATTCCTATTCATGAAATATCAAAATTTATCTACTTTTGAATTTGGTTTAAATATAGACAATTTGTATTATGTGTACCACGACTCTCTAAAGTATCATGTGCAACATGGCTATTTGGAGGAGGACAGATACCACAACAAGGGAAGCTTCACATCCAACAAATGAACATGAATTTTTGACAGATGATGATAGCAATATGATGCCCCTTTGGCTTGATGGAGACTGAGTGTCAAAGGTGTTGATTGACAATGACGACCTGTCCAATTAAGAGAAGTCTTACAATGATTATGAAGAGGACTTTGTGATAAATGCAAAATAATGTCACATATGCTACACCCTTAATGGCCAATAACAAACCTTCAAAATGTATGCTTCAATATTAACTCTTTTTTTGCCATTAATATTATGGTTTATTGTGTTTTAATAGAGTGCAGAACAATAGTTTACACCCTCGTATTGGCGGCAGCAGATGGATATTTTGACATTTCACTGATATTAACATGCACATAAGTGTGCATGTAACGTCCACAACAAACTTCTTACATACCCATACCCTATCCATACATTAGGATATGAGTAAGACTAGGGTATCAAAATACATGTAGTAAGATTTGAATAGAGAGCCCAACTATACCCTTGTCTCTTCCATACTAATACCTTATCCGTACACCCCATACACTAATCATTCCCGTATTGGGTCATAAGATCTACCCATATGGTGGCACATTGGTAATGGAAGATATGCGTGGAGGTAAGGGTAGGATTTTCGTTGGTGCAGGGTAGGGTTTGCATTGGAACAGAGTAGGTAGGGTAGGATTATGTTAATGGGTAGGGTATGAGTATATGCTTTGGTAGGGTGGGGTTTCCTATCCTTGGCCCTACCCTAGTTTCTACAGTTTCTACCCAATCCTTTCTTATCCCTAATAGCACCATACCCTTGGAAGATACAAGTTACTGTCAGGCAGGTTAGGAGTACGAGTAGATAAAGTATGAAATTGTGTCTGGGTCAGGACTTTGGTAGGTCAGGAGTCTGACTAAGGGTAGCGCAGCTTACTCTACCTGCATAATAATACTTTACCGGGCATCTACTCTGACCCAACCCTTTCCCAGATATACATCCTACACACACATCTATTCATAGTATAATACACATATATGGATATGGGTAGATATGAGGAGGGGTAGGGCAGGGTATGCGTATGGGGTGTATGTGAGAGTTGGATATATATGTTAGAATAAGCAGCCCCTTACCCTACCATACCCGGGCAGGCCTTACTCGCATTCTACCAATCTTATACTAGTACTCAAATTCAAGTTTTACCCTATTCCAAATCAGTCAGTCCCCTCTACTGCTGCACAGTGCTTTACCCTACCTTTACTTAAACATTTCCTTACTCTATCCATAACCCCCTCCTAACTTGTCGTGTCTGGCCCTACTCAATTCTCTCTATCAGTACTGATGTGAGATGAGTTATAGTATGGTAGAGTGGGACGGGTAGTGTTACATAATGATTATGGGTTAGATACCTGTAAGTTACATATATTGTACGTTATAAGTTAAGGTGGGGTAAACATAGGAGAAAGTAAGGAATTGGTTTGGTTATGTAGAGTTGGTGATGACTATCGGTATGATATGGTTGTTGATGTTAAGGTGGGGTAGGGTAGGATAGATATTGTACCTCAATGATATGTAAGGAAGGATAAAGAGTTGGACAACTATATGGTAGGGTTGTTTAGGACAGAAAGTGCAGCATTGGTTTATATAGGAGAACGGACGGTGTGGAAGTGTAGAATGGAGAAGAGCAGTAAAGGACGAATCAACCCGGTACATAGACGTTTGGAATCGAGTAAATATCTTTCTGCCATTTGTCTCTACTTTTCAAAGTGGAGCTACAGTTTCTTTGGAATATCTGGTTATTAATAGCTACTAAAATCGGCTACTTTACTTGTTACTTCTAGGTTTTGCTTAAATACTTATGTTAGGTTCAAACATTCAAAATGTTACTACATATATTACTACATTGTTTTCCTAAGTACAGTTATACTTTAATATCTTGGGAAAAATCTGCAATCAAAGTTTGATAGAGCAACAATTTGATGTGGCTTCTCTGTAAGATTTTTGAAACTCTAAAGATTGATGAAGAGTCCCATGCTGATAACCAAAGCCATTGAATTAAAAAATATGTTGGTGTTATAAACCGGTGTGTCACTCATGTTTTATGCACACTCCTTATATTGCAACATGTCTCAGCTAATTGTGCTTCTAGCATTTGGGAATGTCTAAGGCCTTAATAAGTTACAAACATTTATCATTTTTGTTACAATTTGCATTTGAATTTCATGGTTTATTATATAAGAGTGACCTCTCTGATGTGCATTTTACAGTGTGCTACTAGGTCTAAAGTTCAAATACTGGCACATAATACAAATATATAGCCCTTGCAGCATGTGAAGAACAAATCGATATTCTATTAAGAAAATGCAAACTATAGACCCAATTGAAAATAAAAGGTAGTACCGATTATAAAGAGGCTATTTGATGCTCAGTTTCATCATGTTTATTTTGTTTAATTTGATGTAAAATGTAACGTATGTTACATTTTAAGGACCCAAATATACCTTCAAAAATGTTTGCTGCAATAAGTGATGATTCCGAGGATAACCAAGAAAACTTCATTATCAGTCACCCCTAATATAAACTGAATTATTTCAACATAACCTAATAAACGTTTCCTATCTCACGGCATGTTACCTTTTTAAGGTCATGATGACGTTGCATTTTTTGAATGACGTCGCTAATGACGCTGAATCAACACAAAAATAAAAAAAAATACATCATAATCGCTAGTATTTAGAGTGTTCAACAATGGGTAAACTGATAAATAGAATACAAGGTTCGCGTCTTTTGATATCAAGTTTACCAGGCTCGGCTTTGAGAACGCATGTTGAATCGCTCGGCAAGCCTCACGATGTCAACAAGCATTCTCAAAGCCTTGCCTGGTAAACTTGATATCAAAAGACACTCACCTAGTATTCTCTATTTTCAATATCAGCGAGATAGCTACTTACAGAAGTGTCTACAGAAGGAAAATGTGTCTACTAAGTAATATGTGGGGTAACCTTGTATGCAGCCTATACATTATTAATAAGATGATGACTTTGTGAAAAATTAAATACTCCATGACTAAAGAAATGCTGACAGTAAATATATATCCAAAATTAATAATGACTGAAACTTGTGACATATATAAATTGTTTTGAAAACAATCATGGAAACTTTTTAAGATTAACGGAATATCAGAAAGGGGCTCTTGCATGGTATGGGAAATAAACAAGGGAGTCTGCCCACGCTTGGAATTTGAAAATATTATGTTATTTACTTGTCTGTGCTATAACTATAATATTTATGGTGCGTTTGAGTTTTTATGCAATTCCATTGCTAATTTATGACGTCATGAATGATATCACTATAATACCTTAGGGTACCCAGTTATAATCATTTCTAAAGTAATTGACATATCATGAACGGGCGGAGAAATGTTTTATTAAATAGCTATATCATTGATAAGTTCGTTGTTACTTAAAATGGCTTTGTATGTATTAGGATATTGGGTGGGCATTCATTTTAATAGCATGGTACCCCAATTTTTGACTATATATTTTGTATTCAGTAAAATTTGGAATTAACATTTTTACAGGTTGTGGTCTTTGTCAAGATACCATTTCAACATATAAACTATCCATACATGTTAAGAATATGTAGACCAAATTTCATGAAATTCAAGGACGGTAACATATTTTTTAACTTGACGTAAACACATGGCCCTAATTCATTGAAATGTAAAAATTACAATAAGTATGTTTCAGTGTAAAACATACTTGAATACTTGCTTAGTTTGAATTATCATGCTAGTACGTTTATGTGTAGAAGTTTATATGTTCAGTGTTTTCCCCTATTATGGATTGGAAAAAGAAAAAAAAACAATATTCTTTGATATTAAGTGCCAAGATTCTTATATAATGAAGTGCTTACACAATAATATTAGCCAAAATGATACAATATGTTGACACCTGTACTTAACACATCTAGTTTCTAACATTAAAACTACATCTAGCCAATGTTACACTTAATATGTAACATTATTAAGAATTTCAATTCATACAGAAGAGAAACCTTATGACAAGTCAATTCATACAGGAGAAGAACCTTATATCTATGATTTTATAATTGTAAGACTCATTAATAAACCTGCTATACAAAAGTAACCCTCTGTCAAACCTATTGGTTAAAATTAACCATTTTGGTCACAGATAACTCTTGGCTTCAAAGGTATTGCTAATTTAATGCTTAAATCTTATGGAAGGTAAAAAGCGACATTATTCAATGCATACATCTTTGTTTTTGTATGTTGGCAATTTCATTCTATTTTGTAAATTGTGTCATTATATCATGCAAATTGTCATTTAATAGTCGTTTCACTCGTAATCAGATTCCGATCATGTCATTTCTCGGTTTTAAAAAGGCAGAACTAGGTTTTAAAATGTCAGAACTACATTTGTATGTTGTAAAAAGGCAGAACTGGGTTGTCGTAATACGAAAGTGAATATGCTTTAGTATTTTGACGCCAGAGGGCGCACCAATTTTACTGGGAATAAATAATTTCTCCCATGCAAGTAGAACTCGCTGCAAACGGTGTTAAGGATGATTTTTTACCAAGAAGTTCCCCCTACGTGGGATTTGATTCTTTACATCCAAGCAACAATTTTTCAGTTATGTAGGGACAGGTCTTCCTGGGTTGAACCAGCACTAAGTTAGGATCAATGTGTCTTGCTCAAGGACACATCGCAGTGACGCCGCTGAGGCTCAAACCCGCGGCCTCTCGGTCTCGAGTCAAGCACTCTACCACTGAGCCACTGCCCTCCCCTTTCACGTATATATAAGAGAAAACTTCATCCCGTCCCGCCAAGCTTGCACACAACTAACAAATGTAGATCTGTTACTGGGTCCGAGCTACAAGTGAAGGCAGAACATGCGCGGATACAGAGAGGGGATAGGGGGTCCGGGGAAAATCACAATTTCGATAGGTTTCTACAGAAATTAGCATTTGGACGCCCCCCCCCCACCCTGGAAAAAAAGTTGGACCCCTCCCCCACCCCATAAAATGTTGGACGCCCTCTGGAACCTTGGAAAATTATTGTTTTCCAAAAAATAAACCATCGGACCCTGGGATCGGTCCCCTCTGTAAAACTGTTAAATAAGTTGAAGGTGAGGACTAAAAACAGCAAAGATAACAAAAAACGCTGTCCGAGCTTTTTACTGTCAGGTGGGCCTGGACCTTCTACCCCCCCCCCCCCACTTGATGAAAATTCCTGGATCTGCACATGCAGATGCAGAAGACACATAATACCGCATTAAATACGGTCATGTATTTGCCCTGTTTCTTACTTTGAACCATTTCTCCTCAAATCACCTCCCTTTAATAGTACAACTACATCTTATTTATTTTTCATGCTGTAATGAAAGCTGATGTATTTATAAAGTATAAGATTATATTTGCAGATTATAAATAAAAGAAATTTTAGTAAAATAGAGGTGCTTTCTTCTTTTTCAGAAAAAAGAATCACATCATAATATTTGTAAATTCATAAGTATATAATAGTTAAAAAGTGTATGTCAATCGACGTCAATTCCTAGTTCTCCCAGTCTGTCGGATGAGACTTCAAGCCATTTGCCCTGTCTTTTGAGACGCTATAAAACCAGAACCACTGCCGGTTGAGCCTCCAGGAGTTCCTGGACAAAGAACCACATAGTCTAGTTCCTAGACCTTGATGTGTTTGTCAATTTTACTTTATGTTTCATTCATTATAAATTGATTTCATATAGCCAGTCTCATCTCTTTCTCTCTTTGACATCAAGGTCTAGCTTATTTCAACTAAGCTTGCCTCAGAATTCTGAGGTGTGGGTCATTAATTACAGCAGTAGAACCAGCCACTTGAAGTTTTAATGGCTTGACTATAACCACAAACTGATCACCTACTGATAAGCCTTAAATACCTCCCAGTTCACACACTTATTCCAACACAGCTGTTGTTGGATTGCTGCCAGCTGATTATAGGTTCCCTATGCAAGAAAGGGATTCCACAAAACCATCTTCAAAAAGTTGCAAATACATACATGTGCGCAGTCTGTTCAGTGACTGAGTCTTGTGGTTTACCCTCCGGGAAGAATACTAACTAAAGTAACATGCAAAATTCCAATACTATATCCAGCTAGCACACAACGTCAGGCCACCAACGGCCCACCAGCGATAGGCCATTGAGACAACGTCGGGCCACCAATGGCCCACAAACGATAGGCCATTGAGATGGAGTATCACTGGTGGGCCGTTGGTGGCCCGGCGTTTTGTACTAGGTGGGAAGTTAGTATCTGCAGCTTTTTTTTTTTTTTTGGTTTGTTTCATTGTTTCCCATTCCACATCTTTTCAGCTGCATTGTATGTCGAGACGTGTCTTATAGGATTGAGCCAGTACTAAGCAAGGATTAACCTGTCTTGCTCAAGGACACAACGCAGAGACGCCAGAGAGACTCGAACCAGCAACACCTCGGTCTCAAGTCAAGCACGCTACCACTGAGCCACTACCATCCCAGTCTCTGTAGCTGAGTAAGCTGAATTTAGCCTAACATGGGAGCAAACCCTGAAGATAATTTTCTTGCCACAAAGGCTTTAAGCCCATTTCATTTCCTCGATGCGAATGAATACATGCCATTGTGGTCAGGTGATGTTTGAACCAGGATCAGAACGACAAACGCCGGTTCTGATCTGAACTAAAACTGTGTTTAACATTAGCATGCCCTTTTAAAACTTCTATACATGTCAGCATCGTAACTTTTGCTGGCAGTTCAGATCCAGATCAGGACTGAGAAAAGTCGGGTCTGATCTGGACTCAAATCTTGCTAAAAGCAAGCATCCTACAGTGGGCAACTTTTAAAACTCCATAAATGCTGGTAACCTTTTCGAACAGTTTGGAAACAGTTCATGACAGACAAAAGGCAGGTCTTTCTTTGGCTGATGTGTTTTTACGTTCCCCCAGTCAACAATCTTTCAGTTATGTCGGGATTGGTCTTCCTGGGTTGAACCAATACTAAACAGAGGATAAAATGTCTTTCTCAAGGACACAACGCAGTGCCTCCGGTGAGGCTCGAACCCGCAAAACCTTGATTTTCAAAAGACCCCTTTTAAAATCTAAACATGGCAGTGTTACAAGCTAGTCATTTATTTATCCACTCATTTTCTTCTATAAGCAGACCAAGTTTGAGTTGTTTTTGAGATATCTTTATTACAAAATTTCATTCTGACCCTTTAAACAGGGTATAACTCAACAGAGATAAATCAGACTAAAAAACAATGGGTCAGCTATTTTTGATGAGGAATCCATTTATGAAATTTCAAAACCCTAACTTATTTTTTTAAACGGACAAACAGACGCACACACGGAAGCCCCTTTAACTTTTCAAAGTTGGGGACTGTGTTTAAGTCTGATAAAAGTTGTCTTTGTAAATTTAACGCTGCGCCAACTAAAGTTGTATTATGACCTTTGAAAACAGTTTGGACCCACATTAGGCCAGACAAAATGTCAGGGCAGTCCGACTGATCTGGATCATAATTGTTTGATACATAGTTTTTTCAAATAGAATGATTTGAAATAAAATCGTCAGCCAACATAAAACATGGAAAATTATCTTTCATTTATTTCCAAGGTTTGTTCAGTCTTAGTCTACAGCCATCTTTAATGGTTTTGTCTTGCAGCAACCCATGAATACTCTAATCAAAGTAGGCAGATGCCCAGGCTGATCAGAGTCTTCGTTGAATGCACAACCATTTTTTGGTTTTGTCTACACAGTTTGTTTCACTATTATGGTACGCTAGAAAAACAAACAGTGTAGACATTGATAAGACACTACAATATGCATCTTATCTGGGTCTGCACTGTTTATTTGACTCTTTTTCTATCTTACAGTGAAGTAAGCATCTCATCCGGGTCTGCACTGTTTGAGTATAGAGAGCAACTACTAGTGTCGTCTGTTGAAAATTTGTGCAATCAGTTTGGACCCAGATCAGGTACAGATGAAAAGTTGGGAAAGATATGGATCCAAACTGTTTGACATGGATGTTTGATAATTCCTAATTTTTTTAATGATTAAAAGAATAAGCAGACAAAAAAAATCATGCACAATTTCGCAGTGTGCAAAGTTAACTGATATATTTATACAACATACAGATTCGAGATTGTTTCTTTCCTTATATCCCCGGAGTTTATCCAACTTATTTTCATTCAAAATGATGTTGAATCTACTTTAAATGAATGGAATCTTCTGAGTCTGACACTTTACCCAGTGCCTTTCAATGTACTGTTATATAAACAATTTGCCAGAGAACCAACACTTAAGCAAGATTGCAGATTAGATATGGAACATTAGCAGAGCAATAAATGCCAATCATTTCCACTAGGGCCACTGGGAGGAAGGTGTATTATACTAGTCTGATATCCACACCTAATCACAAATATTGCTATCATAGAGGAAAGAGGGAGATTAAAGAAATTATTATTTCAAAATGAAATTATCATTTATAAAAAAGAATATGATATCAGACTAGTAGCTAGTCTAAGAACCACAAAAAGCATAAACCCACCCGGCTAGTACTGGTACAGCCAAGGAACACGGCCACAAACAATAATTCCCACTTTCGGTTAAGCCTTTGGGGTTCCCCATCCTAAAATACACACACAAGTCGTAAACCCTTCCAGCCTGATGCTGGTTACTACCCAGGGAAAGTCACTGAAAGTAGTAAAGTGGAAAAGTCACTCGCGCGCGTTGTACACAGGGCTCCTGAGTTCCATCCCCAGCTCTTCCAGTCTGTCTGACATGACTTAAAGCCATCGTCCTGTCTTCTTAGATGAACCGCTGCCGGTTTAGATTTCGGGATAGATAAATACAGCTTTTAAGATTCGGGCGTTTGGGCGCATTCCAAATTATATAGTGCACAAGTATAAAAGCTATCTCCGGGGGCTAGAAGTGTTTTTTAGGGGGCCTTAGCCTAGACCCCTCTACCAAACGATCAAATTCTTACCCGAGAGCCCCCCCCCCCCCCCCCCCCCCCGACCCCCTCAAGAGTGCTTCCTGTCTGTGACAATTGTCATAACGTGTCAACTATATTTAAGGATAGCAATAAAACACTTGGGCCTCGACTCGAGAAACTCTAGAGTACGCACACTTGAGGGGGTCAGGGGGGCTCTCCCCTATATGGGTCCTTGGGTGAAGCCATGTGGCAGAAAATGGTTTTTGTGCAATTCAAAGGGCTAAAAGAAGCCCTTAAGCATGCTAAGGCACGCAGCTAAACACTATTGAGGCCCTGGAAGGGGTGGGGGATCCCAGTATCCCATATCCCTTTAAGTATTTTGAAAAAATATACCACATCCCTAAAAGAAAAATGGCAAATATTCCCAAATCCAGAAAGCATTGTATCCCCATATCCCTAGAATTGATCAAAATATCCTGTATCCCTTTAAATATTTACAAAAATATCCCGTACCCCTTTATGCTTTTGGCCCATATCCCTGTATCCCTAAAACCCCTTCTAGGGCCTCACTATTTGCTGCATTTTTGTTCCAAAATATCTAATTAAATACAGTAAAAACACTTAAAAAGACCAAAACTTGGTTTTCAAGACCCATTATCACTTGAATGCAGGTCAAAGTATTACAGAAGGCTCCGAGAGGAGCATTCTGCAATACTTTCGAGCTTCATTAAGCTACCATTCATCATTAAGACCGGTTGTTGTCCATTTTGAGTAGCCTATACTGGCTGTGTCAAGTTATACACACATGCATATTTGCATACACGTAGGTACGCCCCTGATCATATCTAAATATGCTACTGGCGAAATTTGAATTACACTGTTTCTAGCGATTTTTGATCCGCGTTCGTCGATTGTTAAAAGCGTTTTCGATTGCCGCCTATCCGGTGTGAAACAAAATTATTTTTAACAGACAAATGGCAATCAAAAACACTGTTTCTAGCGATTTATAATCCGGGTTCATCACTTGCTCAGAGTGTCTTCGATTGCCGCATATCCGGTGTGATAAAGGAGCCTATTTTATTGTAATTGAAAAGGTTTGGTCATTTCTCCATAAAACATTAGCGACGATATGTTAACTTGCAGACGATGTCCTTGAGCGGGCTTAAATGGCATTGGAGCCCTGTTGAACCGCAAATTTCACATTTTGCAAATTTCACACTGTGAAAATTGGTACCAATTCTTTACAGCACGTGAAAAATTGGTACCAATACGTCACATTTTTCATACCAATATTTCACATTTTGTGAAATTTGCGCACATAGTGAAATTATAGGTAGCATACATATAATATTTTTCGACATCTATATATGAGCCGTGACATGTGATTTCCAATAATGTGGCATTTGACAAGTGTAGACTCAGACGTGCCTGTGCAGCCTCCTTTTAAGCTAAAAACCTCCAAATGATGTTCACTCAGTAGCTTAACACTCATAGAATCTTCAAGGGACTAGCAAAGGCTCTGATCAGACTGCCCGTACTCCTTTTAAGCTAAAAACCTCCAAATGATGTTCACTCAGTAGCTTAACACTCATAGAATCTTCAAGGGACTAGCAAAGGCTCTGATCAGACTGCCCGTATGCGCAGGCTGATCTGAGACTTTGTTGGTCGCACATACCACATTGTTGGAAATCTCATGCCCCGGCTCATATATGAATGGGGTTAGTTTTGAAATTCCGGGCTGCTCATCGGCACCAATATGACTTCCAAGTTACCCCCACCTTTTTTGCTTCCAATGGATCACATGTTCAGAACTTAGTATACAACTACTGAACTTGAAATGCATGATAAAATGGTAAAAGATGGGCTTTATATCTCAGCTTTAGATAATGCAAACTATAATGCTCTAATCTTTTTTTAAAAACCAAGCTTGTACATGTATTCCTGAATTGTTTCCCTTAAAACGGAAGACATGCATACATTTGCACATTTTAAATGATTTTTTTAATGTCCATTCTATTTATTTCGTTAAAATTTTAATGCGCTTATATTTATGAGATTCTACATGGACTTTTTAATAAGAGATTGCATTTTGTGTTTTACAAAAAAGACGAAAAAATGGGGTTTTTTTTTGTTTATTTGTTTTTTTTACTCTTATCCACCTTAGAGATAAACCATTGTAGTTAAAATAACTCTCATCACCGATTCACGAATAAGGGATACTCTGTAAATTATAAATGAAAGCGCGCCCTCTGGCGTCAAAATATCTAGCATTGAAAGAAGCGGGGAATTACCGCCAATATTCAATGCGTCAACTTTCTGTTTTGAATGAATGGAGTGTCATTTTATAAAGCTGTTAGTGCTATTATCTATTTCTAAATTACTTTGTATTATTTGTAATTCGTCAGTATGCATCCGAAGCTGTTATCATACTACAATTCACATGATATAATGACACAATTTACAAAATAAAATGAAATTGCCAACATACAAAAACAAAGATGTATGCATTGAATAATGTCGCTTTTTACCTTCCATAAAATCTTCTCTGTTCATTCTGTTTTGTGAAACTGATGCTGATTTCCATCAAATAGCAACATTTAGACTTTAGCTGGCTGTATATTCAAGGCAAACAGTTTTGTTTATGGACCTCACTTATTCATGTAGAACACTGTTTTATGTTACCTTTGATAAGACTCTGAAACACGTTATCCTGGTCACCGCACCAAAATGTGGTTCATCTAGTTCAGCCGGGATGTAAAGGAAATATTTAGTCTTCTTGTTTTCACATGTTTATTGTTAGGATATTATGTTTCTTAAACAATATCATGCAGGACTTGAGGAAGTGATACACATTGTCTTGACACCATAGTGCCATGACCTTCGGCATTTCTGACCATTGAATCATTTAGAATTGTCTAAACATGTTTTTCTTTAAGAAAAGTGGAAGTAGATTAAAAAAACAAACTCCTTATGTCGAGTTATTGATTCATTTGAACTAAATAATTAATTTTGTAAAAACTGACCTATACCCATAAGAGGTAGGAATGACAAAGTTACCGGTTTTGGATTTTCATGATACTTGGCTAAGATCAGCAGTATATATATGGCATGTTTTTGTGATAATATGATATCTTGACAAAGACTAGAACATATCCATCTTTTGAATCTTTTGAATTGAATGTTGAATGTTTTATAAATTTTTGAAAAAAAAAATATTGAAATTTTACAATGGTATTTTGGATTCAATCTAGATGACAAATCATAGAAATAAACAAAACTATAGATTTAAGACATGGAAATTTAGAGACAGGTACTACCTCAAAGGTGGAGTACGTCAGGGTTGCTTCCTTAGCCTTATTCTTAACTATCTAATTCGATAAATACATTTTCATAGTTCGTATATAATGAGTTATTAGTATGCAAGGTTTGAAGAAAATCCATGCGTGGGCACAGATGAAAGTACCCCTTTGTATTTCAAATTGGCCGCCATATTGAATAAAGTATGTAAAGACCTTGTGTTTAGCTAAGTACATCATAAATGGAGTTAAGGATTTTAAATATAGCTGGTCCGCTCATAAAAGTAAGCATAACAGATGGTAGGAGGCTGATATTACGCTATATAGACATTTTGTCTTTTTTCATGGCGGCCATCTTGAAACCATCCAAAATGGCAGGTGGGACCCAAGATATCGAGTGATAACATCTTGATTCTTAATCAGGAATGTCCAATGAACAATATTATACCACTCTCAGGGAGCCCTTAGGGGGTGCATGATGACCCCTCCGGGCCCATGGACTATATGTCGCATCTCAGCGTATTCAGGAACTTTTTAAAATAAAAATGCGACATTTAATGCTGAGCAAGAAAAAGAATCTATCGTGAGTCTGCTGATGGGATAGAAAAATCCGTCCCCCGGGATCATTCGGCAAGCCTCGTGATGTCAATCGTTGAATCTTGGGACGGATTTTTCTATCCCACCCTCACACTTATGATAGATTCTAATAATCGATGTACGGGGATAAGTTCTACCAACAACTTACCGCGGCACAACTACAATTGTTTCACACTCTAGATAAACTGGATGAACAGATAGATCCTTCCTTCTTTGAGAAAACTACAAAATACAAAAGCAGCAGGGTCTGTTCTCGAGAGATTAATTGCATTCCCAAAAGATGAAGTGTGGAAGAATAAATCCAAAAAGATAACATGCATAGCGGACGAAATTGTAGATATTAAAATGCATATTTGGAGAATCCGGGTATCGATCCCGGTACCTCTCACATGCGAAGCGAGCGCTCTACCATGTACAGTTATTTGTCATCTGCATGAATGGAAAGGCTGATATAAGAATAAGCAATACATGTTTTATCAGAACTTCTTTCTATCAGACAAGCGGTGATCACGAAGGGGAATTAGCTCAAGTGGTAGAGCGCTCGCTTAGCATGTGAGAGGTACCGGGATCGATACCCGGATTCTCCAAGACATAATCTTTTGAGCTGTGTGATTTTTGTTTTATGCCATCTGTTAACAAGAAGGCCTCAGGACCCTGGATCGCTTACCTGAGTCCCGACTCATGAGAAGAGGGTGTTTATCGCATTTTTCCAACACCTAAGTTCATCTTGGGTTTAACTCAGATCATAGCTAAAGCCAGCCAAGTATGTCTTATAGCCAATGTTTAAGTGTTTATATGCTAAAATCAATCAAAGTATCATTCTCTGCACAATTGCAATGTCTGACCTCTTTATCTAACCCAAAGGTCAGGGGCGTGCATAAGGTAAAGCATTTTGCTTACATGTTGCTCTACGCTTCTTTCCCTTTAATTTGATATTCAATATAACCACTTCCAGAAGAAAATATTTTGAACTTTTAACACCACCCCAGGGGTCGAAGCTGTGTAAAAGAGCAGATTACTTACTTTTCCATGCTTCATTCCATTAATTTGATATGCAACACGACTACCATCGTAAAGAATAAAATATTTGACCTTTTGACCCAGGGGTCGATGGTGTGTTAAGGGGATAATATTTGCTAGCATATTATTCTATGTTTAATTACCTTTAATCTGTTATGCAACATGACCATATTCTGAAAAAAAGTTTATTTTGCCCACCCCTTATATGAAGGT
The DNA here is from genome assembly GCA_964019695.1 of Loripinus fragilis. Classification (NCBI taxonomy): domain Eukaryota; kingdom Metazoa; phylum Mollusca; class Bivalvia; order Lucinida; family Lucinidae; genus Loripinus; species Loripinus fragilis. The sequence goes on from OZ026517.1 coordinate 91,526,595, forward strand.
CCACCTAGGGGATAGGGCTTAATAATTAACAGCATACTTCTATTGGGAATTCATATACTTGACTTTTGACCCCTCCAAAGGGGTTAAAGGGATGAGGTAAATTATCTACAGGCGCTTGTTATTTATAATAGCTTTGGGGGAAATGTGAAGTTCTTTATACAAAAAGCCAATATAGCTTCAGCATCATAGTGAAAATTAAAAGCTGTAAAGAACTTGCTCATAGAATGGATTACAATAAACCAAAATAGTAAATTTTGTGCCGTCGTCGACTGCAAACAACCCGCGATGACTGTGCTGTTAGAGTACAGTGGTTCTCTAGCGTGAATGCATGCGTAAGAAAAATGATTGGATAAATGATTGTGCAGAAACCCATTTATTTCCCAGTCAAAAGATATAAGTTTTCCATTTATTCAATAATTTCAACCATTTTGACATCAATTTTGAGTTTAACCGGAAGTATAATTTAGTTTGCGCAAGCGTTGTTATGGAAGACATTTTAAAATATATTTGTTTATGTCTTTGAGGACATCTAGAGATATAATGGGTCAATTTTACCATGTTAAACACAAATACTGGTCTGTGTAGTAAAGTAAGGCTTATTTTTCTTATAGTGGAAGTGAATTTTGCCTTGCACATGCGCAGTGGAAATTTATCGAAGTAGTTCTATATCTAAAAATCATAAGCTCACCAACCTTAACATGTGTGGAAAGTTTCATGCTTGTATCCGGAATAGCACAATCTTGGCTATTAGCCATCATACTTTATGAAACGGGAAACGCCTAGGGTGGGGCTTTTTTGCCCCAAGGAATAATTTGAACAAGCTTGGTAGAGGGTCGCTAGGTGATACATACCAATTTAAGGCTCTAGGCCTAGTGGTTTCACACAAGAAGATTTTAGATGTTTCCCTATATAATCCTTTGTAAAATATCTGAACCACAGGGCGGGTCATTTTTGGCTCCAGGGGCATAATACTTTCACCAAGTTTGTTTAAACCATAAGCCTTTGCTTCACCCCGACATTAGAGAACCCATTTAAGGTACGCAAGCATACGTACATGTGAAATGGTTCACATTCAAGGAATATCACTCAATCTGGAGATATTAGTGCCCAATATTATATATATTATATCCGTTCAGAGTAACAATCTTTCCCCTTAAGAGCAGTCCACGTTTTGTAGAGGGACAGAAATTGCAGGGCGGAAACACTGCTTGTTTCAACAGTTCCCTTTTGGTGAATATATATTCGACTCCTATCGTTGCGTTTCGACTACCATGATGTTGCCGATGGTTCGTGTCCTTGACATTGAAATTCGCTTTTATAATGACTTTCCATTGTTCCGTTTGGTGAAACTAAACTCCAACTAGTCATGGTATTCGCTGTCGTCATTTGTAATTCTTAACCGTCATAAACTTTATCAGGGTCTTTCTACATACCCTTCCTAATTTGATGCACTAAAACTATTAATGAAACGACACCGTGGTTTGACCACATGCTGAACATCAAAGACCTGGGCGAGGAATAACACGACAGTAGTGCTGGGCGAAGTTGACTAATTAATTATAGAATAGTCAGTCCTATAAAACAAGCCAATAAACAGAGAAAATGCTTTTACCAACGTATACAAAGAATTTCTAGCGATAAGGCGAGCAATCTCCCTAAACGAGACGTTCGTTTTATTTTGTTGAAATAACGTATGGAGAAACTAGGCACATTAAACAAATATATATAGATGGGTCGTCGATGCACCATTGCCCCCAAATTTGTATATTTAAAACGGGATTTCCTTAATGCATGTAATAACTCTACTTCTTATTGAATGAGAATTTATTTAGATCATCAACTGCACTTGTTATTCAGTAACATATATGGGAACTAGACCGTTAAACAAGGCAACCAATCGTCCTATCACGCTATGTACAGTAAAACTATTTATACAGTTGATGTACAATAAAAACGACCATCTTATATCTTGCAAAGTGGTCTATTTTTTGTCAGATATTTGATGTCTTCTTTCGCTTCTACAACCCCTTTCCCCCCTAGACCCAAGACGCCCTTTACATATGTTATATATTTGTATAGCGACATTTAATTGTCCAAAGGGCATCTTGGGTCTAGGGGGGAAAGCATCTAAAAACAAACTGAAAGACGCCAGTATATTTCGTCGCATGCGCAGAAGGAATACCGCAACGTTTCTAAAATGAAGAGTACTTATATCCTTAATATTTTAGCACTTCTACTTTTTGAAAACCTGCAAAGGATTTACTAAAACTCTCGTCTGAACGGCACCCAGTCTAAAGACGTAAAATGAGGGGTGGGAGTAGTTTTAACGGTTTTGTAAATGATGAATCGCTTTGAAACCTTTTTTAATGCTTTCTATGTAAATTTTACTACCGGAACAGACCAATCTTAAAAACATTAAGGCAATTTGAAAATTTAGGTTTTGTAATCATGTCAACTAGGGAAAATATACGCCTTATCGCTAGAGCTCCTTTCTCCTCTGCCCAGTTGTGTATTCTGTCAATCTCGTGCTCTGCTAATTAACCCGTTTTCAATAATGAGAATCTTGCATGAGTGTGCATTGTTTCAACAGATTTCAGAATCCAAGTAGTATGGAATTGCAGGTTCGATAAAATCCAAATTTGGCCAGCCCAAAAGCAGGGGCGGATCCAGGATTTCTGGAAAAGGGATTCATATGTATAAAGGTGTGTGTTGGGGGTCGCTTTGCTGATTTTATCTCATTTTCTTGAATATCCCACGAAAATGAACATTATTTCATTTTCATAGGATATTTAAAAACGGGGGGCCGGGAAGGGCACTCAAGCTAATCCCCCTGAACCCCCTCTGGATCCGTCACTGAAAAAGATGAAGGTACGTATTCTATATGCGTAAAATCTTTTTTGAACACGCATGGGCAGTTATCTTCGGGGGTTAGAAGGGGGGGGGGGGCTAACAGTAAGTATATATATATGTAAGACTGTGGCAATACTTTGCGGAAGCACATGGTACATACTCGGAAGCACATGGTACATACTCGACTGAGCATTGGCTGCTCGCTGTGAGCGATAAGATTGTTTTAAAACTGCTTCTGTCGTACCAAAACAGTTCAGGTTTGGTCCACAATATTACTGTCCATATTTGGGAAAGCTAATTCACAGGTAACGAAGATATCACCGGTCAGCAATTGTCCGCATGTGCCGGAATTGCCCTTTTCTCACACTTTGGCTGAAATATGATACCAATTACCATTTTTTTTTAATTGAAGCATACTAATTAATATTATAGCTTTCCAATTATTATGTAAACTTAATGAAAGTTAAGTTATTGTAAGTGTGTGTAATTTACGTTACACTGCAGGTCAGCGTTTCTCTATCACCCGCGTTATCAAAGTAGACCCTCGATGTACATCCGTGGTCTGGTTCCACGGAATTTCGCGGAATTGGCCGAGGTAGTTCCGATTGACACTAATTGCAGAGGTATGGAACCCTATAGTTAAGTACAGTAGCTGACATGTGCGAATTCTTGATTAATTGAAAATGGCTGGTTGTTTGACTTGAATTCCTTTTTTTTTATTTACATGATACATGAAGATGCAAGTGCCACCAGCAGAAAAAATATGTCATAATAGTATCAACTGAATCCAATTTGCACTGTTTAACTAATTGGTAACCTGGGCATGTACCAAATGATGGTCTGAATAGTATGTTGCATTCACAGAGACAAAAGACAAGAGCATGACTGCCTTCTGGCAGATACCAGATAACTATGGTCTAAGCAAGATCCTGTCCTGTGTGTTGGTTCTGATACGACTTGTTTCAATCCAAAATCTTCCATCATGCTAATTAAAGGAGAAGATGGTAACTTCAGTAGGTCAATATTAGGGTCTCCGAGTAATAGAAGTTTTCTGCTCCGATTTTTATGCAGCCACTTCAAAATTGCTTCAATATTTGCAAGAAACGATTTCTGTGGAACTGATGAAAACCTGTAGAGAAAGACAACTCGGTGGCCTTCTTGGCTCGAATCGACATCAATACACAACACTTCTATGCCAAACATGATAGGCAAATTGAATGTATTTACTTGCATGTAAAGCATTTTATACATATAGAGCAATGCCATGATGATTCTCAGAAAAATCTGGCTGCTTCATGAACAATGTGTAGTTTTTCATCTGCTGATTTCTCTTGTTGTTCTCTGATATAATATGAGCCGCGGCATGAGATTACCAACAATGTGGTATGTGCCACCAGCAAAGGCTCAGAGCCTTTGTTAGTCGTTTGACTGTTCTGTGATTGTTAAGCTACTGACCGATCATCATTTAGAGCTTCTAAGCTTCAAAGGAGGCTGCACAGGCTCGTCCGAGTCTACACTTGTCAAAATGCCACATTGTCGGAAATCACATGTCTCAGCTCAATTATGTGTCTCTATGAGCGCTACAAGATCGCTGTACTATAGTACAGGATCAGCTGTTATATCTTGAAAATGAAGTTTGTCTGAAGGACCTCTGACACTTTGATAGGGTATCTGCCTATTTTTCAGATGCTTCCCAAAACTTCCTTATGCATAAGATATCACTGGCATCCTTTTAAATAGGACGCTTGATGTATTAGAACGAATTAAGGTTATAATTAGACAGGCAGACCTCTATAACAAAACAGGAGACGCTACCAAAGGGGGAAGGGGTTGCACAATTGTACCTCACCAAATCATTGAGAAATGTATTCTTTTCACGTGTAAGGGTATTATATCATCAATACTCGAATACAAATCACAAGTAAAGAATTTTAAAGTCCAAAAACATGAGCATTTTAATGAATATTTTTTTTTTTTTTTTTTTTTTCTATCTGATTTGTTAAGAAATATTTTGAAGTGCAACTGTAGTACAAATTCAACCTTGAATACAATGTATTTACCTGGTGCAATATTATGCAGCAATGCACTATAACCATTCATCCGTGCGTAAGGTACACCTAGTCAAGGGCCATGTAGTTTATGTGTATTGGGTAGATAGAGTATATGTGCAAAATAATATACCAACTGCATTTAGTAAAAGGACAATTTTCATAATCTAAAGAAAAATATGCTAAAAACGTTATTATATTCATGACTAATGGGTTATGAAAAGGAAATTTACTTAAACTAATTATTTCATCATACAGGAAATAAAAAAATTCAAGAGAGCACACCAAAAATCCAAATGCTAATGTTCGGGCTCGCCCAGACATCACATTTTGGGCTGTGGGATATCATTCCCCCCGAGTCCCAACCAGCTTTTCACATATATTATGTAAAATATGAGACCACACTTACGTGCAAAAGGATTAGTTGGGACTCCGGGGGTGGGGGAATGATGTTTTAAAAATAGTTTTCTACTTCCTATATGTATAATACAAAAAGTGACCATTTTAGCCCCAAAATAAAGCCGTACATTCATTGAAATAGGAAATCAAATGCAAAATCATAAAATAGAGAACAAAATCGAGCTTACATATGAAGATGGAAGCATTTGATCGACTTTATTTTTAGCAAAATTATAGGCAGCAATACACTGTGATTCCCATTACCACCGTCAGAGGTCCTTTGCATTCAACAATGCAACACGAGTGCAGTGACAGGTGAGAGGTGCACATAGCTGATGATATGGCATATATGACAACAATCGATTCGTTTCTCTTGTGACAGCTGGACTTGCTCTCATTTTCTTAGGATCAAAGTCTATAAACTGAATACCATTCATTTTCCTAGACCAGCTCAATGTAACATATGCCTGGTCATAATGAAAATGACCCCTAAAAGACACAACAACTTCATCCTTTTTTGTTTCTTGGACTTTGTGTACTAGCATGTACTAGCTCTAAGATTGTATCCAGGTGGTTTCAATACCTGGCTTGTCCCTAGATCCTTGAAATTTGACTTCAATTGGAGTTTAGGGACAGCATTTGGTGGAAAACGTGACAGTCAAGTCAAACCTCGAGGTAGCAATTGCTGCTGAGCCAACATTTGGCTTAGTAAACTTGGACCGCAACGCGAGAAAACCTGTCTTCGGGGTTTCTGATAAAGTGGTAATCAAATCAGTCTGCTCAGCTACAGAGACTAGCTAGAAAATTGAAATTTCGTTCGTAGCAGTTCTAGATATAATACTTTCCGATAAGCGAATAACAAAGGCGCTGATTGGTCTGCGCGGATGCGCAGGCTGGTCTGCGCCTTTGTTGTTCGCACACCCCCGAAGACCGCTTTTCTCGCGTCGAGGCCCAATTCACCACAACAACTTGTCGAGGCCCACTTCACCACAACAACTTTTATGTTATTTCCATTTGTTGTTTTGGGGATCAAGCCAAGAACAATTCCATATGAATCATTAATTCTTGCATGGGAATTCGTTACGCGAAGCTGTTTGAAGCCACAAAATCAATATTCAAATCATGAGATTCACGTGCTGTTGGAACATGACTTTTACTTGAAAAGGCCTAAACTGGGCCCTGATTTGCATGCATGACGTTACACGTGAAAGGGTTGCGGCCGTGACTGATCATTTCGCGGATGCTTTCGTTGGCGAAAACGTTGCAGGCTTATATATGACTTTGTGGCGACGAAATGCCGTTCGAAAGTTTGACGCTGACGCCATTTTTTTTTGAGAAATTAAGTGTAAGGAAATAGATATTTAATGTTTAAGAGACGTTTTCAGTCCGGTTTACGCTGAAATCAGGTAAAATATGCAAGAATAACGACCACACATGTTTGTTTCATTGCATTAACAGCCTCGTGTTCAAACAGCTTTCTCGGCACCCAGCAAATGTTAACGCATGAAAAAACATGTGTGATCCCTATATTACAAAATCCATCTTGTACATCAACATTCCTAACCATCATGACTCTGGACCCTTCACATTTAGATACCTCTTTCCATAACCCTCCAGTAAATTTTGGATTGTTTGATGTTGTAAAATCTCTCAGGCATGATGGACGTCTTTCATTTGCTTTAAAAGTAACAACTGGTATATTTAGTCCATTCATTTCAATGCATTGTAATTGTTCTTATCTTCATTCAATGCAAATAGATGCAGTGCATCTGATTTATAGTTTGGATCTGTAGGTTCAACCTCACAAGTTTCTAACAGTTCTATGTCTGCTTGAGTACGGTTGGCTTTCCTAACTCTGTTGAGAAGAGTAGCAAATTCTACATCCTCCTTTTGACGCATCATTTGTGGAAGTTTTACAGCTTTGAAATTCTGCAGCCAAATTGAGCCGGACAGACGTTCTTGTTTATTGTCAGGTAATTTAAATACTTTTTTCTGCCCAACAGGTTCTAACTGATAGAAGTCTCAAAATGCAATACTGAGAGTCCTCTAAATGGTTTTGAATTACATGTTATTTGATGAAAGTGTTTGCTTATGTTTGTCGTTATTTTATTACCCACCATTGATATTTCATCGATTATGACCACCTGTAATGATTGCAGTTTAGCTCTTAGTGTGTTGCACTTGTTATCTGTAAGTTTGATGTAGGTTTTCTTTTTAAATGTGATCAGCAAGGCAGAATGTGAAAAAGAATCATATCTGAGCTGGTTTACTTTGGTAAAGGTTGCCTTTCCATGCATGCAGAACCACATGTTCACTACTAATGCCTCCAAACACTTATCAACTTTCCCCAAGCATTCAAAAAACTTCCATGAAGTATTAGTACTTCTAAAGTTCTGAAAGAGAGGTACTTCTTCCCCTTCAGATGAACGAGCTAAATTTATCACAGCAGGTAACTGCAATACATGATACATAGAGCATAAATAAGACCCTTTCACGTCAATGATTCACTAAGTTTCTAAGATCAGAGGATTAAGAATAAAGGATGTAACATATATAACGTAACATAATGAATAGCCAAGGAAATTGTCTGGGCGTTATTCTCTTTTCATTACACTGTCAGAGGCAAGTCTTTTCAATTTCAGCCTTTTCAACGAATCATTAAATGTGACAGCCTTATCAAATTGTTTATTCTATAAATCATCAAACGAGCATAATATAGACCTACATGTTATCATGTACATTGAAAGAAGAAAGAGAATAGACTATTTTTAGGGTCTTTGGGCCTGACTGATTTTAAAGCTATATGAGTAAAATATCTGACCAAACACCAAAAGAGAGAAGAGAATGTCTTATCAATTAAAGCTAGTAAATCTTTTGCACTTTAACCTGATAACCCTTATGTCATATACTCCTCTTAAGTAGTGTAGGCCGCCATGTCGAAAGGACTTCGAACAGTTTTCTATTCCATCTTCCAAAATTTTGAGGGCAAATGGCTACGACTATGCAAACTTAACTATTTTTTGCACTTTAATTAAAATCTGATCAGGTTCTACAATGTTGACAATATTATATGACTGTCCTAAACACTGTAGACTTTGGTCAATCTGCATATTTATCCTCTACTATTTCCGCATGTATTGTCCGATTTTATTAACCTGACACAGGTGCATAATTTGACGGTTAGTGCACAAGATAATTTAACCTTCTGTCGACTTTCGGTATTTACCGTAAGTTTAACAGGAATTTTGCAAGTACTTATGCAGATAATGAAACGTTTTGTAACGTCCTACTGACTAGTCAAGTGGTTCTGATACAGAGTTTACAACCAAAAGGTCGTGAGTTCGACTCCACGTATGTGTGTTTTTTTTTACCTTTATTCGATTCGTTTGATTTCATTTATTATAGATGTACCACGACCTCTGAGGAATGAAATTTTGGATCATTCTATTTCAAAACGCCTCTGTCTGAAACATTTTCAGAGATTATTGGAAAATATTGTTCCATATTATAGCCAAACATATGGTTAAAATGTATTCATATTACAAGTTGTGTGAACTGAAGTTCAGTGGGAAAACGTCTGAAGAGAAGTATGCAGCAAGTCTTCGCACTACGGCAAAATAGATTTTTTTAAATATCTGCGATTACTTTAAAGAATATATCAAAAGCACATGGATTCAACTTCACATATCGAGCGTACGGTAAACGTTCTCGGTGAGGATCCTACAAAAATAACAATAACAAATGCAAGTATAGATAAACCAACAACTTTAAAGCGTGACTATATGTACAAAATTGAAAATACGGATCTAGAAATAGGGGTTTCAGGCGTTTTATTACGTATACTATTCTATTTTGAAGCACGTAGATGTTCCAGACAGACTGGCTCAGTGTATGCGCTACGCATCAACCTTTTGAATATAATGATCCAAAAGACATTACTCAGAGGTCGTGGTACATCTATAATAATGAAGTTAAACGATTCGAATAAAAAGGTAAAATACTAAAAAAAATCAAAGGAAAAAAAACAAACAACAAGAAATTAGGTGGACTCGAACTCAGGACCTTTTGGTTGTAAACTCTGTACTAAAACCACTTGACTAGTCAGTAGTACAGTGAAAAACGTTTCATTATCTGCATTAGTACTTGCAAAATTCTCGTAAAACTCACGGAAAATACCGAAAGTAGACGGAAGGTAAAATTATCTTGTGCACTAACCGTGAAATTATGCACCTGTGTCAGGTTAATAAAATCGGACAATACATGGAGTTAATGCACGAGCTTTAGTGAGTGGATTATCTCTTAACCACGATAAAACCATCCTTAACCACCGACCTTGCACGTTGCAATATTTCATACCAAAGTTGGCAAGGATGCATGAGTCACTTCTCCTTAATTGGGGAAACTATCAGCTGGTATAAGGAAAACAAGAGTAAAATCAGAGCCATAGACTCCATCATATTAATGGCTGTACAACTATAAAGAGGTGTTTCATGTTTATTTGAACAAATTTGAAATTGCCGTCACTCATTTATTTTCATTTATTTCTCAACATATTTTGTAATGACTTATTAACATAGGTTGGTCTGATCTCTAGGAATATTCAAGCACCAAAAATAGCTTTTAACTTTATTTTATTTTGAATCGTTCTCGTATGATTCCTTTTAAAGAGATGAAGGTTTTCTTTCTTGGAACCTATGATAAATTGTACTTAACTAATTAAAGTGTGTTCTATTAGAAAACAAAGCTTTTCAGTTAGATATTTACTTTAGGGAAGCTACTTGAACATCAAATTTTAGGATTTACAGTTTCCAAGGCAACAATTAATTGTATGCAAAATACATGGATGCAAAATTTGGTTATCAGTTTTATCGGCGATATACACTTAAAATATCACTGTCTGTATCGAGCTCCGGATCGGCCGTTTTTTGGAAGCGGAGCGGACCACCCAAGATGGCGGACCATTCAACACAGGCAAGGTAGGTGTCTCATTGCATCCAATATGATAACTGTATGAAGTATGCATCAGCCGAACGAGCCAAATTATCGCACGCAGAATTGATTTATCTGCATAAAACAGCAAGTTCTGTAGCGAAAAATATACACAGTTTCTTGCATCGGTTCATTGAAATGTCTTTTTCTGTGCTGATAATTTTTGAAGCGATGACCCAAATATTTCCTTGTCATTCCTTTGAAACTGCATGTATACATCCGTATACATCCGTATCATATCTATGAACTACGATGCGCAATTCAATTTTGATCCAGACGCCGAAAACTGTCATAAAATCCCTTGGCTGGTTTTTGAGAAATAGTTGTTTATGTTAGACGTGTAAGCGGCAATTGTCGACGGATTGGACTAGCTAGTTCAACACAAATTATGCCACTACATGTAGTCATTTGTCAACGGATTGGCTCGCAAAATAAAAACGTTCAAATTTGAGAAACAAATCCTACTTTAGACACCACAAAAGCATGAAAAAAATAACGACATCAAGACATGTTGTCCGTATTGTCGGGCCTAATCTAAATCCATAGTGTAGGGCCTGATCTTAATCAATCTTGTAGGGCCTGATCTTAATCAATATTGTTGGGCCTGATCTTAATCCATATTGTTGGGCCTGATCTTCACGCATATTGAAGGGCCTGATCCAAATCCATATTGTCGGGTCTGATCTTAATCCATATTGTAGGGCCTGATCTTAATCAATATTGTAGGGCCTGATCTTAACCCATATTGTTGGGCCTAATCTAAATCCTTATCTAGGGCCTGATCTTAACCCATATTGTTGGGCCTTATCTAAATCCATATGTAGGGTCCAATGTTAATCCATGTTGTAGGGCCTGATCTTAATCAATATTGTAGGGCCTAATCTTAATCCATATCGCTGGGCCTGATCTCAATTCATATTGTAGGACCTGATCTTAATCCACATTGTAGGACCTGATCTTAATCCATATTGTAGGGCCTGATCTTAATCCATATCAACCGGCATGGTATTAATCACTATTGTAGCATCTAATCTTAATCCATATCGCCGGGCCGGATCTTAATCAATATTTTAGGGTCTGATCTAAATCCTTATTGTAGGGCCTGATCTTTATCAATATTGTACAGCCTGATCTTAATCAATATTGTTTGGCCTGCTTTTGATCCAAGCGGTTTGAGTCTGACCACATTCATTTGCTAATATCATTTGCGTAGAAATAGCATCCAGATGGATGTGTTTGATATGGAGCAATCCACTTTTTTAAATTCTGGTTGCTGATAATATTATATTGTCGAATGGCACTCTAAGCAAAGAATTTCTAGCGATAAGGCAGGCTTTTTCCCTTAATCAGACGTTCGTTTTATTTTGTTGAAATAACGACTGGAGACACTAGGCACACTCAACAAATACATATAAACGAGCCGTCTACGTACCCTTGCCCGCTAGTTCGTATATTTAAAACGGGTTTTCGTAATTGCATGTAATATCTACTTCGCTTTGAATGAGAATTTATTTTGATCATCAACTGTGCTCGCTATTCAGTAACATGTGTGGGAAATAGACCGTTAAACTAAGGTAAACAATCGACCTACATTTATCACAATAGAGTATATTATATATATTTATACAGTTGATGTACAATTAAAACGACCATCTTGCAAAGTGGTATATTTTTGTCAGATGATTGATGTCTTCTTTCGCTTATACAACCCCTTTCCCCCCATGACCCAAGACGCCCTTTACACATGTTGTTTATTTATATAATTACGTTCAATTGTCCAAAGGGCATCTTGGGTCTAGGGGGGGGGGACGCATCTAAAAACAAACTGAAAGACACCAGTTTCATCTTTTCAATGACAAACATCACAAGTTTAAGTATATTTCGTACGCATGCGCAGAAGGAAAACTACAAAGTTTTGGAAACGAAGCGCATTTATATCCTTAATAATTTAGAACTTTTACTTTTTGAAAACCTATAATGGATTTACTATAATCTGGTCTAAACGACACCCAGTATAAAGACGTAAAATGTGGGAGGGGAGTAGAAAGCGCAAGTTTTCAAGGCTTTGTAAATGATGAATCATGTTGAAACGTATTTTGATGCTAACTGTACATATTATTCTACCCAAAAAGACGAATTTTAACATCATTAGGGTTATTTGAAAATTTAGCTTTTGTAATCAACTAGGGAAAACAAACGCCTTATCACTAGAGCTTAGAACTTCGTCTGCTGATAACCTTGAAAACAGCTTTGATCCAGATCAGGCCCGACATCTTGTCTTGTTTGAACTGGGTTTAAACTATTTTGTTTTCTGGTCGCATCTCTAAAGAATAATAGTTTCGAGGTCGCATTTAACCTTTGAAAACAGTTTGGATCCAGATCAGGCCCAACGGGTTTCAACCATACTATGCCTAATGGTATTTCCTACCCTTATCATTCGGACAAATCTGTTTCCGTTTTAAGTCATGCTGGGTAGTAGTTTTCATTTAGATTCAAATTTAAATAGAACATTCGATAAGCAAACAGTGTCTGTCAGTGGAGACCCTGATCAGATGCCACATTTTGCAGCGTCTGATCTGGCTCTATACAAATTGCCTATGTCCCACAAAAAGACGCTAGGCTAATATGGGTTAATGTGTTCTTGAGGCCCCCAGGGGGGAGTCTGTGCTCCCTTGCTCCCTTAAAATAATGCATTGATCTCCCCAAATTCCATGAAAAAGTTTCCTCAGCTCCCTGAAAGTATTTTGTCTTGCTTCACAAATCCCTAAAATTAATCCAGCTTCTCCCCAAATCCCCAAAAATATAAGCCAGCTCTCCCTAAAATGTATTTTTTCTCCGTAGGATTAAAATCTCACACTTAAAAACTATGAAGCAATACGCAAGCACGTGACTTAATGTTCACTAAATATTTTGAGTCATACATGTAAAGACAGAGCTTAGCCAAATAAAACATGACATATATAATTATTTTAATGAAATACATGATATATGGCTCAAAGTATGAGGTCATCCTTAAAATGCTATTGCTGTACCTGGTAGAGTAGCTATGGAGGAGTGCTCTCTGGATTATTTGTTTTAAAATAGGGACAGACCATTTGCTGTTCTGGTAAGATGGAAGGAGGGGCCTTTTCTTTTTTCCAACAGCTTAAACTTGACTATTTTTAAAGACAGTGAAAGCATTTATTTTTTTGTTACTGTTCAAAGTCTTTTTACAATTTGATCAGCATCCTTCAAAGTTTTAATAAAAATCAGTGAGTCAACTAGAGAGAGTGTGCATGTAGCTTTTTAAGGATGGGGAATGACACTTGTGCTAAGGGGGTCGGGGAGCATGCTCCCCCGGGAAATTTTTGAAAAAAAATAGCAATATGGTGCATTCTGAGCGTTGCGAAATAATCAAACGAAAAATCAACAACTTTAGGGATAAAAAATCAACAACAACAAAAATTATTCGGCATATTTTTGCCTTCGATCAATCCAGATGTGCATGTAAATAAACAAAAAAAATGTATAAAAGGGGTCTTGGGGCATGATCGCCCCCCTCCCAGAAGCAAAGTTTTTTTTTTAAAAGTTAAACAAAATGGAGGCTTTTCCTTATATATATATATATATACTTTTTGGCAGTGCTCACTAAATCCCCTGAACTATGAGCTTGCTCCCCAGATCTCCTAAAATAATTACCAGTGCTCCACAGCTCCCTAAAAATAAATAGCCATTCTCCCCAAACACCCGGGGGACCAGATCTTGCTGTCTTGTGGCTGTCTGTGCTCTATGCCTTTTCCTCATGGTAACCTATTCGGCATATTTTGGCCATATTTACGTGTTTTATTATATTTTGTTAATATTGGGTATTACTAAACAGTTTCTCCAAGTGCGACAGACATAACACATTACCCAGCAGGCACATGTCGTCGTATTGACGTCAATATGGCGTCATTACATCGCATTGACGTCGACACGACGTTACTTTGTTCTCCTGTGTCTGCTGGGTAAGGACAACCATTATTCAAGCCAATGATGCTGACATCAGAGTTATTTGTTAATTTGCAGAAACTTGTGTTTCATACAAATTCAAATGTCTTAATCCAAGAAACCACAGTTTCTTGTACTTCAACAACAGACCACTCTAAGGCGAAGATTTGGTACCAGTAAAATCTATTTAAGCGTCCCAGTGGCTTATACTGCTGTCCGTTCTAAGGCGGCGGTTTTGTTGTTGTTGAGTCATTGTTTATTGTTACTCCCTTTGTGGGAGTCTGTAATTGTTCTATGTTTTGTTGTACGTAACTTTATGTCCATTCTAGTTGGCAATCATCTTGATGGGGAAGAGAGAACTGGTTGCTTTGCTTGGTTTGTCTTGCTGGTGTCTCGTGATTGTTGTGTGACTTCCTCGCGGTGCAACGAGTTTGTCTGCAGTATTCCCTGATCATACTCACTATTTTCCTGTAATCACAACCTCGAATGAAAATACATAATGTTTCAAGTCACAAGCCGTGCATTTTATTAAAACGCTCTCGCGCTAAGATAAACGTTTTGTGAGTTTGCATGCTGTTATACTCTGCTGTGCCTGAAAAATCGTACCGAAAGTCGTAGACAAATAAATCGTACGATGCCCGTGGCAAATGTAACTGGGACATAAGAGATTGGATTATAAATATCTACTCAATGCAAGAATTAAGGCCCCGAGGTTATGAAACTTTTAATGTTCAACTCAACTGAGCACAAAAGTTATCATGCTAATAAATGTTAAAATGCTGACAATTGTTAGCATTTTAACATTTATTAGCATAATACATACTTTCGGTGTATGCAAGATGTAGGGGTGTAGAAATATTAAAATTATCTACTTGTCCAGGGACAAATAAAGGGCCATAATGTACTTGTCCAAAGAAAAGTGTACTTGTCCGAAAGAGCAGATTAGCTTAAACCTTTCTGTGCTTAAACAATTCACGCTTTCCAAAACAGTATAAAACCAGATATCATCTATCTTGTAAACAGTGTAGATCCAGACCAGCTGGCTTCTTTAGAAGCCAGTTGATCTTGATCCACACTGTTTTCAATGCAACATGTGAACTCGTAATAATTAATCAAAATATGATATACAATGAACAGAATTGTATTAACTTAATTCATTTGTACTTGTCCAAGGACAAGTAAATAGAAATTTTCAACTTATCCTGAATGAAAATATACCAGTCGGACAAGTCGGGCTTGGTACTTCCACAGCCATGCTAGATGAATCTATTACATTTATGCTGCTGCTTCCATCATGCATGCTTACCTCCAATTTATTTTCATAAACATAACTAGGGTAGACCTTTGCAGCAAAAGTGTTCATGTAGAAGAATCTACAAAATATATAAACAATGTCTCACAAAGTATTAGATTTTAGACCAAAGCGATCTAGTATGATCCGCAGCTATATACTTAGGGAATATAGTCTAGCAGTTATTTTTCAGTTTTTAAGCAAACAGGGCCCCAAATTACAATACTTCATTAAAGTTAAGGACGGCTTAAATGAACTATTGATATTTAACATGTTACAAAGTACATTAAATGTAAAGAAAATGCCAGGAAGATATGATAGTGATCTACAGAAATAATGAAACTATTTTGATTTAAGTTCGAAACGTATATTTTTCACTTCCTAAAAATCAATTCTTAACTTAAGTCTTCCTTAACTTTAAGGAGGCATTGTAATTTTCGGCCCAAGTGATTAACTACACGCTTGAGTAAGTAATGGCCGTACGTAAGCTTATGTGTATATTAGTTTAGAGCAATGATCTAATCAAGCTGATTTAGTTATGATCACAAAACCTATAAGATTTGTCAATCATTTGAGAATGACCATGGCCTTTAAGGTTGTCATTAGCCCTGAGTCATAAATTCTATACTTCGTCTCACTGAGAGAACATTTGAGTGAAGTTTTATGAAAAATTGTCAAAGCTTTGAGGAGATTTGAACTGAAAACGCAATTCAAGGGTAAATCCCATGACTGTGAAGTTTGACCTTTACCTTGAGCCTCTGAGTTCTGCAAACCATCTTACTGAGAGAAACATTAGGTTGAAGTTTAATAAAATACCATATTCTTGAAGTGTGACCTTGACCTTGGGTCTGCGTTGTCAAGTCGTAGGTTCTACACATTGTCTCACTCAAATGAATATTTTGCTGAAGTTGTATGAAATTCGTGAAAGGGTTAAAGAGATACAGAGTGGGCACCGTATACAAGGGTTAATCCCATGTCATTGAACTGTGACCTTGACATTTAAGTCTAAGAAGCTGAGTCATGAGTTCTGCATATTGTCTCACCAGAAAGGAACATTTGAGTGAAGCTTAGTGTATAGCAATCATAGAGTCAGGAGATATGGAACAGGCACGAATTAAAGGAGCTAAAACATGATTTTGAAGTGTGACCGTGACCTTGAGTCTGCGTAGCAGTATCATAAATTCTGCGCATCGTCTCTTG
Organism: Loripinus fragilis; assembly: GCA_964019695.1. Classification (NCBI taxonomy): domain Eukaryota; kingdom Metazoa; phylum Mollusca; class Bivalvia; order Lucinida; family Lucinidae; genus Loripinus; species Loripinus fragilis. The sequence continues at coordinate 91,543,341 of OZ026517.1, forward strand.
GATGAAGTTCAGTGAAAATATTGGAAGGGTTCGAGATTTATGGGGCGGCCATGAAATTCAAGGGTAAATCGCGTGTCCTTGAACTGTAATCTGGACCTTGAGTTTGTGTAGCTGAGTCATGGATTCTGCACATCGTCTCATTGAGAGAAACACATGAGATCGTTCATAGGCTTCAGGAGATATTCAGTGAACAGGCGGACTGACAGATGGACTGAAAGAAGAAAGCCATTCCTATAACCTCGATTATAAGCCTCCTGTAAGATAGTTTATATAAAAAAGAGGGCACTTGGGCCCTGGTCAATCACCTGAGAGTGACTAAATATAAGATCATAGGAAAGCATTACTCCTCCAAAATACCAATTCTTCAACAAGTACCATTACGACTATACATAGAAAAGTTTCCATCATGTAGAACATCGACTTTGCTTTACAATAGTCTATGTAAACCTTGTGAACCCACGGCCTGCGAATTTTAGTCCCAGGGGCATCATGGTAGGGGATAAATGAATCACGATACATACGCAACATCAACACATTTTAAAAGGCCTAATGACACCATTACTAGGGGGCCCAACACACTGAAGGACTTTAAAAGGCAAAAAATGAAAATTATTATTTATTGCACCCAGAACATTTTAACCTTCTTTAACGGGTAAAATAGGCTAGTAACGACCAGGGTAAACGACACTCTGCTTCTATCAAAAACTAATACCAAGGTTTTTACAAACACTGACCACCACCAGCTACGCATCGCAGGTTTACTATGTTTTGCACGTGGCGTCCCTATGAATCAATGAAGCTAAATATTTTATCATTTCACATGCAGCTTGTACATATACATGTATAAAAACACTGTAGCTTTAGTTTTATAACTTTATTAAATATACAACGGTTGTCCGAACATAAACGATTTGGCGCAATTGGTATGTTGCAAGCTGGAGTGCGTGTTTCTGACGTCACGTGATATTATAATTGCCATCCGTTAACTGTACAGCGCCTAAGACATCGTTATCAGTCAACAGGAACAGTGAAATATCGACGTAGGTCTGGTTAATCAAAATGACGACCTGCCTTTACAACCAGGCAACCACCAAATTAGCATTTCATTCCAATGAAACATCTAAAGATAAGCTGACAATAAAATAATAATGGCTGTCTATTATTGTCGTCCAGGTGCATGCGAAACTAGGCAAAAAAACTTGTTCATTTCTGCATACTCATTACTCCGAAACATAAAAGTAGTTAAGAAGTTTGTGAAAACCTGTTTTATGGTGAAAAGCACTCATTCATTGAATTGAGATATGATGTAGGTACATATTGGAATTGCCTTTATGAGGCAATTTTAATGTGTACCAACAACATATATATATATTACTGCAATTAAGGAAACCTAGTTTGAAATATACACTAAACAAGAATCATGTCCATTGACTTTCCTTTTTTTAACATCTCAAACTGTCAATCAGTATTAAATACCTGTCACTATATGGCAAATTGTTTATATTAACATGAAATATATATCAGCAAATTTGATTTCATGAACTATGCTTTTGCTAACCTGCTAGTTGCGTGTTTGCAAGATGGCAACTTACGTCGAGTGTATGGACGGTATTTGCATCGACAATATCCGTACCGTCTGGCTACCGTCAGTGCCAGACAAATAGTAGAGCTCCGAGGGTAATTTGTATCCAGATTTTTAATAAAAATATTTTTATACAAATACTTTAAATCGCGTCCGATTTCTAGGCAAATCCAAATTGCAACTTTAGAATCCAAGGGTATTGCTATTCGATAGACTGTTGTCCTAAAATTATTTATTATTTTGGTATGAAACCTAAAAACATGTTTAGCTGATAGGTTTGTGTCCATTCATGCCAATTCTCAATAAATTGATACATTAAAAAATTCAGTTTTTGTGTTTTTAAAGTCCTGCAGTGTATGTAATGAAAGCGCATTCATAATTCAATCCGAAAATGCGTTAGGTTTCTATACTATATGCTAAACAAAAGATCAATCTTGAGCCTAACAACAATATTTATCGTTCTGACTTATGTAGGTGCAGACTTTACATAGGATAGCAAAGACATATTTTTACGAATTTAGTAAGGCATTCTGTATTTTCTAAGAAGTATAAATTGCATATCCACAGTTTCGGTTGTAATTTCCTTTTAGCTGCTTAAGCACTGTCGGATGGATTAGTACCTAATTGCTTCCTCACACATTGACGTCGTAAAAAAAAGAGACGTTACACTTGAAAATATATCTATGTACGGTTCTTGAAAATGGGCATTTTGTGTTTGGGTCAGGAAAGGATTGCTTAATCATTATTTTAAAGCAGACTAGATCACACACATTCCAAAATTAAATGTTTTAAAAGGCAGTCAATTTTTCTAATGTTTCCTCTTCTGTATATAATGAAAACTGAGACGGTTCTTTTCAGTACCTACAATGCTGTTTTTTTTAAACACGAAAATTAATTTTCCTCTACACACTCTTTTTATTTCTAAATTAGACATTAGGTGTCTTATAAGTCGATAACGACTGAACTTCAATATAAATGTACATACAGGTTACAGATTTGCATTTAAGCCCCCTGGTGGCTTATGCTGTTGTTTGTTCTAAGTCGGTGGTATTGTTTTTGATGATTGTTGATTGTTATTCTCATTGTGGGAGTCAGTAATTGTTCTATGTTTTTTGTACGTTACTTTATTTTCACTCTAGTTTTGCAATCATCTTGATGGGGAAGAGAGAGCTGGTTGCTTTGCTTTTAAATTTGCCTTCCTAGTGCCTTGTGATTGTTGTGTGGCCCTCCCTTACTGTGCCACGGGCTTGTCTGCAGTTGTGATTGTGGTATTTCCTGATCATACTCACTTACTATTTTTGAGTTGAGAGAGTTATTATATGTTAAAAGTGCCAGAATACGATGCTTATATTATGACTTTTAACAGCATTGACACAATGAAAGTCATCAAAAATGTAAAATTAAAATTACAAATGTTTAACAGAAGGAAAATATTTTATGATTAATCATTCATGTAGACTCAGATAACCAAATGTTTAAGTGTAAAATTTGTTTTTGTTGTCTTGCCTACCGTTATTAGCACGTGTTTGTTATTCGATTGAACCACCATTATAATGTTTTAAGTGCCCTCAGCATAAGTTTGGATTCTCAAATGCACTGTAAGCAGAAAAAATTATCTGGTGGTCTGATTAATGCTTTTTTTTATCAGTTTTAGGTGTCTTACAAGTCGAAACGGCTAGAAATCTATATTAATGTGTTTTATGGTATGAATGTCGCAAAAATATTAAAGAAATGAATTCATTTTTTGGAATCTTCATGGAATCATGAATACTTCGGGTCTCTTGCAAAGTGAGTTAACTTTACAAGAGGCCCGAAGTATTCATGATGCCATGAACAGACCAAAAATTGAATTTATTGCTTATATTTACATTTAATTATAAATATCTAAAATATAAAAAAAATGTTTATAATCTAGGAAACAAAACAGTTTTGTATTTAATGTAAAAACATATTAAGGGCGTTGTCTGAGTATAAAACAGAAAAGCGGAACAGCCAGCGTAAACACGGACAGCCAATGGTACAAACAAGAGGCTAGCTTGGCATGTGCAACTCGGGTGTGGCTCGCTGTCAATCACAACACCAGTGTCACTTCTGGCAAATGAGCTAGATGTTCGAAGCATATTGCATGGGCATGTGAGCTTGGCAGCTGTCAATCATAGTTTTGTCATTCATGAGACTATGAACGGTTGCAAAAATCTAAAGGTTAATTAAAGGATTTCTTAGAAAATGTAAATATTGATGTATAACAATAAGAAAGGTTTTGTTACTGTTTTGTTTTAACTGAGAATTTCGATAAGCAGTCATTTCAGCATTTTTATCAAATCCTTTTTTAATCTTCGACTAACAAAATTGATAGCCATGTATCTGGATAGTTAATCTCACGTTAAGGGGTCCTTATAAGTATTAGATTTAATTGGGAAAAAAAGAGTTACCGTATGCACTAGCCTGGCTTTCAGGCCCTGAGTTTATTGTAAACTCCTACTAAACCAAATTTTCTCTGATATAATCTCCCTTCTAAGCTGATAGCCCTATCAGAGAGATAGTATATTAGAAAGTAGGAGTTAAGTTAAGTAGGGGGGTTAAGTTGTAGGGGACCAGTCTACGTATGCAGCAGCGTGTTTTTATGCATTGTAAGAAATCATTTTGTTATAGCGCTTGTCTGTTCATAGTTAAGTTCGTCCAAACCGTTGACATTTTCATGAGTTTTCGTGAGCCAATCCGTTGACATATTACTGCATATAATGGTTTAATTTGTGTTGAACTAGCTAGTCCAATCCGTCAACAATTGCCGCTTACACGGCTAACATAAACAACTATTTCTCAAAAACCAGCCAAGGAATCTTATTACGGTTTTCGGCGTCTGGATCAGAATTGAATTGCGCATCGTAGTTCATAGATACGATACGGATATATACATGCAGTTTCAAAGGAATGACAAGAAAATATTTGGGTCATCGCTTCAAAAATTATCAGCACAGAAAAAGACATTTCAATGAACCGATGCAAGCAACTGTGTATATTTTTCGCCACAGAACTTGCTGTTTTGTGCAGATAAATCAATTCTACGTGCGGTAATTTGGCTCGTTCGGCTGATGCATGCTTTATACAGTAATCATATTGGATACAATGAGACACCTACTTTACCTGTGTTGAATGGTCCGCCATCTTGGGTGGTCCGCTCCACTTCCCAAAACGGCCGATCCGGAGCTCGATACAGACAGTGAATATCTAAGAACTTGAGTAGTCTGTGAGTTTTGAGAATTTGCATTTCACAATTCTTCAAGGACATATCTTATACATGGGGTACCCATTTGGGCACTTGTATGGTTGAACTTATTAAGCCCAGTTGTCGAGCAAAATCATGCGCACAAAAGCTGTTTTTTCATTAAAAAATAGACTGAGTGTTTCTCTAAACGTAAAAGAAAATTGCACACTTAAACACACATTTTCAAGAAAGATACACACGTTTTAGCTCTTAAAATCATTTAAGGGGGTGTGGGCGTGTGTTTCTGGTCTCCGTGACTTGGTTATGCTTTAAATTGCCATTTTGTCCATTTAATCATACCCGATACACGTTCATTACTTATAAGAAAGCAAAATGTGTTGATTTTATTCATATGCAACACCAAAAGTGAAATTCACATCAGTTCAAATAAACCTGATAATAAATAAACCAAATAGTACCTGTTTGGACGACAAAATACCTGACCTGAATTAAATGTTGTGTACACAATAATAGGTCACCATTTCATAATATTAGGGAAAAATACGCTGGTCGCTACTACTTTAAAGTAGAAGACCAAGCATGTTTAAAATCAATGAACCGATCTAATATAAACATAAAAGTCATTTAAGGAACCTAGCACTTTTTTTTATTATAAAGGCGTATAATGAATGAAATGATTCTCTTTTTTGCAGTGAAACAACACATGATTCTTAGTTATGGGGTTGCATAAATATTAGCTTTTGGTGGGAAACGTGGTCCTTTAAACATTTAATTGTAGTATTCAAACATACAAGCTTGGAATACCGATTTAACAATAACCTTACAACATATGATTATATAGCAAAAAATCACAAATTTATACCAGAATGTTACCAATATAGTGCTATAATAATGATAGTTTCTATTTAAGAGGAGAAATATAGTACTTTTACTATAAAAGAGTATACTGATGACTATCCAAGCATGATAATTGATTAAATGGACTAACGTATGTATTTATCTGTTAGCTCATACAGGTTTGGTAAAATATGTTTTAAGCGTAAAGTTGTAAATATTTTCTTACCCATAAGTTTTAATATATGTTTTGGAAGATTAATTGACCGTTTCATTAAGACGAATCTTTAGAGTACCAAAATATATGAGGGTTTGGATGGGGGGGAGGTCTGGTATTCACTATTCATTAAAAATTTAGCCTATTATTCACTTCATTAAAATTTTGGGTTATTCATTAAAATAGTCCCATAATTCATTAAAATCTAATTATTCACTATTCATTCTTTTTTTCTTCTATTCATAAAAATATAGGATTATTCATTATTTTTTAGGCACTCATTATTCACTATTCATTAATTTTTGGGCTCATTATTCACTATTCATTATAAGAAATTGCCATTATTCACTTATCATTATACCCCATCCAGACCCTCATATATAATTTGGTTTAGAAATAAGAAAATAAGTTATTTGCTACACTCTCTTAACTGGAGGCCAGGAAGTACACATGATACCAAACCTTTGGTATTATTATACCAAAGGCTCGGTATCATGTGATCTTCCATATAAATCATTTTCAAACTTAACTGCCCATTGTTTATTTTTGCTCCAATTATTTCAGGGGCTCTGTGTTTTGTCCTTGTTTTGCTATGTAGTTCTAAGAGTCCTTTCTAGTTTTTCAATCATCTCGCTGAGAAAGAGAGAGAGCTGGTTGCTTTACTTTTTATGTCTTCTCAATGTCGTGTTTTGGTTTCTGTGTCTCTTCCTCACGGTGCCATGGGTTGTTCTGCAGTGTGTGGTTGTATCATTTCTTAACACTCACTCACTTTTTTCTTTGAAATCAATGGGCCTATTCGAATCATCTTTCTAGTGGAAACTTTTTATAAATATAGTGTGTTGGGATAAAAAAAATTGTTCGGGTCACACAATCAGGATGGCAACCATATCTGTACATGGTCAAAATCCTTCGCTGTTGCTTTCAAATGAGAATGGAGGAAGCATAGGTATTAAACCTTTTTCAGTTACCGCTGACCTTAGGATTTGTTAGGTGTAGCACACCTTAGACTTACGTTAGTTAAGAGGGGCGATGTCACCAGTGTAACTCAGAAACATTTAACAGCTTCATTAGTTGTAACTTGCGACTAGGTTAATTTCGTGTTAGGAAATCATATGAAGTGCTTTAAAAAAGTCATCTTCAGCAAACTAATATTTTCTGTCAAAGTGCTGGTGTAATGTAGTCATGGAAATGTTGCATGCTTTTTATGTCTGCAGATTATATTAAAATGGACTCTGGGCTACTTTTATGATGGAAATAGCACAATGAATCAAGAACAGACTGCATCTCTTGCCTCGTACACAAGTTTCTGTTCAAGGTAGAATATTATGGAATCAGGGGCCTATTGTGGCTCTACAGTGCACAATGTTTACTAGTTAGATAGAGAAAAACAGTTGATGCCAGTCTTCTAAATGCCAAAATTCAATTTTGTTGCAACGGTTTGACCCTGTCAGAGAAAAAGGTTTCAACCTCCACTTCTCCTCTAGGAACCGATATTACATCCAATCTATAGAGTCTGACTGCAGATCCAGGGGTTGTTAACACACTCCTGACCTGGTCCCATACTTTGTGTGGAATTTGATCATGAAATGATTTCGCAATAACTAAGTCAAATTGCATTTTTTTACCTATTTTTAGTATGCAGACAGAGATGCAATATATATTGAACCATATCAACCGAAATTTTGGTTCCTAGGCCTGGGTCCGCCCCTTTGGGTGGACTAAGGGATGGGGCATCAGCAAAAATTCAACTTTTCAGAATATGGTTTATGCGGCAACATGGTAGCAAATAACTTGCCAGAAGACACACCCTCTACTCTTGCATTGAGCTACATTAAATCAAGGCTTCTTAACATCTCTACTCCTAGGAAATTTCAATAGATTGGAACTGTGTTCTGCTGATAGAAGAAGCACAGGTATGTACATGAAGTACTATTAAACTGCGTAGTCAAACTTGTCATGAAAAAACGATGGTTCTACCCCAAACCCACTTCTTCGAATTAATACCATGAAATAAACGGCTATACTTATGTATTTGTCTTTTTTTATTTTACTCCTTCTGAATTTCTAAGGGTGCTTGACTATGCGTGCATTGAATTAAACAGTTTTGATATAGCATTTTCTGGAGGGAGAAAATAATGATAAATAATAATTAAATATATTGTGAACTCCGTTGGTATGGTTGAAAATAAGGAGCAAGATATGATAGGATGCAGCTTAATCTGGTACTGAATTGAGTCCATCACCCTGTATGTATTTCCCTCCTGTATTTATTTATGATATTATATGCATTTGTTTTATTTATGATTGCTAGCATGAACAGTCAATATCACATAAGTTTCATCCAAATCAACTCAACAATTATCTATATGCATGCTGGGTAATTTTGCATGCTTTTTCATTCTCTGCAGTTTCTGTTATATTTCCTTTTCTTTAAACTAACTTTAAAAAAAAGATCTTTGAGGAGTTTGGATTTGGATCAAAGTAAGAAAGACAGCAAGGATCAGGAATCAATTCAATCAAGTACCACACCTGTCCCAGGATACCAAATGGGAAAGTAACAAAATTACAACAAACATCACAAACAATAGCCAAGAGGTCAGCCCTTTACCTTCATGTGACCAAAAGGCAGCAATGAACAGACGCAAAAGCATGACAAACACAAGCCCGATATTTTGTTGGTCCTGATCTTGTTCCAAATTGTTTTCAAACGTGGCTGATCACAAGATGATAACAGTCGCCACTAGCGGAAAAATAGTTACAAGTTAATGGCACTTGAATTACTAGAATTGACTATATTGACTTTTGGTCTATTTAACTCAAGATTTGCAATTTCCCAGTATTTGTCACGGTTTCTTAGATTCTGAAACATAGGAAACTAGATTGGGGGTGGATGCATGGATGTCAGGTAGGAAATAGATAGATATATAGATAGATAGATAGATAGATAGATAGATAGATAGAAATAGATTGCAATAATATAATTAATCAGAGAAAGAAATTTGTCAACTTGTGGCTTTTATACTATACCGGTTTGAAGTCTGTGGCCCCAATTTAAAGTCACATATGTGATTGGAACATAACTTATTTGTGCCGTTAAAAGACATATGTGTTATGTTTTATTTAAGAAATAGATTCGCGTTTGCAGCGTTTCATTGCTTAATGTATCACATTGGCTGGAGGTCAGTCCTTAAAGTGAATAAATCACGAGTGCAAATCGTGAGTGATTTATCCACTTATGACTGCCCGACAGGCAGTGATAAATTAAGCAAAACATTACCGCCAGTGCGAATATATTTCGAGCCCATCACACAAAAAGATACAAACTATGAACAAATACTTCAGAATATATAACGATTCCACCATCTTGAAGAGGTAGCTAGAATTTCGCGTAAGCCTTGTTTGGATTGAAACACGTATTTTCGCGTACCTTTTAAACGTACATTAGTTGTAAAAACGACGTCAACTTTCAACGTTAAAAGGCTTTACATGTATGTGATAGATAAGGTCATAAAATTCAAACTGGCAACTGAATGACGTGATGCGAAAACCGTGGCCAGTACGTGCAGTGATTTATCAAATCATTGCATTGGCTGTGCAGGGTTATAATGCGTTCTAGGACTCTGGTTCCTATTGTTGTTGGTTCATTGTGTTATGCGTTTGTCTTTGCTTTGTTGTGTAGTATGCCATTCCTAGTTTTGCAGTCATCTGACTTGGAATGAGAGATCTGGTTAATGTTCTGCAACACTTGATCGGTTGCTCTGCAGTGTGTGCGAGTGCGTGTGCGTGTGTCATTTCCATGTCACACTTAGTATTTTATAACCGCAAAGGCTGTTTTTCGCCATTGATATTCCTCACTACCTGTAATCTCTATACGTGATGGGTATTACATTTAGAGCAGACGCAAAAGCACTTACAAAATTTGCAAGTTAAAGACAGAAACAAAGTATTTCTTTGCATACCGAGTAAATTTTCACGACTGTTTTTGTTATCTGTTGACTTTTTTAAATGAACTTTTTCAAAACATCTGACAGGCACATTGTGTCGATGTTCTGTAGGGCCTGGTCTGGGTCTGTTTGAATCGCTCAGCAGCAGATGACTTAATTTGCTAATATTTGTCCTAAAAAAGATGTCTCTTATCATATCGCCTGCATATATTCAAGCGTAATTCAGTCTAGATCTAATGGAAGCAAATGATTTGACCCATGACCAGAATGATCCCAGAGAGCTGGCATAGACTACCTGGTAAGGTTACCTAAGTACATAAGCAGATGAGAGACCAGATGACAAAAGTTGTGATGAGCGTGGCTTAGCTTTAAAAGTTTTGTACATATATATCAATGAAAACATGTAGAACCTGGTTAGATAGTTCAAACTGACAGCTAAAGATGATGTGCCATTTCATACCCTTGCTAATTTGAAGCGTTTGTCCAAATTAATTAAAATCACGTGCAGTAGAGATAAAACCCTTTGTTCTTATCTCGCCGGACTATATATGCTTGAAAGGCCGCAATTATACAAGTAAAAATAACAGAAAACATGCATGCATGCATTGCTTTAAAGTAAAATAGAAAACTAGAATCCATTTAGACAAAGGTTTTTACGTACATGTATAAGTGTATTTGCTTTTTTTTGGCATATTTTAATCGAAATTCCGCGGGCTGTGCGATTATTTTTTATTGTTATTTCTGGGATGGGGTATGGGGTATTTTGCTTCCCGTCCCTAACACACACACGCGCGCGCAGGGGTTTCTTTTTTATTTGTAGCAAACTGACCAACTACCACTCCCTACAAAAAGGCATTACATGAGCGTGTTCAGTGAGTTGTACGTGGGTTGCAGACCAGGGTCGATCCCCGGCTTCAATTGTCTGTCGGATGAGACTTTAAGCTGTGGTCCCGTTTTGATATGTCATTGGCTGTTGGAGGGACGTTAAGTACAAAAACACAAAGCATAAGATGCTTTAATGGGCTATCCAATTAATTCGCTTTCATACTGAAATGCGTTTACTCTGTTAACTCTGAAAGGTAGTTTTAAGCCTGTAAAATTGCTATATAATAGGTTCTTAAACAATTTTATTTTACCTCAGTGTCTTATTTCGCATAACAAAACTTTTTAAAGCCCTATACGATGGCTCCTATATTGAATAGCTATGTAAATATGTTCACTCGCGTTGAAAAAAATAGCTACATTGATTGGTAGACAGTAAAATGTGTTACAGGCAGTTCACTGAGCTGAACTGAATATTCATGCTAAGCTCCAGCCACTATGAATAATTATATATACTGAACTACACAAGAAACTCATCAGTCACTTCTCAGGGCTATTTATGGAAAAATAATCAAAATGAAAAATATATTTATGCCATATTCCTTAATAATCAGTTCTGCATCAATTCATTGAATAATGTAACAGTTTTACTTAAATCCATTCATGCTGTTCGCCAGTGTTTAGAGAAGGGGTCATTTTCAAAAAATGACAAGTTTTCACTAAACTAACGGGGTTTGTTTTTGCTTCTGCACACACTCAATGTCCTCGTCAATGAGGGACATACCGGTGATTGGACGAAGTGAACTGATTTAGACGAGAACTCGAGTGAAAACCAATTGTCTGAAACTTGTCGTAACTAATTAGAAACGACCCCTTGTCTATACACTGGCGTACAGTATGAACGGTTAAAGTAATGATGTTACATCATTCAATAATTTGATGCATAATTGATTGTTAAAGAATATGGTGTAAAATATATTTCCTTTTCTTCTTGTTTTTCCTTAGTTGCCCCAAAAAGTGATTGATGGGTTTCTTTTGTAGTTGTGTATATACGGGTTATTATCAAAAATGGATGAATCTGAGTCCTTAATGATTTTCTCGCAACCCCAACTTCCACTCTGTTGTTTCTCTGTCAGTAACACTTAATGACGTCATGTGCCATAAGAACAAAATAATTTGCCAGGTTCCCAACGATGTTGATTGAAAAGAATAGCTGATGCAATTTTATTTGTACATGGAACAAAGAAATTACTCGTCATGTCACTTGCGTAGTTATAGATATATCATATTTCCATTTAAGCAAACAGAGTAGACCCTCATCAGACAGCTCTTACAAGAGAAGCCTGGTCTGCGCCAACTCTGTTTGCAAAAGCGTTATAAGGCGTCTCTCTGAGGTTAATGATGACCCCAATAGTGTTAAACCCCAGTCAAGGCGATGAAACGAAAACTGTCGGTGTAGACGTCTCTTCATTACTGCGCCGTGTGTGACTGCATTGGCGGAAGCTTTTAGCATACTCAGGGGCATACAACTTATCGATGCAATTCAATTTGATTTTTGGAAGAAAATGCATTTTAATGTGTTCATGTTGCATGTCTTCAGAGCTCATTTTAACCCTGTGAAATGCTTTAAAACCATTTTCCGCATAAGGGCCAAACCCTTGATCCATATAGGGGGACTATATGCCGACCCCCTTCCAGAGTGTGAACTCTATCAACTGCCTTTGGACCGCGTCTGATACATACTCGCAAGTTACAACCGGTGAATGTATATGGAACAAGAAATATCTTTTAAAAAGATATTCGGCTGCATTTCAATTGTGAATATATTTTTCGGTACATGTTTTTACACTTGCAAACTCAGGCTGGTGAAATGCCATCATGTGGCATTTCAACAGGGTATGCACTGTTTGTTAAGGTAAAAAATATCTCTGGGCAAAACATATAATATTCAGTGGCAGACGGAAACGATAGATTCCAGTTACTGCTGACATCGCCCCTCTTAAATAAAGTCCACAGTACGAAGTCTCCGTTGACGGACAAATCGTAATGTATGGTGTAACTGAAAATGGTCTATTATAGCTAGGCGGCAAAGAGCCCAATTTTGGCCTGATTCTGCTATTCCGGATACAAGCATGAAATTAGGCACAGTTGTAGACAATGACTGACTGAGCAGAATAGGATAGAACCACATTGGGAAATACCTACTGCGCATGCATTTTCTGATTTTAGGCTGTTATCATAGATCTTTCATACAACTTGACTTTGAAGAAGGGGTCATATTGGCTGTAGAATGATAAAATATGACATAACCGATGTTAATTGTTTGTAAATTAGTCTTCTTTATTCTTTAATTGCTGCGCATACGCATAAAATTTGAACATTGTACAAAGATGGTATTCTGTTTCTCTTTTAATGTAAACTGCGCAAAACCCAATTCCCCATATCAAAGAACCGAAGCATGTCTTCAATATAGGGATCTAGGACCTGTTTAGATGCGCATGCGCATCTGGTTTCTTTTAACTGGATGTTGTTTAGATGATAAACAAGCCCCATTTAATTACAAGTATAAGCATTCACAAAAAGCCCTGTCTACGCTAAGCATATATAAAATTGTTATTAGATTGAAAAGTCAAGTTTTAAGCAAAGTGGATTGTAAGCTTGTGGCAGACAGACAGACATGCAATCAGATTTTGTTGCTTCAGCTCAAAGCCCTTGGAACACTGGCCAGACTCACTCACAACCTGAGTTACCAGGGTTATCCTAAGTCACAACCACATATTTTCTTTGCGCTGACCAATTTTGATTGTTTTGACTTGGGGACGTCTCTGTCAGATAAAAATATGTTTAAGCCAAGGCAGTGACGTATCTATGTAGGTCACTGGCCAAGGACAATATACCTTTGTGATAGACAGACAGACAGGCAGACATATATTTTGCCGTGCTCGAGCTCCCAGACCTCGTATCACTGTCTGTAGATGAACTGTCTCCAAACTGTCTGTGAACTGTCTTAAAAATGTATGTTTCCAGTGTCTCACTTCCTGTTAACAAGAAAAAAGGCAGACAGACAGACAGAAAGACAGACAGGCAGGCAGACAGACAGATATATTTTGCCGTGCTTGAGCTCACAGACCTCATATCACTGTCTGTCTCGAAACTGTCAGTGAACTGTCTTAAAAATGTATGTTACCAGTTTCCAGACTGATATAGTTTGCCGTGCTCGAGCTCAATAAAATGAAAAATAAGCAGACAGACTCACAGACAGACAGATAGGCAGATATATTTTGCCGTGCTTGAGCTCGCAGACCTCATAATACTGTATGTCGATGGACTGTCTCCAACTTTTAGTGAACTGTCTTAAAAATGTATGAATCCAGTGTCTCACTTCCCGGTAACAAGAAAATAAGCAGTTGCGCTATTATACTGATGTAGTAGTTCTGGTCATACCCTGACTTTGGGGTTGGCTAAAATCGGCTGCTAGCCTTGGTATGGAATCAAATTGTCTTGCTTTTTATTTTCATCCACTCACAGGGTGCGATAAAACATCCTCTCTCCTCTGTGGGTAAGCTTTCGAGCTATAACTGGGTATTTTGTAAAAATTACCTCTCTCCCTGAAAAGCCACCTTCAGAATACTTTTGCACCATTGGACAATTCATCACAGTACTGTATGGTAGAACAAGTAAGCACATACACGAACATAGACATGGCTTAAAACATTTGTTTACCAAAAAGGTTTGTTCGATGAAATGACAGCCCTTACGAAGGTGGCTTTGTTCTAGCACATTTTAAAAGCAGCATATCAAGGCTCATGTGTGTGGGTAAGCGCTAGAACAGGGGAAATGATTACCAAGTCCAGCAAACTGTGATGGATAGAACTAGACACTGGAATGTACAGTCCATTGGAGACCACCATACCATAGGTATCAATGTATTCTCTTAACCTTGTGAGATGGCTGTCTTCAATGTAACAGAAGTAGACATTGCAGCTCTCCAGTGTGCGACCCTTTGTGCCTGTGGTGGCAGCTTTGAACACTAAATTTCTGTAAATTGATGATTGTTTTTAAAATGGATAATGTTTAAGGACTGAAAATCCATTGAGAAGGCTGTGACATAACATACATACAGATTATCGTACACATTGTCAGCTCTCTTGGTTAAATGTCACTGAAAATGTATATGTTTGTATAGAGTAGCAACGTGATCTTGTCTCATCTTGGCCCAGGTGCCATTTAACCAAAAATACTGCATAACAGTGCAGGGCCATAGATCCAAAAACAGTCAACATTCTTTAGTAAACTCCATAACATGAAGTACAGTCGAATTAACATTACGGTATGTAGTCATTCAACAACATGATGGGTAAACTATGTGTGTCCCCAGCATGATGAGAGATATTCATTCATGTCAATTGCTGCGCTAGAGAACCACTGTTCTCGAACTGCATGGTCATCGCGGATTGCCTTTTGTTGACGAAGGCACGAAATATACCATTTAAGTATACATGGCTGTATACATGTTTTGAAAACACATGTTTTACTTCCCAAAATATTCTGTACATATTATTGTCACTTATATATCCAACTGTATGTCTGCTTAACAAAAATTTATGTGAGTTAAGCGTTAGTCGATACAGCACCTGAGTTATACCCCAAAAAGGTAATATTTTAATGAAAAAGGATGGAAGGCATTCTGTTTATGTTCTGGAATATATGCTTACTTTAGTTAGTTTAGATAAAATGAAAAAAAAGTAGTACAGTGTACTTTAATGCGCAAAAGTTCGCAATCTGAGGGTAGAGCATTTAGAAAGTTGTTCAAGCTTTTCATGCTGTACGCATAGTACTACATATATCCGCTGTTCTCGCCAAGTGACCAGGTCATAGATTGCATACAAATTAATTATATTTAGACCTTCGACTACTGGTACAATGCCCTTGACTACTCAAATTGTGTGTACAGCTACAAAATGGTTTGCAACTTCACAAAAAATAAACAGAAATATGCAAAACTTTCTATTCATTCACTTATTTGTATTTTTCATTATGTGATGACATTAAATCATAACTAATGACTGAAATAGCGCACTCATCAGTCATCATAGTGTGAATGCATGCACAGCAAAATCTATTGGATAAATGATTTTGCAGTCAAAAGATATATGTATTCCAATTATTCAATAGTTCTACCATTTTGACATCATTGAGTGAGATAACAGGAAGTATAAGTTAGTTTGAGCATGCGTAATTATGGAAAATATATTTAAGAAATAGATCAGCTCCAGCAGTGAATTGTTGAGTAATAATTCACTGTTTGGAGGTCAGTTGTAAAGAAGATCAAATCATGAGCGCACAGCGCGAGTGATTTATCTTCGCACAACTGACTGATAGCTGATCTATTTCGATTCTAACACACTATAAATGACGAAAACACATTCAAAGTCTTCAGCTTCTTCCAATTTTCCGCCATTGCACTGAAGAACTCCCGCCAATACTTAGACTACGTCGCATACGTTTACATAGAATTGTAATGTCTCTGTAGCGTTAAAACGACGTTACACCTTTTAACGCCATGGGTGAAGTCATTTTCCAGTGACGTCAGCTATCACACACTTTAGCTGTGAATTATTGTCCGATATATCACAGTTTGTTAACGTTGGCTCTATAGACGAGGTGTGTTAAAATAAAATATATTTGTTTATGTCTTTTAGGACATCTAGAGATATAGTGGGTCGATTTTTTTACCATGTTAAACGTAAATACTGGTCTGTGTAGTCAAGTAAGACCAAGTTTTCTATAGCAGAAGTGAATTTTGCCATGCGCATGCGCAGAGGAAATTTGTCGACGTGGTTCTATATCTAAAAATCATCAGCTCACCAACCTTAATAAGTGTGGAAAGTTCCATGCTTGTATCGGGATTAGCACAATATGGGCTCTTAGCCTCCTAACTATTAGTGAACCTGTTCAAAAATATGCCTTTTATTGTCAATTTTTCTTTGATATTAGAAGTATTATTGAGTTATTAGAAAGCTCCGCTTTAAGTCGGTCATTTCAGGAACAGTAACTCTTAAATTATTTAGTTGTTTGCCATGAGCAGTTACTGGTGCCCTGGTTATTTACATTCTGATGGACGCTAGATACCAGAGTGGTGAGTGTATGATTATTGCTGTTAATCAGGTAATAGATAGATGGTTTATTTGAAAATTCCAATAGGCAATGAAGCCCATGATGATACAACATTTATACATATACATGGCAGATACAGTGTAGTGAACATGCAATACAGTTATGCTAAATACAAGCATATACACATTCAGCACGTCGCTCAGGCGACAGCAACGATTCGAAACGAGTCTGTGCATATGCAGAGTCTCGCTCGAGCCTTCAGATAGTATCCAATGCTTATCTCTCTGTATTTACATGATAAAAAGTTCTTTATAGAGTACGATATTACGACAAGCACCATTTTTCACATAAAAATGAATCACTTAACAAATGACAATATACATGTATGGATAGTATCCATTGATGGAGACGGTGTACACATTTGTTTCTAGCTAAATTGATATTTTTCACTAAATTGTGGAAATAAACAATTTCTCTAATGACTGCATACAGATACTTTTCATTGTTGGAGAGGGCGTTAACTAGACGATCATAGATTTCTATTTTTATGGGAGCAAAACCAAACCCTTCATATTTGCAAATGAAGGACATAGGTTTCTACGACCAGTAGGGTCAATCCGGGTAAATACGGACAGATGGCTTACAAATCACATGTCCAAGTACACAGGTCTGTGACAAAGAACTGTTTTATCTTAGCTTTTAATAGTGTTTACTCGGCTCTTCTACACCCGTAAGGTAAGATAGACGATATTCTGATTACTAAAATAGCACAGCAGGGTGTGAATCCTTACCGATAACCTATTAATTGCCTGTTCATAAAGGATTTCACAAATACAACTCTACACTCGATCTAATTATTACTAAATTAATTCTATTAAACAAATGATATATTTTTGCTTGTTAACCATTAAATATAGCGTTAAATATCGCGTTTGGTGTGCAAAGACCCTAATGCAGGGTTCTGGTATAGTCCAGAATGTCACTTTATACCACCCTTACAAAGTTTAGCACAAAATGTCGCATGATGTGCAAGGTCTGATGAAGGTGGTATAAAATAGTAATACAGTGTTTGTTCACCTGTTCATAAGATAAAGCACTCGCTAAAGCTCGTGGATAATCTCCACGTACAGGCAGACAACCCAAGGTATAACTATTACTAAGGTAGCAAACCACTCTTTTTGGGAGGGCCCAGAGCAGGCCAAAGGGTGCACACAGATTAATTCTAATTTCGACCAGTTTCAACCATGAAAGCAATTTCTCTTTAATCCAAATCAGGATAAGAGATGGTTTTGTGGCTTCTGGAGAAATAAAACACTAAAATTGATGTAACATAAGAATGTCAACAGCATACAAATCTTCTTAGAACCCGCTTTTTCTACAACAATTTTTACGACAAACTGTGCCAACTCTGATGCACCTGCATGCCAACTCTGATGCACCTGCTGGACAGTGTGCATGAGCAACGTACTCAAATCCTGCTAAATCCTGCAGAAATCCCCATTACCAGGTGCACCATTTACAACTCAGGACCTGCCTCCAACTTAGATGTTTCGATAATCAGCTTCGAGTTTGTGTATATGAAAATGAAAGTAGAATTCTGATGCATTTCCAGACCAAGCCACACATTCGTATTTTGGCCGGATAGCCACATTTAGTATTTTTAGTTGCAAACAAATGCTTTTCATCGATGATCAAACATTCCCAGACACACACAGAAACAACATTTTGTAGTATAAATGCAACAAAATGAATGTAGAGCCAAGAATTGAAGGTACCCGCTTATATTACCAATTTGCCAATGTGCAGCTGATTGGATCAGTGGTTTGCTACCTAAGCGAATACTGGGAGGCGCTATAGTCGTTGAACTTTCCATGAATTTTCATAAACAGACTGTTTGGTGCTTGATGTTTGACTTTGGCTGGGCCCATCGTGGCTCATCTTGCGGTTTTCTTTATCTCAGACTACCTGCGAGTCATGAGCTCTTTTCTTCGTTATATCCCATTGTGTTCATTTGATTCGATTGTTTCTCTGTGATGAAACAATGCTATAGTTAGGAAGCCTCCATTAGAGATTTTATAACAAATTTTGTGTTTTAACAAAAACAGAATCTACTTGACTGTAAAGTTTTTTCACTATATTCTGAGGAGTCCGTTTTTCAAGATTTTTTATAAGTCCTCTTCGCACATGATATAAGAAAGTCTTTGATCATATCTTTGCTTCAATCTTGACTCCAAGAGAATAAAGTTTTTAATGGAAGTTGGTACCAGATTTGTATTCATAAGCAAATGTAATTGGATTCCATGAAATGCTCTTCTCAAGGAATTCCGACAATATTCCTTCAGAGACTTTGGTCTATTTAGTTCACTTTCTATTTTGTTTAAGATCATTTGCCTTATCTTTCTTTCTCTTGTTGACTCATGGCCTCCTTGTAGCAGCTGAGTATATGATGAACGGACTATTTCATCACCTCTTATATCATAGCCACATTCAAGAAGCAATATCGACATTGATCCTTCATAGAGGCTAAAGCCTAATTGATGTAGATCAATACCATATTGCATTGAATAGTTCTTTAAATCTCTCTCGATCGCCAGAGCAAGGACTGTTATCTGATTTACCTTTTCCCTATCGAATAGCCGTAGGTGACATTCTATGACTGTCCGAACTTTCTCAAAATCGGTAAGAATTGGGTTGAAGTACAAAACATCTAGAATAGCTTGAGGGCTTGAGTCCTGTTTCAGGGCTAGTGCTAAAGGTGTGATACCATCTGGTCCTTTGACTTCAACGTCACCACATATCTCAATCAGTGCCCTTATACCAATTCCGCGCTTGTACGTTTCTGGATCAACAACAAGAGCTTTACATTCCTCCTTTCTTTCAGCCACAGGTTTCTTCAACCAAATCTTTCGCAGTAAGACATTGGCTAGTTCTGGTACCTTCAGAAACTGTATAATTTCCAACATGACAAGAAATGGAGATCTTATTTTATGGGTTGACCCTTTTATTTTATGACTTTGAAGAATATCTGCGCACTCACTATGGTTGACGGTATTGGCAATGTCAAAAAGAGTGTAGTCTCCTACCTTGTCATTGTAGGCACCAATAGTCAAGTTTGAATCCAGATATATTTTAAGTATCTTTGGTTGATTGTAAATGATCGCTAAAAGTATTATGTTTGTATTTTCATATATTGAAAGCTGTGCTTTAAAATGTTTGTTTACATGAGGCAAGATAAGAGCATAGAAACATTCGGAATCACTGGTCATCAAATCATTCACCCACGTAGCACGGAGTACAGTATTCTGTATGATGTTTTGTGCAGTCTTCTCATCGTTCATCATCATACACAGTTTGATGATTGATACGCTAGGTGTTTTTATTAAGTAAGGATTTGTTTGACTTCGTTCTGCGTATCTAAACCGAGAATTACAGAATGTTTCAAATGGTTCATATGGTGATTCAATAATTGTTTTAATACATTGTCGCTGTTTGAAAAGTATCGCTAGATGCAGTGGCGATGCATTCAGTGAACGTATGGCTTCTCTTAATCGCTTGCCTGATTGTGCCAGAGGTAATAATATCTCCAGCACTGGGACACAACCAACCGCAGCTGCAGCATGTATCAGTTGTACAGAGGTTGGACTTGGTCCAATGGTTTCTTCATCCTCTTTAGGTATATCATTGTAGTGGCGACATTTACCATTCTCTATACTTGCCAAAATATGATCGAACAGCTCTGTATCTATACCATCATGTGATACATACGTAAATAGTTCATGATCAACTTGGCAAGCACACCTTGTATCTGCATAGTCATGGATACTACCACAGGGAAATTCAAGCCAATTATTTAACATAAAGGCATATTTAGTAATCGCAGTAGAGACTTCGTCAACAGCCTTTGGATCTTTTCTTATAATGAGGCAGAAAAGCCTGATAATTTCCTTTTGGATTTGCTTGTCCTCTGTGTCCGTATCCATTTAGACGCGCGTTTCTACCATAGTTGACCTGGAGATAAAGCAATATTGATTAAGTTGTGTTTTTGTATCAAAAGGAACTTTTATGACCCTTATATACATTAAACTGCATGCTCAGCTATACATCAATATGACAATATATATTTTGGTACACTATAACATGCATAAATAATTACGTTAACAATTTTTGTTTCATTATAGTATGTCCTCTGTGTTTGTATCCATTAAGACGCGTTTCTATCATAGTTGACCTGGAGATAAAGCAATGTTGATTAAGTTTTATTTTTGTATCAAAAGGAACTTTTATGACCCTTATGTACATTAAACAGCATGCTCAGCTATACATCAATATGGCAATATATATTTTGGTACACAATAACATGCATGTATATAGAGAATACTAGGTGAGTGTCTTTTGATATCAAGTTTACCAGGCAAGGCTTTGAGAACGCATGTTGACATCGCGAGGCTTGCCGAGCGATTCAACAGGCGTTCTCAAAGCCGAGCCTGGTAAACTTGATTTCAAAAGACGCGAACCTGGTATTCTATTTATCAGTTTACCCATTGTTTAACTCTTCAAACTAGCGATTATGATTATAATTTTCGATTTTGTGTTGATTCTGCGTCATTAGCGACGTCATTCAAAAAGTGCAACGTCATCATGACCTGATAAAGGCAACATGCCGTGAGATAGACAACGTTTATCAGGCAACGCGCAACAATACAGTTGATATGAGAGGTAAATGATAAAAAAAATTCCCTTTACAAATTTTTGTTTCATTGCGGTATGTTAATTGATTCTGTTGTTTCCCTGTGATGATATATTGAATAAGTTAGAGGCCTCCAATCGAACTGAGCTAATTTTGAGTTTTTACAACAGCAGAAACTAGGGCGAAGATTTGGCCAGTAAGAATAAGTTAAGCCTCCAGTGGCTTCAGCTGCTGTCCGTTCTATGTAAGGAAGAAGACAAAGATAAGGAATCGATACAATCAAATACTACACATGACCTAGGAAATTATGTGGTAAAGTGACAAAACACCGGCAAAAATCACATACAAGAGAGCCAAGAGGTTAGCTCTTTCCAGCAGGTGGTCAGAAGGCTGCATAGAACAGACAAGACGGTCAGTAAAAATAATACAGGACGGCTTAAACATGTTTGACGGTACCAACCTCACCCTTATTTCTGATGTTGAATAGGACAGAAAGATATTTAGTTTGCATGAAAGATCCCTAACTTATCGATGTCTCCTAGTACATAGAAATTGAGATATAAAAATGAGATAAAACAAAGAAAAGAAATCAACAGTATAGGTCCGTTAAAAAGTTATTTCGCAATATTTCACGTTTTTATTATGCATTAATGGTCTATATTTAAATTATCAAGGTCTCTTTAAATCACCCAGTCACATATTTTTAGATCATCCAATCGCATATTTTCAAAATCCAATCACCATTTACCGACTCTTGCTCTAGTAAGTGGCAGCAAAATGTTGCTGGTGGTAGTATCATAAAAAATCACACGAACTTAATTTTAACTTACATTTTCAAAAATAATTAAATATTTTATTTGAAAATTACTGTACCTACAACAAATATGTATTTCTTCTTAAAGGAGACCAGAAATAAACTTGATTGTTTAATTATGAGATGAAGATCAAAGAATAATTACTTTTGCTGAAAATCCCATCTCTTAACAATGCCTAGAAAGCAATTAATCACCGTGTTACATCAAGGTATTTATTGCCTCTGTTAAAAAAAACGGAAAATTCCAGATAGCTGGGTGAAAAAAGCTCTACGTCATCGAAGACACAGGAGATCTATTCTTTTATCACTTCTATAGCCTCAAAACCGAAAGCTAATAATGGATGAAGTTGAACAAAAATTGAAACACCAGATGGAAGTGTTAATGTTGATATTCACATCTATATGGTAGATCCTGATAAGCTAATACAGTAATATCTTTCATCAGATTAATACAGGGAATTTTGCATGCTTTTTGTCGTCTGCTGAATTTCCTCTAAACCTTTTTATTAGACAATTCTTTCAGGAACACCTTTAGATTGTCAAACAGTGTGGATCTATACAAGGACTGATGTTCTCTCAGTCCTGATCTTCTCTCAGTCCTTATCTGGGTCCAAAATGTTTTCCATCAGTAGACGACATTCCCAGTAGGCAAAGAGTTAAAAAATAGCATTATACTAACGAGCTCTTAATTATAGCAGTACATAAATAGTGTTACAGAAGTTACTTTCTCTATCTGTGAAAGGGTTCTGAGGGCTCACTCATATGAACATTTTTCATTGTGTGTGTAATAAAGAAAATACTGACCTTACCCATATAAACGATTCATTTCTCATCAACAGTTTCATAGGTGAAACAGAATAGATCTTTAGGAGCTTACACACAATAGCATTCTCGATATATCTATATAGTAAGTGAGTATGATCAAGAAATACCACAATCACAAACCGCAGACAACCCCATGGCACCGCGAGGAAAAGCCGCTCAACCATCACGAGACACCAGGAAGACAAATAAAGCAAAGCAACCAGCTCTCTCTTCCCCATCAAGATGATTGCAATACTAGAATTGACATAAAGTAACGTACAACAAAACATAGAACAATTACAGGCTCCAAAATGGGAGTAACAATAAACAAAACGTCAACAACAACAGAACCACCGCCCCAAAACGGACAGCAGCCTAACCCACTGGGTGCTTAAATGCATTTTACTGGTACCAAATCTTCGCCCTAGATTCTGCTGTTGTTGAAGTACAAGAAAAGTTCAGCTCGCATGGAGGCCATCTAACTAATGCAAAGTATCATCATGGAGAAACACTCTAATCATATTAACACACAATGATGCAACAACGAAAAAGGCTCATGACTCACAGATATTCAGAGCTAAAGAAAACCTCAAGTTGAGCCACGGTGGGTCCAGCTACA
The DNA here is from genome assembly GCA_964019695.1 of Loripinus fragilis. Lineage (NCBI taxonomy): Eukaryota > Metazoa > Mollusca > Bivalvia > Lucinida > Lucinidae > Loripinus > Loripinus fragilis. The sequence goes on from OZ026517.1 coordinate 91,567,007, forward strand.
GATAAGCATCAGGCACCAACCCACCGATTAAAGCTTAAGTCAGAGCCGTCATAGAGTCTGAGGCCTGACCCACCGTCTTGCAATTTAAGAGGAAACCGTAGCTATAAACCGTGATTGGGTTTAAAACTAGGCATGCAGACTGTCGCATGATATCCAAGTTATATCCAACCCTTATATAACGTTTTACTATCTTTTTGAATTGATCACTAAAATGCCCTAAAGATCTATTATGTTTGCAAGCAAAACAATTAAGATGGGAATACTGAAGTCTAATTTCAATCATTGTTAACAAATAATAGCATGTAATTAAGATTAGATGATGCGTCTACGTCTTTGTGAATTTCATAGTTCACAAGTTATGCGAAATAAGAACAAAAAATCTTGATAATAATACTCATATAGGCAGGCTAATTATTATTTATAATTTCTATAGCCCATTCAGTATACCGCATCGATAATATGGTGAATACTGCATATACAAGCAGAGACATGCGCGGATCCAGAAAGTTGTGTCAGAGGGGGTCCAACTTTGACAACTTTTTTTGATGAGGGGAGAGAGGATCAAAACACCACTATTAGCGGGCCATCATCGGCCAGACAGTGAAATGCCATTTAAATGGCGAAACACCATTTAAATTTAAATGGTGTTTCGCTGGCGGGCAGACAATGACCCAACATTGAATGCTGGCTTGGTAGCTTTTTGATTTTTCAGGGGATCCTGACCAGTATTTCTTAGAAACCCTAATATTTTGTGATTTTTCAGGGGGGGGGGGTCTGGACACCCTGTTCCCCCCTCTGTATCCGCCCATGAGAGAAGACAAGTTTGTCGCCTGACGATTCGATGCTCGAGCATTTATAAAAGCGGTAAAATACAAAAAGTGCATTCCATATTTATCTTATCAACATGTCTGTGAAAGTCCAACGGAATGAAAAGAGACTGAGTAAATGGGTGCAATAAAATGAGGCATTTCATTACGGTCTACAATGTTTGCTAGTATAAACACAATGGACACATTTTAGTTGGTTTTTTCTTCATGTCTTTCATCGTTTGCGGATATTTTTCCAAGATTAACGTTTTCAGATTTTTTATTCAGATCAGGTGGAAAATTGCATAGGGTCTGATCCTTGTCCAAACTGTTTGCAAGGTTATAAACAGAGGACACTACCAAATGAAAGCGCAATAAATGTATCAACTTATGATTGGTGGCGTGCACTTTTGAAACCAAGCCACAGCATACCGAAACCAGTGTCAGGTGGACCAACTGAACAAAATACATATACATGACATATATGTAGGGAAATTAAGATTATTACAGATACCTATGCACTGCTACATGCATCTTGTAGCGAGAAGAACTGTGCTCAGCTATAGAGATTAGCTAAAATTTGGAATTTTTTAGTTTTCATTCTTTCCAATGATTGACTAATAAAGGCATTTGTTGTTCATGTGCAACAAAATAAGGGGTTTTCGTATCATGGCCTATATATGGTGTAAATGGAAAATTAATAAATCACTCAGACAATCAAAAGCACAGTGTATTTATCATGTAATTGCACTGTAGCAGACAGCTGGCTCTAACTGTGTGGCTTCTATTACGTCTACCTGTGAATACAGGCGGAAATTATCCGAAGAGGTAAACTCAGGTTTTTATTGAATTTACAAGAAAGAGCAGATGTTTTTTGAAATTCTTCCTCTGGCAATAGGTGTGGAATGATAATTAGATTAAAGACAATAAGTATGAAATCCATTTCTGGTACCCTTTAATACTGTAGAATTGCAAAAAAATGCAGCCCACGTATTGGATTCCTTTTTTGAAGGAAGCCAACTTGTTACCACTTTTAGTATGAAAATAGAGTTCGTGTTTTTTTTCGTTTTCATGAGAACGTTGTCAACGTTGAAGCAATAAATCGGTATTATCTTTATACAGTTCCTTTGTTTGGCGAGAAATATATATGATGTACACCCGTGATCGCATAATGAAACTAGCATCTGTATGTACGTTCCTTGAATAGGCGCTAGAAGATATTCTATCGACAGAGTGCAATCAGAACAGGCTGGTCCCACTAGATCTTACACCTCATTTAAGTGGTCTATGTGTAATGACGGACCGGTGTAATACAGGGATTTTTTTTGCAATTTTGGGAAGGGGCCCTAGGGCCTTTCAGATTGGGAAAATTAGCGCGGTAAACCACTATTTTGGGAAATTTTCTAAACAAACAAGAACAGCATTTTTGGTCAGTTTAAAAACAAAATTAGCTATTACACATACTATTGCCATTAAATTGAAGGAAAATAGGATGCAATTCTAGTTGAATGTCATCATGTAGCTTGTGAGTGTGGGTGTGTGTGGTGACTGAATGACAATTCTAAAAAAAAAAAAAAAAAAAAAATTTTTTTTTTTTTTTTTTAGATTGGGATTTTTTTTCAAATTTGGAAAAAAGTCACCTAAATCCCATTGGGGAAGGGGCCGAATTTCGGCTCCTGAGGACACCAAAAAAAAAATCCCTGTAATAGTATTTGATATATATAAAAAAAAAATGTCATCTGGCTTTATATTATTGTACCAGCCATGACGTATTGTAATGTGCAAGGTCATCATCGATGTAGGTGGTATAAGAAAGTTTGATTATCCACTCGCTAAAGCTCGTCAATTAACTCCACTTGTAGGGAGCGCAGTGGCTCAGTGGTAGAGTGCTTGACTCGAGACCGAAGGGTAGCGGGTTCGAGCCTCACCGGCGTCACTGCGTTGTGGTCCTTGAGCAAGATACATTTATCCTAGCTTAGTACTGGTTAAACCCAGGAAGAACCGTCCCGCATAACTGAAAGATTGTTGAGTGGACGTAAAGAATCAAAATAAACAAACAAACAAACAAATAACTCCACTTGCAAGCGGACATACCACGGTATAACTGCATTATATTACATCTCCGTGCTTATTCACATGCGCGGATCTAGAACGTTTTTCAGAGGGGGTCTAAATGGGTTTTTAGTTGATAAGGGGATAGAGATCCAAATACCGCTATAAATAGGCCACCATCGGCCCGGCAGCGAAACGCCATTGGCGTTTCGCTTGGGAGCCAATGATGGCCCAATATTGAATGCTGACTTGGAAGCTTTGTGAATTTTCAGGGGATCGGGACCAGTATTGCAAAGAAACCCTATATTTTTGTGATTTTACAGGGGGGGGTCCGGACCCCCTGTCTCCCCTCTGGATCTGCCAATGATTCAGATGAAATTTGTCCCCAGGTGTACGACGGGTGTAATTTCAATTTTCCACATGTATTAGCTGTTGATCATGACAACAAATGATGAAAATGGGACAGTATACTTAAGTGTCCATCATGCGCGGATCCAGAGGGGGGACAGGAGGTCCGGACCCCCTGAAAAATCACAAAAATATAGGGTTAGATAGCAATACTGGTCCGGATCCCCTGAAAAAGCACAAGGCTACTAAGCCAGCATTCAATGCTGGGCCATCATCCGTACGCTAACGAAACGCCATTTAAATGGTGTTTCGCTGGCGGGCCGATGTAAGCCCGCATATAGTGGTATTTGGATCTTCTCTCCCTCATTATCGAACGAAAAAACGTTGTCTGAATTGGACCCGTATTAATCAAAATGAATAACGGACAACCGATACCTTTGATGTTGTATTTTTTTTAGAATATTAGGATTAGAAAATATTGTCAAAATATTCAAGTTGACGACTGGACCCAGGCTACGTTTTCACCCGCGTGCCTCATCACGGACTCTTTAATATATCCCCCAAAAAGTTAATTCTAATTTTTGGGGGCCTGTAAGAATATGGACATGCTTAATAACCTTTACCATTTAGTGTAGCTTAATAAATAAATGTGCAGTTATCGATCCGCCACAATGTATTTCCTCCGTTTTTCGTTTGTTTGTTTGATTTGATTCTTTACTTCCCATCAACAATCTTTCACTTAAACAGGGACGGGTCTTCCTGGGTTGAACCAGTACTAAGCTAGGATAAATGTGCCTTGCGCAAGGACCACAATGCAGTGATGTCTCGAATCACACTCTACCACTGAACCACTGCGCTCCCATCCATTTTTCGTAACCTATACGTTAATATTACGTAACCTGGTGCCTAAGCAGTATGACTATACGCAATTTATTTATACATATCTTTTTTATTGAAAATATCAAGTTTTATATAAATTTTCAAAGACGTACCTTTAGAATCTGCAATCACGCATCATATAAGTCAAAAGAACGACCAGCCAGTGTCCTGTTCAGCCATGAAGTGTAGTAATATAATGATTTTTGAAACGCAATAAATTTGAGCCGTGACATGAAATTTCCAACAATGTGGTATGCGCGACCAGCAAAGCCTCTGATCAGCCTGCGCATACGCGCAGTCTGATCAGAGCCTTTGCTTGTCGCTTGAATATTCTATGAGTGTTAAGCTACTAACCGAATAACATTTGGAGGTTCTAAGCTTAAAAGGAGGCAGCACAGGCTCGTTTGAGTCTACACTTGTCAAAATGTCACATTGTTGGAAATCACGTGTCGCGGCTCACTTTTGAAACCCAATATTATACGACTGAGCTGTTACATTGTAGTCTTTGTAAGTTGATAACAATCTATAGCTAATTAGTGTAGGTATTATTGATACTTTGTATTCTGATAAGTTCTTCCATCTGATAAGATACAATAAACTTGGGATGGTCCATTGTACATGTATATATCTAGGGGTGTCAGCCTGTAATTTAGATAATAATAATAATAATAATAATAATGATAATAATAATAATAAATACTGTTTTTTTCGTCTGAATATCTTTTTTATATTTGTGATAATAATAATAATAATAATAATAATAATAAATACTGTTTTTTTCGTCTGAATATCTTTTTTATATTTGTGATAATAATAATAATAATAATAATAATAATAATAATAATAATAATAATAAATACTGTTTTTTTTCGTCTGAATATATTTTTTTTATATTTGTGATAATAATAATAATAATAATAATAATAATAATAATAGTAATACTACTACTACTACTACTACTACTACTACTACTACTACTACTACTAATAATAATAATAATAATAATAATGATAATAATAATAAAAATAATAATAATAATAATAATAATAATAATAATAATAATAATAATGATAATAATAATAATAAATACTGTTTTTTTCGTCTGAATATCTTTTTTATATTTGTGATAATAATAATAATAATAATAATAATAATAATAATAATAATAATAATAATGATAATAATAATAATAATAATAAATACTGTTTTTTTTGTCTGAATATCTTTTGTACCTTATCACGTTATGTTATGACGAACATTTTATCTGAGTCTTTACTGTTTGTAAAAGTACCAGTTTCTATAGGAAAGCAATTGAACAACAATCTATTGCATGTTGTCACAATGAATCCCAAGGTGGGGAAAAGGTCATTGAATGTCTATTTGTTTTGGTCCAATTTGTGTTATACATTATCTTTTACGTGCATATGAAACAAAAACAATTGAGCCACGACATGAGATTTCCAACAATGTGGTATATGTGACCAGCAAAGGCTCAGACCAGCCTGTGCGAATGCGCAGTCTAGTCAGAACCTTTGCTAGTCGCTGGATTATTCTCTGATTGTTAAGCTAATGACTGAACATCATTTGGAGTTCCTAAGCTTAATGGGTTTCTGTGGAGTAGAGGCTCATCTGAGTGGACACTTGTCAAAATGCCGCATTGTTGGAAATCACATGTCGCGGCTCATTAAATTTTGGTAACCAGCTAATCACGTGCCAATAACTTGTTACCTTCATAGGTTCAGATAAAAATGAGCATAAAATTGTTTTTATAATCTGTCCTCATTGGGTGTCCGAAAGAACGACCTCAATGGAGCACCCATAACATATGTTTTGGTTGAGATATAGGAATAACTAGAAATTGTATTTATGAAACACTGTACGCCAACCATTTGTTTGTCCATAAGGATGGTGCACTTTAAAGACAATGGTCATCTTATGTTTGAAGCTTCATTATCCTGAATAGCCGACCAAATTTGAACCTCCTAACTATATTATTTTTTGAGATATCACGTTTACAAGTTTTCAATGTGTAAATTTGAAATTTTTAAAGGGCAATAACTCAAAAAATATAATTAACTTCTTCTTATTTTCACCAGGAAATATACTCCTCATCTTCTGTCAGCTGACCAAGCTTAAAGCTGCTAGCGATGATAGTTTTCCAGATATCTTTATAACAAGTTTTCAAATGGCAATGCATCTTTTTCTTGTCATCAGGTAGTATACTCATTATCTTCAAACAGCTGACAGGTTTGAAGCTCACAGCTTTAATAGTTAAACTGCCACCGGTATTTTTTGCCAAACCAGTTTTTGGCAAATGAACTAGTACTTTTAGCTGACATAGAAAGCTAAAGTGACTTATTTCCTGGAAAATAGACCCTACTGAGGAAATGCTATATGTTTTTGGCTTCAAATCTGTAATGACCTAGAAAATATTCCACGACAAAGGTCAAAATCCCCGCGGGGATTAGCAAATATTTTCTAGGTCATAATAGATTTTAAGCCAAAAACCTATAGGATTTCCTCAGTATGGTCTATTCTACTGGAAATAAGTCATTTTAGCTTTCTATGTCAGCTAAAAGTACTAGGTCATTTTGCCAAAAACTGATTGGCAAAAAAAATACCGGTGGCAGTTATTTTCCAGATATCTTTATTGCAAGTTTTTTTCAATGCCCAAAGTTGCAAAGGGCAATAATAACTTTTTTTTCAAAATTTTCATCAGATAATCTACTTTTTATCCTTATCATCTGACTGAGTTTGAATTCGTAGCTACATGTCTATGAAATTTCAAAACTGCAACTTAATTTTTGTAACGGATACACAAACGGACGAACGGGCGGACGGAAGGATGGGCGGACAAGCCCAAAGCAATATGCCACTCACTTTCTCCGAAGTTGGGGACATAACAATTCGTAGATACGCACTATTATCGGGAGGCTTGAAATTTATACTTACACTAAAAAAAGTAATCGAGTATGATCAGAAATACCACAATCACACACTGCAGACAACTTGTTTTTAAATTTTGTAATCAAGATATCTCAAAAATTATTGTAGCAACAAGCTTCAAACTTGGTCAGCTGATGAGGGCTATTAGTAGACTACCTGGTAAATCTTAAAGGGAATATGCATACAAAATGTCGTCGAAATTATTAGCCCAAAAAGCCTAGCGCCCTCTTTGTGGGACATTGGCAAACAGTGAAAAACCAGATTAGACGCCGCAGAACGCGTTTGAATTGTCAATTTCCCATTTTTAGATGGCGTTGTTCCTCGCGCTACATCCTACAGTGTTTATTTTTCTCTACTCATACGATTTTCTTGGGCGTCTAGTCGTGATACAGACTATAACACTCGCAATAAAGTTTTAACTAAGAAACTTCTTAAGCAAAGCGCTACCAGCATCATAAACTTAGCAAAACTTTTTAAAAAAATTCTATTTCTGATACTATGATCTGATATCTAAATTCCACGTTGGATTTAAATCTCTCTTACGCCAGGGACTTTCAAAGCCAGAATTTAAGTGTATAAACTAAAGAAAATTGTTGGCACTAATGCTTTAAAATGATTTCTCAATAGGTTATAACATTAGTGTTTTGCAATAAACTGCATGCTTAGTGGTCAACCCAATCACGGTTCTGACTCAAAGAATTATCTATAGATAAGAGGGTTAGGCCTGATGTTGCCTTTGTTGCCAGGCCCACTGGGGTTTAACTGTTGGATTGCTTTTGCTCCGGTCTTCCGTTATATGTTATATGGAGTGTCTTTGTTTTATCGTCTTTTCATATCTTAATTTTTATGTTCTAGGAGATGATTCATCTATAAGTTAAGGATCTTTAATGCGAACCAAACATATATGTGTCTTGATCCACATCAGTATTAAGGGTGAGGTTGGTACCGTTAAACATGTTTAAGCCTTCTAGTATTTTAATTCACTGACCGTTCCAAGGCGATGCTTCTTTTGTGGATCTTTTTGTTATGTGTGTTTTGTGTTTGTCTCTGTTATACTGTTATGTCTGTTCCTTGCAGCCTTGTGTTTATTTTTGTTTGTTTGTTTTGATTCTTTACGTCCCATCAACAATCTTTCAGTTGTATTTATTTGCTGGGATAGGGCTGACCTCTTGGCTCTGTTGTGTGTGATAATTTATTGTGTTTTTGTCACCTTCCCATATGTCCTGGGTCAGGTGTGGCACCTGATTGTATCGATTCCTGATATTTGCCTTCTTCCTTTCTTTGAGTATGAAAAGCAAATAAATATATTATTTTTATCAGAGGGGGTACTCTAAAACTCAGTACAGCTTTTATCATGTTTAGGGCAAAACTGTTCAAACAATTTCAATTTTGATTTATTATATCTTGCCTTTTATTACCTTCTTATAAAGCAAAGGTACATGACCAATGAAATGATCCACTCGAGATTTCCTTCCAAGTGCTTCTTCTCCCCATTTAGGTCGTGGCCAAGCCTCGTGAATGTTTTGCGGATTGCTACCCCATAGGCGCATGTCATATCTCGTGATTATTGAATGGCACATCGCTGAAATGGGCTTCGTCGCGAGAAAACCTGTCTTCGGGGTTTCCGACAAAGCGAGATTCAAACCAGCCTCCTCAGCTACAGAGACAAGCTAGAAAATTGAAATTTCACCTGTACCAAGTTTACATATAATACTTTCCAAAAAGCGAATAGCAAAGGCGCTGATCAGACTGCGCGGATGCGCAGGCTGGTCTGTGCCTGTGTTGTTCGCAAACCCCCGAAGACAGGTTTTTTCACGTCGCGGCCCAAATGTTGGGGTTGGAAATCAACTGACTGTACTGTGAATGACCCGTTGTTAACTTAGATTAATCAATACCCAGTGCCAGATGGAATGTGCGGAAAGCAAATCAGACGGACAGACAGACTCACACAGTGAATAACATAAATACGATTGACAACTGCCAAGCTCTCCTACCCGTGCAATATGCTCTAAACATCGGCTTAATTCGCCAAAAGTGACACTAGTGGTTTGATTGAAAGCGAGCCACACCTAAGTCGCACGCGCAAATCAAGCCTCTTGTTTGCTCCATTGGCTGTCCGTGTTCACATTGGCTGTTCCGCTTTAAGTTCCGTTTTACACTCCAAGAAAACCGTTAATACATATACATATTAAGTAGAAAAAAAATTCTCCCAAATTATAAAATATATATATATTTTTGATATAAATATAAGCAATAAATTCATTTTTAGGTATGTTAATCAATTCGTGAATACTTCGGATCTCTTGCGCCTTCCTTCGGGCTTCACTTACTTTGCAAGAGACCTGAAGTATTCATGATTCCATGAACATTCGAATTTATCTCTTAAATGCATTTAAAGTGAACATATGAGAATTAGCATAAGCGGCTAGTGAATGACCATACTGTGTAGGCCCATTTACTGTCCTGCCAGCCAAGAGTGACAGTGATGTCATGTTTTTTACAAAGTTACCAGGGACTTATAATTGATAGATCACTTGTGTAATAATCCTTTCCACAGGATAGGATTAATACACAAGTGATCCATCGATCTCCGTTAGCTCAAAAGATGTGTACAAGTTAATGTTTTACTTAACAAGTGTAAACTAAACATACGTCACGGTCACTCTTGGTTGGCACGACAGTAGGTACGTATACAACCCTCGCTTCTCACAAACACTAAATAGGTAATAGTTCCCACAACGAGGCGGTTACGCGAGAACAAGTATGTGATAAATACACCAACCTATAACTACCCTTACTTCCTTGTCTCGTAGCTATTGCGGTATTTTATCTAGTTTTAAGACAACTTATAGGCTATGAGCTACTAAGGGTTTTGCTCCCCCCTGGGGGAATTTTGTAAACTATGTTTTTCATGAAGCATATCATCTGACAAGCTTTTTGAAACATGTTAGCCCTCTGGCGGCTGGGGCGTTTGGGTATTACAGCGTGTTAATTACGTTACCTGTCATTTAAAAAAAATGTAATGAAGGCTGTTAAGGTAGTACTTAAGCAGTTTAAATTGGCTAAATGGTCATGTAATTTACAAGAACAGTTGATTCCCTGCAGATATTGATGTTTGTCAATGTTATTTAGGCCTATTATGGTGTTATTTACGTTACATTATAACTACACCCTGTAAAATCATTAAAATTTTGTTAAATATTTTCATTTGATAATTATTTCAATTCATATTTTAGATTAATATAACATGTCATTATAAGACAATTAACTGACCATTCCAAAACTGCAAACAGCTTGCTTCTATCACAAAAATTTCAAGAGTTATAAGCTGTTGAATATGACGACCCTGAAGAAAACGTTATGTAAAGTAAGAATCTTTTCATTTAAAAATACCGCATGCAATCCTATCTGTATGCTTTTAAACACCATATATGAGCATTCTATTGATAAGCAAGACTGAAAGGGGATATTAAACATTGTTTCTGGTGTAAAATATCATTTTGATGTTTGATTGCCAATATGTTATGCATGTTACATTAACTTCAGTGCGTTCTACATATTGATTTATACCCTAAAAGACACATTTAATGGATATTTAAATTTATTTCGATTTTTTTTGTGTGTTTAATAGATATTAAGATAATAATTTATCTGAAATGGAATTTATCAGCTTATATTAAGAGACTATATCAAATTGTCAAAGCATATTAGCTTTTGTGAAATAATATATTTTTGAACTTTTTTTAAAAAAGATTTTTTTTACCAACTTGGCAAAATTTATAGCTTTTAAACTTCATTAGCAAAGAATATTAGAGCTCTCAAGTGATAGCTGAATAAAACAAATATATTCCCATGTTTTGTCAAAACAGTTAAAGTAATGTATATTACCATATTAAATATATCATAAGGTAATATGTGTGTCCAGAATGATGCCAAAGACAGTATAAATTGAGTCTGAAATGGTAATTAAAGGTGGATTTAGATTTTGCAATACTTATCTGAAGGCTTTTGGTACTAAGTTTAATTCAATTACTTATTTAACAGCAACCAGTTAACTGTTGTTCATATTATACGAACATAGTCAGTAACACGATACAGGCTAGTATTCCTCCTTGTATATGTATGCTAATCTACAGTTATAAAAACTACTTTTTAACTAAATGTTGTGTTGGAAGTGGAAGCATACAAAAGTGTGTGCTAAGAATCCAGAAAGAATCAAGCATATATAAGTTGGTACAATAAAATTTGATATGCGTTACATTAGATACTAAGCATTTTAAGTGAATGTATTCAGAAACTGTTTAAAGAATTTGTCTCTAAATAAAAGCTGACATCTTATTTGCATATGCAGATGGTGACACATTTCTTTATTTAAGCTTTTAAATAGACTTTGTTATCTTCAGCATATCTTTCACTGTTTTTGAATGAAAATGTTAATGAAATCAACATAGTATTTCTGATCAGTTGCTCAAGCAATGTAAACTTTATATAAATAAGTAAATGATTTACAAAGAACAAATACTTCCATGAAAATGTGGAAAAAGTGTTAATGATATGTTTTTGCGTGACAATGGTCGCATTTGTTAGGATCATATCCACAGAATCAGGCCAGTCGTTACTTACGATACCAACTTAAATTTATAAGACTTTATCAGCCAGAATAAGGGCAGACGAAATTTGGCCAGCTGACATTCAAGTTAGTGTAAGATAGATTTAACAAGTTCTTTTAGCATGTGGGATGGAAAAGTAAAACATATAAAACAGTGCTGAGATCTTACTTAGTTTTATAAATTAATGTCAAAACAACTGATGCTAAATTCCCCTATACTGAATGTGGCATGACCAAATTATTGCAGGAATTCTTAATAGCAAAGTTTTATATGAATATTAAACTAATAGAATGAGTTGTAAACATACCAGAGATTGGAAAAGGACACATACAAAAAGTCAACTGTTCTGACAAAAATAGTATTGAGAGGCCATCCTAGTCACTATGAGCAGTGTAACCATGATAAACTTACATGCAATGTTAACAAAGTATACATGATTTTGTTGATAAGTATTTATATATTTATGATTTCCATGGGTCTTTTTCCTCAATTATCTCCAAAAGAAATCATATTTCTTTCACAATGAAAAAGATATCATTAATATCAGATATATTACAGTGTATTTATTGTTGTATGTGTTACATGTGTGTATGATATAGCATACCAAATATTGAAACCTTATCTCAGATTTGTTCTTTGACACTAGCAAAAGTATGCAAATTATTGCATTTAGATGGAACCAATAATTGCTGATCTTATTTAATGTAATATATAAAGTGCTCAAATGAAGATTTGACCAGCATGTGAGATTTTGGTCTTATCACATATTGGCAAAAGCCAGCATTTATCGTCTATGCTGACGCGGAGCCAGCTGTCTTAATTCTGGTCTACATCTATACTTAGTGTATGCAGGCAGCAAAGGCTCTGGTGAGTCTACACATTTACACAGGCTAACATGTGCTTCATTTCTTGAAACTGCGATAGGTACATGTACCAAAATCAAATGTGCTGGCTCATTTGATTTATTCTATGCGTTTCTAGTTATAATCTATTTAGCTTGATTTGAATTATGCAAATGATTAGAAGAATGTAATTTTGTAACCATGGTCATATTTTCAGTTGGCAGGCGAAATATGAATAAAATAAAATTTCACATTTTCACTAAGTATAATTTACAGAAATAAGTCAAAGCAAAATTACAAATGAATGTATTTAAGTCCATTCAATTAGTCATGTCTACAGTACAATACTAACTATGCAAGGTAGCTTTTCTATGTATTGTCCCTTTTAAATTTAATTTATCAGTAACAAAGAACCTTTAGAACAAAACTTATGCTGTCATGTTTCATTACTTTACAAAATTGTATAACCCGATGAAACAGAGGACAAGTGTTATATTCTCCTAAAATATTTGTGTTATGCATGTTACCGAGATAAAGTGTATACTGGACATGCTTTAGATATAGAGGGATTCATCACCATAGGGGATATAACCATAAGTTTGACATGGTCGGTGCCATATATGGGTCAGAAACAACTATGATTTAAAAAAAACACTTAATTTTTGTTCAAAGGATAAACACCTGTTTTAATTCTTCATTTCTCGATTTTGACCATGCTAAAAATGACTTACAATTTTAGAAATTGTAAGGTAGCTTCCCTTGATTGTTATCAATATAGTTGTTGTAATCAATAACTGATAAGCTATATATATATATTGTTGGCTTACGTAATGGTCAAGTGATCATACTAAACTTCTACATGCTTAATATCATGTTTCATCCAAATTGAACTATAGACAGTGAGGAAAATGTCTTGCAAATCCAATGTATCATTTCATGTATAAAAATAATTAAACATATATAAGTGTATGACAGTTAAGTGATATTATTTTAGCATTTAAGAAACATTATTTGATCATTTGAATTAAGCATTTTTTGCAAGTGTTTGTTACATATTTTCGATAAAACACTCTTAATTGTAACGGCATTTTATTTGCTTTGAGTTTAAGTTTTTTCTTTTACTGTCCCATTCTTTTGTCAGAGTTTAATCCCACTTGAATTTTATGTTAAAAAGGTAATGTTTATTGTTTCTCTGATCTAATTAAGCCCTCATATGGTATTTATCTACATCCTCTAGCAGTTTTACCTCACATAATGCTAATATTGCACTAAAATAATGTATTTAATGAAATGTAACGTATGTAATAGTAAAAAAAAGGTGCCTAAATGTGTTAAACTTATACTGCTAGTCATTCAATTTCAATTACAAGATAATATTGATGTGTAAGAATAAGAAAAGCTTGATGTATATACTACAGGATTTCAGATTATTTTAGGGTAACATATTAAACCCCGGTTTAGCAGGGTAACACCCCAACCCATATTAAGGTAACATGCATTATTTGATGACTTATCTTATGTGGTTTTAGAAAATTATAGTGTATAAAACTCACCCTCAGATATATTTTGGCAGTTCATGGTCTAGTGGAAGCACAACACTAAATAGTAGTATATTTGAAAGTAAGTAACGTATATAACTGCAATATAATGGACTTAAATTGTATTGATGCGTACCAGCTGTTTGCTGCATTTAATTTAGTGATTTTAAGGTCATTAGCATGTTGATAAATAAGATTTAGGTATAGGTTTGTATTTGCACAAGAGGATTGGAAGCTGTTATTGGGTAACGTAGTTAACAAGGCTGTAACACGGTAACGCCCCAACTGCCAGAGGGCTAACATCTGTCATTTTACTTTATATATAGTGTAGTTTTAGAAAATCATAAAGTACAAAATTCCTCCTGGGTGGGGAGGGGGGTCTATAAGCAGCTCATAGTCTAAAGTCATGCCATGAAATGGTTATTCAAATATCACAGGGATTTAGTAGTATTTTATGTTTATTTTTTTTTTCTGGACGTTTTAGGTTTTAAATATGATTTCACGTTGAAGCTGATTAAATGATAGTTAAAACGCAAGAAAAGAAAAGAAATATCTGCGTCGACAGTTTAAAAAAATAATGTATGGCATAATACCGCTTCCGTAGGGAAAAATGTCGATAGGTTACAGTCAACTTAATTCTAGTACTGTTTTAGATGTTTTGCACCAGGAATGTATGGCACTAGCTATTAAAATATGCAGCATTTGGGCGCAGGGCACTTCTTTACGTTCTGAGTTTTCGCGAGATTTCTGCAATCCTGTACCCTAGAAACATCACCACAGATGTTTTGGAATAGCATAGGTTCCTTAAGCTAAACGGTTTACTGAGCTTAGCTGACTGAATACATAACAAGATACATTTATAAACATCAACCATTTTTCTTCTCCATTTCTTTAACAATTCTCACGTTACTCATATCAAATATGTCTTCTGTCACTTCGTCGTATATCTCTTTTAAAAGATATTTCTTTGTAATAATATAAAGACAGATGGCTTTAAAGAATATATTATCAAATGTGCACAAAATATAGGGTGCACATGTTCAATGAGTGAACAATCATGGTACAAAGTTTGAATATGAAGGAATGAAGACTGCGTGAGTTACAGATTGCACAAACTAGACACTGCAAACCATTAGTATTTTAGCCTATAATATGAGCCTAGACATGAAATTTTCAACAATGTGGCATTTGCGATCAGCAAAGGCTCAGACCAGCCTGCGCATACGCACAGTCTGATCAGAGCCTTTGCTAGTCGCTTGAATATTTTATGACTGTTGAGATAATGACTCAACATCATTTGTAATTTCTAAGCTTAAAAGGAGACGGCACAGGCTCGTCTGAGTCTACACATATCAAAATGCCACATTGATGGAAATCCCATGTCACGGCTCATATCTTTTAGAAGAAAAAACTGACTTTGTTGGCATGTGAATCACAAAGGCGTATAACCAATTGCGCATTACCACAGTATGGTTATTGTCTTTTTTAACCCTTAATGCGCCAATCGCAATAAAAGTCGTCTGCTTTCTTTTCTGCTGAAATGTTTAAGAAGCCCCTTTGGCAAACAGTGTGGACCCAGATCAGACTGCTCCTATAGGAGCAATCTGTTCTGTGTCCACGCTGCTTGCTTCGATACTTAATTCGTCAGTAATGCTAGACAATTATTTGCAGCAGACGACTTCAGCAAACGACATTTTCAGATGCATTGTTTTCATGGCACTTTAAAGATTATTTGCTGTCTGTAAACCTTGCACCATGCATTACCTTTATATTCTAGCTTGTCTTTGTAGCTAAGCAGGCCAGTCAGAGTCATACAGTGTCAGAAATTCTGATAACAAATTTCCACACAACGAGGTTCATTTATAACGTTTCTTTGATGCACACTATAGAAGATCTCTCATCATATCTTTGTTTCAATCTTGACTCCAACAGAATAAAGTTTTTAATGGTAGTTGGTACCAGGTTTGTATTCATAAGCATATGTAATTTGAGTCCGGGAAATGCTCCCCTCAACGAATTCCTACAATATTCCTTAAGAGATTTTGGTCTGTATAATTCACTTTCTATTTTGTCTAAGATCTTTTGCCTTATTTCTCTTTCCCTTGCTGACATGTAGTCTCCTTGTAGAAGCTGAGAATATGATGAACGGACTATTTTATCACCTCTGATATCATAGCCACATTCGAGAAGTAGTGTCGCCATTGATCCTTCATAGATGCTAAATCCAGAGCCGTCTAAAGCCCATTTTTGTATAAAATAGTTCTTTAAATCTCTCTCAATTGCAAGAGCTAGGGATGTCATCTGGGTTACCTTTTCCCTGTCAAAGAGCTCCAGGTGCTTTTCTCTGTGAGTCCGGACCATATTTTCTTTCTCAAAATCGGTAAGAATGGGGTTGCAATACAAAACATCTAGAATAGCTCGAGGGCTTGAGCTGTGTTTCAGTGCTAGTGCTAAAGGTGTGAGACCATCTGGTCCTTTGACCTCAACGTCACCACATATCTCAATCAATGTCTTCAAACCTATTCCGCAATTGTACGTAAATGGATTAACGACAAGAGCTCTACATTCCTCCTTATTTTCAGCCACAGGTTTCTTCAACCAAACCTTTCGCAGTAAGACATCAGTTTGTTCTGGTTCCTGCAATAAGCTTATAGTATCAAAGATGACAAGAAATGGTGAACTATTTTTAACGTTTGACCCTTTTATTCCATGATTTTTGAGAATATCTGCACATTCAATGTGGTCGACGCTATTTGCAATGTCAAAAAAAGTGTAGTCTCTAACAGTATATGGACCAGTAGTCAAGTTTGAATCAAGAAATATTTCAAGTATCATTGGTTGATTGTAAATGGTAGCTAAAAGTGCCCAAGGTACGGATGCACATTTATTCAGTTTTAATTTCTGGTTCTTCAGCCTGTTAATTATCATTGGGGCTATATGTAAGTTATCTCCATTTTTAATAACAAGTTTCAATATCTTTCCAACTTCATGTATTGTAATCTGCGCTATAAAGTGTTCGTTTACGTTGGACAATATCAAAGCCTTTAGACATTCAGAGTCACTGGTCATTGCATCAATAACCCACGTAGCACGCAGTGATGTATGCTGTACGATGTTTTGTGCAGACTGGTATTCATTCATGATCATGCACAGTTTGATTATTGACAAGCGATGGTGGTTGATTAAGTTGGGGTTTGTTTGACTTCGAACTGCGTATATAAACTGATTATTACAGTACGTTTCAAAGTTTATATGTCCTAATTCAATAATTGTTTTAATACATTGTCGCTGTTTGAAAAGTATCGCTAGATGCAGTGGCGATGCATTCAGTGAATGTATGGTTTCTACAAATGTCTTGGCTTTCTGTGGCAGAGTTAATAACATCTCCAGCACTGGGACACAACCAACCACAGCTGTAGCGTGTATCAGTTGAACAGAGGTTGGATTTGGCCCAACAATTTCCTCGTCCTCTTGAGGTATGTTATGGTGGTGGCGACATTTACCAGCCTCTATACTTGCCAAAATATGATCAAACAGCTCTGTATCTATACCATCATGTGATACATACGTAAATAGTTCATGATCAATCTGGCAGGCACACTTTGTATCTGCATAGTCATAGATACTACCACAGGGAAATTCAAGACGTCTAGTTAACAGAGTTGGAGATTTACTTAACGCAGTAGTGACTTCGTCAACAGACTTTGGATCTTTTCTAATAATGAGGCAGAAAAGCCTGATAACTTCCTTGGTTTGCTCGTCTTCTGTGTTCGTATCCATTAAGACACGTTTCTATCATAGTTGACCTGGAGATATAGAGACTACTAGGTGAGTGTCTTTTGATATCAAGTTTACCAGGCAAGGCTGTGAGAATGCTTGTTGACATCGCAAGGTTTGTTGAGCAATTCTACATGTGTTCTCAAAGCGAGCCTGGTAAACTTGATATCAGAAGACGCGAACCTGGTATTCTATTGATCAGTTTATCTATTGTTTCTCTCTTCAAGCTAGCGATTATGACGTAATTTTCGATTTTTTTGCATTGATCTCAGCGTCATTAGCGACGTCATTCAAACAGTGCAACGTCATCATAACCTGATAACGGCACATGCCATGAAATAGACCATGTTTATCAGGCAACGTGCAACAATACAGTTAATACGAGAGGTAATTGATAACAAGAAATATCTTTAAAAAAGATATTCGGCGGCTCTCAAATACTGACGATAAACGCAACCAAATTCGCTGGTTTTAGACGAAATTCCCTTCCAACCCTTTGGATGCTGGAATCTAAAACCAGCGAGGTTGTGGTCCTGTTTCTGTCTCTCTTTTGCTTGGTTTTGTGCACATCTAACTCTCTTCGCTGAGCGATATGCATCTGTATCATTTTTTTTAATTTTAGGCATTCACCAGCAAGGGCTTGGGAACAATGTTTTAAGTCCTCAGTCTTTGGGAAAATGGGGGGGGGGGGGGGGTGTTGACAATACATCAATGCAAAATTAAACGCTCACTGAAACAAACCGAACACCAGAAAAGAACATAGCTAGGATCGAGGAATAGATATAATACATGTAGGATTCAAAACTGATTGACACCCAGTAAGCACGTACAATCGGGCCATTATCGGCCCGCCACTGAAACGCCGTCCGAATGACGTTTTGCTGGCAGGCCGATAGTGGCCCGAGTTTGGATGCTGGCTGACCCATGCGCGGATCCATGAATTTTTGCCAGGGTGGTCCAGGCCCGACTGCCAGAAAACAGCTCTGACAACGTTTTTTGTCTTTTTTGTCCTCAACTTTTACCGTTTTAACAGTGGCTTATCAATGGTTTATTTCAAAGAAAACTATAATTGAACAAGGTTTTGGGGGGTCCAACCTATTCCAGGGGGTCGAACTTTTTTCCAGGGGGAGGGGGGGGGGCGGGGGCTGGGGGTCCAAATGCTAATTCTAGAAACTCATAGAACTTCTGATTTTCCAGGAGGGGGTGCGGACCCTCTATCCCCCCTCTGGATCCGCGCATGTGACCATTTAACTACTCGTAATTGATAGAAGAGACTTTACCTATAGTTACACTGTTCTTGTAAGAAAATGCATATGCCGGCTAGGGCAAGCTCAATCGTCTGAACCCACTTGCAAATTTGCGGTTAATTTTACGCCATTGTAATAGAACAAATTAAGTTCACTTGTTATTTTTTTTTTTAGAAATCAATGGTTTATATTCACCATTTTGAGACAATGACACATACTCCTGGAATTGGGAATTTTAGCGCGAAACCGCCTAAAATTGCGATTTTTTAGTGTTGTTAGCTATATTGTCAAATCATAAAACACATCGTATTTAATCTGAATTTAGCTGTACTGTTAACTTGCATGATGTATTATATGAGACTGCGCAATGTTGAATATTACCAGGGCTACCACTCATAATTTTGAGGGTACATAAGGCAAAATGTAGAGGGCACAATTTTTTAGAGGGTACATGGGCCCACGAAAATTCCGACAGCTAAGCATTTAAAAGCGCAGAATATTATATTTCCTATTAACTGCTTCAAGTGATTCTGCAAACCCACCCTAAACAAATTTTAGCGGGGCTCCCCTTTATATCATTTGCATGTAAATGACTAAGTCAACACACGAAAAAAACATTTGGCAGGGGTTCCCTTATACGTTATGACTTTCCGTTCACCCAAGCCCTTTCCCAAGCCAACATAAAGTGCAAATAAATTAGAAAACTGAAGAAGAGGGATGGGGCACTTGGTACTACAGAAGCTTACACCAAAGCACCTGCTTCTTCAGGTGTGATAGACAAGAGACAGTTAAAGATATATGCGGCTATTTCCAATGCGCACCTTTCCCGCGTCTGGAAACGGGTAGAGCTGTCTGGGTCCTGTTTTTCGGCCATTAATGTATTCGGATCAACACAGCCTTCCAATATTCTTATGCCATATCGGTGTTCCAACATTTGCTTTACAAAATAAAGTTATTAAAGTGTGTCCGAAATATCTTTTGCCATCTTATCAGAACTGATCGTCTCAGCACTAAAGACAGATAAATATAGTCAGTCGAAAACAAACGACGCACACAATTACCCTGGTTACGAATACGATTGTGGCCGAGTCTGTAGTATTTGTAGGGTCATTTAGAGCGGCGCTTGACCTTACCTCGTGGCCTAGTGGTTAGCGTGTCTGGCTACGAAGCCAGAGGATCAGGATCGACTCCAAGGTGTGCACATATTTTCAGTGTGTTTTTTTCTTTCTTTTTAACATTTTAATGCCAAATTGCTTCATATACTAGTATAATGGCATCATCAGAACGACCGAAATGGTCATTTCTGAAATTTTTATGTTGAATTACGCGTGAAACCTATGGGGTGGGGTTAAATTTGGCCCTCTTGAAAGAGAATTAGTTCGGTGACCCCAGATTTTTATTATTTTTTCTGAAAGGTTTTTTAATAGTCCATGAATTAAAAATAAAATTTTAAGATTTTAACCATCAGATTTTTTAATACATGATTTATTCTTAAAACAAATTCCAATTTTCGACGAATTACCAAATATCTCATGCAGTATCTTGTCACAGCATGGGATAACAAATAAACTTGCACCTTTTCTAAAAGGTTTGAGGTCATGTGCAATAATTTAAGTTAAAAGAAAGAAGCGGGCTGAAGATTACAAGCGTTTTAGCTCGATATTTAGGACTAGTGTTATTCTTTTATATTTTTAGAAAATTGGTTAAATGCTAAAAAACTTCAATATGAGATTCTGAAAAAATATGCACGGTGACATATTCTTTTTATTTCATAAATGGATAGCCCATGCATAAAACAAACTGTATGCAAAGTATTGAAAATATCTCAACATGGGAAGTATTTAGTAGCATATGCCCTTTAGATAGTCAAAATAACATCTAGCTTCTATCATTTCCATTCCATTCTTACACACTGATGTACAAAATTAAGCTACCTAATTTTATCAGCTAGTTGGTATTTATCTTTTTATGCATCCGGAGAACAAGTTTTAATTGATTGTTGTACTTAAAGGGGAAATTACCTGTTGAAGCAAAGAGGTAAACCACGGCTGATATGCTGATCGTTAGAGGGCACAACACTCTTGGGCCCTGATAATGCAACGAGAGGATTTACATGGTAGTAGCACGACTGATATGCCGATAGTCGGTAGAAAATGTCCAAATGGGAACCCAAATAAACAAACAGTTTTAAACACAATTTACTCGACAAAACGATGATTTTTTCTTTGAATTTTTTTCCGACTTGAAAATGTTTTTTTTTTCATCCAAACATTGGAGAAAAGAAACATTTTGGCATTGGGAATATAACCGTATAACGGCCAAAAAGACTATTGTCGAACCATATGAAACAGACTATAATCATGTCTAGATAAGTTACAAATATTTTATTTAAATAGCGTGATATTGTATAGTCCTTTTGGTTTTAGTGGATTATTGTATAATGCACTTCTTTACTGTGAGCAAGGCATGTAAACAATGATAGTGACAGCAATTTACAAATACTGTACATCGGGGGTTGACCTATATTCGAGATTAGGTCGGTAATACATTTGCATTTTTAGAACCAGTGCACAGACTGGTTCTCTGCCATTTACATGTATGTTTTCAAGTTTAGTTGCATTTTAATAAGATTCTGAGTATCAACCTATGAGAGCATCTTTTTCCAGTTGGTGTGATGAATATTCCAATTTAAAATTACTTCTGATTGGTGAATAATTTACATAAAACGTAGGTCTAAAGCGATATTAGAACGGCGGCTAAAGCCGCCATAAAAAGCAATAAAGAAAACGTTTTAATTTTGGCATGTACAGCCATACATTAAGATGACACTACAAATATACACACTATAACAAGCATGTTAAATAGATTTGCTAAGAAGTAAAGAGAGATATGTTATATGCAGAAAATTGTTCAGCCCTTTGTTGCTTTGAACTGACAACCTCGTCAAAGCCTAGCACAGTGCCCTCCCTTACGGCTCATCCAGACAATTCCATTAAAATATTTACAGCTGAAACTGCATTATATTCTGCATAATACTCTGCATTATACTCTGCATTATACTCTCTATTATCCTCTGCATTATACTCTACATTATACTCTGCCTAAAATAGTGCTAGCCAAACAAGCATTTTGAAGTTGATTCACTGGTGCAGTTTGTAGCACCTATGGGTGCTGCAAGCAAGGCGAAGTTGTCATGGTGAAGTATGTTTTGCTCCAGCAGATAGTCATAAGTAATGATGTAGTTGTTGAAAGATTGTATTATGTTTGACACTTTAAAACGTGAACATGTTGGCACTAATAATGTAAGTGAGTATGATATGAAAGTACTACAATCAAACACTGCAGACCAACCCATGGCACCGTGAGGAAGAGCTACAGAACACAAACAGTCTCGAGACGTTAGGTGTCAAAGCTTAAGACAATCAAGACAAGCTTCCTGCATTATAAAGATTATTGCGAAAAATTATATGAAAGATCTGGTAAGAATCTATTTTGGTCTATTAAAATTCTGGTGAAGTATTTGATAAACTTAAGGGCAATTTCGCGTATGGTCCACGGGCATCATTCCTGCAGCGGGAAACAGGGAATGTTGTCTGGGTCTCGTCTTTCGAACATTTTCAAATTCGCAGGTTTTTGATACGTTTACGTATGGTGGATATTTTCCGCATTTTCTGGACAAAATAAAGTACATGTAACTAAAATGTGTTGGAAATATCTATTGACCTGTTATTATAAATGATCGTCTCAGTACCAAACACTGATAAAAAAAGATATGGCGAATTCAAACCATATACAATGATATTATAAAGTTTATACTGTGTATAGTATGCAAATACGAATATGGCCGGTACTTGGATTGTGTGTCCAATATATATGGTTAATTTGGGCGGTGCACGATCTGACCTTGTAGCCTAGTGGTTAGCCCGTCGGACTCTTAAACCAGCGGACCAGGATCGATTCCTGGGTGGGCATCTATTAAACATTGTTTTTTTTTCTTCTTCTTCTTTTTCAGCTTTATAATAATGAATTACTTTCTACCAGTAATATAAATTGATATAAATGACAAAAGTACGCTACTTAACGTTTTATATTGAATTATCCTCAAAATATGTGGGGGTAGGGGTAAATTTTGCTCTCCTAAACGAAAATTTGTCTGGTGACCCCCATTTTTTTTCGTTTTTCTAAAAGGGTATAAAAAGTCTATGGAATAAAAACAAAACTTTGAGATTGTTAACGCCGGAATTTTAAAAGTACAATCCATAACGTTTTATATTGAATTATCCTCAAAATATGTGAGGGTAGGGGTAAATTTTGCTCTCCTTAACAAAAATTAGTCTGATGACCCCCATTTTTTATTCGTTTTTCTAAAAGGTTATATGAAAGTCTATGGAATAAAAAACCAAAACTTTGAGATTGTTAATGCCAGATTTTTAAAAGTACACTCCATAACGTTTTATATTGAATTATCCCCGAAATATGTGGGGGTAGGGGTAAATTTTGCTCTCCTGAAAGAAAATAAGTCTGGTGACCCCCATCTTTTATTCTTTTTTCTAAACGGTCATATAAAAGTCTAAGAGTAAAAACAAAACTTTGAGATTGTTAATGCCAGATTTTTTAATATACAATTTAATCTAAAAATCGTATTCTTATTTTGGGGGAATTACCAAAATATATAATTCAGTATCTTGTCAGGGCTTGGAAAAACCAATAATTTTTCACTTTTCCTATAAAGCTTGATGTTGTGAGTAATAATTAAAATGAAAATAAAGAAGCTAAATGGCGATTTCAACTATTTTAACTTAATATTAAGGACTTGGGTTTTTCAGAAAATTGGTAAAATGCTGAAAACTTCCATGTCAGATTATGAAAAATCGAGCGAAGTGACATATCCTTTTTATATCATAAATCGACAGTCCATACATAAAACAAACTTATGCAAATAATTAAAAAGATCTTAGTGCGGGAAGTATTTCCCGCAATGCCCTTAAAGCTAGGGACTCCAATGTGATCAGTTTACCTCATAATTTAATCAAACACAAACTAATTGTTCAATAAAAACAATCTTGCAAAGAGAAGGCATTCCTAACCTTGTGTATAACTACAGAAGCACATTTTCACTTTGAAACCGCGAAAAAAAATCATGCATTGTCGTTTCAAAGTGTACGCGCTGACCATTCTGTTGGACATCATTTTTATACGATTAGGACTAGGTCAAAGGTCAAATATTGAACTTGACGCTTGACGTTTCAAGTACTTAAGCAGAGGATAAAGTGGGCCGTAACACGAGAAAAACCTGTCTTCAGGAGTTTGCAAACAACACAGGCGCAGACCAGCCTGCGCATCCGCGCAGACTGATCAGCGCCTTTGTTATTCGCATTTTTGAAAGTATCATATGTAAACTTGGTACAGATTAAATATCAATTTTCTAACTAGTCTCTGTAGCTGAGGAGACTGGTTTGAAACTCGCTTTGTCGGAAACCACAAAGACAGGTTGTCTCTCGACGAGGCCCATAAGTGTCTTGCTCGAGTCACGTCACAGCTCGAACCAGTAACCTATCTATAATGTTCCTTGGTGCCGCCGGTTGGTCTGTGGTCGGTGATTCTGGCACTTCCTCACCATACCCACTTGTTTTAGAACGCCTAAGCGGTTAAACAGTATTGCGTGAACACCTTTGCCAGCCCCAACTGAAAACTGTTTTTTAGATTATAGTAGTAATTATTTCTTGACAAAATAGCTGCCATTTTTAAGTGGCCTGAACGAAGCCTTGAACTGGATTCGTAGTCAGACGCACTGTTAACTGCGTGAGTAGCGGTCCTGGCAGTGGAGTGTGAAAAACTAGTCGTTTCGACCATGCATTATCGAGGCTTTCCTTAAAATATGGAATGTGTTTGTGGCATTGTCATATTTTTGCACGTTAGTTAAAGAGACTAAGTCTGTAATTATGAACATTTTTCGAAAAAGTTTCTTTTCTTTTTAAATCATTTGTAAAGATATAATTAAGTTATGTTTTCACAATAAACATGTTCAGTACAGCTGAAAACCGCACGTAAAAGTGAATTATCTTTGTAAAACAGGTGTTTTTCTCTTGTTTGTAATTATTTACGTCCCTCAAATAATTCTAGACAGTTGATTTTAACATAAATGCTGTTGTTTTGATAGTGATAATTTGTTAAGATTAACGAAAATGGTAAAATGTTTACCTGAATTGGAGTATTTTTACTGTGATTCTTGAAAAATAGAAACTTTATTTCTAAAATTAGAAGATCAAATGTTACAGACTATGCAGCTTTAAGAGAACAGCTATTGATAACAGTGAAAATACGTGAATAATTTTCTAAGCGAGGCGGCTCATGTTTCTTTACAAATATATTTCACTTAAAATATAGAAACTAACTTTTAAATGAGCCAGTGCATGAGATTTCCAACAATGTGGTATGTGCGACCAGCAAAGGCCCAGACCAGCCTGCGCATACGCGCAGTCTGATCAGAGCCTTTGCAAGTCGCTTGAGTATTCTATGAGTGTTAAGCTACTGACTGAACATCATTTGGAGTTTCTAAGCTTAACAGGAGGCTGCACAGGTTCGTATGAGTCTGCACTTGTCAAAATGTCAAATTGTTGGAAATCTCATGCACTGGCTCAAATATTCAAGAAATGCATCGGAACTATTGATGCTGACGTGTGAGAGCTTTTTCACATAAACAAACGTTTCAGATGTAGCGAATGCGTTGTGTTTTCGAATGTTGTCTTATAAGTTGAATCCGCCACCATTCATTAGTCGTTAACTTTAGTCTTGGTCGTTAGTCAATCCTTATTTGCACTAGTCCACTGAATGCCCAGACTGTGCATGCCCATCTAGGTACATCCCTCGCTTCTCGCAAACACCAAGAAGGGAACAGCTTGCACAACGAGGCGGTTACGCGAGTACATGTTTGTGATAAATAAACAACAACTTGGCTCATTTTATCTAGTTTGTAATAATATAAAGGCAGACGCCTTGCCAAGTTCTTAAGACTGCTGCTTATAACAAATACTAAACGCTATCCATTAATACGTTATTTATTTTTACAAAGGCGTACCTTTTGGAGTTTTATCCCAGGTAACACATCATATCAGTAAAACTACCCGCTCCCAAGACGGAAGTTGCAATGTACTTGTGTAACAACATGTTGATCAATAATGATTTATGGACCCTTATAATGTTATTCAATAAATATTTTTAGTTTCGAGTATGGTGAGAAGTAGATTAGACGGTAACTTGTTGAATCTAGCTTTTTTTTAATTCCATATGTGTCTATCTTATTGTGGGAGCGCAGTGGCTCAGTGGTTGAGTGCTTTACTCGAGACCGAGTGGCCGCAGGTTCGAGCCTCAACGGCATCACTGCGTTGTTGTCCTTGAACAAAACACATTTTTCCTAGCTTAGTACTGGTCCAACCCTAGAAGACCCGTCCCTGTTTAACTGAAAGTTTGTTGATGGGACGTAAAGAATCAAATCAAACAAATCTATCTTATTACCTGGCAACATTGGTCTGAGACGTATGCATATTCAATGACCTTTCACTCAATCTTCTGAAATCATCGTGAAAAGTATACTTTAGATTGTGGTACAATTTCTTACCTGATATTTAAGTATGAATCTGGCATACGTCCATGCAATCCTTACGTCTAACAACGTTTTTCCTATCCTAATCAAACCCCATTATACAAGCTAAAGCGGGCCACGTGACACGCCATAAGGCGTTTCGTTAGCAGGTGATGCATTCCTAAACGTCCGCCACAATTTGAGAATTGAAGGAGCATTACGCTTAGTACTGTGTACCATAAAGCTACATTTTGTCAGCCGAAACTGGGGTATAGAAAATTAGTTCTGTTGCATGTGGGTTCAGCTCTATCAAAATCGATTATTCTGATTATACGAAAAGTGTACTCAGCAGAATAAATGAAGTATATGTTTTTTCAATAAAATATCGCTAATATCGCTACAGCGATATTTTATTGAAAAAAAAACATTAACTTCATTTAAGCCATTTTTTTGCTGCAATCTCACTAGTTATTGGGTAAACATGGTTTCCGTGACGTCAGCTGAACGTTTTATAGCGTCAGCGTCGAGTTTTCACCCGCGTTATCAAAATAGATCCTCGATGTACACCCGTGGTCTGATTCCACGGAATTTCGCGGAAATGGTCGAGACAGTTCCGATTGGCTGATGATGGCCCAACATTTAATGCTGGTTGGGTAGCTGTGTGACTTTCAAGAGGGTTGGGCCAGTATTTTAAAGAAAAACTTTAACTTTGTCATTTTCCTGGGGGTACGGACCCCCAGTTACCCTCCTTTGGAATTCGCGCATATAGGATGTCCGAATATTCTAAAAATGGTTTTGGACCTCAAATTCTATGAGGGACTATAGATGAGATTGTTGGGGCCTGATGCTGATCTTTTGTCAGGCTCACCGGGGTTAAACTGTTGGATTTCTTTTGCTCCAGCAAGTTTTCAGTTGTATGTACTGTTGAGTCCTTATCATTGAATTATCCCCCTTTTGTATCTTGATTTATATGTACTAGGAGATGATGCATGGAAAGGTTAGGGATGTTTCACGCAAACCAAACATCTATATGTCTTGAGTGAGATTGGTACCGTGAAACTAGTTTAATCCCTCCAGTAATTTTCTTACTGACCGTTCCAAGGCTGTGCTTCTTATATGGACCTTATTTGTCATTTGCCTTTACCATACTGCCATGTCTGTTTCTTGCCCTGTTGGGAAAGGGCTGACCTCTTGGCTCTCTTGTATGTGATATATTCTTGTAATTTAGTCACTTTCCCATACGGTGTCCAGGGTCAGGTGTGGTACTTGATTGTATCAATTCCTGATATTTTCCTGATATTTTCCTACTTTCTTACTTTGTACTTTCGGAAACACTTTTCAGCGAGATCGTCCGTTCAGTGTACCTGGCATCTTCCCCTAAAGTGGGATCTTTTATGAAAATGTGGATAAGGTACAAAATGATCTGGGCAAAATTGGGCTGTAAATAGTGAAATGGATACGATTTCCAGAATATTGAGCAAACGATGTTTACCGTTACGAAAAACTAAGAGTCTATTATTTTATCTGAGAAGTTAACTAAAACAAGGACCATGTGATTCCACGCCCTGAGCATTTTAATGCAAGACCCAAACTAATTTTGGATGTGACGTACATGTACAATATTCAGTACGTACGTCCAAATGTAAGTCTGTTATCAGTTAACGAAAAACAATACGTGGAATTTTATGATATCTCTCGTGTGTAGATAAACATTTTGTTTTAGCGTAAAATTGTGAATATTTTCTTAGCTATCAGTTTTGGTGCTCACAACATGAGGCCATGAGCTACTTAGGGTTCCCCCCCTCCCTGGGGAACTTTGATGACTATGTTTCTTACAAGCCTTTTGCAACATATTGGCTATCTTGAGGTGGGGGCGTTTCGGTGCTACAGCGTGTTAAATACGTTACCCCTCATTTCTTTGAAAAACAAAAATATAAAATAAGGCTATTAAAGTGGTACTTGAACGATTCTAATTGGCTAAACAGTCATGTGATATATAAGAACAGTTATTTTCGTACAGATGCTGATGTTTTTAGAGTAATTTAGGCCAATTATGTGTCATTTACGTACCCTTTCAACTACATCCTATGAAATCGTTGATATTTTGTTATAAAACTTCTTTTTATAAACTTATCAATAAATATTATAGATTAAAATAATATGACGCTAAAAGACACTAAACTAATCATTTAAAAACTGCAAACAGCATGCCTCTATCGAAATATATTCAGGAGTTATAAGCTGTTGAATATGACAACCTTTAAGAAAACGTTATATACTGTGAGAACCGTTTTCATTTAAAACGAAGCATGTAATCCTATCTGTAAGCTTTTAAACACCATATTTGACCACTTTGTTGATAAACAAGAGTGAAATGAGATAATAAACATTGGTTCTGGTGTAAAGAATCAGTTTTTGTTCATTTGTCAATATGTAACGTATGTTACAAACATATACATATATATTGCTTAATTCTCTAAATAATACATCAAAGGGGATTTTATTTCATTTCAGAACTGGTTTTTGTGTTAAAAAGACGAAAAAATACTAGTTCGTCCACAATATAATTTATCTGTTCTATTAAGAGACCATGTCAAAATTTCAAAGCATTTTTACTTTTGTTAAATAGTTTATTTTTAAGAACATTTTTTAAAAACAAAATAAAAAGATGATTTGGCCAATGCTATAGGTTTTATAGGTTCTTTGCACCCTTACTTACTTTAAACCTCATTAACAAAGACAGTTTTGCTATAAAGTACCACCTGAATAAGGATAAGTTCCCATGTTCTGTCTAAATTGTTAAAGTAACATATATTACCTTACAAAATATATCATAAGGTACTATGTATTTCTAAAATGTTGTGAAAGATTTAATTTGAGTCTGAAATGTTTATGTTTGATGGATTTAGATATTTGTATTACATGAACTTATATGAAGAACACTTAATTTTAATCTAGTCACGTATTTAACAGCAACCAAAATATTTTTAGCGTGCCCAGTTAACTACTGCTCAAACTATACAAACATTATCAGTAAAACAATACGCACTGGTATTCCTTGTATATTTTGGTTCATCTACAATAACAAAAACTTTTTTTACTAAGTGTTGAATGGTAAGTTACAGCGTATCAAAACATTTGTGCTATTACAACCCAGATAGAATCAAGTATTTGTAAGTAAGTAGAGCAAAAATTGCTATATGTGTACATAGATACTATGTTAAATAAGTGCATGCAATCATATGCTGTTAAAAAGACTGTCTCCAAATCAAATTTAATACTGACATAGTTGTACTTGCGTATACAAATGTTGATGCATTACTTTACTATTGGCTTTTAAATAGAATTTATTTTATCTCCAGCATAGCTTCCATTGTTTAATGGATGCTATTGATAATTAAATCAACATATTTCATCTGATCATTCACTTAATCAATGTAAAATATATAAGTAAATGGTTTATTTAGAACAAATATTTCTGTGAAATGAGAAAAATAAGTAATAATAGTGGAGTTTATATGACAATAATCACAAGTGATATGATCATATCCAAGAAAACAAGTCAATTGTTACTTATAATACCAATTTAAATTTATAGGACTGTATTTGCTAGAAAATGGCCAGACCGAATTTTACATTCAAGTTGACGTTAACAAGATTAACAATGTTCTATTAGAATTGTGGATGGAAAAGTAAAATATTTAAATTAAAATTTGAAGTCATGAAATCTTACTTACACGTATTGGTAGTTTTAGCAATTAATGCTAAGATAGTTGATGCTAACTTCCACTATACAGTATGTGACATGATCAAATTATAGCAAAGCTTTATATGGATATTAACAATAAGAAAGAGTTTCAAACACACCAGGGTTTGGATTCCAGACATATGTAAAAAGGCAAACTGTTCTGACAAAAATCGTATTGGGAGAACACTCTATTCAGTATAATCACTGTTATTGATGATAGACTTATATGCAATGTTATAAAGTATACATGTACATGATTTTAGTGATAAGTATCTATTCATTTCTAATAACCATGGGTATTTTTTATTTAATCATCTCCAGAGCAAATTGTATTTCTTCCATAATGAAAAGGATATAATAAAGTTCAGATATTGACAGCAGTGTCCCTATTGTCATTTATACTCAACTACTAAAGAAACCTGACACATACTGTGTGTCAATTTTTTGGTAGTAAATGAATACGATACACACTTGTCTTTCCATTGCGTATAACTGAACAAAGCTAGACTCAGATGCACGGAGATTATTTGAAAAGATGAACTAATTTCAGACGTCAGCTATCAAAACGTCACTTAACCCATAAAATCAATTTTTGCAAGAACAAAAAAATCACGAAAAACTCACCAGAAACCACTTTTGTGTGATTTTTTGTTATTTCATTGACATCTTCTTGGCATTCAAATAAAGCATGCAAGCATTGTTCAACCCAAAAGCCTATTTTTAATTTATTAACGTCATTTTTTTTCGTTTTCAGCGTTTTATGAGCTTTTAAAAAGCACTGCCACTGTATCAACTTTTTTCACGTTTTATGATGTTTGGAATCAATTTTGACAATGATTCAGTCCTTTTCAACTCCGTAGATGCCGTCTACGTCCATTTATCGACGTCAAGCGTTACAATGGCATGCTGATATGTGTATACTGCAAAGCTTGAAATTCATACGCGATTAAAGTAAAGTGTAGCCAATTGGCACTATAACAAAGTAGACAGCACACACTAAACGGTGACATACGTTGACAAAGAAACAAACGGTTATTATCCATAGCTTTCGTTGTTCCTTAATTGACGTTAAACTTGGTTTATTCCACTTTTACGATTTAACGTGACGCGAAACATAAGTTTTGATATTTGAAAATGCATTCTCTGACTTCAAGTCATTTCAGTTTCTAGAAATTGCCTAAACAAAGGGAAAAAAACACTGCCGTTTAATTTACAATGTCAAAAGCAAATCTTAAAAACCCCATATCATACGTCACAGCAAGAAATTGCAAATTTTTGAAATGCACTTTTGTCTGTACTGGTATTGGCAATGCATACATGAAAAAAGTCTTCAAAAATATCTGGACAATCAATCCCGAGACAAAAGTGATCAAAACGGTGTTTTTTACGTCGTGACGTCAAGTCTGCTTTTGACTACCAGAACTATATTGATAATAATGAAGGACGAAAGCTAGCTCACAATTTGTAAACTTTTAAGTCGTTTCAGGCATGGTCAAAATTAAGAAATGAAGAATTTATAAATGATGTTATCCTTGGTCCTTTGAATGAAAACTGAAGTTTTTTTTATTTTAATCATGACGATTTCTATCCCAAATATGGTACCCAACATGCCTGTCCCTATGTTTATAATACCTATAATATATGGTAGTAATCAGCAGGTAAGTGTCGAATAGGTAAAGTGGCCTCAGAACAAACAGTAAAACAAGTAAGGTAAACTAACAGTCTGTATTAAATCATTTTCCTAAAAATCTGGATGTGACAATCTCTTTTAACAGTGTCACTCTCAAAAATACACAGACAGAACCTCAAAAATATATAATTTTCGCAAAGAAACAAATAGTCTGTGGATAAAATAAAAAAAATCATTGTAGAAATAATTTTTTTCATTTTCTACTTTCGGAAAATTACAGTAGGAGGGTTTGTAAATCAACTAAAAAAATCTGGCTTTATTCTTCCTACATCGATTAAGACGCTGCACGTTACAAAATTTCATGCCAAAGTTGGTAAGGGTGGTTAAATAACTTAAGCCAGCTCTGTCGCTTACTGTCTTGCCAGCCAAGAGTAAGAGTGACGTCATGTTTTGTTTATTAAGTTATCAGTACTTGTTATGGATAGATCACTTGTGTATTAATCCTATCCACAGGATAGGATTAATACACAAGTGATCTATCGATTCGCGCTAGCGCAAAAGGAGTGTACCAGTAAGTGTGTTATAAAAAAGAATATTACGCCACTGTCACTCTTGGTTGGCACGACAGTAAATCAAGCAACACTATACATCATTTATTTATGGGTCATTTAACGCAAATTTCTTAGTGAAAATATCGAAATATATTATTTTAAAAGACATACCTTATGAATTTTATTTTTTATGCGCAATCACACATCATGTAAGTCAAAAGTCCCCCTTTCAGCCTGGAAGTTATTAGCATATATGAAACCCATTATTATACAATATTAGTCAGTGTAAGTCAATTGTTATTTTTAGTTACGTGTATAAAAGTTGGTAGCAGGTATTTCTCAAAACTTTTGTTGTCTGTTGATTTTCTTTTTCAAATTTGACTTTTTAAAGAAAAAATACCAGGAATACCATCTGAATTTCAAATAGTCTGGATGCAGATCAGGCCGATTTGAGCATTGTGGGTACATGTGACATTCTTGTTTATCAAATGCATCACCAAATTATCCTTTTTGCCCGATTAGTTGATTCAAATTGTTATCAATCTGCATCATCACGTGTCACTAAAGCCGCTTTTTTGACCTCTCCATGTGTGAAATGTTTTGAAAAACGTTTTAGTGTAGAACATCTTATCATTCTGTCGCTAAATACTGTAATACCAATCATTTTTATTTTTTAGCTACTAAAGGTTACTTGATGTCTCCACAAACGGATTATTCAAGAGTTGCTACTTTTTAACGTAGTGTTTTCATACCGCGTATTAACATAAACACATTTTTCAGTTGGGATGTCCCTTAGTAGACAGATTGATCCTTTGAGTTTCGCGCCTGCGCAGACAATGTCTGTTCGTGTTCACACTGGCTGTTCCGCTTTTACGTTTTACACTCCAACAAAACCATTATTATGATAACATATTAAAATTTCCTATTACTATATTTAGATATTATAATAAAATGTAATTATAAGCAATAAATTCAACATTTGGTCTGTTCATGGAATCATGAATACTTCGGGTCTCTTGCAAGGTTAATGTGAAGCCCTTTGATCTTCACTTACTTTGCAAGTGACCCAAAGTATTAGGCGCTGGGATGTTTTGCTCACCCACAGGGGGAATTTGGCAGACTATGATTTTCACATAGCTCAATGTCTTACAAGTTTTTTTGAAACATGTTAGCCCTTTAAAAGTGTCGCGTAAGCTCTGTGAAATACGTTACGTACGTTACACACCGAAAATCGTTAAAAATTAGATGGATTGTTTAAAAGTCGAAAACGTTATAAGAGTCATTCAAATGAATTAAAGTTTAACGTTTCTGTTAGCCCAATCATAAAGCAGCAAAACCTTATTATTCAAAACAACTATATTACTTACGTGACATTTTGCATTACTACCCTATATCTGGGAAATTATTATGCCTGTCGTTTCTTCTGAAATGTTTATTACTGATAATTGGGTCTAGCTTTTGATGCTGCCACAACGACAGTTAAGTGGTTTAATCAAAACTGCAAAAAACAGCTCTCTATCTTTTTTAAAATATCTTTTGTAGACATTTGAAAATAGCTACCACCTTATTATTTTTCAACAATACCAAGCACATTGTTTTTTTGTTAAAATCATGGAATAAAGTCATGACGTTTAAAAACAAATATATTCAGCTGGGATGTTATGAGAGAGGTTACCAGCAGTAAATAATACTTAAGTAGCATGCTAATCTTGAAACCATGATGCAAATAGTAACAAATGTAACATCCAAAAATTCTGCTTATGGAACCCTTTCCCATTGAGAAGTTTTTTTGTAACACTATGCTTTTCTGAGGCTACATTAAATGTATATAAGAATATAAGATTCAAAACGGCTCGTGATAGCTTCTGGCTATTGGTGCTTTATAAATACCCTATAATTGTCTCAAATACTATTGTGCAAATAAAGAAAATAACCTAATTCTTATTTATCGACATGCTCATTGCACTGAACGCTCTTAAATAAATACAGCCAACAGCCAGTATGCGAAAATAATCTACATCTATGATAATACTGTTGTATACGTTACTTAATTTAAACTATATTACTATTGCTGTATTCAGTACAGTGTTATCACTTGACCATTGACTTTCATAATACCTTCCAAGATTTGTTCATTATAGTTTACTACAAACGCATTATAGAAGTCACAAAAAATATTTGTTAGCTCATACGCAGATGGGAAATTACCCTGCAATATCCAAGTTTACTACGTTACCCTAAAATAGGAACTTTTATAGTGTAATAGGAAGTCATATAGTGATAATAGCAGATTATTTCCTTTTTTTGACATATAACTATTTTTAATTGAAAATAAATGACTGGTCCAATTGATAAATATGGGAAATTCAATTCGGCTTAAATGGATTGATGCAAAAGTATCCTATGTACTAACCCCATATAAAACATTAATTCTAAATAAAATGCAACCGAGGATTAGGGTAACGATCCTGGTACCTCTTACACGTGAGACAAGCGCTCTACTATCTTTGCTAAATACCCGTGAATTACAATTGAACATCTGCATGAATGATACGA
Source organism: Loripinus fragilis (assembly GCA_964019695.1). Lineage (NCBI taxonomy): Eukaryota > Metazoa > Mollusca > Bivalvia > Lucinida > Lucinidae > Loripinus > Loripinus fragilis. The sequence goes on from OZ026517.1 coordinate 91,602,119, forward strand.
CTTTACAAAAGTATAAGCAGGGCTAAATGAAAACCTAACTATGGGGTTTCTGACCAAATAAGGCACAATCCAGCTCGCTCAGCTACAGAGACTAGCTAAAATATATAAATCTTGCATGCAACAAGTTTTACTTCTAGGTGTAGATTAACTCAAGTGGTAGAGTGCTCTTTTAGAATGTGTAAGGTACCGGGATTGATACCCAGATTCTCAATGACAATTTTGTGCTTTCCAGATTCTTTTTCAGTGCTATTTTACTGTGTATTCGAACAGCGCAGTCATCGTGAGGTGGTTGCCGTCGACGAGTGCACCGAATAGTGTACCTAGGTATTAAAAAGGGTAATATTTTGGTCATTATTTTACTTCTGAAAATATTCTTCGCTTATTATTGTCACTGAAAAATCCAGCTGTGCATCTGCTTAACACGATTTACGTGAGTTAAGCTATAGTCGATACAGCGCCTTAGTTATGCAAAAAAATGTTATTTCTCTCCTGACAAAAAGGATGAAAGGCCTTTTTGTTTATGTTCTGGAATTTATGCTTACTCAAGCTAATTGCAAAATAACAGTAATTCAATGTGTAAAACGTTTGAAATCTGAGCCTGGAGCATTTTGATAGTTATTCAAGCTTCTCAGACTGTACACATTGTGCTTTGGCCCAGTAGTCAAGGACCAAAATAAAATCATTGTGTTGCAGTTGACAACCCAATAATCTGGCCAGAGCACCCGATATACAGAACTATGCGTACAGTATAAAAGCTTGAATATCTTGTTACTTTGTTACATGCGAATAACAAAGGTGCAGACCAGCCTGCGCATCTGTGCAGTATGGTCAGTCCCTTTGTTATTTGCTATCTGTCAACCCTGTTTCAATATTCTAGCTATACTCTGTAGCTAAGTAGGCTGGTTGGAGTCATACATTGTCGGAAAATCCTGATGACAGGTTTCCACAGAACGAGGTACATTTATAACTTCTCATCGATGCACACGATATTAGATCTGTCATCATGTCTTTGTTTCAATCTTGACTCCAACAGAATAAAGTTTTTAATGGTAGTTGGTACCAGGTTTGAATTCATAAGCAAATGCAATTTGAGTCCTGGAAATGCTCTTCTCAATGAATTCCGGCAATATTCCTTTAGAGGCTTTGGTCTGTATAATTCACTTTTTATTTTGTCTAAGATCTTTTGCCTTATTTCTCTTTCCCTTACTGACTTATAGCCTCCTTGTAGCAGCTGAGTATATGATGAACGGACTATTTTATCACCTCTAATATCATAGCCACATTCAAGAAGCAATATCGCCATTGATCCTTCATAGATGCTAAATCCAGAGTATTCCAAAGCCAATTTTTGTATTGAAATATTCTTTAAATCTCTTTCAATCGCAAGAGCCAGAACTGTAATCTGTTTTACCTTTTCCCTGTCAAAGAGCTGCAGGTGCTTTTCTCTGTGAGTTCGGACCATATTTTCTTTCTCAAAATCGGTAAAAAGTGGGTTGAAGTACAAAATATCTAAAATAGCTCGAGGGTTTGAGTCGTGTTTCATCGCTAGTGCTAAAGGTGTGAGACCATCTGGTCCTTTGACCTCAACGTCACCACATATCTCAATCAGTGCCCTTAAACCAATTCCGCGCTTGAACGTTACTGGATCAATAATAAGAGCTTTACATTCCTCCTTTCTTTTAGCCACGGGTTTCTTCAACCAAATCTTTCGCAGTAGGACATCAGCTTGTTCTGGTACGTGCAGTGACCTTATAATATCCAAGATGACAAGAAATGGAGAACTAGTTCTATTGATGGACCCTTTTATTCCATGACTTTGGATAATATCTGCACACTCACTGTGGTCGATGCTATGAGCAATGTCAGCAATAGTGTGGTCTCTAACAGTATATGTACCAGTAATCAAGTTGGAATCAAGAAATATTTCAAGTATCCTTGGTTGATTGTAAATGGTAGCTAAAAGTGCCCAAGGTACGAATGCATATTTTTTCGTTTTCAATTATTGGTCCTTCAGCCTGTTAATTAACATTGAGGCTATATGTAAGGTATCTCCATTTTTAATAACCAGTTTCAATATATTTTCAGCTTCATGTATCGTAATCTGAGCTATAAACTGTTCGTTTACGCTGGGCAATATAAAAGCCTTGAGACATTCAGATTCACTGGTCATTGCATCAATAACCCACGTAGCACGCAGTGATGTATGCTGTACGATGTATTGTGCAGTCTGGTAATCATTCATGATCATACACAGTTTGATTATTGACAAGCGAGGGCTGTTGATTAAGTTGGGTTTTCTTTGACTTCTTACTGCGTATCTAAGTAAGTAAAGGTGCAAAGATCAGGAATCGATACAATCAAGTACCACACCTGACCCAGGATACCAATGGGAAAGTGACAAACTCACAGAAGACACCACAAACGAGAGCCAAGAGGTCAGCCCTTTCCCAGCAGGTGACCACAAAGCACATATAAACAGACGTGCACAGACATAGCAAACACAAGACAGAACAAAAACATAAAAGATCCACAAAAGAAGTACCGCCTTGGAACGGTCAGTAAAATATTTTGCTGGAGAGCTTCAACCGGTTTAACGGCGCCAACCTCACCCTTAATTCAGATGTGGATCAAGACACATAGATATTTGGTTTGCATGAAAGACCCCTAACTTATCAATGCATCATCTCCTAAAACATATAAATCAAGATTTAACAAGGAGATAAAGCAAGGATAAGGACTCAACAGTAAATTAAACTGAATACCGGAGCAAAAGAAATCCAACAGGTAAACCCCGGTGGGCCCGACAAACAGCCAAAGCATCAGGCCCCTACCATCTCATCAATAGATAAGTCTTTAAGTCGGAACCATCATAGAGTCTGAAGTCCGACCCACCGGCGTGCAATTAAAGAGGAAAGCAAAGTTGCCAACCGTGATTGGGTTGACTACCAAGCATGCAGTCTGTTGCAATACATTAATGTTATAGCCAATCTTTTTATGTTGAGAAATTATTTTAATGAACTGCGCTGAAAAATTATTAGAGCCAACAATCTTCTTCAATTTATACACCAAGTCACCATAGAAATCAGGTTCCGAAAGTCCTTGGCGCAAGAGAGATTTAAGTCCAACTTGGAATTTAGAAATCAAATCATAGTATCGTCTATAAAATTTAGAAAATGTTTTGGGAAGTTTATGATACCGATAGCCTTGTTTAAGAAGTTTCTGAGTTAACAATTTATTGCGAGTGTTGAAGTTAGCAACATAGCTAGATGCTCTAGCAAAACGAATGAGTTGAGAGATATAGACTCCATAGGATGTAGAACGAGGAACATCACCATCTAAAAATGGGAAATTGACAATTTCAAAATCAAAGTCTTCACGTTTATCATAAATTTTGGTAGAAACAATATCATAGAAATTGACAAATGCAAGTCTAAAAATGCGGCTTCGGTATCAGAGGCATTGGCTTTATTAAGTTGGAGCTCTGAAGGGTATATTTGACTAACCATATTATCAAAATAAACATTATTAATATTTAAAATATCGTCCAAATATCTGGAACCATTTTACAGTACGTTTCAAATTTCTCGTATCCTGATTCAATAATTGTTTTAATACATTGTCGCTGTTTGAAAAGTATCGCCAGATGCAGTGGCGATGCATTCAGTGAATGTATGGTTTCTCCAAATGCCTGGGCTTTCTGTGGCAGAGTTAATAATATCTCCAGCACTGGGACACAACCAACCACAGCTGCAGCATGTATCAGTTGAACAGAGGCTGGGCTTGGCCCAACTATTTCCTCGTCCTCTTCAGGTAGTCTATGGTGGTGGCAACATGTACCAGTCTCTAGACTTGCCAAAATATGATCAAACAGCTCTGCATCTATACCATCATGTGATACATACGTTAATAGTTCATGATCAATCTGGCAAGCACACTGTGTATCTGCATGGTAATAGATACTACCACAGAAAAATTCAAGACGTCTCGTTAACAGAGTGGGAGATTTAGTTAAAGCAGTAGCGACTTCGTCAACAGCCTTTGGATCTTTTCGTATAATAAGACAGAAAAGCCTGATAACTTCCTTTATTTGCTCGTCTTCTATGTTCGTATCCATTAAGAACTGTCTATATCACAGTTGACCTGGAGATAAAGCAAAATGGATAACTTTTCAATTTTGGCATGCACAGCTATACATTAAGAAGACAATACATAATTGTACACTAGAGAGATATGATGTTTACCCCTTTTTTGCTTTGAACTGACAGCCTCATCAAATCCTAGCACAGTGTCTTCCGTCACCGCCCATCCAGACAATTCCATTAAAATACACTTAAGGACTTTGGAAACGCATCACTCAGATTAATTCCTTGATTTCACAAACCCTGAGAATATCAGCGAGATAATTGTTATTGCATATCATAGTCTTACCAACTTGTAGTGTGTCCTAGAAAACTCATGGTTGTAAATTTACTTGAAGGCATTGAAACAGCACCCGTTTTAAGACAAGGGTGGTCGATTTTGAAGGACACCAATTCACCTGCAAGTTAACATGCGTTAGTTTTGGTTCCCGCCTCGACAGATGTGTGTCCTGGGCTTCTTTCACGATTGTATATTCATCATTGAACGATTCGAAACAAATTGACAGTTTGGTATACTCAAATTTTACACCTCTTTAAAGTTACAGACAACCCCCATCCACTCTGATTACTTTAGTCTAGTAATAAAAATCAACATCTTGGGCCTTTCAAAGGTCAGATGTTTTAGCGTCTAGTTTTGTTGGAAGAGGCTAAGGACATACACAAATGTCAGATTATGCATCAATTACGCTTGTATCACGTTTCTTGTGTATTGTGCAAGTGACGTTTCTGTAATTTTTTAGACGTTCTCGATCACATGACAGCATATCTCCTGCCATGGTTTACATCAAAACGTCTTCCCAACATGCTTGTCAGTGTATGTAGTCAATTTCAGTACTTTTAAAGCGTGCGTTAATGTACTTCATGTATATGTTTTTAAAAAGGAGCTGTAAATTGATGTTCAAATTTGACTTTTATTTTCGAAAAATTGAAGTTATCAATTACTTTTAATTGCAAAAAGTCTTTAAACTCTGTTGCTGATATGGTATCATACACACTAGATTTTAACACAAAACTAATCAAAAAGCATCAATTGACTGTGGAGAAAGGTGCTGGATGCTGTATTTACCCATTTGACGTCATCAGCAGCGTCGTGTGATAGTACAGTCAAATCAACGACTGATTCTTACAAATTCTATATTGCAAATTAAAACCTGCGAGTAAATTTCCAATCGCATATACGGTTTGCAAGAACAGTGCAAAAATATAGTGATGCATTTTCAAAGTCCTCTAGTATATATACAACTGAAACAAACGTTGGTGCAGTTTGTAGCACCTACGGGTGTTGCCATGCGAGGCGTAGTTGTCATGGTCAGGATTTTCATACCAAAAGAAAAAATCGTAAGTAGTGTGATCAGGAAATGTTTGGTTCAAGCAGATAGTCAAAAGCAATGGTGTAGTTTTTTGAAGATTGTATTATGTTTGACACGTTAAAACGTGAACTTGTTGGCACTAATAAAGCAAATGAGTATGACCAGGAAATACCACAACCACAAACTGCAGACCAACCCAAGGTATCGTGAGAAAGAGATACAGAACACTAATAGCCACACGACAGCAAGAAGACAATTAAAGTAAAAAGGCACTTATGCCTATAAATTGCAGGCTTCCTTGAGTGAGAAGGCTATTGTAGATGGGCATGGTAGTCATACAGCCCTATAGTTAGGTGTCAAAGCTAAAGAAAATCCAGACAAGTTTCCTACATTATGCTGGTAGCCTAAACTCAATAAAAACCTTATTGCCAATTCTTGTTCTTGTACGACAACAGAATTTTCTTAATTTTAAAACACTTGTCTTACTGCTATACAAAGACATGTAATTCAATAATGCTAAAAGTATATGAAAGATCTGGTAAGAATCTATTTTGGTCTATTAAAATGCTGGTGAAGTATTAGATAAACTTAAAGCTAGGGACTCCAATGCAACCAGTTTGTCTACACATGGTTTTTCCACTCTTTACACAACTTTAACTCATAATTTATTTAAAGTTAAACTAATTGTTCTATCAAAAGAACCTTCCAAAGAGAAGGCTCTCCTTATCTTGAGAATAATGACAGAAACGAATTTTTACTTAGAACAAAAAAGAAAGAATGCATGGTCGTGTCAAAGTGTATGCGCGGGCCTTTCTATTGAACAGCATTTTATATGATTAGGCAATAAGTTGTATAAACAAGTTGTATGAATTCCAATGGGCACTATTTATGCTCCTCTGGTTGTGGATTTATTCTTGTTTTGTAACAAGGTATGAGTAGGGCTTTCTGATGATAAGCAGGCTGATATTATTTATGCTTTTAACGCTACATCCAGATATTTGGATGATATTTCAAACATAAATAATACATATTTTGAAAATGCTGTAAGTAAAATATACCAGACAGAGCTTCAACTTAATAAAGCCAATACCTCTGATACCTAAGCGTTGTTTTTGGATTTGCATTTGTCTATTTCTATTGATATTGTTTCTACCAAACGTTACGATTAAGCATGACAATTTTGATTTTGAAATTGTCATTTTCCCATCTTTAGATGGCGTTGTTCCTCGCTTTACATCCTATAGTGTTTATATTTCTCAACTCGTGACATTTGCTAGGGCGTCTAGTCATGTTACAGACTTCAACACTCGCAATGAAGTTTTAACTCAGAAACTTCTTAAACAAGGCACTATCAGCATCATAAATTTCGCAAAACGTTTATAAATTATATCCCTGATACTATGATTTGATATCTAAATTCCATGTTGGATTTAAATCTATTTTATGCCAGGTACTTTCGAAGCCAGAATTTTAGTGTATAAACTTAAGAAAATGGTTGGCACTTATAATTTTAGCGCAGCTTATTAAAATCATTTCTAATTTGTTTATAACATTAATGTATTGCACAGACTGCATGCTTGGTGGTCAACCCAATCACTGTTCTGACTCAAAGAATTATCTATAGATATGAGGGTTTGGGCCTGATGTTGCCTCTGTTGTCAGGCCCACGAGGATTTAACTGTTGGATAGCTTTTGCTCCTGTATTCAGTTATATATCATATTGAGTCCTAGCTTATCTTTGTTTTATCGCTTTTTTATATCTTGGTTTAAATGTACTAAGAGATGATTCATCTATTAGTTAATTAAGGATTTTTAATGCAAATCAAACATATATGTATCATCACAGTATAAGAATCAAATCAATGTAACCCACTGGGATGAGAAAAAAACTGGCCCGGGGTTATAAAACTTTTTCCATGCTCAACTCTGCTGAGCACAAAATTTATCATGCTCAAAAATTTTAGCCCGCAGTGCTAAGTTTTTCTGTATTTTTTAAGCATGATGTTGTCGATACCAAGTCTTTAAAGTATTGTTGTTATTGGTAATATCGATTTGCATATTTTTCATATTTAATTACGATTTTGTTATTTTCGGCAATTTTCTACGTTTTAAATTCTCCCAGCAGCCTTGTCTACTTTTCCCATACCTGTGGCTAGACTATGGTAAAACAGTTAAGTATGCAAAATTGATCTAAATATAGGAGTTTAAGAGGTATAAGCATTTTCACTAACTGACCACGAGTTATGCATAAAAAATGGCGGTTACACATGCCAGTTGTTAGACAATGTAGACATGCATACATATGCAAAATGTTATCAAAATAATCATGTGGTTTCACTAACTGCTAATGGTCAGACAGACAGACAGACAGACAGACAGACGCACTAACACAGTGAATAGTGCACATCTCTGGGTCGTGCAATTCAATTGCTTGTTTTAATGGTTATACGATAAGGATAAAGTAAAAGTTTTGTTTCTCTTTAATTGCACAACAGTGCATTCGACTAAATGACGACTCTGCCCTTAAAGGCCTACATGTATGTCTATTAGAGGTTATTAGCGAATTAACTGACAAGGGACAGACTAAATTGATTTCAATATCTCGCTGGATTAAAGCGGCCTCAAGAAGAGATTTCCCTGTACAAAACAACATTTCTTTCACATCTTTTATCAGAAAATACCTAAACCTTTCATGGGACCACTTTATTGCTTCTGTACGGAGATCATAATCCCCTCATTATGATAAGCGTTTGATCTGCATGGAATACTCCTCAGTCAATGTTATTACTTTTATGGTTTAAAACATTTCAAGGACACTGCGTCCCAACCGTGAATATTCTTCTTTTTGGCGATATGAGTCTAAATAGCCACACTAATTGAACCATCTTCAAAGCTGTTCAGAAGTTTATTACCCACTCTAAAAGATTTGAGAGTTAAATATTGAAATATCGTTGTAATCTATTCTGATACCGTGGAATATACTCTCCCTATTTCTCAACCTCTTTCCTCCCTCTCTTTAACACACACACACACACACACACACACACACACACACACATGCGCGCACACACACACATACACACACACACACACCTGAATATAAAAGAAATTTAATCACACTTAACACATTATGAAACATCACTTATTAATCAATTGCTATTCACATATTGTATTGTTTAGATGACTTGTTCGGGAAACAAATTTAAACAAGTCTGGGACTTATTTCTGTATCCATTTCAAATGTAATGTCTTGTGTATATAAATTGTTTGTATCATGATATACTTATATTTAAATAAAATACTGTTTACACTATTGAACTCTAATCGATGGTATTGTGCCTTGTAGGATAAAGTCAGGTAACTGCGCACATCAGGTAAAATCAGACTTACATTTACAAACAGTGGAAATCCAGAATAGACCGCTCCTTATAAGCCGCCTCATCAGGATTTTCACTGTTTGATTACTTAATTTTTGATTCTTATTCATTAATTAAAATATGAAACAAACAAGGTCGCTGTTCGAATTTACCTGATGTCCGAAGTTACATGACTTTACCCTACTTGTCTGATGCTGGTCCATCGTTCGTTTTCTTTAGCTGTCGTTTTCAGTGAGATTTAACTTTTTTCATGCTCAACTCAACTGAGCACGAAATTTCAAATGCTCGTAAATACTAAAATACCGACAACTAAAGAAGTTTATTGCTTTAAGTCTCTCAGATGTTGTATTTATCATGCAGATTAATGTTAAAATGCCAACATTTTGGAGCAGGAAAAATTTTGTGCTCAGCTGAGTTGAGCATAGAAGAGTTTTATATTCCTGGGGCCAGTCGTTTTATTTTCATCCCAGTGGGTTACTTTGATTTGATCGTTATACTGTGATAATACATAACATATGTTAGGAAGCCTCCATCTCTTCATATTTTAATAACAACAGATACATTTATACATTTATAATACATTTTCAAAGTAAACCTTTAATGTAATTTTAGATTTTTGCAACCGTTCATAGCTTCATGAATGACAAAAAACGATTGACAACTGCCAAGCTCACCTGCCCATGCAATACGATTTGAACATCGAATTCATTCGCCAAAAGTGATATTGGTGGTGTGATTTAAAGCGAGCCACAGCTGAGTCGCATGCGCAAAACAAGCCTCTTGTTTGCTCCATTGGCATTGGCTTTTCCGCTTTAAATTCTGCTTTACACTCCAAGAAAACCGTTAATACGAATACACATTAAGTAAAAAAAAGTCCTGTTTTCCCCTAAATTATAAATAATTTATATATTTTAAATTTTAATAATAAAATGAAAATATAAGCAATAAATTCACCTTTTGGTCTGTCCATGGAATCATGAATACTTTGGGTCTCTTGCAAAGTTGACGTGAAGCCCTCGTTCGGGCTTCACTTACTTTGCAAGAGATCTGAAGAAGGGATTCGTGCTTCCATGAACATTCCAAAAACTTGAAGTTCTTTCTTAAATGCATTTAAAGTGAACATATTAGGATTTGCATAAGCGGCTAGTAATTGCCGATACTGTGTAGGCCCATTTACTGTCCTGCCAGCCAAGGGCGAAGTGACGTCATGTTTTGTTTACACAGTTATCAGGGACTTATAATCGCTAGATGACTTGTGTAATAAACCTATCCGCAAATACGCAAGTGATCTATCGATTCGAATTAGCACAGGTGATGTGTTCAAGTCAATGTTTTACATAACAATTGTAAACAAAACATACGTCACTGTCACTCTTGGTTGGCAGGACAGTAGGTACAACCCTCGCTTCTCACAAACACTAAAAAGGGAACAGTTTACATAATGAGGCGGTTACGCGCGTACATGTATGCGATAAATACACCTTACCTATAACTACCCTTACTTCCTTGTCTCATAGCTATAACGTTATTTTATCTAGTTTTCAGACAAAGTCTTATAATGTCATTGTTTGTGAAAAGTTGACTTGATCTCTGTATGGAAGAAAGTACATGCCATGAAATGGTTATTTATCTATCGCATATATTTAACAGTACGTTATGTTTATCTTTTATTTTTTGCACTTTTTACATTATAGGTTTTAAATATGATTTCACGTTGAAGCTGAAGAATGATAGTTAAAACGGGAGAAATGAAAAGAAATATCTGCGTCGACGGTTTCAAAAATAATGTATGGCATATTTTCGTTTCGTAGGGATGAATTGTCGATATTTGTAGGTTACGGTCAACGAAAGTTATATTTGTAGGTTACAATCAGTAAAATCCTACTTCTGTTTTAGATTTTTTGCACCAGACATGTTTGACACTAGCTATTAAATTATGCAGCATTTGGGCACAGGGTACTTTTTTCAGTCTGACTCGAGTTTTCGCGAGATTCCAGCAATCCTGCACCCTAGAAGCATCACTACAGATGTTTTGGAATAGCATAGGTTCCTTAAGCTAAACGCTTTACTGAGCTCAGCTGACCGAAGACATAACAAGATACATTTATAAACATCCACCATTTTTTTCTTCTCCATTTCTTTAACAATTCTCACATTACTCATATCAAATATGTCTTCTGTCACTTCGTCGTATATCTCTTTTAAAAGATATTTCTTTGTAATAATATAAAGACAAATGGCTTTAAAGTATATATTATCATATGTGCACAAAATATAGGGTGCACATGTTCAATGAGTGAACAATCATGGTACAAAGTATGAATATGAAGGAATGAAGACTGCGTGAGTTACAGATTGCACAAACTAGACACCGCAAACCATTAGTATTTTAGCCTATAATATGAGCCTAGACATGAAATTTTCAACAATGTGGTATGTGCGATCAGCAAAGGCTCAGACCAGCCTGCGCATTCGCGCAGTCTGATCAGAGCCTTTGCTAGTCGCTTGAATATTTTATGACTGTTGAGATATTGACTCAACATCATTTGGAATTTCTAAGCTTAAAAGGAGACTGCACAGGCTCGTCTGAGTCTACACTTATCAAAATGCCACATTGATGGAAATCCCATGTCACGGCTCATATCTTTTAGAAGAAAAAACTGACTTTGTTGCATGTGAATCATAAAGGCGTATAACCAATTGCGCATTGGCGCAGTATGGTTATTGTCTTTGTTAACCCTTAATGTGCCAATCGCAATAAACGTCGTCTGCTTTCTCGTCTGCTGAAATGTTTAAGAAGCCCCTATGGCAAACAGTGTGGACCCAGATCAGACTGCTCCTATAGGAGCAGTCTGTTCTGTGTCCACGCTGCTTGCTTCGATACTTAATTCGTCAGTAATGCTAGACAATTATTTGCAGCAGACGACATTTTCAGATGCATTGTTTTCATGGCACTATAAAGATTATTTGTTATCTGTAAACCTTGCACCATGCATGACCTTGATATTCTAGCTTGTCTCTGTAGCTAAGCAGGCCAGTTGAAGCCATACAGTGTCAGAAATCCTGATTACAGATTTCCACACAACGAGGTACATTTATAACGTTTCTTCGATGCACACTATAGAAGATCTCTCATCATATCTTTGTTTCAATCTTGACTCCAACAGAATAAAGTTTTTAATGGTAGTTGGTACCAGGTTTGTATTCATAAGCATATGTAATTTGATTCCGGGAAATGCTCCCCTTAACGAATTCCTACAATATTCCTTCAGAGACTTTGGTCTGTATAAGTCACTTTTTATTTTGTCTAAGATCTTTTGCCTTATTTCTCTTTCCCTTGCTGACCTGTAGCCTCCTTGTAGCAGCTGAGTATATGATGAATGCACTATTTCATCACCTCTTATATCATAGCCACATTCAAGAAGTAATATTGCCATTGATCCTTCATAGATGCTAAATCCAGAGTAACATAAGGCCCATTTTTGTATGGAATAGTTCTTTAAATCCCTCTCAATCGCAAGAGCCAGGACTGTAATCTGTTTAACCTTTTCCCTGTCAAAGAGCTGCAGGTGCTTCTCTGTGTGAGTCCGCACCACATTTTCTTTCTCAAAATTGGTAAGAATGGGGTTGAAGTACAAAACATCTAGAACAGCTCGAGGGCTTGAGCTGTGTTTCATTGCTAGAGCTAAAGGTGTGAGACCATCTGGTCCTTTGACCTCGACGTCACCACATATTTCAATCAATGTCCTCAGGCCAATTCCACGCTTGTACGTTACTGGATCAATAACAAGAGCTTTACATTCCTCCTTTCTTTTAGCCACAGGTTTCTTCAACCAAACCTTTTGCAATAAGACATTGGCTAGTTCTGGTACCGGTAGTGACCTTATAATATCCAAAATGACAAGAAATGGAGAACTAGTTTTATTGATTGACCCTTTTATTCCATGACTTTGTAGAATGTCCGCACACTCACTATGGCTGATGCTATTTGCAATGTCAAAATTAGTGTAGTCTCTAACAGTATATGTACCAGAAGTCATGTTTGAATCAAGAATTGTTTCCAGTATCCTTGGTTGATTGTAAATGGTCGCTAAAAGTGCCCAAGGTTTATGTACGGATGCACTTTTTTGAGTTTTTATTTTCGGGTTCTCTAGCCTGTTAATTAACATTGAGGCCAAATGTAAGGTATGCCCATTTTTAATAGCAAGTTTCAATATGTTTTCAGCTTCATTCACTGACATCTGCCCTATGAAATGTTCGTTTACACGAGGCAATATAAGAGCTTTGAGATATTCAGAATCACTGGTCATTGCATCGATAACCCACGTAGTACGCAGTGTATTATGTTGTATAATGCTTTGTACTGTCTGTTTATCATTCATGATCATACATAGTTTGATTATAGATACGCTTGGGCTGTAAATTAAGTTTGGGTTTGTTTGGCTTCGCACTGCGTATATAAACCGATTGCTACAGTACGTTTTGATTTTTTCACGTCCTGATTCAATAATTGTTTTAATACATTGTTGCTGTTTGAAAAGTATCGCTAAATGCAGTGGTGATGCACCCAGTGAATTTATGGTCTCTCCAAGTGTCATATCTTTCTGTGGCAGAGTTAATAATATCTCCAGCACTGGGACACAACCAACCACTGCTGCAGCATGTATCAGTTGAACAGAGGTTGGACTTGGCCCAACAGTTTCCTCGTCCTCTTCAGGTATGTTATGGTGGTGGCGACATTTACCAGCCTCTACACTTGCCAAAATATGATCAAAAAGCTCATGATCAATCTGGCAGGCACACTGTGTATCTGCATGGTAATAGATACTACCACAGAAAAATTCAAGACGTCTCGTTAACAGAGTGGGAGATTTAGTTAAAGCAGTAGCGACTTCGTCAACAGCCTTTGGATCTTTCGTATAATAAGACAGAAAAGCCTGATAACTTCCTTTTTTGCTCGTCATCTATGTTCGTATCCATTAAGAACTGTCTATATCACAGTTACCCTGGAGATAAAGCAAAATAGATAACTTTTCAATTTTGGCATGCACAGCTATACATTAAGATGACAATACATAATTGTACACTAGAGAGATATGATGTTTACCCCTTTTTTGCTTTGAACTGACAATCTCATCAAATCCTAGCACAGTGTCTTCCGTCACCGCCCATCCAGACAATTCCATTAAAATATACTTAAGGACTTTGGAAACGCATCACTCAGATTAATTCCTTGATTTCACAAACCCTGAGAATATCAGCGAGATAATTGTTATTGCATATCATAGTCTTACCAACTTGTAGTGTGTCCTAGAAAACTCATGGTTGTAAATTTACTTGAAGGCATTGAAACAGCACCCGTTTTAAGTAAGACAAGGGTGGTCGATTTTGAAGGACACCAATTCACCTGCAAGTTAACATGCGTTAGTTTTGGTTCCCGCCTCGACAGATGTGTGTCCTGGGCTTCTTTCACGATTGTATATTCATCATTGAACGATTCGAAACAAATTGACAGTTTGGTATACTCAAATTTTACACCCCTTTAAAGTTACAGACAACCCCCATCCACTCTGATTACTTTAGTCTAGTAATAAAAATCAACATCTTGGGCCTTTCAAAGGTTAGATGTTTTAGCGTCTAGTTTTGTTGGAAGAGGCTAAGGACATACACAAATGTCAGATTATGCATCAATTACGCTTGTATCACGTTTCTTGTGTATTGTGCAAGTGACGTTTCTGTAATTTTTTAGACGTTCTCGATCACATGACAGCATATCTCCTGCCATGGTTTACATCAAAACGTCTTCCCAACATGTTTGTCAGTGTATGTAGTCAATATCAGTACTTTTAAAACGTGCGTCAATGTACTTCATGTATATGTTTTTAAAAAGGAGCTGTAAATTGATGTTCAAATTTGACTTTTATTTTCGAAAAATTGAAGTTATCAATTACTTTTAATTGCAAAAAGTCTATAAACTCTGTTGCTGATATGGTATCATACACACTAGATTTTAACACAAAACTAATCAAAAAGCATCAATTGACTGTGGAGAAAGGTGCTTGATGCTGTATTTACCCATTTGACGTCATCAAGAGCGTCGTGTGATAGTGCAGTCAAATCAACGACTGATTCTTACAAATTCTATATTGCAAATTAAAACCTGCGAGTACATTTCCAGTCGCATATACGGTTTGCAAGAACAGTGCAAAATATAGTGATGCATTTTCAAAGTCCTCTAGTATATATACAACTGAAACAAACGTTGGTGCAGTTTGTAGCACCTACGGGTGTTGCCATGCGAGGCGTAGTTGTCATGGTCAGGATTTTCATACCAAAAGAAAAAATCGTAAGTAATGTGATCAGGAAATGTTTGGTTCAAGCAGATAGTCAAAAACAATGATGTAGTTTTTTGAAGATTGTATTATGTTTGACACGTTAAAACATGAACTTGTTGGCACTAATAAAGTAAATGAGTATGACCAGGAAAAACCACAACCACAAACTGCAGACCAACCCAAGGTATCGTGAGAAAGAGATACAGAACACTAACAGCCACACGACAGCAAGAAGACAATTAAAGTAAAAAGACACTTATGCCTATAAATTGCAGGCTTCCTTGAGTGAGAAGGCTGTTGTAGATGGGCATGGTAGTCATACAGCCCTATAGTTAGGTGTCAAAGCTAAAGAAAATCAAGACAAGTTTCCTACATTATGCTGGTAACCTAAACTCAATAAAAACCTTATTGCCAATTCTTGTACGACAACATAATTTTCTTAATTTTAAAACACTTGTCTTACTGCTATACAAAGACATGTAATTCAATAATGCTAAAAGTATATGAAAGATCTGGTAAGAATCTATTTTGGTCTATTAAAATGCTGGTGAAGTATTAGATAAACTTAAAGCTAGGGACTCCAATGCAACCAGTTTGTCTACACATGGTTTTTCCACTCTTTACACAACTTTAACTCATAATTTATTTAAAGTTAAACTAATTGTTCTATCAAAAGAACCTTCCAAAGAGAAGGCTCTTCTTATCTTGAGAATAATGACAGAAACGATTTTTTACTTAGAACAAAAAAAAAAGAATGCATGGTCGTGTCAAAGTGTATGCGCGGGCCTTTCTATTGAACAGCATTTTATATGATTAGGCATTAAGTTGTATAAACAAGTTGTATGAATTCCAATGGGCACTATTATTGCTCCTCTGGTTGTGGATTTATTCTTGCTTTGTAACAAGGTATGAGTAGGGCTTTCTGATGATAAGCAGGCTGATATTATTTATGCTTTTAACGCTACATCCAGATATTTGGATGATATTTCAAACATAAATAATACATATTTTGAAAATGCTGTAAGTCAAATATACCCAACAGAGCTTCAACTTAATAAAGCCAATACCTCTGATACCTAAGCGTCGTTTTTGGATTTGCATTTTTCTATTTCTATTGATATTGTTTCTACCAAAAGTTACGATTAAGCATGACAATTTTGATTTTGAGATTGTCAATTTCCCATTTTTAGATGGCGTTGTTCCTCGCTTTACATCCTATAGTGTTTATATTTCTCAACTCGTGACATTTGCTAGGGCGTCTAGTCATGTTACAGACTTCAACACTCGCAATGAAGTTTTAACTCAGAAACTTCTTAAACAAGGCACTATCAGCATCATACATTTCGCAAAACTTTTATAAATTATATCCCTGATACTATGATTTGATATCTAAATTCCATGTTGGATTTAAATCTCTTTTATGCCAGGTACTTTCGAAGCCAGAATTTTAGTGTATAAACTAAAGAAAATGGTTGGCACTTAAAATTTTAGCGCAGCTTATTAAAATCATTTCTAAATTGTTTATAACATTAATGTATTGCACAGACTGCATGCTTGGTGGTCAACCCAATCACTGTTCTGACTCAAAGAATTATCTATAGATACGAGGGTTTGGGCCTGATGTTGCCTCTGTTGTCAGGCCCACTGGGATTTAACTGTTGGATTGCTTTTGCTCCAGTATTCAGTTATATATCATATTGAGTCCTAGCTTATCTTTGTTTTATCGCTTTTTAATATCTTGGTTTAAATGTACTAAGAGATGATTCATCTATAAATTAATTAAGGAGTTTTAATGCTAATCAAACATATATGTATCATCACAGTATAAGAATCAAATCAATGTAACCCACTGGGATGAGAAAAAACTGGCCCGGGGTTATAAAACTTTTTCCATGCTCAACTCTGCTGAGCACAAAATTTATCATGCTCAAAAATTTTGGCCCGCAGTGCTAAGTTTTTCTGTATTTTTTAAGCATGATGTTGTCGATACCAAGTCTTTAAAATATTGTTGTTATTGGTAATATCGATTTGCATATTTGTCATATTCAATTACGATTTTGTTATTTTCGGCAATTTTCTACGTTTTAAATTCTCCCAGCAGCCTTGTCTACGTTTCGCATACCTGTTGCTAGACTATGATAAAACAGATAAGTATGCAAAATTGATCTAAATATAGTAGTTTAAGAGTTATAAGCATTTTCACTAACTGACCTCGTTAGGCCGGACTGATTTTCAGCAAAGCCTCATGCATAAAAAAATGGCGGTTACACATGACAGTTGTTAGACAATGTAGACATGCATACATATGCAAAATGTTATCAAAATAATCATGTGGTTTCACTAACTGCTAATGGTCAGACAGACGCACTAACACAGTGAATAGTGCACATCTCTGGGTCGTGCAATTCAATTGTTTGTTTTAATGGTTATACGATAAGGATACAGTAAAAGTTTTGTTTCTCTTTAATTGCACAACAGTGCATTAGACTAAATGACGACTCTGCTCTTAAAGGCCTACATGTATGTCTATTAGAGGTTATTAGCGAATTAAATGACAAGGGACAGACTAAATTGATTTCAATATCTTGCTGGATTAAAGCGGCCTCAAGAAGAGACTTCCTTGTACAAAACAACATTTCTTTCACATCTTTTATCAGAAAATACCTAAACCTTTCATGGGACCACTTTATTGCCCCTGTGCGGAGGTCATAATCCCCTCATTATGATTAGCGTTTGATCTGCATGGAATACCCCTCAGGCAATGTTATTACTTTTATGGTTTAAAACATTTCAAGGAGACTGCGCCCCAACCTTGAATATTCTTCTTTTTGGAGATATGAGTATAAATAGCCGCACTAATTGAACCATTTATGAAGCTGTCCAGAAGTTTATTACCCACTCTAAAAGATTTGAGAATTAAATACATGTATTGAAATATCGTTGTACTCTAATCTGATACCGTGGAATATACTCTACCTCGTTCTTTCCTCTCTTTAACACACACACACACACACCTGAATATAAAACAAATTTAATCACACTTAACACATTATGAAACATCACTTATAAATCAATTGCTATTCACATATTGTATTGTTAGATGACTTGTTCAGGAAACAGATTGAAACAAGTCTGGGACTTATTTCTGTATCCATTTCAAATGTAATGTCTTGTGTATATAAATTGTTTGTATCATGATGTACTTATATTTAAATAAAACACTGTTTACACTATTAAACTCTAATCGATGGCATTGTGCCTTGTAGGGTAAAGTCAGGTAACTGCGCACATCAGGTAAAATCAGACTTACATTTACAAACAGTGGAAATCCAGAATATAACGCTCCTTATAAGCCGCCTCATCAGGATTTTCACTGTTTGATAACTTAATTTTTGATTCTTATTCATTAATTAAAATATGAAACAAACAAGGTCGCTGTTCGAATTTACCTGATGTCCGAAGTTACATGACTTTACCCTACTTGTCTGTTGGTGGTCCATCATTGGTTTTCTTTAGCTGTCGTTTTCAGTAAGATTTAACTTTTTCATGCTCAACTCAACTGAGCACGAAATTTCAAATGCTCGTAAATACTAAAATACCGACAACTAAAGAAGTTTATTGCTTTAAGTCTCTCAGATGTTGTATTTATCATGCAGATTAATTTTAAAATGCCAACATTTTTGAGCAGGAAAATTTTCGTGTTCAGCTGAGTTGGGCATAGAAAGGTTTTATAACCCCTGGGCCAGTTGTTTTATTTTCATCCCAGTGGGTTACTTTGATTTGATCCTTATACTGTGATAATACATAACATATGTTAGGAAGCCTCCATCTGTCGAGTTTCAATAACAACAGATATATTTATACATTTATAATACATTTACAAAATAAACCTTAAAACGTATTTTTAGATTTTTGCAACCGTTCATAGCCTCATGAATGACAAAAATACGATTGACAACTGCCAAGCTCACCTGCCCGTGCAATAGGCTTTGAACATTGAGTTCATTCGCCGAAAGAAACATTGGTGGTGTGATTTAAAGCCAGCCACAGCTGAGTCGCACGCGCAAAACAAGCCTCTTGTTTGCTCCATTGGCATTGGCTGTTGCGCTTAAAATTCTGTTTTACACTCCAAGAAAACCGTTAATACGAATACATATTAAGTAAAAAAAATCCTGTTTTCCCTAAATTAAAAATCATTTATATATTTTAGATATTTATAATAAAATGAAAATATAAGCAATAATTCACTTTTTGGTCTGTTCATGGAATCATGAATACTTTTGGTCTCTTGCAAAGTTGACGTAAAGCCCTCGTTCAGGCTTCACTTACCTTGCAAGAGACCTGGTTTATGGGATTCGTGCTTCCATGAACATTCCAAAAAATCGAAGTTATTTCTTAAATGCATTTAAAGTGAACATATTAGGATTAGCATAAGCGGTTAGTGATTGCCGATACAGTACTGTGTAGGCCCATTTACTGTCCTGCCAGCCAAGAGCGACAGTGACGTCATGTTTTGTTTACAAAGTTATAAGGGACTTATAATCGCTAGATCACTAGTGTAATAATCCTATCCGCAAATACACAAGTGATCTATCGATTCGCGTTAGCACAAGTGATGTGTACAAGTCAATGTTTTACATAACAATTGTAAACAAAACATACGTCACTGTCATTCTTGGATGGCACGACAGTAGGTACAACCCTCGCTTCTCACAAACACTAAAAAGGGAACCGTTTACACAAAGAGGCGGTTACGCGACTACATGTTTGTGGTAAATACACCTTACCTATAACTACCCTTACATGTACTTCCTTGTCTTATTGCTATTGCGGTATTTTATCTAGTTTTAAAGGTGCATAGTCTGTAACTTTTGATCTTTTAATTTATGAAATAATGTTTCCATTTTTCAAGAACACAGTAAAAACTAAAATTCAGGTATACATTTTACCAATTTCGTTAATCTTTACAAATTATCAGTATCAAATTAACAGCATTTATATTAAAACTTGACTGTCTATAATTATTGGAGGGACGCAAATAATTACCAACAAGAGAAAAAACACCTGTTTTTATAAGATAATTTACTTTTCCATGCAGTTTTCAGCTATAGTGAACAGATTTATTGTGAAAACTCAACTTAATTCTGCTTTTACAAATGATTTAAAAAGAATTTTTTTTTTTCGAAAAATGTTCAAAGTTACAGACTATGCAGCTTTAAGACGAAGTATAATGTCATTGTTGGTGAAAAGTTGACTTGATCTCTGTATGGAAAAAAGTACATGCCATGAAATAATTATTCATCTTTCGCAGATATTTAATAGTACATTATGTTTATCTTTTATTTTTTGCACTTTTTCATTATAGGTTTTATAATTTCACGTTGAAACTGAAAGGATGATATAACAGTTAAAACGCGAGAAATGAAAAGAAATATCTGCGTCAACGGTTTTAAAAATTAATGTATGGCATAATAATGAACAATCATAATACAAAGTATGAATCTGAAGGAATGAAAACTGCGTGAGTTACAGATTACACGAACCAGACACCCCAATGCGTTAGTATTTTAGTCTATATCTTTTAGAAGAAAAAACACTGACTTTGTTGCATGTGAATCACAAAAGCGTATACCCAATTGCGCATTGTCGCAGTATGGTCTATTTCTTGCACACTGGATAGGGACATCTGAGATTTTACCCTGGGTTAGAAAATCTTATCTTAATCATGCTATCTTACTCAGGCTGTTACATGAGGGCTAAATACATTTGATGTATTGGAACTCACGCACATGGTCGTCAAGTGACGTCATTGTTATGTCAAAGTGACGTCATCATAACATGTCGCAACTCGGCGTATTCAGGAACTTCTCGGAGCCCTTTCTAATGGTGAGCAAGAAAAAAATCCATTATTCGGATGAGAGTAGGACAGAAAAATCCGTCCCTCGGGATCACCACTTGTGATCACTCGGCAAGCCTCATGATTTAAAATGGTGATCCTCGGGACGGATTTTCCTATCCTACCCTCACAATCATGATAGATTCTTATAGACTTTGTTATTTGCTGTCTGGAAAGTATAGTTGTAAGCCTTTCACCATGCATAACCTTTATGCTCTAGCTTGTCTCTGTAGCTAAGCAGGCCAGTTGAAGCCATACAGTGTCAGAAATCCTGATTATAGGTTTCCACACAACGAGGTACATTTATAACTTTTCTTCGATGCACACTATAGATGATCTCTCATTATATCTTTGTTTCAATCTTGACCCCAACAGAATAAAGTTTTTAATGGTAGTTGGTACCAAGTTTGTATTCATAAGCATATGTAATTTGATTCCAGGAAATGCTCCCCTCAACGAATTCCTACAATATTCCTTCAGAGACTTTGGTCTGTATAATTCACTTTCTATTTTGTGTAAGATCTTTTGCCTTATTTCTCTTTCCCTTGCTGAAATGTAGCTTCCTTGTAGAAGCTGAGAATATGATTAACGAACTATTTTATCACCTCTAATATCAAAACCACATTCAAGAAGTAGTGTCGCCATTGATCCTTCATAGGTTGCAAATCCAGGGCCTTCTAAAGCCCATCTTTGTATAAAATAGTTCTTAACATCTCTATTAATGGCAAGAGCTAGGGATGTCATCTGCTCCACCTTTTCCTGGTCAAAGAGCATCAGGTGCTTTCCTGTGACAGTTCGGACCACATTTTCTTTCACAAAATCAGTAAGAATGGGGTTGGAATTCAAAACATCTAGAATAGCTTGAGGGCTTGAGTCCTGTTTCAGGGCTAGTGTTAAAGGTGTGAGACCATCTGGTCCTTTGACCTCAGCGTCACCACATATCTCAATCAATGTCCTCAAGCCAATTCCGCGCTTGTACGTTACTGGATCAACAACAAGAGCTTTACATTCCTCCTTTCTTTCTGCCACAGGTTTCTTCAACCAAACCTTTCGCAGTAGGACATCAGCTTGTTCTGGTACGTGCAGTGACCTTATTATATCCAAAATGACAAGAAATGGTGAACTATTTTTAATGTTTGACCCTTTTAATCCATGGCTTTGGAGAATATCTGCACACTCACGGTGGTCGACGCTGTTTGCAATGTCAACAATAGTGTAGTCTCTAACAGTATATGCACCAGTAGTCAAGTTTGAATCAAGAAATATTTCAAGTATCCTTGGTTGATTGTAAATGGTAGCTAAAAGTGCCCAAGGTACGGATGCACATTTTTTCGTTTTTAATTTCTGGTCCTTTAGCCTGTTAATTAACATCGAGGCTATTTGTAAGGTATCTCCATTTTTAATAACAAGTTTCAATATATTTTCAACTTCATGTATTGTAATCTGCGCTATAAACTGTTCATTTACGTTGGACAATATAAGAGCCTTGAGATATTCAGAATCACTAGTCATTGCATCAATAACCCACGCAGCACGCAGTGAAGTATGCTGTACGATGTTTTGTGCAGTCTGGTTATCATTCATGACCATACACAGTTTGATTATTGACATGCTAGGGTTGTTGATTAAGTTTGGGTTTGTTTGACTGCGAACTTCGTATATGAACTGATTATTACAGTACGTTTCAAATTGTTCATGTCCTGATTCAATAATTGTTTTAATACATTGTCGCTGTTTGAAAAGTATCGCCAGATGCAGTGGTGATGCATTCAGTGAATGTATGGCTACTTCATATCGCTTGCGTGCCTCTGGCTGAGTTAAGAATATCTCAAGCACTGGGACACAACCAACCGCAGCTGCAGCATGTATCAGTTGAACAGAGGTTGGAATTGGTCCAATGATTTCTATATCCTCTTTAGGTATATCATTGTGGTGGCGACATTTACCATCCTCTATACTTGCCAAAATATGATCGAACAGCTCTGTATCTAAACCATCATGTGATACATACGTAAATAGTTCATGATCAACCTGGCAAGCACATCCTGTATCTGCATAATTATAGATACTACCACAGGTAAATTCAAGCCGTCTCGTTTCTATAGAGGGATATCTAGTTAACGCAGTAGAGACTTCGTCAAAAGCCTTTGGATCTTTTCTTATACGAGGGCTGTTCAAATATGAATGCAAGTAGCATCATAACTTTCTTCACATATATGCTACAACAAAATGGTAAAAGCTTCTAAAAAGGACTATATGTCACCTTTACACTGGCACCAGACCTAAAGAAAAATACAGTATACTTATTGAGCTATAGCCCTTTAAACGAGGGTCACGTTAGTATACTAACAAACTCAATGCTTCGAACATAAACTACAGATATAGAAGAGCTATAATTCTTCGATAAATAGGTGAAATTTCTCGAAATTTTTAAGGAAGCATACCCATATTCTTATATAATGATTCTGTGAAAGTTGCGAAAATCCGACATGCTTTTGTTAAATTACAACAAACAGTGATCACTAAAGTATCCTTATGTTTGCAATTAAATGATAAACAAAACACTGCCTTTGAGCTTTCAGTTAAACTTATCTCAAACAAAATGCACGAAGCAACATCTTAACTCATTTTAACTCAAAGACAATATGTTGATCTTCCAAACTGAGTTGATGCTACAAATTATTGTTGGATAGTGGGTAATTTTTAAATGCGGAAAAGCATTTTTATTAAGTCAAAAATGCCTTAAGTGAGGGGGTTATAGAATTTATACTTATTTTTTCTTGTCAAAACATTGCGGCTTTATTCTAAATTTGAACGTAAACTTTAAGTTTGATCACTATCGGCATTATTTACAATAAAACTACTCACCTGGTCTTGAGGACCAGACAGATTGAACATAATTTAATTAATGTAAACAAGTAATGAAGAGGCAGAAAAATGCTTGAAAAATTATAGAAAATGTTATTACTCTGTGAATAGACGGCGACACGTTTTGAAAACTCCCTTATGAAATATTTAACATATTTTCAGCAAAATGCAAAGAAAACGACACAGCGATGTTCATTATTACATCAGCAGTAGCTAACTCAAAATGACGTTTATCATAAAATTGATGACGTCACAAACGTGCCTGTTTACTCGAGATTGAATTCAGAATAATATAAATTTAATCCTACAAACTACTTTTGGATTGTTACTCAAACTTGCATCTCAAATTTGGTGCTATTTTGTCCAAAACTTACAAAGATATGACATTATATCCGCACGTGTACCAAAACGTGCATTGCACTCTGCTTCAAAAAACTTCACTATACAGGAATGTCCTTTATATAAGGGTCTGTAACTCGAGGAATATAGTGAGTGTGTCTTTATGTTTGGTGCCATTTTAAAGGCAACAAATAGTTCTTTCCAGAAAGGTATGGCATTTTGTCATTGCATATATGTGAAGAAAGTTTTGAAGCTACTTGCATTCATATTTAAACAACCCTCGTAATGAGGCAGAAAAGCCTGATAACTTCCTTTGGGATTTGCTTGTCCTCTGTGTTCGTATCCATTTAGACGCGCGTTTCTATCATAGTTGACCTGGAGATAAAGCAATATTGATTACGTTTTATTTTTTGTATCAAAAGGAACTTTTATGACCCTTATATACATTAAACTGCATGCTCAGCTATACATCAATATAACAATAAATGACCCGTGATATGTGATTTCCAACAATGTGGCATTTTGACATGTGTAGACTCAGACGAGCCTCTGCAGCCTCCTTTTAAGCTTAGAAACTCCAAATTGTGTTCAGTCAGTAGCTTAACAATCCTAGAATACTCAAGCGACTAGCAAAGGTTCTGATCAGACTGCGCGTATGCGCAGGCTGATCTGAGGCTTTGCTGGTCGCACATACCACATTGTTGGAAATCTCATGCATATATTTTGGTACACAATAACATGCATGTATATAGAGAATACTAGGTCAGTGTCTTTTGATATCAAGTTTACCAGGCAAGGCTTTGAGAACGCTTGTTGACATCGCGAGCCTTGCCGAGCGATTCAACAAGCGTTCTCAAAGCCGAGCCTGGTAAACTTGATTTCAAAAGACGCGAACCTGGTATTCTATTTAGTTTAACTTTTCAAACTAGCGATTATGACGTAATTTTCGATTTTGTGTTGATTCTGCGTCATTAGCGACGTCATTCAAAAAGTGCAACGTCATCATGACCTGATAAAGGCAACATGCCATGAGATAGACAACGTTTATCAGGCAACGCGCAACAATACAGTTGATATGAGAGGTAAATGATAAAAAAATTCCCTTTACAAATTTTTGTTTCATTGCGGTATGTTAATTGATTCTGTTATTTCCCTGTGATGATATATTGAATAAGTTAGGAGGCCTCGATCGAACTGAGCTAATTTTGAGTTTTTACAACAGCAGAAACTAGGGCGAAGATTTGGCCAGTAAGAATAATTTAAGCCTCCAGTGGCTTCAGCTGCTGTCCGTTCTAAGGAAACAAGAAGGCAAAGATCAGGAATATATACCATCAAATACTACACCTGACCTAGGAAATTATATGGAAAAGTGCGAAAACACCAACAAACAGCACATACAAGAGAGCCAAGCTCTTTCCAGCAGGTGGTCAGAAGGCTGCATAGAAAAGACAAGACGGTCAGTAAAAATAATACAGGACGGCTTAAACATGTTTGACGGTACCAACCTCACCCTTATTTCTGATGTGGATGATGATGATGATGATGAGTTGGAGTTTAACGACGCATCAACCCTTTTGGGTCATTAGCGTCATCAAGGTTAGGTAAGAGAAGTATTACTGAACATTAAAACTATAATAGATAAGCTAAAATATTAACAATTTGACACATAAAACATATGAGTATAGCAAAGACGATAAAATAGTAATCATTTTACAGCGAAGATCATGTACAATATCTGACAACAACATAGGCTAATCAGATGACTATACATGATCTTCTATTCTGATGTGGAATAGGACAGAAAGATATTTAGTTTGCATGAAAGATCCCTAACTTATCGATGTATCATCTCCTACACTGACCCAAAATGAAAACTTTACATAGTATTCAAAAGTATATATTTTGATGATAAATTAAGTTTTGGGGTTAATTTTTTCAGCCATCGAATTTTCAATGTCTTATCGATGTCTCTGAAAAAATTATTGGATGAAAATCAAAAATTGCATAACTTTTATGAATTATTCAGTTCAGAGGGGTCAAAATGAAAATTTCTAAAAACAACTGTAACAATATTTCCAGTCACACAGATTTTGGAAAGAAGAAATTACTGACTGTGTGCTTTAAGTGATGTTAAAAGATCATCAGTAACCAGTGTGACCTACATTTTTTCGAATGCTTAGCAGAGTACGTCACCTCATTGAATTTACGTCACGTTGTATGAGCACGTTAGGGATACGTATGTAATGCTAACAGAGGTGCATATTGGAATCATTCAGCGCATCCATTTGATGATTGGACTTGACCATCGGGCCCAATTAATCCTATACGTGTTCTATGGGGTCTTTGACCGTGGATGAAGCAGGCCAATGCATGAGGTTGACGTTATTTTAGCATGGAATTGTGTGGTTGTGTGAGGCCTTGTATTGTCACGCTGGAAAATTCCAGGTCCGTTATTTTGCACGAAATGACTAATTTATCTTTTAAAGACGGGCAATAATGGTTGCCGTTTAAAACGATTACGTGGATGAGCTAACGCGTTAACGCGATAAGGACGTAACGTCGTCACACGTGCGCGACCAGGTTTTGCACGAACTCTGACACGCCCAGGTTTCTTGTACAGGTTCATAAGATAATTAATAGTCTGTTTAGAGCAGCCAAAATGATGCGCGATATCATCTACCGTAGACCCCGCCTTGAGCACGCCAAAAACGTGGTTTCTTTGATCTTTTGAAAGACGTACCGTCACTAAATGGAAGCGTTTTGTAACAATAAATTGTTTTTTATTACCAGTACTCGGATGCAAATGTTTTCATGTCGGTTTTAAAGCCGTTAGTGAACCGCCTGTTCCTCGGCACGTGCAAGGTAAGGATCACGTTTTTTCAGGCGTTGACGCTTGAATAGACCTCGGATTTGAATAAAAATTACATAATCGTTATCTACGACGAAGTCTCGATAAGCATGCGTAAATCTTACAACATGTATACTAACAAAACAGTTATTCAAATAAATAAAGTGTAAAGTTTTCATTTTGGGTCATTGTAGTACATAGAAATTGAGAAATAAAAATGAGATAAAACAAAGAAAAGAAATCAACAGTATAGGT
This sequence comes from Loripinus fragilis, assembly GCA_964019695.1. Lineage (NCBI taxonomy): Eukaryota > Metazoa > Mollusca > Bivalvia > Lucinida > Lucinidae > Loripinus > Loripinus fragilis. The sequence goes on from OZ026517.1 coordinate 91,629,486, forward strand.
CCGTTAAAAAGTTATTTCGCAATATTTCACGTTTTTATTATGCATTAATGGTCTATATTTAAATTATCAAGGTCTCTTTAAATCACCCAGTCACATATTTGTAGATCATCCAATCACATATTTTCAAAATATCGCATCACCATTTACCGACTCTTGCTCTAGTAAGTGGCAGCAAAATGTTGTTGGTGGTAGTATCATAAAAATCACATGAACTTCATTTTATTACATTTTCAAAAATAATTAAATATTTTATTTGAAAATTACTGTACCTACAACAAATATGTATTTCTTCTTAATACTGTAGAATTGCAAAAAAAATGCAACCCACGTATTGGATTTCTTTTTTTGAAGGAAGCCAACTTGTTACCACTTTTAGTATGAACATAGAGTTTGTTGTTTTTGGAACTCGGGATCTGTTCAACATCAGCTATTCTAGAGAGTTATATCTGTTTTCGAAATTACTACACTTTGAAGAAATAGTTCGTGTTAAAATGGCTGTTTGCTTTGAAATGATAGTGAGTGAAACATAAACCACAGTGCAGTTATTCAAAAATATGTCTTTTGTTGCCGATTTTCATTGGAAAGTTGAACTTTTACTGAGTTAATGGTGTTTTTGCGAACTGGGAAGCTCACGTGTCACTTTTTAACGGTTATTCGGTCTTTTCAGGAACAGTAACTCTTATTTAGTTGTTTTCTATGAATGGACACTGCATACCAGCGTGATGCGCGTATGAATATCGCTGTTAATCAGGTCAACCACGCCTCGTAGTGTATTCCAATGAATGGAAATAAGCCCTTTCATGATAAAACCTGCCTTTCAGAATTTTAAAAGACTACTCTGTTTAAAACAGGGGCTATAGTTAGTTCTCAGAAATTTGATGTCGCAAGTTGAGCTATCATACCTTACATGTATAACCAACAGCAGTGTGCACATGCTGGTCATTGCATAAGGATATATCTCAGTCACGCATTCATGTCATAAACTGAATGACCTGGCGCTTTCACATCGTTCCTTGATTAGATTTCTTGTAAACAAGTAAATGTTATAGTATTTGGGCCAGCTCATTTAATTTATCACACCCTTTAAACATGAAAGTGCAGCCATCCACCATATTTGGGTCTCTGTATTCTTCCTGCGTGTACGCTGTTCATATAAACATAAATGCGGCAGATACCGTAATGCATTTAACAGGCTTGAAGTAATCATGCATGCACAGCCATCAAGAAGGTCTATGCACCTAATTTTCGGCCCATATGTTCGTCCAAATGGTGCCTGCATAAGTCGTCTGCTGCACATAGTTGATAACTTTATTTGCTTATGTTAGTACAGAGGCAAACTCCAAGTGTTCAAGTGTTTAATAGAGTCGGATCTGAAATGCTCTCTTTTCAGTACATATTTTTGTCCGCAAACATTATTTGCCCGATTGTTGTTAGTTATTTCCCTGTAAGTGTTCTTGCTAGTATGCACGCATGTGCAGTCTGTTCTTGAGCTTTCGGTACTCGGCCGGGGTAGTGTTTAATGCAGACGGATCTTTGGAAATTTATATAAAAAAATAAATAAATAAAAGAAAGTCAGCACCTATTTGTGAACACAATAATTATTTCAGAAAAGAGCCCAGTTTTGTTTGGTTATTTTGCACTAGTGAACGCTCTTGTGAGAATGCGCGCATGTACGATTTCGTGGAAAAATCAATGCAGTCGGAACTTTGGCAAGTTTATAAAACAATCAGATCCTATCAGAATATGCCGAAATGACCCACCCTAAAACCAGACCAAAAACGACCCAGCCGAAACTACCCAAGGCCGGAAACCTATGTTTAATGAATGTGCTACATCCGCTTTCCAGCGTCAAGGCAGTGACCTATATAGGTCACTGGTCATTGCTACCACGTCGTGTAACAGAACCCATAGCGGCTTCTTTGATCTTAAACATTGCTATCAGCGAGCCTCTGCTGATAACATAAGCAGAAAGTTTGGTCCCAGATCTGGTCCGACAAAGAGTTTAAAATTGATCAAACCTGACGGTTTTCCTGACTTTTATCGAATCTACATGTAAAAACAAAGGCGCCGATGGGACTGCGCGGGCGCTCAGGGTGGTCCCTGCTTTTAACAAAGTCGGGGTTCTCGCGGCTTTAAACATTATATAGGCGTCTGGTAAATAAAGCAGATTTCGATAATCTCAAGGTCTATTCTGTTTTCAAATACAGAGCCAAAAACCATGCTCTTTAAGTTCCTTACATGCGTATATGAGCAGTTAAAGGCCTCAACTTAAACGGTAAGATTTGCCTTATGCGATTCTGTCTTATAAGACTCCTTCTTTGAATAAATACCTGGAGATAGTTTCATCACGGAGGGAGGTTTCATTGTTGTTTATGTAAAAATGATTGATTGATTGAGTGAAAAATTGATTGATTGTGTTTGTGTACATCATTCGGTTTGTTGATACATGTACCCACATGTAGCTTGTGGTGTAATGAAAGAACGAATTCTTTATCTGCTAAAGCCGAGTTCATTGATATGGCACTTAATGCCATATCTTTTCTTGTTTTCGTTTTCATGAGAACGTTGTCAACGTTGAAGCAATAAATCGGTATACAGTTCCTTTGTTTCGCGAGAAATATATATATGATGTACACCCGTGATCGCATAATGAAACTAGCATCTGTATGTACGTTCCTTGAATAGGCGCTAGACGATATTCTATCGACAGAGTGCAATCAGAACAGGCTGGTCCCTGGCACTAGATCTTACACCTTATTTAGGTGGTCTATGTGTAATGACGGACCGGTGTAATACAGGGATTTTTTTTGCAATTTTGGGAAGGGGCCCTAGGGCCTTTCAGATTGGGAAAATTAGCGCGGTAAACCACTATTTTGGGAAATTTTCTAAACAAACAAGGACAGCATTTTTGGTCAGTTCAAAAACAAAATTAGCTATTACACATACTATTGCCATTAAATTGAAGGAAAATAGGATGCAATTCTAGTTGATTGTCATCATGTAGCTTGTGAGTGTGGGTGTGTGTGGTGACTGAATGAAAATTCTAAAAAAAAAAAAAAAAAATTTTTTTTTTTTTTTTTTTTTTTAGATTGGGAATTTTTTTCAAATTGGGAAAAAAGTCACCTAAATCCCATTGGGAAAGGGGCCGAATTTCGGCTCCTGAGGACACAAAAAAAAATCCCTGTAATAGTGTTTGATATATAAAAAAAAAGTCATCTGGCTTTATATTATTGTACCAGCCATGACGTATTGTAATGTGCAAGGTCATCATCGATGTAGGTGGTATAAGAAAGTTTGATTATTCACTCGCTAAAGCTCGTCAATTAACTCCACTTGTAGGGAGCGCAGTGGCTCAGTGGTAGAGTGCTTGACTCGAGACCGAAGGGTAGCGGGTTCGAGCCTCACCGGTGCACTGCGTTGTGGTCCTTGAGCAAGACACATTTATCCTAGCTTAGTACTGGTTAAACCCAGGAAGAACCATCCCGCATAACTGAAAGATTGTTGAGTGGACGTAAAGAATCAAATAAAACAAACAAACAAACAAACAAATAACTCCACTTGCAAGCGGACATTCCACGGTATAACTGCATTATATTACATCTCCATGCTTATTCACATGCGCGGATCTAGAACGTTTTTCAGAGGGGGTCTAAATGGGTTTTTAGTTGATAAGGGGATAGAGATCCAAATACCGCTATAAATAGGCCACCATCGGCCCGGCAGCGAAACGCCATTGAAGTGGCGTTTCGCTTGGGAGCCAATGATGGCCCAATATTAATTGCTGACTTGGAAGCTTTGTGAATTTTCAGGGGATCAGGACCAGTATTGCAAAGAAACCCTATATTTTTGTGATTTTACAGGGGAGGGGGGGGCGGACCCCCTGTCTCCCCTCTGGATCCGCCAATGATTCAGATGAAATCTGTCCCTAGGTGTACGACCGCTTGTAATTTCAATTTTCCACATGTATTAGCTGTTGATCATGACAACAAATGATGAAAATGGGACAGTATACTTAAGTGTCCATCATGCGCGGATCCAGAGGGGGGACAGGAGGTCCGGACCCCCTGAAAAATCACAAAAATATTGGGTTTCATAGCAGTACTGGTCCGGATCCCCTGAAAATGCACAAGGCTACTAAGCCAGCATTCAATGCTGGGCCATCATCCGTACGCTAACAAAACGCCATTTAAATCTGCTCTGTTTACCTATCATTGCGAAAATGTGTATGTTTTGTTTTAGGCCACTTTAGCAGACGACATTTAGTATGTACTTTACCTGGCATGTTAAGGGTTAGCTATTTAGAAAACTTGTTGGTTTGCATAACATTACAAGATTTTATCTTCGAGCTAATACAATGTATTTACTCTTATCCAATATTGTGACAATTTTAATGCTCTTTGAAGATAGTTTATTTGTTTACCCTTCAGGCAACGATTTTGACAATTTGCAAGGCATGTAGAAAAAATGATCAGTTTTGGAATGCCAACTCTACTGTAAAGACGATATTTTTTCATAGTCTGGATTTTACCAACTATTTTTATAAAATTTAAACATTTCTTTAGTTTGGATATCACCAACTACAAACTTTTTTTACTGGAAATACCAGCTACTGTTATTTATTATTATTGTTGAATTTAAGAACTAATTAAAAAGAAGAAACTTTCATTAGCCTTGTCTCCTGTTACTACAACGTTGACACTCATTAGAACCGACAAATCACTTCATTAAAATTGGTCGAGATATCCGGGTGAATGACTTTCTAGCTCATTCAACGTTCCTGTACCTCAGCTCATTCAACGTTCCTGTACCTCTCCTGCTGAGTGAGTTGAATTCCCCAAGGACTTTTAAATTCGGACATATAAGTGAAATATGGCGACATTTCAGGATAACAGGAGACGTCACAATTGGAAGAGATTCAATAATCAGATGAACAATGCATACCAGTTTCGACGGAGTTCACCATACTTTGATCCATACTCCCAGAACCCGCTTGTTTTCTGTGTGATACTAGATACAAGTAGGAACATTACAAAACATAAAAGTGCGTCACAGAAGCGTAGGGATGAACAACGACGAGAACTATTTAATTCAAGAAAATCAGTGTGTGTCAGTATGCCATTCAGTGACTTATCAAATAATGATTTGGCAAAAGTCATGCCAAAACATTTCCCATGTAAGCGGGACACAGACATGATTCGGGCCTCTAACCTGGATCCTAAATCTTCAAAAATCAATAAGTTGACGTCAGACCTGGAGCAGACACAGACCACCATTGTACGTTTGGAAAATACCTTGGCTGAGGAGCGGAAATCGCTACGTATCGCGGAGGAGCAGGCCGTACAGTCTACGGAACTGATAACCAAACTGAGGGCTGAAGTAAATATGGCAACAGCTCTCAAGGAAATGCGCGAGGAGAGAATTGAAGAATTAAAGACCAACAACTCATCATTGAAACAACAGCTCGATGCGTCACTAAGAGAATGTCATGGATTAACACTTGAATCTGAACATAAACTCAAGTTGCAAAATCAAGAGATTATTCAGAAGCTAATTCGAATCCAAGAGCTAGAAAAACAATTGCATGATAAGGATTCTGCTTTTAACTGTACTAAGTGCGGTGAAAGTGAATGTAGTCCGAATAACTGTGCTGCTCTTTTCAATATTTGCAAAAACTGCTCAAAGAGAGGTCACTTCACCAAACTGTGTAGTTTCATATGTGCTACGTGCGGGGACGTCGAGTTTCACAGAAGAGAACACTGTCGAGCCGTTGCCTATTCATCAAAGTGTCAAGCTTGTGGTATTCAAGGGCACTTTCAGGGTACAAAAGCTTGCCCAGGTAAAGGCTCGTACTGTGCTCGGAGAGGACGTCGCCGTTAGCCATCTGGAATTACACGTACATTTATAAATATTTTAGGTTAAGCAAAATTCTATTTTATTTTTTTGTTGTTGTCAGGTTATTTTAAAGTTATATTCACATTTCAACATCACGTTACCTGCCATTTCTAACAAGAGTAATTTAAATATTTGCCCCATATTTTAAATTGAGCATTCATACATAAGATGCGTTTTAATTATTTTCAACTTTGTTTTCACTCTCTTTTCGTCGTATTTTGAGTAACGAGATGTAACTTGTTTTCATTGCCAAACTAATAGTTTACATTTATGGCGATCTTCGCAACATTTTTAGTTATTTTTCTTTATGTGACATTTTTTTCAGCTTTGGGGACCAAAGCTTTCGTGCAGCAGGGGTTTATTATGTGGTAATTTTTCACAAAAAGCACCTTCAGCCAACAAATGGGTTTTAATCATTTAATCACTGCTGCAAACAAAGTGGATCCAGATCAGACTTCTGATCAGGATCTGCTCTGTTTGCAGCAGTGGCTTTTAAAATGTACGAACAAATGACGCAGAAGACGACTTTTAAAATGCTATTTAGGCATTTTAAGGGTTAAACGTCAAACAAGATCTAAATGGTTGTATGGACACGTTGAAGAATTTTATAGCTCTTCAAATATATGAATGATATAATATTACCTTCGAGCTAGCACTTTAATTGACTTTTTTGACCAAATGTTTCCGAGTCTCGCAAAAAGGAAATGTGTCTATAATAAAAGGACAATGTCAAAATGATACATGTAGGGATTTCCTACAACACAATATACTAAAAGTGTGTGTATGTGTGTGTGTGTGTGTGTTCAAAGTATGAACGTCCATGACGCTTTGAACGCGCGCGTGTGTTTATTCAACGTATGTACATTCATGTTTGTGTGCGCGCGCAGACGCGTGAGTGGATGATTTAAGCTAATTTAATGATTAAAACCCATTTGTTGGCTGAAGGTGCTTTTTGTGAAAAATTACCACATAATAGCAGTATGACTATACGCAATTTATTTATACATATCCTTTTTGTTGAAAATATCAAGTTTTATATAAATTTTCAAAGACGTACCTTTAGAATCTGCAATCACGCATCATATAAGTCAAAAGAACGACCAGCCAGTCTCGTGTTCAGCCATAAACTGGTTCCGAGTGTTCAAAATTAACCAATGTAGGGGAGAGAACCAGTCTAGTTCAGCCAGGAAGTGTAGGAATATAATGATTTTTGAAACGCAATAAATTTGAGCCGTGACATGAAATTTCCAACAATGTGGTATGCGCGACCAGCAAAGCCTCTGATCAGCCTGCGCATACGCGCAGTCTGATCGGAGCCTTTGCTAGTCGCTTGAATATTCTATGAGTGTTAAACTACTGACCGAATATCATTTGGAGGTTCTAAGCTTAAAAGGAGGCAGCACAGGCTCATTTGAGTCTACACTTGTCAAAATGTCACATTGTTGGAAATCACGTGTCGCGGCTCATTTTTGAAACCCAATATTATACGACTGAGCTGTTACATTGTAGTCTTTGTAAGTTGATAACTATTTTTAGTTCCGTGTTCGGTAAAACCTGTGTTAAACGGCCACACAAAAATAGACAATGGCAAATGGTAGCTTAATGAGGGTCGAAAGAAAATTCGGAATTGACCTGCATAAAGCAATAATTGGAATTGAAAACCGATTTGTGGTCTTTTTGAGAATAACCTACACTTTTTGAGAGAAGCCGTTTACATTTTGTAATTCAGGGTTTACCGTATAAAATTGGTCGCAGGTAAAAACAACAAACTCAACAAAAGTATATTTAAAAAGCTTACATGTTTACATTCCATATGAGCCGCGACATGTGATTTCCAACAATGTGACATTTTGACATGAATACGCACATATGAGCATGTGCAGCTTCCTGTTAAACTTAGAATTGGTCAGTAGCTTAACAGTCGTAGAATATTCAAGCGACTAGCAAAGGCTCTGATAAGTCTGCGCGTATGCCACCTTAATTGTGAAATCTTAGAGTAAATAGCACTTAAAAAGAATCCACAAAAATTGTCTTGGAGAATCTGGGTACCGATTCTGGTACCTCTCTCATGCTAAGCGAGCAATCTACCACTTGAGCTAAACCTCCTTTGCAATGATCTATCAACTTCGTTAGTTATTTCAGTTTTAATGACGACGTAGCGATGTCCGTAGCACCAATCATTGCATATTGAACGCTCAAGGTATGCCCATCTTCCAACTTATAATGTACCAGTTTTTATAAACATGTACTGTCCTGCCAGTCAAGAGTGACAATGACTAATATTTTGTTTACAATTTTTACGTAAAACATTAACTTGCACACTCTACTTGAGGATGATATAATAGGATTAATAAACAAGTGATCTATCGATTATAAGTCCCTGATAACTTTGTAAACTCAACATGATGTCACTGTCACTCTTGGCAGGCAGGACAGTACATATATCTAAATGGCCTCGATGCGAGAAAATATGAGCTCAACAAAAGGGCTCTGGAGGGTGTAGTAGTAAAACTTGTTTGATGCAAGATTTCAAAAGTCTAGCTTGTCTCTGTAGCTGAGCAGACTGAATGGAGCCTTACTTAGTCAGACACCCCAGCGTTAGCTAGGTTTTCTTTTAATGCCTTGTTTATGTTTTTGTAAAATGATATCATGCATGCAGATAGTAGAGCGCTTGCTTCACATGCGAGAGGTACCGGATCGATACCCGGATCATACAAGTTGCATTTTATTCAGATTGTTTTATTTCATACGGGTAAGTACATGTGATAGTATTTTAGTTGTTTTTGTAAGCACGTTCCCCTTCTACACCCAATCTATAGCGAATTAGTGTAGGTAATATTGATACTTTGTATTCTGATAAGTTCTTCCATCTGATAAGATACAATAAACTTGGGATGGTCCATTGTATATATCTAGGGGTGTCAGCTTGTAATTTAGATAATAATAATAATAATAATAATAATAATAATAATAATAATAATAATATAAATAATAATAATAATAATAATAATAACAATAATAATAAATATAATCCGTTTCTTGTTTACTGTCGTGAGTTGGCTCCCAACAGGTGACCGGGCCCAGGGCGACGACAGTAAACATGATTTGCATTATACTGTTTTTTGTCTGAATATAGACTTCGAGCTAAAAAAGGTCCTGCTCCCCCCCCCCTAGGGAATTTCGCAGACATATCCTATCTTAAAGAAAAATTCAAGCCGCATCTTTTAAGAGATGTTTGCACTCTGTGCTCCGGGGCGTTAGTCTCTGACAGCCTGTTACATATGTTACTGTAACAAACTAAGGAAAAAATCAAAATGAAAGTTTGAGCTACAGATAGAAGACATTGAACCATCTAATAATTCAAATTTCTTATAAAGTTTGCAAGCTGGATGCCTAAGCTACATAAAAGCAGCATTTTAAACAAAATTACAGCCTTCAATAGTGTTATATGCGTTACATAGATTAAATTTCCCTTTAAAAGTTGAAATCGTGACTAACATCATTCATTTTACATACAAATTGTGCATTTTTACAAGTGTTGTTAATCTTATTTACTAAAATACTCCTTTGACTAATAGAAAAAACAAAGTTTGCTTTTCTATCTCAAATACATTGTTTTATATGAGCTATTAAACAACCCTACCCCCAATTTTAAGTACCCAATTTTGGTATCTATTATTGAAGAAAAATGTATGAAAATATTTGACGCTCGTGAATATCTTACATTTTTGGCACTGTCTTGCTAATGCAATAAAGAATCATACATTTGCAAGTTTGACATCAGGATCAGAGCACTTATTAAAGTATGTAACGTATGTTACATGGCATAATGAGCTAGGAAATTTTCTTGGAAGAAAAAGATGATATTTCAGAAAAATACCATTTTTCACATGTTTTCCTATTAATCTCTAGCCTGTGGTGCCTTAGTCTTAGTAATTAGTAATCTTAGTCATTGCTGATAACAAGCCCATGGAATTGTGTTACCTATGTTATATATAACCTTTTTAATCACATATTTCCTTATGCCTTTAAAATTAAAATATATAGACATATAGATAGAAAATAATAGTTCTCATTTAAATGACACAATTTAATAAATATCCCTATTAAATAAAATTATTCAAAAACAATCTTTATTCAGGTCACCCTCACAATGTCTATCATTGTGTCTGCTTCTATGGCAAAATAATCACCCATTTCATCACAACCAGTAGAATCATGGCATTGTATTAGGACTGCAAACTGAGTACAACCCTGTTCCTCTCCACCCCTTTGGGAATTTTGCAGACATATCCTACCTTAAAGAACAATTCAAGCTGCATCAAATAAGAGATGTTTGCACTCTATTAACTAGGGGTTTAGCCTGTAATGGTATGATATGTATGTTACCAAATCAATTTAAGAATAAATGAATTGAAAGTCTGGGAAACAGAAAGAGGACATAAAACTATCTATTTATTTAAATTATTCATGTAGTTTGCATGCTGAATACCTTTGATACATACGAAAAGATTTTTTAACAAATATGCAGCTTCCTCTGGTGTTATATGTGTTACATTAATTAAGATTACTTTTTAATATTGGTAATTGTGACAAACATCACTTATAAGCATTTCGTGTGATCCTCCTCTTTTGCCATCAAAAGACTTAATTTTCTTTGTATGTGTGGCCAGTGCCAGCGTCAAACAACTTGACTCAGCCAAAATTGAATCCTTAGCATTCTTCAAAAGCAGACACAGCATGTCAGTGTCATGGGATCAAACACCTGATTATATATGGTTTTAATGCCATTTCACATATATGCATGCAATGGAGTATGACTCTGGTATATATCTTTTCCTGTAAAGTGGCAAGAGCAATATAACTGCAGCTGCATCTGCATCCGTGCTAGTCAAATGATAACTTTGCTCTGATTTTGCAAAATCTATGTCTTTAGCGTGTACCTCTAAGAATACTTTAAGATTTCTGACATTGGTCAAAACAGAAATTTGATAGGCTGCTTTTTGCATCATTTGCCATGGAACTTATCCTGTCTTTTGGTACTTAAGTCCTCAGGTGTTAGATCAATAGTATTTTGCTGCGCCCAAAGAACTTTATAAGTTTTCTGTAGTTACAATGTTGACTCTTGATGGTTTTGGCAGACCATCTGAAACAATTTCTGTTTCACCTTGAAAGTTATCTGGTATAAGAGAAAGAATATGAAGTTGGATATTGCCATCAATTATGTTTGCAGTAGGTTGTTTTTTTGATGTCAGTACATTGAAGCATGTCTTAAAATAATGTAAAACCTATGATTTCTCAGTTTTTGCAGCCATATCATTAACTGTTACATTCAAAAGAAGGTAGTGGACTATAGGTAGAATGGGATAACCAGTAGTTCTATATTATGCTCTATGGAAGATTTATACAGAGTAAACAAGTTGATAAGGTGCCTCATTTCATGATCCATTGAAAACACTGAAATTGAAAACATTTGCCTCTGACTGTGTAATCAAAAAGGATGTCACGGCAATGCCCTTGCTCATTTATTATGACGAGTTATATATGTTTCATCCTTTAATAAGCGCTCTTATCTTAGAAACTTAGTGAATCATTGAATTGAAAGGGTCTATTTGCGCTCTGTTCATCCTGCATTTCATTGATTTACCTGCTGTGATACATCTAGTTCGTTTATCTGAAGGGAAAGAGTTTCCTCGGTTTCAGCACTTCAGAAGTACTAAGACTTCAAATAAGTTTTTGAATGCTTGGGGAAAGATAATGAGTGCAGTGACATTATAAGATGAAAATATGTGGGTTGCATGTATGGAAAGGCTACATTTATAACAGTTAACCAGCTAAGATATGATTCTTTATCACAGAAATATCAAGGTATATTGCTGTTAATGGCATAGTTTTCCTCCTTGTAAAGCTTAAGTCTTTCTCCTACTTGCAGAGTATCACTTGAAACACATACTCAAAGAGCCAACTATTAGGAATTCATATTAGTTTCCGAATGTTCCAAGCCATAAATGGCAAAATTTTAAAGTTGATAATGGCTCATCAATTTTGAGTGGACTGGTGGTAAAATTGAATAACAGTAAATGATAAAAATATTGTGTGATGATTTTACTGGTTGCAAGGAGGCGTGTGATAATAATGATTACCACAGAAGCAGACAACGATAAACGTTTAACATGAGTGTTAAATCGATGAGAAATAGTTTGGACCATTTCATTTATTGTATTTTCTTGTAAAAATGTAAAACTATCTTTTCTATTTGTGGCTCTATATTTAGCATTATATGCACCGTATTAGGAAATGTGTCCAAAAGGTCATTGATAACATCTGTAAAAACAGTCCATGGGCTTGATAATCAGAAATTAATATAATTTCTAGTGTTTTGGCACCAAAGACTTATAAGTACACATTAAGTGTCCTGATCTTAAACTTAATGACATCTTGCAGATATATGAGCAAGACAGACTAAGGAAATGAAAAATATCCACATGCTGTAATCGCTTTATTGTGTTTTACTAAACGGTAATAACAAAATTCGCTTCTCTGTAAAACTGGGAGTAGGACTGTGTAATAGCTCCTATAAGACAATATATTTAAGATAGAAAAGCAAACTTGGTTTTTCCTATTCATCAATTGAGTATATGTTTGTAAAATCTAATAAAACAGTTTGAAACCAAGTCATAGAAGTTGTTTAACTAAATGACGATAGCCACAATTATAGCTTTTGAATTATAATTAGGTTCATGTAACGCACATAACACCACAGTTAGCCGTATTAATGTTAAACAGCTTCCATATGTAGTAAAGACGTCCAGTATAAAGACTATAAGAATGTCAATTTATTAGATAATTTTAATGTCTTCCTTTAGTAGCTCAAACATTCAAATTTCTTATTCTCAAATTTATATAGTAACATATGTAACAAGCTGTTACAGGCTAACACCCCAACTTACAGAGTGCAAACATTTCTTATTAAATGCACCTTGAATGGCTACATAAGATGTAATTTGTCTGCAGAATTCCAAAGGGGATTAGGATGGAGCAGGCCCTTACTCAGCTTGATGTCAAAATACTGTTTGATGATTTTACTTATCGCGCTAACATATGTAACGCTCTCTGATCTTTAAAACTTGATGACAACTAGCAGATATATGAGTCTTTATCATAGGAGCCAGTTTAAAATACCTAAACAATGTAAGATATCCTACAGCTGCAAGTTTTTTCACAATTTTAGCTCAAACTTTCAAACTACATTTCCTTTATTTGATATAGTAACGCATGTAACACGCTGTTTCAGACTAACGCCCCAACATAGAGAATGCAAACATCCCTTATTTGATGCAGCTTGAGTTGTACTATAAGAAGAAATATGTCTGCAAAATTTCCTCGAGATTAAAACATTTTTAGGCATATCTTACGTAAAGACAATGAGCTTGCCCATTTATTACATCAGGTAACACATGTAACAGCCTCTGATATTAAAAATTTTGCAATAAACTTGCAGATTTATGAGTCTTTTCATATAAGCAAATAAATCCCAAACAACGAAACACATTCATCAACTGCAAATATTTTTTAACTATTTTACTTTAGTTTTAATACCAAACATTTTACATTAAAACTGGGTAGGGGTAGGGTTGTTTAATTGCTTATTCCAGAAAAAATATTCAAGCTAGGGAAACAAACTTTAATTTTTCTGTTAGCCAATTGCATAAGCTAGTCAGACATGGTTAAAAACATTTTGCAAAACACACAGAGAATTTGTGAATGTAAATGATGTTAGCCACACTTGCAAATTTTAATGGGTTATCTGATTTATTTAACGCATATGACATCTTAGGAAGCCGCAATTTTGTTCAAATGGCTGTCATATGTAGTTAAGATATCCAGTATGCAGACTATATGAATAATTTAAAAAAATAATTATTTCAATGTCTTTAATTTGTAGCCCAAACTTTCAATTTACTTTTTCTTAGTCTGATTAAGTAGCGTATGTTACAGGCTCTTACAGACTAACGCCCCGGAGCACAGAGTGCAAACATCACTTAAAAGACTCGGCTTTTAATTCTCTACAAGATAGGATATGTCTGCAAAATTCCCTAGGGGTGGGGGAGCAAACCCATTCTCAGCCATCCGTCTAATATCTTTTTTACCTTATAACAAACATTTTATCTGAGTCTTTACTGTTTGTAAAAGTACCAGTTTCTATCGTAAAGCAATGCATTGAACAACAATCTTTTGCAAGTTTTCACAATGAATCCCGAGGTGGGGAAAAGGTCATTGAATGTTTATTTGTTTTGGTCCAATCTGTGTTATACATTATCTTTAACGTGCATATGAAATAAAAACAATTGAGCCACGACATGAGATTTCCAACAATGTGGTATGTGTGACCAGCAAAGGCTCAGACCAGCCTGCGCGAATGCGCAGTCTGATCAGAACCTTTGCTAGTCGCTGGATTATTCTCTGACTGTTAAGCTAATGACAGAACATCATTTGGAGTTCCTAAGCTAAATGAGTTTCTGTGGAGGCTCATCTGAGTGGACACTTGTCAAAATGCACCATTGTTAGAAATCACATGTCGAGGCTAATATGGTAACCAGCTTATCACGTGCCAATAACTTGTTACCTTCATAGGTTCAGATAAAAATGAGCATAAAATTGTTATTATAATCTGCTCTCGTTGGGTGTCCGAAAGAACGGCCTCAACATATGTTTGGTTGAGAAATAAGAATAACTAGAAATTGTACTTATGAAACACTGTACGCCAACCATTTGTTTGTTCATAAGGATGGTGCACTTTAAAGACAATGGTCATCTTATGTTTGAAGCTTCATTATCCTGAATAGTCGACCAAATTTGAACCTCCTAACTATATTATTTTTTGAGATATCACGTTTACAAGTTTTCAACGTCTAAATTTGAAATTTTCAAAGGGCATGACTCAAAAAATATAATTAACTTCTTCTTATTTTCACCAGGAAATCTACTCCTCATCTTCTGTCAGCTGACCAAGCTTAAAGCTGCTAGCGATGATAGTTTTCCAGATATCTTTATAACAAGTTTTCAAAGGGCAATGCATCTTTTTCTTGTCATCAGGTAGTATACTCATTATCTTTAAACAGCTGACAGGTTTGAAGCTCACAACTTTAATAGTTAAACTGCCACCGGTATTTTTTTGCCAAATCATTTTTTGGCAAATGAACTAGTACTTTTAGCTGACATAGAAAGCTAAAGTGACTTATTTCCAGGAGAATAGACCCTACTAAGGAAATGCTATAGGTTTTTGGCTTCAAATCTGTAATGACCTAGAAAATATTCCACATCAAAGGTCAAAATCCCCGCGGGGATTAGCAAATATTTTCTAGGTCATTATAGATTTTAAGACAAAAACCTATAGGATTTTCTCAGTATGGTCTATTCTACACTCAAACCGCTGAAATGTTGGGGTTTATTCAGGGTAACTACAATGGAAATCAACTGACTGTACTGTTAATGACCCGTTGTTAAGTAATAGTTATACCATGGGTTGTCTGCCTGTACGTGGAGATAATACACGAGCTTTAGCGAGTTGATTATCTTACGTACAGGTGGACAAACATGGTATAACTATTTTATACCACCTACATCTGTGTAGACCTTGCATATGACGAGATATTTCGTGCTAAAGTTGGTAAGGGTGTTATAACTTAGATTAATCAATACCCAGTGCCAGATTGGAATGTGCGGAAAGCAAATCAGATTGACAGACGGACTCACACAGTGAATGAGACAAATACGATTGACAACTGCCAAGCTCTCCTACCCGTGCAATACGCTTTAAACATCGACTTCGCCAAAAGTGACACTAGTGGTTTGATTGAAAGCGAGCCACACCTTAGTCGCACGCGCAAATCAAGCCTCTTGTTTGCTCCATTGGCTGTCCGTGTTCACATTGGTTGTTCCGCTTTAATTTCCGTTTTACACTCCAAGAAAACTGTTAATACATATTAAGTAAAAAAACTTTTTTCTCCCAAATTATAAAATATATATATATTTTTGATATAAATATAAGCAATAAATTCATTTTTAGGTATGTTAATCAATTCGTGAATACTTCGGATCTCTTGCGCCTTCCTTCGGGCTTACTTACTTTGCAAGAGACCTGAAGTATTCATGATTCCATGAACATTCGAATTTATCTCTTAAATGCATTTAAAGTGAACATATGAGAATTAGCATAAGCGGCTAGTGAATGACCATACTGTGTAGGCCCATTTACTGTCCTGCTGCCAAGAGTGACAGTGATGTCATGTTTTTTTTACAAAGTTATTAGGGACTTATAATAGATAGATCACTTGTGTAATAATCCTTTCCACAGGATAGGATAAATACACTAGTGATCCATCGATTCCCGTTAGCTCAAAAGATGTGTACAAGTTAATGTTTTACTTAACAATTGTAAACAAAACATACGTCACGGTCCTTCTTGGTTGGCACGACAGTAGGTACAACCCTCGCTTCTCACAAACACTAAAAAGGTAACAGTTCACACAACGAGGCGGTTACGCGAGTACACGTATGCGATTAATACCAATCTATAACTACCCTTACTTCCTTGTCTCGTATTGGTATTTTATCTAGTTTTAAGACACTTATAGGCTATGAGCTACTAAGGGTTTTGCTCCCCCTGGGAGAATTTCGTAAACTATGTTTTTCATAAAGCATATCATCTGACAAGCTTTTTGAAATATGTTAGCCCTCTGGCGGCTGGGGCGTTTGGGTATTACAGCGTGTTAATTACGTTACCTGTCATTTAAAAATAATGTAATGATGGCTGTTAAGGTAGTACTTTAACAGTTCAAATTGGCTAAATGGTCATGTAATTTACAAGAACAGTTAATTCCCTGCAGATATTGATGTTTGTCAATGTTATTTAGGCCCATTATGGTGTCATTTACGTTACATTTTCAGCTACAGCCTGTAAAATCATTAAAATTTTTGTTTCATTTGATTATTTTTCAATTCATATTTTAGATTAATATAACATTATTCTAAAGGACAATTAACTGACCATTCCAAAACTGCAAACAGCTTGCTTCTATCACAAAATTTCGAAGAGTTATAAGCTGTTGAATATGACGACCCTGAAGAAAACGTTATGTAAAGTAAGAATCTTTTCATTTGAAAATACCGCATGCAATCATATCTGTATGCTTTTAAACACCATATATGAGCATTCTATTGATAAGCAAGACTGAAAGGGGATATTAAACATTGTTTCTGGTGTAAAATATCATTTTGATGTTTGATTGCCAATATGTTATGTATGGTACATTAACTTCAGTGTGTTCTATATATTGATTTATACCCTAAAAGATACATTTAATGGGCATTTAAATTTATTTCAATTTTTTTTTGCGTGTTTAATAGATATTAAGATAATAATTTGTCTGAAATGGAATTTATCAGCTTATATTAAGAGACTATATCAAATTGTCAAAGCATATTAGTTTTTGTGAAATAATATATTTTTGAACTTTTTTTAAAAAAGATTTTTTTTACCAACTTTGCAAAATTTATAGCTTTTAAACTTCATAAGCAAAGAATATTAGAGCTCTCAAGTGATAGCTGAATAAAACAAATATATTCCCATGTTTTGTCAAAACTGTTAAAGTAATGTATATTACCATATTAAATATATCATAAGGTAATATGTGTGTGCCCAAAATGATGTCAAAGACAGTATAAATTGAGTCTGAAATGGTAATTAAAGGTGGATTTAGATTTTGTAATACTTATCAGAAGACTTTTGGTACTAAGTTTAATTCAATTACTTATTTAACAGCAACCAAATAATTTTAGTGCAACCAGTTAAATGTTGTTCATAATATACGAACATACTCAGTAACACGATACAGGCTAGTATTCCTCCTTGTATATGTATGCTAATCTACAGTTATAAAAACTACTTTTTAACTAAATGTTGTGTTGGAAGTGGCAGCATACAAAAGTGTGTGCTAACAATCGAGAAAGAATCAAGCATATATAAGTTGGTACGATAAAATTTGATATGTGTTACATTAGATACTATGCATTTTAAGTGAATGTATTCAGAAACTGTTTAAAGAATTTGTCTCTAAATAAAAGCTGACATCATATTTGCATATGCAGATGGTGACACATTTCTTTATTTTAGCTTTTAAATGGACTTTGTTATCTTCAGCATATCTTTCACTGTTTAATGAATGAAAATGTTAATGAAATCAACATAGTATTTCTGATCAGTTGCTCAAGCAATGTAAACTTTATATAAATAAGTAAATGATTTACAAAGAACAAATACTTCCATGAAAATGGGGAAAAAGTGTTTATGATATGTTTTTGCGTGACAATGATCACATTTGATAGGATCATATCCACAGAATCAGGCCAGTTGTTACTTACGATAACAACTTAAATTTATTAGACTTTATCAGCCAGAATAAGGGCAGACGAAATTTGGTCAGCTGACATTCAAGTTAATGTAAGATAGATTTAACAATGTTCTTTAAGCATGTTGGATGGAATAGTTAAACATATAAAACAGTGCTGAGATCTTACTTAGTTTTATAAATTAATGTCAAAACAACTGATGCTAAATTCCCCTATACTGAATGTGGCATGCCCAAATTATTGCAGGAATTCTCAATAGCAAAGTTTTATATGAATATTAAACTAATTGAATCAGTTGTAAACACACCAGAGATTGGAAAAAGGACACATACAAAAAAATCAACTGTTCTGACAAAAATAGTATTGAGAGGCCGTCCTAGTCACTATCAACAGTGTTACCATGATAAACTTACATGCAATGTTAACAAAGTATACATGATTTTGATATTAGATATATTGCAGTGTATTTATTGTTGTATGTGTTACATGTGTGTATGATATAGTATACCAAATATTAAAACCTTATTTCAGATTTGTCTTTGACACTAGCAAAAGTATGCAAATTATTGCATTTGGATGGGACCAATAATTGCTGATCTTATTTAATGTAATATATAAAGTGCTCAAATGAAGATTTGACCAGCATGTGAGATTTTGGTCTTATCACATATTGGCAAAAGCCAGCATTAATCGTCCATGCTGACGCAGTGGAGCCAGCTGTCTTAATTCTGGTCTACATCTACACTTAGTGTATGCAGGCACCAAAGGCTCTGGTGAGTCTACACATTTACACAGGCTAACATGTGCTTCATTTCTTAAAACTGTGATAGGTACATGTACCAAAATCAAATGTGCTGGCTCATTTGATTTATTCTATGCGTTTCTAGTTATAATCTATTCAGCTTGATTTGAATTATGCAAATGATTAGAAGGATGCAATTTTGTAACCATGATCATATTTTCAGTTGGCAGGCAAAATATGAATAAAATAAAAATTCATTGTTTCACTAAGTATAATTGGCAGAAATAAGTCAAAGCAAAATTACAAATGAATGTATTTAAGTCCATTCAATTAGTCATGTCTACAGTACAATACTAACAATGCAAGGTAGCTTTTCTATGTGTTGTCCCTTTTAAATCTAATTTATCAGTAACAAAGAACCTTTAGAACAAAATTTATGATGTCATGTTTCATTACTTTACAAAATTGTACAACCAGATGAAACAGATGACAAGTGTTATATTCTCCTAAAACATTTGTGTTATGCATGTTACCGAGATAAAGTGTATACTGGACATGCTTTAGATATAGAGGGATTCAATACCATAGGGGATATAACCATAAGTTTGACATGGTCGGTGCCATATATGGGTCAGAAACAACTATGATTTTAAAAAAAATAATTTTTGTTCAAAGGATAAACACCTGTTTTAATTCTTCATTTCTCGATTTTGACCATGCTTAAAATGACTTACAATTTTAGAAATTGTAAGGTAGCTTCCCTTGATTGTTATCAATATAGTTGTTGTAATCAATAACTGATAAGCTATATATATATTTTGTTGGCTTACATAATGGTCAAGTGATCATACTAAACTACTACATGCTTAATATCATGTTTTATCTAAGTTGAACTATAGACAGTGAGGAAAATGTTTTGCATATCCAATGTATCATTTCATGTATAAAAATAATTAAACATATATAAGTGTATGACAGTTAAGTGCTATTATTTTAGCATTTAAAAAACCAAGTGATTGTTACATATTTTCAATAAAACACTCTTAATTGTAACGGCATTTTATTTGCTTTGAGTTTAAGTTTTTCTTTTACTTTCCCATTCTTTTGTCAGAGTTTAGTCCCACTTGAATTTTATTTTAAGAAGGTAATATTTATTGTTTCCCTCATCTAATAAAGTCCTCATATGGTATTTATCTACATCATCTAGCAGTTTTACCTCATATAATGCTAATATTGCACTAAAATAATGTATTTAATGAAACGTAACGTATGTAAGAGTAATAAAAGGTGCCTAAATGTGTTAAACTTATACTGCTAGTCATTCAATTTCAATTACAAGATAATATTGATATGTAAGAATAAGAAAAGCTTGATGTATATACTACAGGATTTCCTATTATTTTAGGGTAACATATTAAACCCCGGTTTTGCAGGGTAACACCCCAATCCATAAAGAGGTAACATGCATTATTTTATTACTTATCTTATGTGGTTTTAGAAAATTATAGTGTATAAAACTCACCCTCAGATATATTTTGGGTGTTCATGGTCTAATGGAAGCACAATACTAAATAGTAGTATATTTGAAAGTAAGTAACGTATATAACTGCAATATAATGGACTTAAGTTGTATTGATGCGTACCAGCTGTTTGCTGCATTTAATTTAGTGATTTTAAGGTCATTAGCATGTTGATTAATTAGATTTAGGTATAGGTTTGTATTTGCACAAGAGGATTGGAAGCTGTTATTTGGTAACGTAGTTAACAAGGCTGTAACACGGTAACACCCCAACTGCCAGAGGGCTAACATGTGTCAGTTTACTTCATATATAGTGTAGTTTTAGGAAATCATAGTGTACAAAATTTCTCCTGGGTTGGGAGGGGGGTCTATAAGCAGCTCATGGTCTATTATAATGTCATTGTTGGTGAATTGTTGACTTGATCTCTGTATGGAAGAAAGTACATGCCATGAAATGGTTATTCAAATATCGCAGGGATTTAGTAGTATGTTATGTTTATTTTTTTCTAGACGTTTTAGGTTTTAAATATGATTTCACGTTAAAGCTGAATGAATGATAGTAAAAAACGCGAGAAATGAAAAGAAATATCTGCGTCGACAGTTTAAAAAATAATATATGGCATAATACCGCTTCCGTAGGGAAAAATGTCGATAGGTTACAGTCAACTTAATTCTAGTACTGTTTTAGATGTTTTGCACCAGGCATGTATGGTACAAGCTATTAAAATATGCAGCATTTGGACGCAGGGCACTTCTTTACGTTCTGAGTTTTCGCGAGATTCCTGCAATCCTGTACCCTAGAAGCATCACCACATATGTTTCGGAATAGCATAGGTTCCTAATGCTAAACGGTTTACTGAGCTTAGCTGACTTAAAACATAACAAGATACATTTATAAACATCCACCATTTTTTCTTCTCCATTTCTTTAACAATTCTCACGTTACTCATATCAAATATGTCTTCTGTCACTTCGTCGTATATCTCTTTTAAAAGATATTTCTTTGTAATAAAATAAAGACAGATGGCTTTAAAGTATATATTATCAAATGTGCACAAAATATAGGGTGCAAATGTTCAATGTGTGAACAATCATGATAAACTGGTCAAAATAAATTAAGCCCCACCAGAATTTTTTCCATAGACTTAATGTAAATACATACATGTTTAATTTATCATAACATTTTACTGAATGAAGATTTTTCCATAACATTTTCAGCGAAGTAGCAGTAATGCTTCCTCTCACCATACGCTAGGTTTCAGATTTATTGATAAGTTTTCCATAGAGCTTCACACATTCCAGTAAATGTCTCGTTTCGTCCCCTATCATTCCTATAGTAAAATTGGACGAAAAACGGATACTCTTGGAAAATTTTATCATACACCCAAAGAAAATTGGTATTATCAATTCAAAGTTTGTGTAATTACACCCAAGACATTGTTGTCTAACTTGGGTGGAATTAGAAATTTCGACTACCATCGATGTTTTTCAAACAAACAACTAAACTTTAGGAATTTAACATTATGGCTTTGGGAAAAAGTGACATGGGGCTTAACTTATTTTGACGAGTTTACAAAGTATGAATATGAAGGAATGAAGACTGCGTGAGTTACAGATTGCACAAACCAGACACCGCAAGCCATTAGTATTTTAGCCTATAATATGAGCCTAGACATGAAATTTTCAACAATGTGGTATGTGCAATCAGCAAAGGCTCAGACCAGCATGCGCATACGCGCAGTCTGATCAGAGCCTTTGCTAGTCGCTTGAATATTTTATGGCTGTTGAGAAAATGACTCAACATCATTTGGAATTTCTAAGCTTAAAAGGAGACTGCACAGGCTCGTCTGAGTCTACACTTATCAAAATGCCACATTGATGGAAATCCCATGTCACGGCTCATATCTTTTAGAAGAAAAAACTGACTTTGTTGCATGTGAATCATAAAGGCGTATAACCAATTGCGCATTACCACAGTATGGTTATTGTCTTTTTAACCTTAATGCGCCTATCGCAATAATAGTCGTCTGCTTTCTCGTCTGCTAAAATGTTTAAGAAGCCCCTATGGCAAACAGAGTGGACCCAGATTAGACTGCTCCTATAGGAGCAGTCTGTTCTGTGTCCACGCTGCTTGCTTCGATACTTCATTCGTCAGTAATGCTAGACAATTATTTGCAGCAGACGACTTCAGCAGACGACATTTTCAGACGCATTGTTTTCATGGCACTTTAAAGATTGTTTGCTGTCTGTAAACCTTGCACCATGTATGACCTTTATATTCTAGCTTGTCTATAGCTAAGCAGGCCAGTCAGCGTCATACAGTGTCAGAAATCCTGATTACAGGTTTCCACACAACGAGGTACATTTATAACGTTTCTTCGATGCACACTATAGCAGATCTCTCATCATATCTTTGTTTCAATCTTGACTCCAACAGAATAAAGTTTTTAATGGTAGTTGGTACCAGGTTTGTATTCATAAGCATATGTAGTTTGAGTCCGGGAAATGCTCCCCTCAACGAATTCCTACAATATTCCTTCAGAGACTTTGGTCTGTATAATTCACTTTCTATTTTGTGTAAAATCTTTTGCCTTATTTCTCTTTCCCTTGCTGACCTGTAGCCTCCTTGTAGAAGCTGAGTATATGATGAACGGACTATTTTATCACCTCTAATATCATAGCCACATTCAAGAAGTAGTGTCGCCATTGATCCTTGATAGGTTTTACATCCAGAGCCGTCTAAAGCCCATTTCTTTAAATCTCTCTCAATTGCAAGAGCTAGGGATGTTTTCTGGGTTACCTTTTCCCTGTCAAAGGACTGCAGGTGCTTTTCTCTGTGAGTCAGGACCATATTTTCTTTCTCAAAATCGGTAAGAATGGGGTTGCAATACAAAACATCTAGAATAGCTCGAGGGCTTGAGCTGTGTTTCAGTGCTAGTGCTAAAGGTGTGAAACCATCTGGTCCTTTGACCTCGACGTCACCACATATCTCAATCAGTGCCCTTAAACCAATTCCGTGCGTGTACGTTACTGGATCAACAACAAGAGCTTTACATTCCTCCTTTCTTTCTGCCACAGGTTTCTTCAGCCAAATCTTTTGCAGTAGGACATTAGCTTGTTCTGGTACGCGCAGTGACCATATAATATCCAAGATGACAAGAAATGGAGAACTAGTTCTATTGATGGACCCTTTTATTCCATGACTTTGTAGAATGTCTGCACACTCACTATGGCTGATGCTATTTGCAATGTCAAAAATAGTGTAGTCTCTAACAGTATATGTACCAGAAGTCATGTTTGAATCAAGAATTGCTTCCAGTATCCTTGGTTGATTGTAAATGGTCGCTAAAAGTGTCCAAGGTTTATGCCCGAATGTATATTTTTGAGGTTTTAATTTCGGGTCCTCTAGCTTGTTAATTAACATTGAGGCCAAATGTAAGTTATGCCCAGTTTTAATAGCAAGTTTCAATATGTTTTCAGCTTCAATCACTGACATCTGCCCTATCAAATGTTCGTTTACACGAGGCAATATAAGAGCTTTGAGATATTCAGAATCACCGGTCATTGCATCAATAACCCACGCAGCACGCAGTGAAGTATGCTGTACGATGTTTTGTGCAGTCTGGTTATCATTCATGACCATACACAGTTTGATTATTGACATGCTAGTTTTGTTGATTAAGTTGAGGTTCGTTTGACTTCGAACTGCGTATATAAACTGATTATTACAGTACGTTTCAAATTTGTCATGTCCTGATTCAATAATTGTTTTAATACATTGTCGCTGTTTGAAAAGTATCGCTAGATGCAGTGGTGTTGCATTCAGTAAATTTATGGCGACTTCATATCGCTTGCGTGCCTCTGGCTGAGTTAAGAATATCTCAAGCACTGGGACACAACCAACCGCAGCTGCAGCATGTATCAGTTGAACAGAGGTTGGAATTGGTCCAATGATTTTTATATCCTCTTTAGGTATATCATTGTGGTGGCGACATTTACCATCCTCTATACTTGCCAAAATATGATCGAACAGCTCTGTATCTAAACCATCATGTGATACATACGTAAATAGTTCATGATCAACCTGGCAAGCACATCCTGTATCTGCATAATTATAGCTACTACCACAGGTAAATTCAAGCCGTCTCGTTTCTATAGAGGGATATCTAGTTAACGCAGTAGAGACTTCGTCAAAAGCCTTTGGATCTTTTCTTATAATGAGGCAGAAAAGCCTGATAACTTCCTTTTGGATTTGCTTGTCCTCTGTGTTCGTATCCATTTAGACGCGCGTTTCTATCATAGTTGACCTGGAGATAAAGCAATATTGATTACGTTTTATTTTTTGTATCAAAAGGAACTTTTATGACCCTTATATACATTAAACTGCATGCTCAGCTATACATCAATATAACAATAAATGACCCGTGATATGTGATTTCCAACAATGTGGCATTTTGACATGTGTAGACTCGGACGAGCCTCTGTAGCCTCCTTTTAAGCTTAGAAACTCCAAATCGTGTTCAGTCAGTAGCTTAACAATCCTAGAATACTCAAGCGACTAGCAAAGGCTCTGATCAGACTGTGCGTATGCGCAGGCTGATCTGAGGCTTTGCTGGTCGCACATACCACATTGTTGGAAATCTCATGCATATATTTTGGTACACAATAACATGCATGTATATAGAGAATACTAGGTCAGTGTCTTTTGATATCAAGTTTACCAGGCAAGGCTTTGAGAACGCTTGTTGACATCGCGAGCCTTGCCGAGCGATTCAACAGGCGTTCTCAAAGCCGAGCCTGGTAAACTTGATTTCAAAAGACGCGAACCTGGCATTCTATTTAGTTTAACTTTTCAAACTAGCGATTATGACGTAATTTTCGATTTTGTGTTGATTCTGCGTCATTAGCGACGTCATTCAAAAAGTGCAACGTCATCATGACCTGATAAAGGCAACATGCCGTGAGATAGACAACGTTTTCAGGCAATGCACAACAATACAGTTGATATGAGAGGTAACTGATAAAAAAAATACCTTTACATTTTTTTGTTTGATTACTGTATGTTAATTGATTCTGTTGTTTCCCTGTGATGATATATTGAATAAGTTAGGAGGCCTCGATCGAACTGAGCTAATTTTGAGTTTTTACAACAGCAGAAACTAGGGCGAAGATTTGGCCAGTAAGAATAATTTAAGCCTCCAGTGGCTTCAGCTGCTGTCCGTTCTAAGGAAACAAGAAGGCAAAGATCAGGAATATATACCATCAAATACTACACCTGACCTAGGAAATTATATGGGAAAGTGCGAAAACACCAACAAACAGCACATACAAGAGAGCCAAGCTCTTTCCAGCAGGTGGTCAGAAGGCTGCATAGAACAGACAAGACGGTCAGTAAAAATAATACAGGACGGCTTAAACATGTTTGACGGTACCAACCTCACCCTTATTTCTGATGTGGAATAGGACAGAAAGATATTTAGTTTGCATGAAAGATCCCTAACTTATCGATGTCTCCTAGTACATAGAAATTGAGATATAAAAATGAGATAAAACAAAGAAAAGAAATCAACAGTATAGGTCCGTTAAAAAGTTATTTCGCAATATTTCACGTTTTTATTATGCATTAATGGTCTATATTTAAATTATCAAGGTCTCTTTAAATCACCCAGTCACATATTTTTAGATCATCCAATCGCATATTTTCAAAATCCAATCACCATTTACCGACTCTTGCTCTAGTAAGTGGCAGCAAAATGTTGCTGGTGGTAGTATCATAAAAAATCACACGAACTTAATTTTAACTTACATTTTCAAAAATAATTAAATATTTTATTTGAAAATTACTGTACCTACAACAAATATGTATTTCTTCTTAAAGGAGACCAGAAATAAACTTGATTGTTTAATTATGAGATGAAGATCAAAGAATAATTACTTTTGCTGAAAATCCCATCTCTTAACAATGCCTAGAAAGCAATTAATCACCGTGTTACATCAAGGTATTTATTGCCTCTGTTAAAAAAAACGGAAAATTCCAGATAGCTGGGTGAAAAAAGCTCTACGTCATCGAAGACACAGGAGATCTATTCTTTTATCACTTCTATAGCCTCAAAACCGAAAGCTAATAATGGATGAAGTTGAACAAAAATTGAAACACCAGATGGAAGTGTTAATGTTGATATTCACATCTATATGGTAGATCCTGATAAGCTAATACAGTAATATCTTTCATCAGATTAATACAGGGAATTTTGCATGCTTTTTGTCGTCTGCTGAATTTCCTCTAAACCTTTTTATTAGACAATTCTTTCAGGAACACCTTTAGATTGTCAAACAGTGTGGATCTATACAAGGACTGATGTTCTCTCAGTCCTGATCTTCTCTCAGTCCTTATCTGGGTCCAAAATGTTTTCCATCAGTAGACGACATTCCCAGTAGGCAAAGAGTTAAAAAATAGCATTATACTAACGAGCTCTTAATTATAGCAGTACATAAATAGTGTTACAGAAGTTACTTTCTCTATCTGTAAAAGGGTTCTGAGGGCTCACTCATATGAACATTTTTCATTGTGTGTGTAATAAAGAAAATACTGACCTTACCCATATAAACGATTCATTTCTCATCAACAGTTTCATAGGTGAAACAGAATAGATCTTTAGGAGCTTACACACAATAGCATTCTCGATATATCTATATAGTAAGTGAGTATGATCAAGAAATACCACAATCACAAACCGCAGACAACCCCATGGCACCGCGAGGAAGAGCCGCTCAACCATCACGAGACACCAGGAAGACAAATAAAGCAAAGCAACCAGCTCTCTCTTCCCCATCAAGATGATTGCAATACTAGAATTGACATAAAGTAACGTACAACAAAACATAGAACAATTACAGGCTCCAAAATGGGAGTAACAATAAACAAAACGTCAACAACAACAGAACCACCGCCCCAAAACGGACAGCAGCCTAACCCACTGGGTGCTTAAATGCATTTTACTGGTACCAAATCTTCGCCCTAGATTCTGCTGTTGTTGAAGTACAAGAAAAGTTCAGCTCGCATGGAGGCCATCTAACTAATGCAAAGTATCATCATGGAGAAACACTCTAATCATATTAACACACAATGATGCAACAGCGAAAAAGGCTCATGACTCACAGATATTCAGAGCTAAAGAAAACCTCAAGTTGAGCCACGGTGGGTCCAGCTACAGATAAGCATCAGGCACCAACCCACCGATTAAAGCTTAAGTCAGAGCCGTCATAGAGTCTGAGGCCTGACCCACCGTCTTGCAATTTAAGAGGAAACCGTAGCTATAAACCGTGATTGGGTTTAAAACTAGGCATGCAGACTGTCGCATGATATCCAAGTTATATCCAACCCTTATATAACGTTTTACTATCTTTTTGAATTGATCACTAAAATGCCCTAAAGATCTATTATGTTTGCAAGCAAAACAATTAAGATGGGAATACTGAAGTCTAATTTCAATCATTGTTAACAAATAATAGCATGTAATTAAGATTAGATGATGCGTCTACGTCTTTGTGAATTTCATAGTTCACAAGTTATGCGAAATAAGAACAAAAAATCTTGATAATAATACTCATATAGGCAGGCTAATTATTATTTATAATTTCTATAGCCCATTCAGTAAACCGCATCGATAATATGGTGAATACTGCATATACAAGCAGAGACATGCGCGGATCCAGAAAGTTGTGTCAGAGGGGGTCCAACTTTGACAACTTTTTTTGATGAGGGGAGAGAGGATCAAAACACCACTATTAGCGGGCCATCATCGGCCAGACAGTGAAATGCCATTTAAATGGCGAAACACCATTTAAATTTAAATGGTGTTTCGCTGGCGGGCAGACAATGACCCAACATTGAATGCTGGCTTGGTAGCTTTTTGATTTTTCAGGGGATCCTGACCAGTATTTCTTAGAAACCCTAATATTTTGTGATTTTTCAGGGGGGGGGGGTCTGGACACCCTGTTCCCCCCTCTGTATCCGCCCATGAGAGAAGACAAGTTTGTCGCCTGACGATTCGATGCTCGAGCATTTATAAAAGCGGTAAAATACAAAAAGTGCATTCCATACTTATCTTATCAACATGTCTGTGAAAGTCCAACGGAATGAAAAGAGACTGAGTAAATAGGTGCAATAAAATGAGGCATTTCATTACGGTCTACAATGTTTGCTAGTATAAACACAATGGACACATTTTAGTTGGTTTTTTCTTCATGATTTTCATCGTTTGCGGATATTTTTCCAAGATTAACGTTTTCAGATTTTTTATTCAGATCAGGTGGAAAATTGCATAGGGTCTGATCCTTGTCCAAACTGTTTGCAAGGTTATAAACAGAGGACACTACCAAATGAAAGCGCAATAAATGTATCAACTTATGATTGGTGGCGTGCACTTTTGAAACCAAGCCACAGCATACCGAAACCAGTGTCAGGTGGACCAACTGAACAAAATACATATACATGACATATATGTAGGGAAATTAAGATTATTACAGATACCTATGCACTGCTACATGCATCTTGTAGCGAGAAGAACTGTGCTCAGCTATAGAGATTAGCTAAAATTTGGAAATTTTTAGTTTTCATTCTTTCCAATGATTGACTAATAAAGGCATTTGTTGTTCATGTGCAACAAAATAAGGGGTTTTCGTATCATGGCCTATATATGGTGTAAATGGAAAATTAATAAATCACTCAGACAATCAAAAGCACAGTGTATTTATCATGCAATTGCACTGTAGCAGACAGCTGGCTCTAACTGTGTGACTTCTATTACGTCTACCTGTGAATACAGGCGGAAATTATCCGAAGAGGTAAACTCAGGTTTTTATTGAATTTACAAGAAAGAGCAGATGTTTTTTGAAATTCTTCCTCTGGCAATAGGTGTGGAATGATAATTAGATTAAAGACAATAAGTATGAAATCCATTTCTGGTACCCTTTAATACTGTAGAATTGCAAAAAAATGCAGCCCACGTATTGGATTCCTTTTTTGAAGGAAGCCAACTTGTTACCACTTTTAGTATGAAAATAGAGTTCGTGTTTTTTTTCGTTTTCATGAGAACGTTGTCAACGTTGAAGCAATAAATCGGTATTATCTTTATACAGTTCCTTTGTTTGGCGAGAAATATATATGATGTACACCCGTGATCGCATAATGAAACTAGCATCTGTATGTACGTTCCTTGAATAGGCGCTAGACGATATTCTATCGACAGAGTGCAATCAGAACAGGCTGGTCCCACTAGATCTTACACCTCATTTAAGTGGTCTATGTGTAATGACGGACCGGTGTAATACAGGGATTTTTTTTGCAATTTTGGGAAGGGGCCCTAGGGCCTTTCAGATTGGGAAAATTAGCGCGGTAAACCACTATTTTGGGAAATTTTCTAAACAAACAAGAACAGCATTTTTGGTCAGTTTAAAAACAAAATTAGCTATTACACATACTATTGCCATTAAATTGAAGGAAAATAGGATGCAATTCTAGTTGAATGTCATCATGTAGCTTGTGAGTGTGGGTGTGTGTGGTGACTGAATGACAATTCTAAAAAAAAAAAAAAAAAAAAAATTTTTTTTTTTTTTTTAGATTGGGATTTTTTTTCAAATTTGGAAAAAAGTCACCTAAATCCCATTGGGGAAGGGGCCGAATTTCGGCTCCTGAGGACACCAAAAAAAAAATCCCTGTAATAGTGTTTGATATATAAAAAAAAAATGTCATCTGGCTTTATATTATTGTACCAGGCATGACGTATTGTAATGTGCAAGGTCATCATCGATGTAGGTGGTATAAGAAAGTTTGATTATCCACTCGCTAAAGCTCGTCAATTAACTCCACTTGTAGGGAGCGCAGTGGCTCAGTGGTAGAGTGCTTGACTCGAGACCGAAGGGTAGCGGGTTCGAGCCTCACCGGCGTCACTGCGTTGTGGTCCTTGAGCAAGATACATTTATCCTAGCTTAGTACTGGTTAAACCCAGGAAGAACCGTCCCGCATAACTGAAAGATTGTTGAGTGGACGTAAAGAATCAAAATAAACAAACAAACAAACAAATAACTCCACTTGCGAGCGGACATACCACGGTATAACTGCATTATATTACATCTCCGTGCTTATTCACATGCGCGGATCTAGAACGTTTTTCAGAGGGGGTCTAAATGGGTTTTTAGTTGATAAGGGGATAGAGATCCAAATACCGCTATAAATAGGCCACCATCGGCCCGGCATTGGGAGCCAATGATGGCCCAATATTGAATGCTGACTTGGAAGCTTTGTGAATTTTCAGGGGATCGGGACCAGTATTGCAAAGAAACCCTATATTTTTGTGATTTTACAGGGGGGGGGGGGGTCCGGACCCCCTGTCTCCCCTCTGGATCTGCCAATGATTCAGATGAAATTTGTCCCCAGGTGTACGACGGGTGTAATTTCAATTTTCCACATGTATTAGCTGTTGATCATGACAACAAATGATGAAAATGGGACAGTATACTTAAGTGTCCATCATGCGCGGATCCAGAGGGGGGACAGGAGGTCCGGACCCCCTGAAAAATCACAAAAATATAGGGTTTCATAGCAATACTGGTCCGGATCCCCTGAAAAAGCACAAGGCTACTAAGCCAGCATTCAATGCTGGGCCATCATCTGTACGCTAACGAAACGCCATTTAAATGGTGTTTCGCTGGCGGGCCGATGTAAGCCCGCATATAGTGGTATTTGGATCTTCTCTCCCTCATTATCGAACGAAAAAACGTTGTCTGAATTGGACCCGTGTTAATCAAAATGAATAACGGACAACCGATACCTTTGATGTTGTATTTTTTTAGAATATTAGGATTAGAAAATATTGTCAAAATATTGACGACTGAACCCAGGCTACTTTTTCACCCGCGTGCCTCATCACGGACTCTTTAATATATCCCCCAAAAAGTTAATCCTAATTTTTGGGGTCCGTAAGAATATGGACACGCTTAATAACCATTACCATTTAGTGTAGCTTAATAAATAAATGTGCAGTTATGGATCCGCCACTGTGTATTTCCTCCGTTTTTCGTTTGTTTGTTTGATTTGATTCTTTACGTCCAATTAACAATCTTTCACTTAAACAGGGACGGGTCTTCTTGGGTTGAACAAGTACTAAGCTAGGATAAATGTGTCTTGCTCAAGGGCCACAACGCAGTGACACCGGAGAGGCTCGGCCCCTCGGTCTCGAGTCAAGCACTCTACCACTGAGACATCCCATCCATTTTTCGTAACCTATACGTTAATATTACGTAACGTGGTGCCTAAGCAGTATGACAATAATACGCAATTTATTTATACATGTTTTTTTATTGAAATTTATATATAAATATTTATATTTATATAAATTTACAAAGACGTACCTTAAGGAATCTGCAATCACACATCATATAAATCAAAAGACTCCTGTTCAGCCGGGAAGTGTAATAAAATGATGATTTTTGAAACGCAATAAATTTGAGCCGCGACATGAACATGATGAAATTTACAACAATGTAGTATGTGCGACCAGCGAAGCCTCTGATCAGCCTGCGCATACGCGCAGTCTGATCGGAGCCTTTGCTAGTCGCTTGAATATTCTATGAGTGTTAAACTACTGACCGAATAACATTTGGAGGTTCTAAGCTTAAAAGGAGGCAGCACAGGCTCGTTTGAGTCTACACTTGTCAAAATGTCACATTGTTGGAAATCACGTGTCGCGGCTCATTTTTGAAACCCAATATTATACGACTGAGTTGTTACAAGTTAATAACTTGTTTTAGTTCCGTGTTCAGTAATACCTGTGTAAAACGGCCACATGAAAAAAGACAATGGCAAATGGTAGGTTATTGAAAGTCGAAAGAAAAATCGAAATTGACCTGCATAAAGCGATAATTGGAATTAAAACCATTTTGTGGTCTTTTTGAGTTTTTAATGTAGCCGTTTTACACAGGTTTTACAATATAAAGTTGGTCGCAGGTAAAAAAAAAACAAGAAGTATATTTAAAAAGATACTTGTCGAAGCTTACATGTTTACATTCCATATGAGCCGCGACATGTGATTTCCAACAACGTGACATTTTGACAAGTGTAGACTCAAACGAGCCTGTGCTGCCTCCTTTTAAGCTTAGAACCTCCAAATGTTATTATGTTATACCTCTCTCATGCTAAACTACCACTTGAGGTGATTCCCCTTTGCAATAGTCTTTTCAAATACGTTAGTTCTTTCGGATTTAATGATGACGTAGCGATGCCCCTAGCATAGAGCGCTCATTAAACTTATACTGTACTTATTTACATGTACATCTATCTAATGGGCCTCGATGCGAGAAAACCTGAGATCAACAAAGGGCTCTAGAGAGTGTAGTAGTAAAACTTGCTCGATGCAAAGTTTTGAAAATCTAGCTTGTCTCTGTAGCTGGAGCCTTACTTAGTCAGAAACCCCAGAGTTAGCAAGGTTTTCTTTTAACGCCTTGTTTATGTTTTTGTTAAGTCATATCATTTATGCAGATAGTAGAGCGCTTGCTTTTTATGCGAGAGGTACCGGATCGATACCCGGATCCAACATGTTGCATTTTATTCAGATTTCTTTTATTTCATACGGGTAAGTACATGTGATAGTGTTTTGGTCATTATTTGATGGCGTTGTTTTTGTTAGCATGTTCCCCTTCTACACCAAATCTATAGGGAATTAGTGTAAGTACTGCTAACACCCTGTATTCTGATGAGTTCTCCATCTGATATGAAACAATAAACTTGGGATGGTCCATTGTATATATCTAGGGGTGTCAGCTTGTAATTTGTAAATAATAATAATAATAATAATAATAATAATAATAATAAAATACTGTTGTTTGTCTGAATATCTTTTAACCTGAACAAATATTTAATCTGAGTCTTCACTGTTTGTGAAAGTACCCGTTTCTGAATTTCTAGATTTATAGTTGAGCATATGAACGATAATCTTTTGCAAGTTTTCACATTGAATCCCAAGGTGGGGAAAAGGGTCATTGAATGTTTATTTGTTTTGGTCCAATCTGTGTTATACATTATCTTTTACGTGCATATGCAATAAAAATAATTGAGTCACGACATGAGATTTCCAACAATGTGGTATGTGTGACCAGCAAAGGCTCAGACCAGCCTGCGCGAATGCGCAGTCTGATCAGAACCTTTGCTAGTCGCTGGATTATTCTCTGACTGTTAAGCTAATGACTGAACATCATTTGGAGTTCCTAAGCTTAATGGGTTTCTGTGGAGTAGAGGCTCATCTGAGTGGACACTTGTCAAAATGCCGCATTGTTGGAAATCACATGTCGCGGCTCATTAAATTTTGGTAACCAGCTAATCACGTGCCAATAACTTGTTACCTTCATAGGTTCAGATAAAAATGAGCATAAAATTGTTTTTATAATCTGCCCTCGTTGGGTGTCCGAAAGAACGACCTCAATGGAGCACCCATAACATATGTTTTGGTTGAGATATAGGAATAACTAGAAATTGTACTTATGAAACACTGTACGCCAACCATTTGTTTGTCCATAAGGATGGTGCACTTTGAAGACAATGGTCATCTTCTGTTTGAAGCTTCATTATCCTGAATAGCCGACCAAATTTGAACCTCCTAACTATATTATTTTTTGAGATATCACGTTTACAAGTTTTCAATGTCTAGATTTGAAATTTTCAAAGGGCAATAACTCAAAAAATATAATAAACTTCTTCAGATTTTCACCAGGAAATCTACTCCTCATCTTCTGTCAGCTGACCAAGCTTAAAGCTGCTAGCGATGATAGTTTTCCCGATATCTTTATAACAAGTTTTCAAAGGGCAATGCATCATTTTCTTGTCATCAGGTAGTATACTCATTATCTTCAAACAGCTGACAGGTTTGAAGCTCACAGCTTTAATAGTTTAACTGCCACCGGTTTTTTTTTGCCAAACCAGTTT
Source organism: Loripinus fragilis (assembly GCA_964019695.1). Taxonomy (NCBI): domain Eukaryota; kingdom Metazoa; phylum Mollusca; class Bivalvia; order Lucinida; family Lucinidae; genus Loripinus; species Loripinus fragilis. Next base: position 91,664,028 of record OZ026517.1, read on the forward strand.
TTGGCAAATGAACTAGTACTTTTAGCTGACATAGAAAGCTAAAGTGACTTATTTCCAGGAGAATAGACCCTACTGAGGAAATGCTATAGGTTTTTGGCTTCAAATCTGTAATGACCCAGAAAATATTCCACATCAAAGGTCAAAATCCCCGCGGGGATTAGCAAATATTTTCTAGGTCATTATAGATTTTAAGCCAAAAACCTATAGGATTTTCTCAGTATGGTCTATTCTACACTCAAACCGCTGAAATGTTGGGGTTTATTCAGGGTAACTACAATGGAAATCAACTGACTGTACTGTGAATGACCCGTTGTTAAGTAATAGTTATACCATGGGTTGTCTGCCTGTACGTGGAGATAATACACGAGCTTTAGCGAGTGGATTATCTTACGTACAGGTGGACAAACATGGTATAACTATTTTATACCACCTACATCTGTGTAGACCTTGCATATGACGAGATATTTCGTGCTAAAGTTGGTAAGGGTGGTATAACTTAGATTAATCAATACCCAGTGCCAGATGGAATGTGCGGAAAGTAAATCAGACGGACAGACGGACTCACACAGTGAATGACACAAATACGATTGACAACTGCCAAGCTCTCCTACCCTTGCAATACGCTGTAAACATCGGCTTAATTCGCCAAAAGTGACACTAGTGGTTTGATTGAAAGCGAGCCACACCTTAGTCGCACGCACAAATCAAGCCTCTTGTTTGCTCCATTGGCTGTCCGTGTTCACATTTGCTGTTCCGCTTTAATTTCCGTTTTACACTCCAAGAAAACCGTTAATACATATACATATTAAGTAAAAAAAAAACTTTTTTCTCCCAAATTATAAAAAAATATAAATATTTTTGATATTTATATAAGCAATAAATTCATTTTTAGGTATGTTAATCAATTTGTGAATACTTCGGATTTCTTGCGCCTTCCTTCGGGCTTCACTTACTTTGCAAGAGACCTGAAGTATTCATGATTCCATGAACATTCCAAAAGTCGAATTTATCTCTTAAATGCATTTAAAGTGAACATATGAGAATTAGCATAAGCGGCTAGTGAATGACATACTGTCCTGCCAGCCAAGAGTGACAGTGATGTCATGTTTTTTACAAAGTTATCAGGAACTTATAATAGATAGATCACTTGTGTAATAATCCTTTCCACAGGATAGGATTAATACACAAGTGATCCATCGATTCCCGTTAGCTCAAAAGATGTGTACAAGTTAATGTTTTACTTAACAATTGTAAACAAAACATACGTCACGGTCCTTCTTGGTTGGCACGACAGTAGGTACAACCCTCGCTTCTCACAAACACTAAAAAGGTAACAGTTTACACAACGAGTCGGTTACGCGAGTACACGTATGTGATAAATACACCAACCTATAACAACCCTTACTCCCTTGTCTCGTTGCTATTGCGGTATTTTATCTAGTTTTAAGACACTTATAGGCTATGAGCTACTAAGGGTTTTGCTCCCCCCTGAGGGAATTTTGTAAACTATGTTTTTCATAAAGCATATCATCTGACAAGCTTTTTGAAACATGTTAGCCCTCTGGCGGCTGGGGCGTTTGGGTATTACAGCGTGTTAATTACGTTACCTGTCATTTAAAAAAATGTAATGAAGGCTGTTAAGGTAGTACTTGAACAGTTCAAATTGGCTAAATGGTCATGTAATTAACAAGAACAGTTAATTCCCTGCAGATATTGATGTTTGTCAATGTTATTTAGGCCCATTATGGTGTCATTTACGTTACATTTCAACTACACCCTGTAAACTCATTAAAATTTTGTTAAATATTTTCATTTGATAATTTTTCAATTCATATTTTAGATTAATATAACATGTCTCTAAAAGACAATTAACTGACCATTCCAAAACAGCAAACAGCTTGCTTCTATCACAAAAATTTCAAGAGTTATAAGCTGTTGAATATGACGACCCAGAAGAAAACGTTATGAAAGTAAGAATCTTTTCATTTAAAAATACCGCATGCAATCCTATCTGTATGCTTTTAAACACCATATATGAGCATTCTATTGATAAGCAAGATTGAAGGGGATATTAAACATTGTTCCTGGTGTAAAATATCATTTTGATGTTTGATTGCCAATATGTTATGCATGTTACATTAATTTCAGTGCGTTCTACATATTGATTTATACCCTAAAAGATACATTTAATGGGCATTTAAATTTATTTCATTTTTTGTGTGTGTTTAATAGATATTAAGATAATAATTTGTCTGTAATGGAATTTATCAGCTTATATTAAGAGGCTATATCAAATTGTCAAAGCATATTAGCTTTTGTGAAATAATATATTTTTGAGCTTTTTTTAAAAAAGATTTTTTTTACCAACTTGGCAAAATTTATAGCTTTTAAACTCCATTAGCAAAGAATATTAGAGCTCTCAAATGATAGCTGAATAAAACAAATATATTCCCATGTTTTGTCAAAACTGTTAAAGTAACGTATATTACCATATTAAATATATCACAAGGTAATATGTGTGTCCAAAATGATGCCAAAGACAGTTTAAATTGAGTCTGAAATGGTAATAAAAGGTGGATTTAGATTTTGTTATACTTATCTGTTGACTTTTGGTACTAAGTTTAATTCAATTACTTATTTAACAGCAACCAAATAATTTTAGTGCAACCAGTTAACTGTTGTTCATATTATACGAACATAGTCAGTAGCACGATACAGGCTAGTATTCCTCCTTGAATATGTATGCTAATCTACAGTTATAAAAACTACTTTTTAACTAAATGTTGTGTTGGAAGTGGCAGCATACAAAAGAGTGTGCTAGCAATCCAGAAAGAATCAAGCATATATAAGTTGGTACGATAAAATTTGATATGTGTTACATTAGATACTATGCATTTTAAGTGAATGTATTCAGAAACTGTTTAAATAATTTGTCTCTAAATAAAAGCTGACATCTTATTTGCATATGCAGATGGTGACACATTTCTTTATTTTAGCTTTTAAATGGACTTTGTTATATTCAGCATATCTTTCACTGTTTAATGAATGAAAATGTTAATGAAATCAACATAGAATTTCTGATCAGTTGCTCAATCAATGTAAACTTTATATAAATAAGTAAATGATTTACAAAGAACAAATACTTCCATGAAAATGGGGAAAAAGTGTTAATGATATGTTTTTGCGTGACAATGATCGCATTTGATAGGATCATAACCACAGAATCAGGCCAGTCGTTATTTACGATACCAACTTAAATTTATAAGACTTTATCAGCCAGAATAAGGGCAGACGAAATTTGGCCAGCTGACATTCAAGTTAATGTAAGATAGATTTAACAATGTTATTTTAGCATGTGGGATAGAAAAGTAAACATATAAAACAGTGCTGAGATCTTACTTAGTTTTATAAATTAATGTCAAAACAACTGATGCTAAATTCCCCTATACTGAATGTGGCATGACCAAATTATTGCAGGAATTCTCAATAGCAAAGATTTATATGAATATTAATCTAATAGAATGAGTTGTTAACACAAAAGATTGGAAAAAGGACACATACAAAAAATCAACTGTTCTGACAAAAATAGTATTGAGAGGCCATCCTAGTCACTATCAACAGTGTTACCATGAGAAACTTACATGCAATGTTAACAAAGTATACATGATTTTGTTGATAAGTATTTATTTATGATTTTCATGGGTCTTTTTCCTCAATCATCTCCAAAAGAAATCATATTTCTTTCACAATGAAAAAGGTATCATTAATATCAGATATATTGCAGTGTATTTATTGTTGTATGTGTTACATGTGTGTGTGATATAGCATACCAAATATTGAAACCTTATCTCAGATTTGTTCTTTGACACTAGCAAAAGTATGCAAATTATTGCATTTAGATGGAACCAATATTTGCTGATCTTATTTAATGTAATATATAAAGTGCTCATATGAAGATTTGACCAGCATGTGAGATTTTGGTCTCATCACATATTGGCAAAAGCCAGCATTAATCGTCCATGCTGACGCAGTGGAGCCAGCTGTCTTAATTCTGGTCTACATCTATACTTAGTGTATGCAGGCAGCAAAGGCTCTGGTGAGTCTACACATTTACACAGGCTAACATGAGCTTCATTTCTTGAAACTGCGATAGGTACATGTACCAAAACCAAATGTGCTGGCTCATTTGATTTATTCTACGCGTTTCTAGTTATAATCTATTTAGCTTGATTTGAATTATGCTAATGTTTGGAAGGATGTAATTTTGTAACCATGATCATATTTTTAGTTGGCAGGCGAAATATGAATAAAATAAAATATCACTGTTTCACTAAGTATAATTGACAGAAATAAGTCAAAGCAAAATTACAAATGAATGTATTTAAGTCCATTCAATTAGTCATGTCTACAGTACAATACTTACTATGCAAGGTAGCTTTTCAATGTATTGTCCCTTTTAAATTTAATTTATCAGTAACAAAGAACCTTTAGAACAAAACTTATGCTGTCATGTTTCATTCGTTACAAAATTGTATAACCAGATGAAACAGATGACAAGTGTTATATTCTCCTAAAATATTTGTGTTATGCATGTTACCGAGATAAAGTGTATACTAGGCATGCTTTAGATATAGAGGGATTCATCACATTAGGGGATATAACCATAAGTTTGACATGGTCGGTGCCATATATGGGTCAGACACAACTATGATTTAAAAAAAATAATTTTTGTTCAAAGGATAAACACCTGTTTTAATTCTTCATTTCTCGATTTTGACCATGCTAAAAATGACTTACAATTTTAGAAATAGCTTCCCTTGATTGTTTTCAATATAGTTGTTGTAATCAATAACTGATAAGCTATATATATATTTTGTTGGCTTACGTAATGGTCAAGTGATCATACTAAACTACTACATGCTTAATATCATGTTTCATCTAAATTGAACTATAGACAGTGAGGAAAATGTCTTGCATATCCAATGTATCATTTCATGTATAAAAATAATTAAACATATATAAGTGTATGACAGTTAAGTGAGATTATTTTAGTATTTAAGAAACATTATTTGATCATTTGAATTGAGCATTTTTTGCAAGTGATTGTTACATATTTCCGATAAAACACTCTTAATTGTAACGGCATTTTATTTGCTTTGAGTTTAAGTTTTTCCTTTTACTTTCCCATTCTTTTGTCAGAGTTTAATCCCACTTGAATTTTATGTTGAAAGGTAATATTTATTGTTTCTCTCATCTAATTAAGCCCTCATATGGTATTTATCTACATCCTCTGGCAGTTTTACCTCATATAATGCTAATATTGCACTAAAATAATGTATTTAATGAAATGTAACGTATGTAATAGTAATTAAAGGTGCCTAAATGTGTTAAACTTATACTGCTAGTCATTCAAGTTCAATTACAAGATAAAATTGATATGTAAGAATAAGAAAAGCTTGATGTATATACTACAGGATTTCCTATTATTTTAGGGTAACATATTAAACCCAAGTTTAGCAGGGTAACACCCCAACCCATAAAGAGGTGACATGCATTATTTTATGACTAATCTTATGTGGTTTTAGAAAATTATAGTGTATAAAACTCACCCTCAGATATTTTGGCAGTTCATGGTCTAGTGGAAGCACACCACTAAATAGTAGTTTATTTGAAAGTAAGTAACGTATATAACTGCAATATAATGGACTTATGTTGTATTGATGCGTACCAGCTGTTTGCTGCATTTAATTTAGTGATTTTAAGGTCATTAGCATGTTGATAAATAAGATTTAGGTATAGGTTTGTATTTGCACAAGAGGATTGGAAGCTGTTATTGGGTAACGTAGTTAACAAGGCTGTAACACGGTAACGCCCCAACTGCCAGAGGACTAGCATCTGTCATTTTACTTCATATATAGTGTAGTTTTAGGAAATCATAGTGTACAAAATTCCTCCTGGGTGGGGAGGGGGGTCTATAAGCAGCTCATGGTCTATTATATGTCATTGTTGGTGAATTGTTGACTTGATCTCTGTATGGAAGAAAGTACATGCCATGAAATGGTTATTAAAATATCGCAGGGATTTAGTAGTATGTTATGTTTATTGTTTTTTTCTGGACGTTTTAGGTTTTAAATATGATTTCACGTTGAAGCTGAATGAATTATAGTTAAAACGCGAGAAATGAAAAGAAATATCTGCGTCGACAGTTTAAAACAATAATGTATGGCATAATACTGCTTCCGTAGGGAAAAATGTCGATAGGTTACAGTCAACTTAATTCTAGTACTGTTTTAGATGTTTTGCACCAGGCATGTATGGCACTAGCTATTAAAATATGCAGCATTTGTGCGCAGGGCACTTCTTTACGTTCTGAGTTTTCGCAAGATTCCTGCAATCCTGTACCCTAGAAACATCACCACAGATGTTTTGGAATAGCATAGGTTCCTTAAGCTAAACGGTTTACCGAGCTTAGCTGACTGAATACATAACAAAATACATTTATAAACATCCACCATTTTTTTCTTCTCCATTTCTTTAACAATTCTCACGTTACTCATATCAAATATGTCGTCTGTCACTTCGTCGTATATCTTTTTTAAAAGATATTTCTTTGTAATTATATAAAGACAGATGGCTTTAAAGTATATATTATCAAATGTGCACAAAATATAGGGTGCACATGTTCAATGTGTGAACAATCATGATACAAAGTTTGAATATGAAGGAATGAAGACTGCGTGAGTTACAGATTGCACAAACCAGACACCGCATACCATTAGTATTTTAGCCTATAATATAAACCTAGAAATGAAATTTTCAACAATGTGGTATGTGCGATCAGCAAAGACTCAGACCAGCCTGCGCATACGCGCAGTCTGATCAGAGCCTTTGCTAGTCGCTTGAATATTTTATGACTGTTGAAATAATGACTCAACATCATTTGGAATTTCTAAGCTTAAAAGGAGACTGCACAGGCTCGTCTGAGTCTACACTTATCAAAATGCCACATTGATAGAAATCCCATGTCACGGCTCATATCTTTTAGAAGAAAAAACTGACTTTGTTGCATGTGAATCATAAAGGCGTATAACCAATTGCGCATTACCACAGTATGGTTATTGTCTTTTTTTAAATCTTAATGCGCCAATCGCAATAAAAGTCGTCTGCTTTCTCTTCTGCTGAAATATTTAAGAAGCCCCTTTGGCAAACAGTGTGGACCCAGATCAGACTGCTCCTATAGGAGCAGTCTGTTCTGTGTCCACGCTGCTTGCTTCGATACTTAATTCGTCAGTAATGTTAGGCAATTATTTGCAGCAGACGACTTCAGCAGACGACATTTTCAGATGCATTTTTTTCTTGGCGCTTTAAGGGTTATTTGCTGTCTGGAAACCTTGCATCATGCATAACCTTGATATTCTAGCTTGTCTCTGTAGATAAGCAGGACAGTTGGAGTCACACAGTGTCAGAAATCCTGATTACAGGTTTCCACACAACGAGGTACATTTATAACTTTTCTTCGATGCACACTAATCTCTCATCATATCTTTGTTTCAATCTTGACTCCAACAGAATAAAGTTTTTAATGGTAGTTGGTACCAGGTTTGTATTCATAAGCATATGTAATTTGTTTCCAGGAAATGTTCCCCTCAACGAATTCCTACAATATTCCTTCAGAGACTTTGGTCTGTATAAGTCACTTTTTATTTTGTCTAAGATCTTTTGCCTTATTTCTCTTTCCCTTGCTGACCTGTAGCCTCCTTGTAGCAGCTGAGTATATGATGAATGCACTATTTCATCACCTCTTATATCATAGCCACATTCAAGAAGTAGTATCGCCATTGATCCTTCATAGATGCTAAATCCAGAGTAACATAAGGCCCATTTTTGTACGGAATAGTTCTTTAAATCCCTCTCAATCGCAAGAGCCAGGACTGTAATCTGTTTTACCTTTTGCCTGTCAAAGAGCTGCAGGTGCTTTTCTGTGTGAGTCAGCACCATATTTTCCTTCTCAAAATTGGTAAGAATGGGGTTGAAGTACAAAACATCTAGAACAGCTCGAGGGCTTGAGCTGTGTTTCATTGCTAGGGCTAAAGGTGTGAGACCATCTGGTCCTTTGACCTCAACGTCACCACATATCTCAATCAATGCCCTCAAACCAATTCCGCGCTTGTACGTTACTGGATCAACGACAAGAGCTTTACATTCCTCCTTTCTTTCAGCCACGGGTTTCTTTAACCAAACCTTTTGCAATAAGACATTGGCTAGTTCTGGTTCCTGTAGTGACCTTATTATATCCAAAATGACACGAAATGGAGAACTAGTTTTATTGATGGACCCTTTTATTCCATGACTTTGTAGAATGTCTGCACACTCACTATGGCTGATGCTATATGCAATGTCAAAAATAGTGTAGTCTCTAACAGTATATGTACCAGAAGTCATGTTTGAATCAAGAATTGCTTCCAGTATCCTTGGTTGATTGTAAATGGTCGCTAAAAGTGTCCAAGGTTTATGTACGGATGCACTTTTTTGAGTTTTTAATTTCGGGTCATCTAGCTTCTTAATTAACATTGAGGCCAAATGTAAGGTATGCCCATTTTTAATAGCAAGTTTCAATATGTTTTCAGCTTCATTCACTGAAATCTGCCCTATAAAATGTTCGTTTACATGAGGCAATATAAGAGCTTTGAGATATTCAGAATCACTGGTCATTGCATCGATAACCCACGTAGTACGCAGTGTATTATGTTGTATAATGCTTTGTACTGTCTGTTTATCATTCATGATCATACATAGTTTGATTATTGATACGCTTGGGCTGTAAATTAAGTTTGGGTTTGTTTGGCTTCGCACTGCGTATATAAACCGATTGTTACAGTACGTTTTGATCTTTTCACGTCCTAATTCAATAATTGTTTTAATACATTGTCGCTGTTTGAAAAGTATCGCTAGATGCAGTGGCGATGCATTCAGTGAATGTATGGTTTCTCCAAGTGTCATATCTTTCTGTGGCAGAGTTAATAATATCTCCAGCACTGGGACACAACCAACCACTGCTGCAGCATGTATCAGTTGAACAGAGGTTGGACTTGGCCCAACAGTTTCCTCGTCCTCTTCAGGTATGTTATGGTGGTGGCGACATTTACCAGCCTCTACACTTGCCAAAATATGATCAAAAAGCTCTGTATCTATACCATCATGTGATACATACGTAAATAGCTCATGATCAATTTGGCAAGCACACTTTGTATCTGCATAGTCATGGATACTACCACAGGGAAATTCAAGACGTCTCGTTAAAAGAGTGGGAGATCTAATTAACGCAGTAGAGACTTCGCCAACAGCCTTTGGATCTTTTCTAATAATGAGGCAGAAAAGTCTGATCACTTTCTTTGTTTGCTGGTCTTCTGTGTTCGTATCCATTAAGAAATGTCTCTATCACAGTTGACCTGGAGATAAAGCAAATAGCTTTTTAATTTTGGCATGCACAGCTATACATTTAGATGACAATACATACATGTACACTATAACATCCATGTATCAACAAATGCTTTAATATCTTTGTGAAGAAGTATACAGAGATATGGTGCTATATGCAGAAAAGCCCTTTGTTACTTTGAACTGACAATCTCTTCAAAGTCTAGCACAGTGCCTTTCCTCAGCACTCATCCAGATAATTCCATTAAAATATATACAACTGAAACTGCATTATACTCTACATTATACTCTGCATTATACTCTGCATTACTCTGCCTAACATAGTGCTAGCCAAACAAACGTTTTGAGGTTGCCTCACTGGTGCAGTTTGTAGCACTTATGGGGGTTGCCATGCAAGGCGAAGTTGTCGAGGTCAGGAATTTTATACGAAGTATGTTTGGTTCCAGCAGAAAGTCATAGGTATATATATATACAACTGAAACTGCATTATCTTCTGCATTATACTCTACATTATACTCTGCATTACTCTGCCTAACATAGTGCTAGCCAAACAAACGTTTTGAGATTGCCTCACTGGTGCAGTTTGTAGAACCTATGGGCGTTGCCATGCAAGGCGAAGTTGTCATGGTCAGGATTTTCAGATGAAAAAAATGGTAAGTGAGTATGATCAAGAAATGTTTGGTTCTAGCAGATAGGTAAACCTAATACTTCACCAGAATTTTTGATAGACAAAAATAGATTCTTACCAGATCTTTCATATACTTTTAGCAATACTTAATTACATGTCTTTTTATAGCAGTAAAACAAGATGTTAACAATTAAGAAAGTTCTGTTGTCGCACAAGAACTAGAACTGGCAATAAGGTTATTTATGATATTTAGGTTACAAGTATAACGTAGAAACTTAAAACTTAAGCTAGGGACTTCAATGCGATTAGTTTGTCTACATATTGTTTTACCACTTTTTACACAACTTTACCTCATAATTTAATTAAAGATAAACAAATTATTCTATTTAAAGAAACTTCCAAAGAGAAGGCTCTCCTTACCTTGAGAATAACGACAGAAACGAACAGCGCAAAAATAGAATGCATGATCGTGTCAAAGTGTATGCGCTGACCTTTCTGTTGAACATTTCATACAATTGGGCACTAAGTTGTATAAACAAGTTACATGGATTCAAATGGGCACTATCTATGCTCCCCTGTTTCTTCTTGTTTTGTTTCAAGGTATGAGTAGGACTTTATGCCGTCTCTTTCTGGTGATAGGCAGGCTGATATTATTTTACGCTTTTAACGCTACATCCAGATATTGGGATGATATTTCAAACAAAAATAATATATATACTTCAGGACTTTGAAAACGCATCACCCAGATTAAATCTTTTATTTCACAAACCCTAAGCATGTCAGCGAGATAATTATTATTGCATATAATAGTCTGACCACCTTGTAGTGTGTCCTAAAATTCATGGTTGTAAATTTACTTTCAGGTATTGAAAAAGTATCCGTTTTAAGACAGGGGTGATCGATTTTGAAGGACACAAATTCAGCTGCAAGTAAACACACGTTAGTTTTGATTCCTGACTCATCAAATTTGCGTCCTTTGCTTCTTTCACGATTGCACATTCATCATTGAACGATTATAAATGAATTGACAATTCGGTATGCTCAAAAGTACACCCCTTTAAAAATACTGACATACCCCACCACCTTGATTACTATAGTCTAGTAATAAAATTCAACGTCTTTAGCCCTTCAAAGTTTCGATTTGTTTACGTCCGGTTTATTGGAAGAGGCTGAGGGCATACACAAATGACAGATTATGCATAAATTACGCTTGTATCACGTGTCTTTTGTATTGTGCAAGTGACGTTAACGTATTTTTAAGACGTTCTCGATCACATGACAGCAGATCTCCTGCCAAAATTTATATCAAAACGTCTTTCCCACACGACTGCCAGCGTATGTAGTCAATATCAGTAATGAAAGAGTGCAAATAGGTAACTTACGGAGTTGGTTTTTAAAAAGGAGCCATAAATTATTGTTCCAATATGACGTTTATTTTCGAAATATTGAAGTTATCAATTACTTTTAATAAACTCTTTTGGTGATATGGCATCATACACGCCAAAGTTTAAACATAAAAAAATCAAAAAGCTTCATTTAACTGAGCAGAAAGGTGCTGGGTGCTGTATGTACCCATGTGACGTCATCGGCAGCGTCGCGTGATACTGCAGCCAAATCAACAACTGATTTATACCAATTCTGGGTTGCACATTAAAACCTGCGAGTAACTTTTCAATAGCATATACGGTTTGCAAGAAAAACTAATTAATATGGTGATGCGTTTTCAAAGTCCTCTAGTATATTTTGAAGATACGGAAAGTCAAATACACCCAACAGAGCATCAACTTAATAAAGCCAATACCTCTGATACCAAAGCGTCGTTTTTGGATTTTGCATTTGTCTATTTTTATTTGTATTGTTTCTACCAAAAGTTACGATAAGCGTGACGATTTTGATTTTGAAATTGTCAATTTCCCAGTTTAGATGGTGTTGTTCCTCGCTCTACATTGTATAGTGTTTATATTTCTCAACTAATACGATTTGCTAGGGCGTCTAGTCATGTTACAATCTTCAACACTCGCAATAAAGTTTTAACTAAGAAACTTCTTAAACAATGCGCTATTAGCATCATAAACGTCGCTAAACTTAAAAACTGATACTTTGATTTGATATCTAAATTTCATGTTGGATTTAATCCCTCTTGTGCCAGGAACTCTCTCAGCCAGAATTTTATGGCGACTTAGTGTATAAACTAAAGAAAATTGTTGGCACTTATAATTTTAGCGCAGCATATTAAAATCATTGCTGAATTGGTTATAACATTAATGTAGTTTAACAGACTGCATGGTTGGTGGTCAATCCAATCACGGTTGGCAACAGTTACTGTGCTTTCCACTTTAATTGTACGCTGGCATGTCAGACCTCAAACTCTTTGAAGCTTCCTACTTAAAGAATTATCCTTAAAGTTAGTTAAGAGGGGTTGGGCCTGATGTTGCCTCTGTGATCAGGCCCACTGGGGTTTAATTGTAGGAATGCTTTTGCTCTGATATTCAGTTAAGTCCTGTTGAGTAATAGCTAATATTTGTTTTATAGTATTTTATATATTGGTATAAATGCACCAGGAGATGATTCCTATAGGCTAAGGATCATCAATGCAAACCAAACATTTATGTGTCATGATCAACATCAGTATTAAGGGTGAGGTTGGTATCGTTAAACATGTTTAAGCCATCCAGTTATTATTGGATTGACCGTTCCAAGGCGGTGCTTCTTTTGTGGATCCTTTTTGTTATTTGTGTCTTGTGTTTGTCTATGTAATACTGATATGTCTGTTCCTTGTAGCCGTATGGTTACCTGGTGGAAAGGGCTGACCTCATGGCTTTGTTGTGTGTGATAATTTATTGTGTTTTTGTCATTTTCCCATATGATGTCCCGGGTCAGGTGTGGTACCTGTTTGTATCTATTCCTGATCATTGCCTCCTTCCTTACTTGAGTATGAAAAACAAATAAATACATTATTTTATCAGAGGGAGTACTCTAAAGATAAGTACAGCTTTTATCATGTTTAGGGCAAAACTGTTCAAACAATTTCAATTTTGATTTATTATATCTTGCCTTTTATCACCTTCTTATACAGCAAAGGTACATGACCAATGAAATAATCCACGCGAGATTTCCTTCCAAGTGCTTCTTCTCCCCATTTAGGTCGCGGCCAAACCTCATGAATGTTTAGCAGATTGCTTCCCCATAGGCGCGTGTCATATATCGTGATTATTGAATGGCAAACAGCTGAATGTTGGGGTTTATTCAGGGTGATTATTACTTGACTTTTCGCTTACTGTAAAGGCGGCGCCTAATGAATGCGTAATTAGGACTAGTCAACCTTAGGCATAGGTAACAGCTGAAAAGGAGGCGTGGTTTTATTCAAAAGTAACTGTATCATCTTGTGCCACAACTTCAGTCATTATTTAGTCCTTTAAACGTCAGCAAAATAACTGCATCTGAAAATGTCTATTTAACATAAGCAGGGAGGCAAACATTGTGGACCCAAATCAGACTGCTCCTACAGGAGCAGTCTGATCTGGGTCCACACTGTTTATCTACGAGGCTTCAAGTAGTTTAGTGGGCGACAGAAAACATATATACAGGGTTTATAAATGTGAATTCAGCATGTATACAGTTAGGATTTTCATGAAATGCACGCACGTTTGCGCGGCTCAAAAAGCTTATTAACTTTTTACCAAATTATGAATAAAACCTGATTTCCCTTGTTTAGCAGATGAAATAGCCGAACCACACCCAGATATAAATATTAAAGTTGCCGCCTTTACAGTAAGCGAAAAGTCAAGTAATACAATGGAAATCAACTGACTGTACTGTGAATGACCCGTTGTTAACTTAGATTAATCAATACCCAGTGCCAGATGGAATGTGCGGATAGCAATTAGACGGACAGACGGACTCACACAGTGAATGACACAAATACGATTGACAACTGCCAAGCTCTCCTACCCGTGCAATACGCTGTAAACATCGGCTTAATTCGCCAAAAGTGACACTAGTGGTTTGATTGAAAGCGAGCCACACCTTAGTCGCACGCGCATATCAAGCCTCTTGTTTGCTCCATTGGCTGTCCGTGTTCACATTGGTTGTTCCGCTTTAATTTCCGTTTTACACTCCAAGAAAACCGTTAATACATATACATATTAAGTAAAAAAAACCTTTTTTCTCCTAAATTATAAAAAATATAAATATTTTTGATATTAATATAAGCAATGAATTTATTTTTAGGTATGTTAATCAATTCGTGAATACTTCGGATCTCTTGCACCTTCCTTCGGGCTTCACTTACTTTGGAAGAGACCTGAAGTATTCATGATTCCATGAACATTCGAATTTTATCTCTTAAATGAATTTAAAGTGAACATATGAGAATTAGCATAAGCGGCTAGTGAATGACCATACTGTGGAGGCCCATTTACTGTCCTGCCAGCCAAGAGTGACAGTGATGTCATGTTTTTTACAAAGTTATCAGGGACTTATAATAGATAGATCACTTGTGTAATAATCCTTTCCACAGGATAGGATTAATACACTAGTGATCCATCGATTCCCGTTAGCTTAAACGATGTGTACAAGTTAATGTTTTACGTCACGGTCACTCTTGGTTGGCACGACAGTAGGTACGTATACAACCCTCGCTTCTCACAAACACTAAAAAGGTAACAGTTCACACAACGAGGCGGTTACGCGAGTACACGTATGTGATAAATACACCAACCTATAACTACTATCGTGCCAGCCAAGAGTGACAGTAACCGTGAGTAACGTCGTGTTTTGTTTACAATTTCTAAGTAAAACACTAACGTGTACTCTTCACTTGAGCAAAGCGAATCGATGGATCACGTGTGTATTAATCCTATCCTGTGGATAGGATTAATACACTCGTGATCTATCGATTAGAAGTCCCGATAACTATGTAAACAAAACATGACGTAACTGTCACTCTTGGCTGGCAGGATAGTACTTACTTCCTTGTCTCGTAGCTATTGCGGTATTTTATCTAGTTTTAAGACAACTTATAGGCTATGGGCTACTAAGGGTTTTGCTCCCCCTGGGGGAATTTTATAGACTATGCTTTTCATAAAGCATATCATCTGACAAGCTTTTTCAAACATGTTAGCCCTCTGGCGGCTGGGGCGTTAGGGTATTACAGCGTGTTAATTACGTTACCTGTCATTTAAAAAAAATGTAATGAAGGCTGTTAAGGTAGTACTTGAACAGTTCAAATTGGCTAAATTGTCATGTAATTAACAAGAACAGTTAATTCCCTGCAGATATTGATGTTTGTCAATGTTATTTAGGCCCATTATGGTGTCATTTACGTTACATTTTCAACTACACCGTGTAAAATCATTAAAATTTTGTTAAATATTTTCATTTGATAATTTTTCAATTCATATTTAAGATTAATATAACATGTCTCTAAAAGACAATTAACTGACCATTTTAAAATTGCAAACAGCTGGCTTCTAACACAAAAATTCTAAGAGTTATAAGCTGTTGAATATGACGACCCTGAAGAAAACTTTATGTAAAGTAAGAATCTTTTCATTTAAAAATACCGCATGCAATCCTATCTGTATGCTTTTAAACACCATATATGAGTATTCTATTGATAAGCAATACTGAAAGGGGATATTAAACATTGTTTCTGGTGTAAAAAATCATTTTGATGTTTGATTGCCAATATGTTATGTATGTAACATTAACTTCAGTGCGTTCTATATATTGATTTATACCCTAAAAGATACACTTAATGGGCATTTAAATTAATTTCAAATTTTTTTGTGTGTTAAATAGATATTAAGATAATAATTTGTCTGAAATGGAATTTATCAGCTTATATTAAGAGACTATATCAAATTGTCAAAGCATATTAGCTTTTGTGAAATAATATATTTTTGAACTTTTTTAAAAAAAAATTTTTTTACCAACTTGGCAAAATGTATAGCTTTTAAACTTCATTAGCAAAGAATATTAGAGCTCTCAAGTGATAGCTGAATAAAACAAATATATTCCCATGTTTTATCAAAACTGTTAAAGTAACGTATATTACCATATTAAATATATCATAAGGTAATGTGTGTGTCCAAAATGATGTCAAAGACAGTATAAATCGAGTCTGAAATGGTAATAAAAGGTGGATTTAGATTTTGTAATACTTATCTGAAGACTTTTGGTACTAAGTTTAATTCAATTACTTATTTAACAGCAACCAAATAATTTTAGTGCAACCAGTTAACTGTTGTTCATATTATACGAACATAGTCAGTAACATGACACAGGCTAGTATTCCTCCTTGTATATGTATGCTAATCCACAGTTATAAAAACTACTTTTTGACTAAATGTTGTGTTGGAAGTGGCAGCATACAAAAGTTTGTGCTAACAATCCAGAAAGAATCAAGCATTTATAAGTTGGTACGATAAAATTTGATATGTGTTACATTAGATACTATGCATTTTAAGTGAATGTATTCAGAAACTGTTTAAAGAATTTGTCTCTAAATAAAAGCTGACATCTTATTTGCATATGCAGATGGTGACACATTTCTTTATTTTAGCTTTTAAATGGACTTTGTTATCTTCAGCATATCTTTCACTGTTTAATGAATGAAAATGTTAATGAAATCAACATAGTATTTCTGATCAGTTGCTCAAGCAATGTAAACTTTATATAAATAAGTAAATGATTTACAAAGAACAAACACTTCAATGAAAATGGGGAAAAAAGTGTTAATGATATGTTTTTGCAAGACAATGATCGCATTAATTTCATAAGGCTTTATCAGCCAGAATAAGGGCAGACGAAATTTGGCCAGCTGACATTCAAGTTAATGTAAGATAGATTTAACAATGTTATTTTAGCATGTGGGATAGAAAAGTAAACATATAAAACAGTGCTGAGATCTTACTTAGTTTTATAAATTAATGTCAAAACAACTGATGCTAAATTCCCCTATACTGAATGTGGCATGACCAAATTATTGCAGGAATTCTCAATAGCAAAGTTTTATATGAATATTGAATTAATAGAATGAGTTGTAAACACACCAGAGATTGGAAAAAGGACACATACAAAAAAATCAACTGTTCTGACAAAAATAGTATTGAGAAGCCATCCTAGTCACTATCAACAGTGTTACCATGATAAACTTACATGCAATGTTAACAAAGTATACATGATTTTGTCGATAAGTATTTATATATTTCTGATTTCCATGGGTCTTTTTCCTCAATTATCTCCAAAAGAAATCATATTTTTTTCACAATGAAAAATATATCATTAATATCAGATATATTGCAGTGTATTTATTGTTGTATGTGTTACATGTGTGTATGATATAGTATACCAAATATTGAAACCTTATCTCAGATTTGTTCTTAGACACTAGCAAAAGTATGCAAATTATTGCATTTAGATGGAACCAATAATTGCTGATCTTATTTAATGTAATATATAAAGTGCTCAAATGAAGATTTGACCAGCATGTGAGATTTTGGTCTTATCACATATTGGCAAAAGCCAGCATTTATCGTCTATGCTGACGCGGAGCCAGCTGTCTTAATTCTGGTCTACATCTATACTTAGTGTATACAGGCAGCAAAGGCTCTGGTGAGTCTACACATTTACACAGGCTAACATGTGCTTCATTTCTTGAAACTGTGACAGGTACATGTATTAAAATCAAATGTGCTTGCTCATTTGATTTATTCTATGCGTTTCTAGTTACTATCTATTTAGCTTGATTTCAATTATGCAAATGATTAGAAGGATGTAATTTTGTAACCATGACCATATTTATCAGTTGGCAGGCGAAATATGAATAAAATAAAATTTCACTTAAATTTCAATATAAGTATAATTGACAGAAATAAGTCAAAGCAAAATAACAAATGAATGTATTTAAGTCCATTCAATTAGTCATGTCTACAGTACAATTCTAACAATGCAAGGTAGCTTTTCTATGTATTGTCCCTTTTAAATTTAATATATCAGTAACAACGAACCTTTAGAACAAAACTTATGCTGTCATGTTTCATTACTTTACAAAATTGTATAACCAGATGAAACAGATGACAAGTGTTATATTCTCCTAAAATATTTGTGTTATGCATGTTACCAAGATAAAGTGTATACTGGACATGCTTTAGATATAGAGGGATTCATTACCATAGGGGATATAACTATAAGTTTGACATGGCCGGTGCCATATATGGGTCAGAAACAACTATGATTTAAAAAAAACTTAATTTTTGTCCAAAGGATAAACACCTGTTTTAATTCTTCATTTCTCGATTTTGACCATGCTTAAAATGACTTACAATTTTAGAAATTGTAAGGTAGCTTCCCTTGATCGTTATTAATATAGTTGTTGTAATCAATAACTAATAAGCTATATATGTATTTTGTTGGCTTACATAATGGGCAAGTGATCATACTAGACTACTACATGCTTAATATCATGTTTCATCTAAATTGAACTATAGACAGTGAGGAAAAGGTCTTGCATATCCAATGTATCATTTCATGTATAAAAATAATTAAACATATATAAGTGTATGACAGTTAAGTGATATTATTTTAGCATTTAAGAAACATTATTTGATCATTTGAATTAAGCATTTTCTGCAAGTGATTGTTACATATTTTCGATAAAACACTTTTAATTGTAACGGCATTTTATTTGCTTTGAGTTTAATTTTTTTCTTTTCTTTCCCATTCTTTTGTCAGAGTTTAATTCCACTTGAATTTTATGTTAAAAGGGTAATATTTATTGTTTCTCTCATCTAATTAAGCCCTCATACGGTATTATCTACATCCTCTAGCAGTTTTACCTCATAAAATGCTAATACTGCACTAAAATAATGTATTTAATGAAATGTAACGTATGTAACAGTAATAAAAGGTGCCTAAATGTGTTAAACTTATACTGTTAGTCATTCAATTTCAATAATAAGATATTGATATGTAAGAATAAGAAAAGCTTGATGTATAAACTACAGGATTTCCGATTATTTTAGGGTAACATATTAAACCCCTGTTTTGCAGGGTAACACCCCAACCCATAAAGAGGTAACATGCATTACTTTATGACTTATCTTATGTGGTTTTAGAAAATTATAGTGTATAAAACTCACCCTCAGATATATTTTGGCAGTTCATGGTCTAGTGGAAGCACAACACGAAATAGTAGTTTATTTGAAAGTAAGTAACGTATATAACTGCAATATAATGGACTTAGTTGTATTGATGCGTACCAGCTGTTTGCTGCATTTAATTTAGTGATTTTAAGGTTATTAGCATGTTGATAAATAAGATTTAGGTATAGGTTTGTATTTGCACAAGAGGATTGGAAGCTGTTATTGGGTAACGTCTTTAACAAGGCTGTAACAGGGTAACGCCCCAACTGCCAGAAGGCTCATATGTGTCATCTTACTTCATATATAGTGCAGTTTTAGAAAATCATAGTGTACAAAATTCCTCCTGGGTGGGGAGGGGGTCTATAAGCAGCTCACGGTCTATTATAGTCATTGTTGGTGAATTGTTGACTTGATCTCTGTATGGAGGAAAGTACATGCCATGAAATGGTTATTCAAATATTGCAGGGACTAAGTAGTATGCTATGTTTATTGTTTTTTTCTGGGCGTTTTAGGTTTTAAATATGATTTCACGTTGAAGCTGAATGAATGATAGTTAAAACGCGAGAAATGAAAAGAAATATATGCGTCGACAGTTTAAAAAAATAATGTATGGCATAATACTGCTTCCGTAGAGAAAAATGTTGATAGGTTACAGTCAACTTAATTCTAGTACTGTTTTAGATGTTTTGCACCAGGCATGTATGGCACTAGCTATTAAAATATTCAGCTTTTGGGCGCAGGGCACTTCTTCACGTTCTGAGTTTTCGCGAGATTTCTGCAATCCTGTACCCTAGAAACATCACCACAGATGTTTTGGAATAGCATAGGTTCCTTAAGCTAAACGGTTTACTGAGCTTAGCTGACTGAATACATAACAAGATACATTTATAAACATCAACCATTTTTCTTCTCAATTTCTTTAACAATTCTCACGTCACTCATATCAAATATGTCTTCTGTCACTTCGTCGTATATCTTTTTTAAAAGATATTTCTTTGTAATAATATAAAGACAGATGGCTTTAAAGTATATATTATCAAAGGTGCACAAAATATAGGGTGCACATGTTCAATGTGTGAGCAATCATGATACAAAGTATGAATATGAAGGAATGAAGACTGCGTGAGTTACAGATTGCACAAGCCAGACACCGCATACCATTAGTATTTTAGCCTATAATATGAGCGGAGACCTGAAATTTTCAACAATGTGGTATGTGCGATCAGCAAAGGCTCAGACCAGCCTGCGCATACGCGCAGTCTGATCAGAGCCTTTGCTAGTCGCTTGAATATTTTATGGCTGTTGAGATAATGACTCAACATCATTTGGAATTTCTAAGCTTAAAAGGAGACTGCACAGGCTCGTCTGAGTCTACATTTATCAAAATGCCACATTGATGGAAATCCCATGTCACGGCTCATATCTTTTAGAAGAAAAAACTGACTTTGTTGCATGTGAATCACAAAGGCGTTTAACCAATTGCGCATTACCACAGTATGGTTATTGTCTTTTTTTAACCCTTAATGCGCCAATCGCAATAAAAGTCGTCTGCTTTCTCTTCTGCTGAAATGTTTAAGAAGCCCCTTTGGCAAACAGTGTGGACCCAGATCAGACTGCTCCTGTAGGAGCAGTCTGTTCTGTGTCCACGCTGCTTGCTTCGATACTTAATTCGTCAGTAATGCTAGACAATTATTTGCAGCAGACGACTTCAGCAGACGACATTTTCAGATGCATTTTTTTCTTGGCGCTTTAAGGATTATTTGCTGTCTGTAAACCTTGCACCATGCATAACCTTTATGCTCTAGCTAATCTCTGTAGCTAAGCAGGCCAGTCAGAGTCACACAGTGTCAGAAATCCTGATTACAGATTTCCACACAACGAGGTACATTTATAACGTTTCTTCGATGCACACTATAGCTGATCTCTCATCATATCTTTGTTTCAATCTTGACTCCAACAGAATAAAGTTTTTAATGGTAGTTGGTATCAAGTTTGTATTCACAAGCAAATGTAATTTGATTCCATGAAATGCTCTTCTCAATGAATTCCTGCAATATTCCATCAGAGACTTTGGTCTGTATAATTCACTTTCTATTTTGTGTAAAATCTTTTGCCTTATTTCTCTTTCCCTTGCCGACCTGTAG
This sequence comes from Loripinus fragilis, assembly GCA_964019695.1. NCBI lineage: Eukaryota > Metazoa > Mollusca > Bivalvia > Lucinida > Lucinidae > Loripinus > Loripinus fragilis. The sequence continues at coordinate 91,685,384 of OZ026517.1, forward strand.
CCTCCTTGTAGCAGCTGAGTATATGATGAATGCACTATTTCATCACCTCTGATATCATAGCCACATTTAAGAAGTAGTGTCGCCATTGATCCTTCATAGATGCTAAATCCAGAGTATTTTAAAGCCATTTTTTGTATTGAAAAGTTCTTTAAATCCCTCTCAATTGCAAGAGCCAGGACTGTAATCTGTTTTACCCTTTCCCTGTCAAAGAGCTGCAGGTGCTTTTCTCTGTGAGTCCAGACAATATTTTCTTTCTCAAAATCGGTAAGAAGTGGGTTGAAGTACAAGATATCTAGAATAGCTCGAGGGTTTGAGTCGTGTTTCATCGCTAGTGCTAAAGGTGTGAGACCATCTGGCCCTTTGACCTCAACGTCACCACATATCTCTATCAGTGGCCTTAAACCAATTCCGCGCTTGTACGTTACTGGATCAACAACAAGAGCTTTACATTCCTCCTTTCTCTCAGCCACAGGTTTCTTCAACCAAACCTTTCGCAGTAGGACATCAGCTTGTTCTGGTACGTGCAGTAACCTTATTATATCCAAGATGACAAGAAATGGAGAAATATTTTTAATGCTTGACCCTTTTATTCCATGATTTTGGATAATATCTGCACACTCACTGTGGTCGATGCTGTTAGCAATGTCAGCAATAATGTGGTCTCTAACAGTATATGCACCAGTAATCAAGTTTGAATTAAGAAATATTTCAAGTATCCTTGGTTGATTGTAAATGGTAGCTAAAAGTGCCCAAGGTAATAATGCATATTTTTTCGTTTTCAATTCCTGGTCCTTCAGCCTGTTAATTAACAATGACGCTATATGTAAGGTATCTCCATTTTTAATAACAAGTTTCAATATATTTTCAGCTTCATGTATCGTGATCTGCGCTATAAACTGTTCATTTACGCTGGGCAATATAAAAGCCTTGAGACATTCAGATTCACTGGTCATTGCATCAATAACCCACGTAGCACGCAGTGATGTATGCTGTACGATGTATTGTGCAGTCTGGTAATCATTCATGATCATACACAGTTTGATTATTGACAAGCGAGGGTTGTTAATTAAGTTGGGTATTGTTTGACTTTGTACTGCGTATATAAACCCATTGTTACAGTACGTTTCAAATTTCTCATGTCCTGATTCAATAATTGTTTTAATACTTTGTCGCTGTTTGAAAAGTATCGCCAGATGCAGTGGTGTTGCATTCAGTGAATTTATGGTTTCTCCAAATGTCTGGGCTTTCTGTGGCAGAGTTAATAATATCTCCAGCACTGGGACACAACCAACCACAGCTGCAGCATGTATCAGTTGCACAGAGGCTGGACTTGGCCCAACCATTTCCTCGTCCTCTTCAGGTAGTCTATGGTGGTGGCAACATGTACCAGTCTCTAGACTTGCCAAAATATGATCAAACAGCTCTGCATCTATACCATCATGTGATACATACGTAAATAGTTCATGATCAATCTGGCAAGCACACTGTGTATCTGCATGGTAATAGATACTACCACAGAAAAATTCAAGACGTCTCGTTAACAGAGTGGGAGATTTAGTTAAAGCAGTAGCGACTTCGTCAACAGCCTTTGGATCTTTTCGTATGATAAGACAGAAAAGCCTGATAACTTCCTTTTTTTGCTCGTCTTCTATGTTCGTATCCATTAAGAACTGTCTATATCACAGTTGACCTGGAGATAAAGCAAAATGGATAACTTTTCAATTTTGGCATGCACAGCTATACATTAAGATGACAATACATAATTGTTCACTAGAGAGATATGATGTTTACCCCTTTTTTGCTTTGAACTGACAACCTCATCAAATCCTAGCACAGTGTCTTCCGTCACCGCCCATCCAGACAATTCCATTAAAATATACTTTAGGACTTTGGAAACGCATCACTCAGATTAATTCCTTGATTTCACAAACCCTGAGAATATCAGCGAGATAATTGTTATTGCATATAATAGTTTTACCAACTTGTAGTGTGTCCTAGAAAACTCATGGTTGTAAATTTACTTGAAGGCATTGAAACAGCACCCGTTTTAAGACAAGCGTGGTCGATTTTGAAGGACACCAATTCACCTGCAAGTTAACATGCGTTAGTTTTGGTTCCCGCCTCAACAGATGTGTGTCCTGGGCTTCTTTCACGATTGTATATTCATCATTGAACGATTCGAAACGAATTGACAGTTTGGTATACTTAAATTTTACACCCCTTTAAAGTTACAGACAACCCCCATCCACTCTGATTACTGTAGTCTAGTAATAAAAATCAACATCTTGGGCCTTTCAAAGTTCAGATGTTTTAGCGTCTAGTTTTGTTGGAAGAGGCTAAGGACGTACACAAATGTCAGATTATGCATCAATTACACTTGTATCACGTTTCTTGTGTATTGTGCAAGTGACGTTTCTGTAATTTTTAAGACGTTCTCGATCACATGACAGCATATCTCCTGCCATGGTTTACATCAAAACGTCTTCCCAACATGTTTGTCAGTGTATGTAGTCAATATCAGTACTTTTAAAGCGTGCCTAAATGTACTTTATGTATATGTTTTTAAAAAGGAGCTGTAAATTGATGTTCAAATTTGACTTTTATTTTCGAAATATTGAAGTTATCAATTACTTTTAATTGCAAAAAGTCTATAAACTCTGTTGCTGATATGGTATCATACACACTAGATTTTAACACAGAACTAATCAAAAAGCATCAATTGACTGTGGAGAAAGGTGCTGGATGCTGTATTTACCCATTTGAAGTCATAAGCAGCGTCGTGTGATAGTGCAGTCAAATCAACGACTGATTCTTACACATTCTATAATGCAAATTAAAACCTGCGAGTAAAGTTCCAATCGCATATACGGTTTGCAAGAACAGTGCAAAAATATAGTGATGCATTTTCAAAGTCCTCTAGTATATATACAACTGAAACTCCTTATCCTCTGCATTATACTCTGCATTACTCTGCCTAAAATAGTGCTAGCCAAACAAACGTTGATGCAGTTTGTAGCACCTACGGGTGTTGCCATGCGAGGCGTAGTTGTCATGGTCAGGATTTTCATACCAAAAGAAAAAATCGTAAGTAGTGTGATCAGGAAATGTTTGGTTCAAGCAGATAGTCAAAAACAATGATGTAGTTTTTTAAAGATTGTATTATGTTTGACACTTTAAAACGTGAACTTGTTGGCACTAATAAAGTAAATGAGTATGACCAGAAAATACCACAACCACAAACTGCAGACCAACCCAAGGTATCGTGAGAAAGAGATACAAAAGTCTAACAGCCACACGACAGCAAGAAGACAATTAAAGTAAAAAGACACTTATGCTTATAAATTGCAGGCTTCCTTGAGTGAGAAGGCTGTTGTAGATGGGCATGGTAGTCATACAGCCCTTTAGTTAGGTGTCAAAACTAAAGAAAATCAAGACAAGTTTCCTACAATATGCTGGTAACCTAAACTCAATAAAAACCTTATTGCCAATTCTTGTTCTTGTACGACAACAGAATTTTCTTAATTTTAAAACACTTGTCTTACTGCTATACAAAGACATGTAATTCAATAATGTTGAAAGTATATGAAAGATCTGGTAAGAATCTATTTTGGTCTATTAAAATGCTAGTGAAGTATTAGATAAACTTAAAGCTAGGGACTCCAATGCAACCAGATTGTCTACACATGGTTTTTCCACTCTTTACACAACTTTAACTCATAATTAATTTAAAGTTAAACTAATTGTTCTATCAAAAGAACCTCCCAAAGAGAAGGCTCTCCTTATCTTGAGAATAATGACAGAAACGAATTTTTACTTAGAACAAAAAAAAGAATGCATGGTCGTGTCAGAGTGTATGTGCGGGCCTTTCTATTGAACAGCATTTTATATGATTATGCATTAAATTGTATAAACAAGTTGTATGAATTCCAATGGGCACTACTTATGCTCCCCTGGTTGTGGATTTATTCTTGTTTTGTAACAAGGTATGAGTAGGGCTTTCTGATGATAAGCAGGCTGATATTATTTATGCTTTTAACGCTACATCCAGATGTTTGGATGATATTTCAAACATAAATAATACATATTTTGAAAATGCTGTAAGTCAAATATACCCGACAGAGCTTCAACTTAATAAAGCCAATACCTCTGATACCTAAGCGTCGTTTTTGGTTTTGCATTTGTCTATTTCTATTGATATTGTTTCTACCAAAAGTTACGATTAAGCATGACAATTTTGATTTTGAAATTGTCAATTTCCCATCTTTAGATGGCGTTGTTCCTCGCTTTACACCCTATAGTGTTTATATTTCTCAACTCGTGACATTTGCTAGGGCGTCTAGTCATGTTACAGACTTCAACACTCGCAATGAAGTTTTAACTCAGAAACTTCTTAAACAAGGCACTATCAGCATCATAAATTTCGCAAAACTTTTATAAATTATATCCCTGATACTATGATTTGATATCTAAATTCCATGTTGGATTTAAATCTCTTTTATGCCAGGTACTTTCGAAGCCAGAATTATAGTGTATAAACTAAAGAAAATGGTTGGCACTTATAATTTTAGCGCAGCTTATTAAAATCATTTCTAAATTGTTTATAACATTAATGTATTGCACAGACTGCATGCTTGGTGGTCAACCCAATCATTGTTCTGACTCAAAGAATTATCTATAGATACGAGGGTTTAGGCCTGATGTTGCCTCTGTTGTCAGGCCCACTGGGGTTTAACTGTTGGATTGCTTTTGCTCCAGTATTCAGTTATATATCATATTGAGTCCTAGCTTATCTTTGTTTTATCGCTTTTTTATATCTTGGTTTAAATGTACTAAGAGATGATTCATCTATTTGTTAATTAACGATTTTTAATGCAAATCAAACATATATGTATCATCACAGTATAAGAATCAAATCAATGTAACCCACTGGGATGAGAAAAAAACTGGCCCGGGGTTATAAAACTTTTTCCATGCTCAACTCTGCTGAGCACAAAATTTATCATGCTCAAAAATTTTAGCCCGCAGTGCTAAGTTTTTCTGTATTTTTTAAGCATGATGTTGTCGATACCAAATCTTTAAAATATTGTTGTTATTGGTAATATCGATTTGCATATTTTTCATATTCAATTACGATTTTGTTATTTTCGGCAATTTTCTACGGTTTTAAATTCTCCCAGCAGCCTTGTCTACGTTTCGCATACCTGTTGCTAGACTATGATAAAACAGATAAGTATGCAAAATTGATCTAAATAAAGGAGTTTAAGAGGTATAAGCATTTTCACTAACTGACCTCGTTAGGCCGGACTGATTTTCAGCAAAGCCTCATGCATAAAAAAATGGCGGTTACACATGCCAGTTGTTAGACAATGTAGACATGCATACATATGCAAAATGTTATCAAAATAATCATGTGGTTTCACTAACTGCTAATGGTCAGACAGACGCACTAACACAGTGAATAGTGCACATCTCTGGGTCGTGCAATTCAATTGTTTGTTTTAATGGTTATACGATAAGGATACAGTAAAAGTTTTGTTTCTCTTTAATTGCACAACAGTGCATTAGACTGAATGACGACTCTGCTCTTAAAGGCCTACATGTATGTCTATTAGAGGTTATTAGCGAATTAAATGACAAGGGACAGACTAAATTGATTTCAATATCTCGCTGGATTAAAGCGGCCTCAAGAATAGATTTCCCTGTACAAAACAACATTTCTTTCACATCTTTTATCAGAAAATACCTAAACCTTTCATGGGACCACTTTATTGCCCCTGTGCGGAGGTCATAATCCCCTCATTATGATTAGCGTTTGATCTGCATGGAATACCCCTCAGGCAATGTTATTACTTTTATGGTTTAAAACATTTCAAGGAGACTGCGTCCCAACCTTGAATATTCTTCTTTTTGGCGATATGAGTATAAATAGCCGCACAAATTGAACCATTTTTGAAGCTGTCCAGAAGTTTATTACCCACTCTAAAAGATTTGAGAATTAAATACATGTATTGAAATATCGTTGTACTCTAATCTGATACCGTGGAATATACTCTACCTCGTTCTTTCCTCTCTTTAACACTCACACACACACCTGAATATAAAACAAATTTAATCACACTTAACAAATTATGAAACATCACTTATAAATCAATTGCTATTCACATATTGTATTGTTAGATGACTTATTCAGGAAACAGATTTAAACAAGTCTGGGACTTATTTCTGTATCCATTTCAAATGTAATGTCTTGTGTATATAAATTGTTTGTATCATGATGTACTTATATTTAAATAAAATACTGTTTACACTATTAAACTCTAATCGATGGTATTGTGCCTTGTAGGGTAAAGTCAGGTAACTGCGCACATCAGGTAAAATCAGACTTACATTTACAAACAGTGGAAATCCAGAATATACCGCTCCTTATAAGCCGCCTCATCAGGATTTTCACTGTTTGATAACTTAATTTTTGATTCTTATACATTAATTAAAATATGAAACAAACAAGGTCGCTGTTCGAATTTACCTGATGTCCGAAGTTACATGACTTTACCCTACTTGTCTGTTGGTGGTCCATAATTGGTTTTCTTTAGCTGTCGTCTTCAGTAAGATTTAACTTTTTTCAATGCTCAACTCAACTGAGCACGAAATTTCAAATGCTCCTAAACACTAAAATACCGACAACTAAAAAAGTTTATTGCTTTAAGTCTCTCAGATGTTGTATTTATCATGCAGATTAATGTTAAAATGCCATTATTTTTGAGCAAGAACAATTTCGTGCTCAGCTGAGTTGGGAATAGAAAATTTTATAACCCCCGGGCCAGTTGTTTTATTTTCATCCCAGTGGGTTACTTTGATTTGATCCTTATACTGTGATAATACATAACATATGTTACTGTCATGCCAGCCAAGAGTGACAGTGACGTCATGTTTTGTTTACATAGTTATCAGGGACTTAGAATCGATAGATCACTTGTGTTTTAATCCTATCCACAGGATAGGATTAATTCACAAGTGATCTATCGATTCGCGTTAGCTCAAGTGAAGTGTTGACGTTAGTGTTTTACTTAGCAATTGTAAACAAGGTATTACGTCACTGTCACTCTTGGTTGGCACGACAGTAGGAAGCCTCCATCTGTTCGTGTTTTAATAACAACAGATATATTTATACATTTATAATACATTTTCAAAATAAACCTTAAAATGTATTTTAAGATTTTTGCAACCGTTCATAGCCTCATGAATGACAAAAATACGATTGACAACTGCCAAGCTCACCTGCCCGTGCAATAGGCTTTGAACATTGAATTCATTCGCCGAAAGAGACATTGGTGGTTTGATTTAAAGCCAGCCACAGCTGAGTCGCACGCGCAAAACAAGCCTCTTGTTTGCTCCATTGGCATTGGCTGTTGCGCTTAAAATTCTGTTTTACACTCCAAGAAAACCGTTAATACGAATACATATTAAGTAAACAAAAATCCTGTTTTCCCTAAATTATAAATCATTTATATATTTTAGATATTTATAATAAAATGAAAAAATAAGCGATAATTCACTTTTTGGTCTGTTCATGGAATCATGAATACTTTTGGTCTCTTGCAAAGTTGACGTAAAGCCCTCATTCGGGCTTCACTTACTTTGCAAGAGACCTGAAGTAGGGATTCGTGCTTCCATGAACATTCCAAAAAATCGAAGTTATTTCTTAAATGCATTTAAAGTGAACGTATTAGGGTAAGCATAAGCGGCTAGTGAATGCCGATACAGTACTGTGTAGGCCCATTTACTGTCCAGCCAGCCAAGAGCGACAGTGACGTCATGGTTTGTTTACAAAGTTATAAGGGACTTATAATCGCTAGATCACTTGTGTAATAATCCTATCCGCAAATACACAAGTGATCTATCGATTCGCGATAGCACAAGTGATGTGTACAAGTCAATGTTTTACATAACAATTGTAAACAAAACATACGTCACTGTCACTCTTGGTTGGCACGACAGTAGGTAAAACCCTCGCTTCTCACAAACACTAAAAAGTGAACAGTTTACACAATGAGGCGGTTACGCGAGTACATGTTTGTGGTACATGTAAATACACCCTACCTATAACTACCCTTACATGTACTTCCTTGTCTTATAGCTATTGCGGTATTTTATCTAGTTTTAAGACAAAGTCTTATAATGTCATTGTTGGTGAAAAGTTGACTTGATCTCTGTATGGAAATAAAAGCACCGCAAGCACTGCATAATACCCCGCCACTGCTGGGTGCACCAAAAGTTATTTTGTGAGATATATAATGCCTAAATAGCAACAGAACTGAGATAGACAGTGATATGACGTCCTTAGTCACAATATGTAACCTTTGATGGTCAACATATCTGTGAAGTTTCATTCAGATATTTCATATAGTAAAGGAACTACAGGTCAAAAACATTTTCCAGATTAATCAAGGGCGGATAACTCATGAACTGGAAAGGTAAGAGTGACCGTCCTTCGTTGTAATATGTAACCTTTGCTGTTCAACATATCTGTGAAGTTTCATTCAGATATCATAAACAGTAAAAGAATAACAGGCCAGAAACCATTTTTTAAGGGAGAAAGGGCAGTAACTCCATCGAAAATGGTCGGATTTTGCCCATTAACAATCCTATACCACTCATCCCCAATAACAATATGTATGCAAAATTTGAAAAAATTCTAAATACTCAAGTTATCGATCGGAAACAGTGAGCACAGACGGATGAAATGATCTACAGGTCAAAAAACAATTCTCAGATCAATCAAGGAAGGATAACTCACAATCTGAAAAGGTAAGAGTGACGATTTTTACCCACAATATGTTACCTTTGATGGTCAACATATCTGTGAAGTTTCATTCATATACTCCATATAGTAAATGAACTACGGTCAAAAACCATTTTTCAGATCAATCAAGGGCGGATAACTCATGAACTAGAAAGGTAAGGGTGACGGTCCTTACTAAAAATATGTAACCTTTGATGTTCAACATATCTGTGAAGTTTCATTCAGATATTCCATATAGTAAAAGAAACTACAGGCCAAAATCCAATTCTCAGATCAATCAAGGGTGGATAACTCACAATCTGGAAAGGTAAGAGTGACGATCCTTAGTCACAATATGTAACCTTTGATGATCAACATATCTGTGAAGTTTCATTCAGATATTCCATATAGTAAATGAACTAGAGGTCAAAAACCTTTTTTCAGATCAATCAAGGGCAGATAACTCATGAACTGGAAAGGTAAGAGTGATGGTTCTTTGTCACAGTATGTTACCTTTGATATGAAACATATCTGTAAAGTTTCATTTAAATATTCCACATAGTAAAGGAACTACGGGTTAAAACATTTTTTAATTCAATCAAGGGTGGATAACTCACAAACGGGAAAGGTAAGGGTGACGGTTCTTAGTCACAATATGTTACCTTTGATGTGAAACATATCTGTGAAGTTATATTCAGATATTCCATATAGTAAAAGAACAATAGGTCAAAAACCTTTTTTCAGACCTATCAAGGGCGGATAACTCACAAACTGGGAAGGTCAGAGTGACGGTCCTTAGTCACAATATGTAACCTTTGATGTGCAACATATCTGTGAAGTTTCATTCAGATATCATGAACAGTAAAGGAATAACAGGCCAGAAACCATTTTTCCAATACGAAAAAGGGCAGTAACTTCGTTAAAAATGAACGGATTTTGCCCATTAACAATCCCATACCACTCATCGCTGATAACAATATGTATGCAAAATTTGAAAAAATTCAGTGAATAAATACTCAAGCTATCGATCGGAAATGGTGAGCACGTAAGGACGGACGGAAGACACCGAAAGGTATAACATAATACCCCGACACTAAAGTGTGGCAGGGTATAAAAAGTACATGCCATGAAATGGTTATTCATCTTTCGCAGATATTAAATAGTACGTTATGTTTATCCTTTATTTTTTGCACTTTTTCATTATAGGTTTTATAATTTCACGTTGAAACTGAAAGAATGATATAACAGTTAAACGCGAGAAATGAAAAGAAATATCTGCGTCAACGGTTTTAAAAAGTAATGTATGGCATAATACCGTTTCCGTAGGGAAGAGTTATTGAGATTTGTAGGTTCCGGTCATTGAAACTTATATTTGTAGGCTACAGTCAACTGAATTCTACTACTGTTTTAGATTTTTGCACCAGGCATGTAGGACACTAGATATTAAAATTTGTAGCATTTGGGCGCAGGGCATTTTTTTCGTTTTGACTCGAGTTTTCGCGGGATTCCAGCAATCCTATACTCTAGAAGCATCCCTACAGATGTTTTGGAATAGCATAGGTTTCTGAAACTAAAGGCTTTACTGAGCTCAGCTGACCGAAGACATAACAAGGTACATTTATAAACATCCACCATTTATTTCTTCTCAATTTCTTTAATAATTCACACGTTACTCATATCAAATATATCTTCTGTCACTTCTTCTTATATCTTTTTTAAAAGATATTTCTTTGTAATAACATAAAGACTGATGGCTTTAAAGTATATATTACCAAATGTGCACAAAATATAGGATGCACATCTTCAATGTTTGAACAATCATAATACAAAGTATGAATCTGAAGGAATGAAAACTGTGTGAGTTACAGATTACACGAACCAGACACCCCAAAGCGTTAGTATGTTAGTCTATATCTTTTAGAAGAAAAAACACTGACTTTGTTGCATGTGAAGCACAAAGGCGTTGACCAATTGCGCATTGTCGCAGTATGGTCTATTTCTTGCACACTGGATAGGGACATCTGAGATTTTACCCTGGGTTAGAAAGTCTTATCTTACTCATGCTATCTTACTCAGGCTGTTACGTGAGGGCTAAATACATTTGTTGTATTGGAACTCACGCACATGGTCGTCAAGTGACGTCATTGTTATGTCAAAGTGACGTCATCATAACATGTCGCAACTCGGCGTATTTAGGAACTTCTCGGAGCCCTTTCTTATGGTGAGCAAGAAAAAGAATCCATTATTTGGATGAGAGTAGGACAGAAAAATCCGTCCCTCGGGATCACCACTTGTCATCACTCGGCAAGCCTCATAATTTAAAATGGTGATCCTCGGGACGGATTTTCCTATCCTACCCTCACACTCATGATAGATTCTTATAGACTTTGTTATTTGCTGTCTGGAAAGTATAGTTGTAAACCTTTCACCATGCATAACCTTTATGTTCTAGCTTGTCTCTGTAGCTAAGCAGGCCAGTTGGAGTCATACAGTGTCAGAAATCCTGATTACAGGTTTCCACACAACGAGGTACATTTATAACGTTTCTTCGATGCACACTATAGCAGATCTCTCATCATATCTTTGTTTCAATCTTGACTCCAACAGAATAAAGTTTTTAATGGTAGTTGGTATCAAGTTTGTATTCACAAGCAAATGTAATTTGATTCCATGAAATGCTCTTCTCAATGAATTCCTGCAATATTCCTTCAGAGACTTTGGTCTGTATAATTCACTTTCTATTTTGTGTAAAATCTTTTGCCTTATTTCTCTTTCCCTTGCCGACCTGTAGCCTCCTTGTAGCAGCTGAGTATATGATGACTGCACTATTTCATCACCTCTGATATCATAGCCACATTTAAGAAGTAGTGTCGCCATTGATCCTTCATAGATGCTAAATCCAGAGTATTTTAAAGCCATTTTTTGTATTGAAAAGTTCTTTAAATCCCTCTCAATTGCAAGAGCCAGGACTGTATTCTGTTTTACCCTTTCCCTGTCAAAGAGCTGCAGGTGCTTTTCTCTGTGAGTCCAGACAATATTTTCTTTCTCAAAATCGGTAAGAAGTGGGTTGAAGTACAAGATATCTAGAATAGCTCGAGGGTTTGAGTCGTGTTTCATCGCTAGTGCTAAAGGTGTGAGACCATCTGGTCCTTTGACCTCAACGTCACCACAAATCTCAATCAGTGCCCTTAAACCAATTCCGCGCTTGTACGTTACCAGATCAACAACAAGAGCTTTACATTCCTCCTTTCTCTCAGCCACAGGTTTCTTCAACCAAACCTTTCGCAGTAGGACATCAGCTTGTTCTGGTACGTGCAGTGACCTTATTATATCCAAGATGACAAGAAATGGAGAAATATTTTTAATGCTTGACCCTTTTATTCCATGATTTTGGATAATATCTGCACACTCACTGTGGTCGATGCTGTTAGCAATGTCAGCAATAATGTGGTCTCTAACAGTATATGCACCAGTAATCAAGTTTGAATCAAGAAATATTTCAAGTATCCTTGGTTGATTGTAAATGGTAGCTAAAAGTACCCAAGGTAATAATGCATATTTCTTCGTTTTCAATTCCTGGTCCTTCAGCCTCTTAATTAACAATGACGCTATATGTAAGGTATCTCCATTTTTAATAACAAGTTTCAATATATTTTCAGCTTCATGTATCGTGATCTGCGCTATAAATTGTTCATTTACGCTGGGCAATATAAAAGCCTTGAGACATTCAGATTCACTGGTCATTGCATCAATAACCCACGTAGCACGCAGTGATGTATGCTGTACGATGTATTGTGCAGTCTGGTAATCATTCATGATCATACACAGTTTGATTATTGACAAGCGAGGGTTGTTAATTAAGTTGGGTATTGTTTGACTTCGTACTGCGTATCTAAACCGATTATTACAGTACGTTTCAAATTTCTCACGTCCTAATTCAATAATTGTTTTAATACATTGTCGCTGTTTGAAAAGTATCGCCAGATGCAGTGGCGATGCATTCAGTGAATGTATGGTTTCTCCAAATGCCTGGGCTTTCTGTGGCAGAGTTAATAATATCTCCAGCACTGGGACACAACCAACCACAGCTGCAGCATGTATCAGTTGCACAGAGGCTGGACTTGGCCCAACCATTTCCTCGTCCTCTTCAGGTAGTCTATGGTGGTGGCAACATGTACCAGTCTCTAGACTTGCCAAAATATGATCAAACAGCTCTGCATCTATACCATCATGTGATACATACGTAAATAGTTCATGATCAATCTGGCAAGCACACTGTGTATCTGCATGGTAATAGATACTACCACAGAAAAATTCAAGACGTCTCGTTAACAGAGTGGGAGATTTAGTTAACGCAGTAGCGACTTCGTCGACAGCCTTTGGATCTTTTTTTTATAATAAGACAGAAAAGCCTGATAACTTCCTTTATTTGCTCGTCTTCTGTGTTTGTATCCATTAAGAACCGTCTATATCACAGTTGACCTGGAGATAAAGCAAAATAGATAACGTTTCAATTTTGGCATGCACAGCTATATATAAAGATGACAATACATACTTGTACACTAGAGAGATATGATGTTTAGCCCTTTGTTGCTTTGAACTGACAACCTCATCAAATTCTAGCACAGTGTCTTCCCTCACCGCCCATCCAGACAATTCCATTAAATATACTTAAGGACTTTGGAAACGCATTACTCAGATTTATTCCTTTATTTCACAAACCCTGAGAATATCAGCGAGATAATTGTTATTGCATATCATATTCTGACAAACGTGTAGTGTATCCTAGAAAACTCATAGTTGTAAATTTTCTTGAATGCATTGAAACAGCACCCCTTTTAAGACAAGGGTGGTCGATTTTGAAGGACACCAATTCACCTGCAAGTTAACACGCGTTAGGTTTGGTTCCCACCTCAACAGATGTGTGTCCTGAGCTTCTTTTACGATTGTATATTCATCATTGAACGATTCGAAACGAATTGACAGTTCTGTATGCTCAAATTTTACACCCCTTTAAAGTTACAGACAAACCCCACCCAATCTGATTACTATAGTCTAGTATTAAAAATCAACATCTTGGGCCTTTCAAAGTTCAGATGTTTTAGCGTCTAGTTTTGTTGGAAGAGGCTAAGGGTATACACAAATGTCAGATTATGCATCACTTACGCTTGTATCACGTTTCTTGTGTATTGTGCAAGTGACGTTTCTATAATTGTTTAAGACGTTCTCGATCACATGACAGCATATCAACTGCCATGGTTTACATCCAAACGTCTTCCCCACATGTTTGTCAGTGTATGTAGTCAATATCAGTACTTTTAAAGCGTGCATAAATGTAACTTATGTATAAGTTTCTAAAAAGGAGCTGTAAATTGATGTTCAAATTTGACGTTTATTTTCGAAATATTAATGTTATCAATTACTTTTAATTACAAAAAGTCTATAAACTCTGTTGCTGATATGGTATCATAAACACCAGATTTTAACACAAAACTAATCAAAAAGCATCAACTGACTGTGGAGACAGGTGCTGGATGCTGTATGTACCCATTTGACGTCATCAGCAGCGTCGTGTGATAGTGCAGTCAAATTAACGACTGATCCTTACACATTCTATATTGCACATTTAAACCTGCGAGTAAATTTCCAATCGCATATACGGTTTGCAAGAAAAGTGCAAAAATATAGTGATGCATTTTCAAAGTCCTCTAGTATATATACAACTGAAACTCCTTATCCTCTTCATTATACTCTGCATTACTCTGCCTAAAATAGTGCTAGCCAAACGTTTTAAGATTGCCTTATTGGTGCAGTTTGTAGCACCTTTGGGTGTTGCCATGCAAGGCGAAGTTGTCATGGTTAGGATTTTCATACGAAAAAAAAAACGTAAGTGAGTGTGATCAGGAAATGTTTGGTTCCAGCAGATAGTCAAAAACGTTGATGTAGTTTTTTGAAGATTGTATCATGTTTGACACTTTAAGACGTGAACTTGTTGGCACTAATAAAGTAAATGATTATGACTAGGAAATACTATAACCACAAACTGCAGACCAACCCACGGTATCGTGAGGAAGAGATGCAGAACACTAACAGCCACACGACAGCAAGAAGACAATTAAAGCAAAAAGGCACTTATGCCTATAAACTGCAGACTTCCTTGAATGAGAAGGCTGTATTCGATGGGCATGGTAGTCACATAGCCCTAAAGTTAGGTGTCAAAGCTAAAGAAAATCAAGACAAGCCTCTACATTACCCTGGTATTCTAAGCTTCATATTATCAATTCTGGTTCTTGTACGACAACAGAACTTTCTTAATTTTAAAACATCTTGTCTTACTGCTATAAAAAGGCATGCAATTAAATGATGCTACAAGTATATGAAAGATCTGGTAAGAATCTATTTTGGTCTATTAAAAATGCTGGTGAAGTATTAGATAAACTTAAAGCTAGGGACTCCAATACGATCAGTTTGTCTACATATGGTGTATATGTTTTTGTCGTATAAATGATGAATTGTTCATTTATGTCTAATGTATTTTGGTTGTTGTATATATGTATTATTATTGTTTAATATGCCAGAAATGGCCCATGATTGGATAAATAAAAGTATTCTATTCTATTCTATGGTATTACCACTCTTTACACAACTTTAATTCATTATTTATTTAAAGATAAAATAATTGTTCTATTAAAAGAAACTTCCAAAGAAAAGGCTCTCTTTACATTGAGAATAACGACAGAAACGCATTTTTCACTTAGAACAGCGAAAAAATAGAATGCATGGTCGTGTCAAAGTGTATGCACGGGCCTTTCAATTGAACAGCATTTTTTAACGATTAGGCAATAAGTTATATAAACAAGTTGTATGAATTCCAATGGGCACTAATTATGCTCCCAAGGTTGTGGATTTATTCTTGCTTTGTTACAAGGTATGAGTTGGGCTTTCTGATGACAAGCAGGCTGGTATTATTTATACCTTGAACGCTACATCCAGATATTTCAAACATAAATAATATATATTTTGAAAATGTGGTAAGTCAAATATACCCAACAGAGCTTCAACTTAATAAGGCCATTACCTTTGATACCTAAGCGTCGTTTTTGGATTTGCATTTGTCTATTTCTATTGATATTGTTTCTACCAAAAGTTACGATTAAGCGTGACAATATTGATTTTGAAATTGTCAATTTCCCATTTTTAGATGGCATTGTTCCTCGCTCTACATCCTATAGTGTTTATATTTCTCAACTAGTGCCATTTGCTAGGGCGTCTAGTCATGTTACAGACTTCAACACTCGCAATAAAGTTTTAACTCAGAAACTTCTTAAACAAGGCGTTATCAGCATAAACGTCTCAAAACTTTTTAAAAATTCTATCCCTGTTGCTATGATTTGATATCTAAATTCCATGTTGGATTTAAATCTCTCTTACGCCAGGGACTTTCGAAGTCAGAATTTTAGTGTATAAAGTAAAGAAAATTGTTGGCGCTAATAATATTAGCGCAGCTTATTAAAATCATTTCTGAATAACATTAATGTATTGCAACAGATTGCATTTTTGGTGGTCAACCCAATCACGGTTCTGACTCAAAGAATTATCAATAGATACGAGAGTTCAGGCCTGATGTTGCCTCTGTTGTGAGGCCCACTGGGGGTTAACTGTAGGATTGCTTTTTTCTCTGGTATTCAGTTATATATCATATTGAGTCCTAGCTTATCTTTGTTTTATCGCCTTTTTATATCTTGGCTTAAATGTACTAAGAGATGATTCATCTCGTATAAGTTAATTAAGGATTTTTAATGCTAATCAAACATATATGTATCATCACAGTATAAGAATCAAATCAATGTAACCCACTGGGATGAGAAAAAACTGGCCCGGGGTTATAAAACTTTTTCCATGCTCAACTCTGCTGAGCACAAAATTTATCATGCTCAAAAATTTTAGCCCGCAGTGCTAAGTTTTTCTGTATTTTTTAAACATGATGTTGTCGATACCAAGTCTTTAAGATATTGTTGTTATTGGTAATATCGATTTGCATATTTTCATATTCAATTACGATTTTGTTATTTTTGGCAATTTTCTACGTTTTAAATTCTCCCAGCAGCCTTGTCTACTTTTCGCATACCTGTGGCTAGACTATGGTAAAACAGTTAAGTATGCAAAATTGATCTAAATATAGGAGTTTAAGAGGTATAAGCATTTTCACTAACTGACCACGAGTTATGCATAAAAAATGGCGGTTACACATGCCAGTTGTTAGACAATGTAGACATGCATACATATGCAAAATGTTATTAAAATAATCATGTGGTTTCACTAACTGCTAATGGTCAGACAGACAGACAGACAGACAGACGCACTAACACAGTGAATAGTGCACATCTCTGGGTCGTGCAATTCAATTGTTTGTTTTAATGTTTATACGATAAGGATAAAGTAAAAGTTTTGTTTCTCTTTAATTGCACAACAGTGCATTAGACTAAATGACGACTCTGCCCTTAAAGGCCTACATGTATGTCTATTAGAGGTTATTAGCGAATTAACTGACAAGGGACAGACTAAATTGATTTCAATATCTCGCTGGATTAAAGCGGCCTCAAGAATAGATTTCCCTGTACAAAACAACATTTCTTTCACATCTTTTATCAGAAAATACCTAAACCTTTCATGGGACCACTTTATTGCTCCTGTACGGAGATCATAATCCCCTCATTATGATAAGCGTTTGATCTGCATGGAATACCCCTCAGTCAATGTTATTACTGTTATGGTTTAAAACATTTCAAGGACACTGCGTCCCAACCGTGAATATTCTTCTTTTTTGGCGATATGAGTCTAAATAGCCACACTAATTGAACCATCTTCAAAGCTGTTCAGAAGTTTATTACCCACTCTAAAAGATTTGAGAATTAAATATTGAAATATCGTTGTACTCTATTCTGATACCGTGGAATATACTCTCCCTATTTCTCAACCTCTTTCCTCCCTCTCTTTAACACACACACACACGCACACACACACACACACACACACACACACACCTGAATATAAAAGAAATTTAATCACACTTAACACATTATGAAACATCACTTATAAATCAATTGCTATTCACATATTGTATTGTTTAGATGACTTGTTCGGGAAACAAATTTAAACAAGTCTGGGACTTATTTCTGTATCCATTTCAAATGTAATGTCTTGTGTATATAAATTGTTTGTATCATGATATACTTATATTTAAATAAAATACTGTTTACACTATTGAACTCTTATCGATGGTATTGTGTCTTGTAGGATAAAGTCAGGTAACTGCGCACATCAGGTAAAATCAGATTTACATTTACAAACAGTGGAAATCCAGAATAGACCGCTCCTTATAAGCCGCCTCATCAGGATTTTCACTGTTTGATTACTTAATTTTTGATTCTTATTCATTACAAACAAGGTCGCTGTTCGAATTTACCTGATGTCCGAAGCTACATGACTTTACCCTACTTGTCTGATGCTGGTCCATCATTCGTTTTCTTTAGCTGTCGTTTTCAGTGAGATTTAACTTTTTTCATGCTCAACTCAACTGAGCACGAAAATTCAAATGCTCGTAAATACTAAAATACCGACAACTAAAGAAGTTTATTGCTTTAAGTCTCTCAGATGTTGTATTTATCATGCAGATTAATGTTAAAATGCCAACATTTTTGAGCAAGAAAAAATTCGTGCTCAGCTGAGTTGGGCATAGAAAAGTTTTATAACCGCCGGGCCAGTTGTTTTATTTTCATCCCAGTGGGTTACTTTGATTTGATCCTTATACTGTGATAATACATAACATATGTTACTGTCATGCCAGCCAAGAGTAACAGTGACGTCATGTTTTGTTTACATAGTTATCAGGGACTTAGAATCGATAGATCACTTGTGTATTAATCCTATCCGCAGGATAGGATTAATTCACAAGTGATCTATCGATTCGCGTTAGCTCAAGTGAAGTGTTAACGTTAGTGTTTTACTTAGCAATTGTAAAAAAGGTATTACGTCACTGTCACTCTTGGTTGGCAAGACAGTAGGAAGCCTCCATCTGTTCGTGTTTTAATAACAACAGATATATTTATACATTTATAATACATTTACAAAATAAACCTTAAAATGTATTTTTAGATTTTTGCAACCGTTCATAGCCTCATGAATGACAAAAATACGATTGACAACTGCCAAGCTCACCTGCCCGTGCAATAGGCTTTGAACATTGAATTCATTCGCCGAAAGTGACATTGGTGGTGTGATTTAAAGCGAGCCACAGCTAGGTGGCACGCGCAAAACAAGCCTCTTGTTTGCTCCATTGGCATTGGCTGTTCCGCTTTAAATTCTGTTTTACACTCCAAGAAAACCGTAAATACGAATACATATTAAGTAAAAAAAATCCTGTTTTCCCTAAATTATAAATCATTTCTATATTTTAGATATTTATAATAAAATGAAAATATAAGCAATAATTCACTCTTTGGTCTGTTTATGGAATCATGAATACTTTTGGTCTCTTGCAAAGTTGACGTGAAGCCCTCGTTCGGGCTTCACTTACTTTGAAAGAGACCTGAAGTAGGGATTCGTGCTTCCATGAACATTCCAAAAAATCGAAGTTATTTCTTAAATGCATTTAAAGTGAACATATTAGGATTAGCATAAGCGGCTAGTGAATGCCGATACAGTACTGTGTAGGCCCATTTACTGTCCAGCCAGCCAAGAGCGACAGTGACGTCATGGTTTGTTTACAAAGTTATAAGGGACTTATAATCGCTAGATCACTTGTGTAATAATCCTGTCCGCAAATACACAAGTGATCTATCGATTCGCGATAGCACAAGTGATGTGTACAAGTCAATGTTCTACATAACAATTGTAAACAAAACATACGTCACTGTCACTCTTGGTTGGCACGACAGTAGGTAAAACCCTCGCTTCTCACAAACACTAAAAAGTGAACAGTTTACACAATGAGGCGGTTACGCGAGTACATGTTTGTGGTACATGTAAATACACCTTGCCTATAACTACCCTTACATGTACTTCCTTGTCTTATTGCTATTGCGGTAATTTATCTAGTTTTAAGACAAAGTCTTATAATGTCATTGTTGGTGAAAAGTTGACTTGATCTCTGTATGGAAATAAAAGCACCGCAAGCACTGCATAATACCCCGCCACTGCTGGGTGCACCAAAAGTTATTTTGTGAGATATATAATGCCTAAATAGCAACAGAACTGAGATAGACAGTGATATGACGTCCTTAGTCACAATATGTAACCTTTGATGGTCAACATATCTGTGAAGTTTCATTCAGATAGTTCATATAGTAAAGGAACTACAGGTCAAAAACATTTTCCAGATTAATCAAGGGCGGATAACTCATGAACTGGAAAGGTAAGAGTGACGGTCCTTCGTTGTAATATGTAACCTTTGCTGTTCAACATATCTGTGGAGTTTCATTCAGATATCATAAACAGTAAAAATAATAACAGGCCAGAAACCATTTTTTTAAGGGAGAAAGGGCAGTAACTCCATCGAAAATGGTCGGATTTTGCCCATTAACAACTCCATACCACTCATTCCCAATAACAATATGTATGCAAAATTTGAAAAAATTCTGTGCATAAATACTCAAGTTATCGATCGGAAAAAGTGAGCACAGACGGATGAAATGATCTACAGGTCAAAAACCAATTCTCAGATCAATCAAGGATGGATAACTCACAATCTGAAAAGGTAAGAGTGACGATCTTTACCCACAATATGTTACCTTTGATGGTCAACATATCTGTGAAGTTTCATTCAGATACTCCATATAGTAAATGAACTACGGTCAAAATCCATTTTTCAGATCAATCAACGTCGGATAACTCATGAACTGGAAAGGTAAGGGTGACGGTCCTTACTAAAAATATGTAACCTTTGATGTTCAACATATCTGTGAAGTTTCATTCAGATATTCCATATAGTAAAAGAAACTACAGGCCAAAATCCAATTCTCAGATCAATCAAGGGTGGATAACTCACAATCTGGAAAGGTAAGAGTGACGATCCTTAGTCACAATATGTAACCTTTGACGATCAACATATCTGTGAAGTTTCATTCAGATATACCATATAGTAAATGAACTACAGGTCAAAAACCTTTTTTCAGATCAATCAAGGGCAGATAACTCATGAACTGGAAAGGTAAGAGTGATGGTTCTTTGTCACAGTATGTAACCTTTGATGTGAAACATATCTGTAAAGTTTCATTTAAATATTCCACATAGTAAAGGAACTACGGGTAAAAACATTTTTAATTCAATCAAGGGTGGATAACTCACAAACGGGAAAGGTAAGAGTGACGGTTCTTAGTCACAATACGTTACCTTTGATGTGAAACATATCTGTGAAGTTATATTCAGATATTCCATATAGTAAAAGAACAATAGGTCAAAAACCTTTTTTCAGACCTATCAAGGGCGGATAACTCACAAACTGGGAAGGTCAGAGTGACGGTCCTTAGTCACAATATGTAACCTATGATGTGCAACATATCTGTGAAGTTTCATTCAGATATCATGAACAGTAAAGGAATAACAGGCCAGAAACCATTTTTCCAATACGAAAAAGGGCAGTAACTCCATTAAAAATGGACGGATTTTGCCCATTAACAATCCCATACCACTCATCGCTGATAACAATATGTATGCAAAATTTGAAAAAAATCAGTGAATAAATACTCAAGCTATCGATCGGAAAGGGTGAGCACGGACGGACGGACGGACAGACACCGAAAGGTATAACATAATACCCCGACACTAAAGTGTGGCAGGGTATAAAAAGTACATGCCATGAAATGGTTATTCATCTTTCGCAGATATTAAATAGTACGTTATGTTTATCTTTTATTTTTGCACTTTTTCATTATAGGTTTTATAATTTCACGTTGAAACTGAAAGAATGATATAATAGTTAAACGCCAGAAATAAAAAGAAATATCTGCGTCAACGGTTTTAAAAAGTAATGTTTGGCATAATACCGTTTCCGTAGGGAAGAGTTATTGAGATTTGTAGGTTCCGGTCATTGAAACTTATATTTGTAGGCTACAGTCAACTGAATTCTAATACTGTTTTAGATTTTTGCACCAGGCATGTAGGACACTAGATATTAAAATTTTAAGCATTTGGGCGCAGGGCTTTTTTTTCGTTTTGACTCGAGTTTTCGCGGGATTCCAGCAATCCTATACTCTAGAAGCATCCCTACAGATGTTTTGGAATAGCATAGGTTTCTGAAACTAAAGGCTCTACTGAGCTCAGCTGACCGAAGACATAACAAGGTACATTTATAAACATCCACCATTCATTTCTTCTCAATTTCTTTAATAATTCACACGTTACTCATATCAAATATATCTTCTGTCACTTCGTCTTATATCTTTTTTAAAAGATATTTCTTTGTAATAATATAAAGACTGATGGCTTTAAAGTATATATTATCAAATGTGCACAAAATATAGGATGCACATGTTCAATGTTTGAACAATCATAATACAAAGTATGAATCTGAAGGAATGAATACTGTGTGAGTTACAGATTACACGAACCAGACACCCCAAAGCGTTAGTATTTTAGTCTATATCTTCTAGAAGAAAAAACACTGACTTTGTTGCATGTGAATCACAAAGGCGTATACCCAATTGCGCATTGTCGCAGTATGGTCTATTTCTTGCACACTGGATAGGGACATCTGAGATTTTACCCTGGGTTAGAAAGTCTTATCTTACTCATGCTATCTTACTCAGGCTGTTACGTGAGGGCTAAATACATTTGTTGTATTGGAACTCACGCGCATGGTCGTCAAGTGACGTCATTGTTATTTCAAAATGACGTCATCAAAACATGTCGCAACTCGGCGTATCCAGAGAAGTTCGGAGCCCTTTCTTATGGTGAGCAAAAGAAAGAATCCATTATTTGGATGAGAGTAGGACAGAAAAATCCGTCCCTCGGGATCACCACTTGTCATCACTCGGCAAGCCTCATGATTTAAAATGGTGATCCTCGGGACAGATTTTCCTATCCTACGCTCACACTCATGATAGATTCTTATAGACTTTGGTATTTGCTGTCTGGAAAGTATAGTTGTAAACCTTTCACCATGAATAACCTTTATGTTCTAGCTTGTCTCTGTAGCTAAGCAGGCTAGTTGGAGTCATACAGTGTCAGAAATCCTGATTACAGGATTCCACACAACGAGGTACATTCATAACGTTTCTTCGATGCACACTATAGAAGATCTCTCATCATATCTTTGTTTCAATCTTGACTCCAACAGAATAAAGTTTTTAATGGTAGTTGGTACCAGGTTTGTATTCATAAGCATATGTAATTTGATTCCAGGAAATGCTCCCCTCAACGAATTCCTACAATATTCCTTCAGAGACTTTGGTCTGTATAAGTCACTTTTTATTTTGTCTAAGATCTTTTGCCTTATTTCTCTTTCCCTTGCTGATCTGTAGCCTCCTTGTAGCAGCTGAGTATATGATGAATGCACTATTTCATCACCTCTTATATCATAGCCACATTCAAGAAGTAGTGTCGCCATTGATCCTTCATAGATGTTAAAAAATCCAGAGTATTCTAAAGCCCATTTTTGTATAAAATAGTTCTTTAAATCTCTCTCAATCGCAAGAGCTAGGGATGTTATCTGGGTTACATTTTCCCTGTCAAAGAGCTGCAGGTGCTTTTCTCTGTGAGTCCGGACCACATTTTCTTTCTCAAAATCGGTAAGAATGGGGTTGAAATACAAAACATCTAGAATAGCTCGAGGGCTTGAGTCGTGTTTCAGCGCTAGGGCTAAAGGTGTGAGACCATCTGGTCCTTTGACCTCAACGTCACCACATATCTCAATCAATGTCTTCAAACCTATTCCGCAATTGTACGTAAATGGATCAACAACAAGAGCTCTACATTCCTCCTTATTTTCAGCCACAGGTTTCTTCAACCAAACCTTTCGCAGTAAGACATCAGTTTGTTCTGGTTCCTGCAATAAGCTTATAGTATCAAAGATGACAAGAAATGGTGAACTATTTTTAACGTTTGACCCTTTTAATCCGTGGCTTTTGAGAATATCTGCACATTCAATGTGGTCGACGCTATTTGCAATGTCAAAAAAAGTGTAGTATCTAACAGTAAATGGACCAGTAGTCAAGTTTGAATCAAGAAATACTTCAAGTATCCTTGGTTGATTGTAAATGGTAGCTAAAAGTGCCCAAGGTAATAATGCATATTTCTTCAGTTTTAATTTCTGGTTCTTCAGCCTGTTAATTATCATTGGGGCTATATGTAAGGTATCTCCATTTTTAATAACAAGTTTCAATATCTTTCCAACTTCATGTATTGATGTCTGCGCTTTAAACTGTTCGTTTACGTTGGACAATATCAAAGCCTTGAGACATTCAGATTCACTGGTCATTGCATCAATAACCCACGTAGCACGCAGTGATGTATGCTGTACGATGTTTTGTGCAGACTGGTATTCATTCATGATCATGCACAGTTTGATTATTGACAAGCGATGGTGGTTGATTAAGTTGGGGTTTGTTTGACTTCGAACTGCGAATATAAACTGATTATTACAGTACGTTTCAAATTTTTCATGTCATGATTCAATAATTGTTTGAATACATTGTCGCTGTTTGAAAAGTATCGCCAGATGCAGTGGCGATGCATTCAGTAAACGTATGGCTTCTACAAAGGTCTGGGCTTTCTGTGGCAGAGTTAATAATATCTCCAGCACTGGGACACAACCAACCACAGCTGTAGCATGTATCAGTTGAACAGAGGTTGGATTTGGCCCAACTATTTCCTCGTCCTCTTGAGGTATGTTATGGTGGTGGCGACATTTACCAGCCTCTATACTTGCCAAAATATGATCAAACAGCTCTGAATCTATACCATCATGTGATACATACGTAAATAGTTCATGATCAATCTGGCAGGCACACTTTGTATCTGCATAGTCATAGATACTACCACAGGGAAATTCAAGACGTCTAGTTAACAGAGTGGGAGATTTACTTAACGCAGTAGTGACTTCGTCAACAGCCTTTGGATCTTTTCTAATAATGAGGCAGAAAAGCCTGATAACTTCCTTGGTTTGCTCGTCTTCTGTGTTCGTATCCATTTAGACACGTTTCTATCATAGTTGACCTGGAGATATAGAGAATACTAGGTGAGTGTCTTTTGATATCAAGTTTACCAGGCAAGGCCATGAGAATGCTTGTTGACATCGCGAGGCTTGTTGAGCAATTCTACATGTGTTCCCAAAGCGAGCATGGTAAACTTGATATCAGAATCCGCGAAGCTGGTATTCTATTGATCAGTTTACCTATTGTTTCTCTCTTCAAGCTAGTGATTATGGCGTACTTTTCGATTTTTTGCATTGATCTCAGCGTCATTAGCGACGTCATTCAAACAGTGCAACGTCATCATAACCTGATAACGGCACATGCCATGAAATAGACCATGTTTATCAGGCAACGTGCAACAATACAGTTAATACGAGAGGTAACTGACAACAAGAAATATCTTTAAAAAAGATATTCGGCGGCTCTCAAATACTGACGATAAACGCAACCAAATTCGCTGGTTTTAGACGAAATTCCCTTCTACCCCTTTGGATGCTGGAATCTAAAACCAGCGAAGTTGTGGTCCTGTTTCTGTCTCTCTTTTGCTTGGTTTTGTGCACATCTAACTCTCTTTGCTGAGCGATATGCATCTGAATCTTTATTTATTTTTTTTTAGGCATTCACCAGCAAGGGCTTGGGAACAATGTTTAAGTCCTAAGTCTTTAGGAAAATGGGGGGGGGTGTTGACAATACATTAATGTGAAATTAAACGTTCACTGAAACAAACCGAACACCAGAAAAGAACATAGCCAGGATCGAGGAATAAATACATGTAGGATTCAAAATTGATTGGCACCCAGTAAGCACGTACAATCGGGCCATTATCGGCCCGCCACTGAAACGCCAACCGAATGACGTTTTGCTGCCAGGGTGGTCCAGAAAACAGCTCTGACAACGGTTTTTGTCTTTTTGTCCTCAACTTTTACAGTTTTACAGTGGCTTATCAATGGTTCATTTCAAAGAAAACTATAATTGAACAAGGTTTGGGGGGTCCAACCTATTCCAGGGGGTCAAACTTTTTTCCAGGGGGGTGGGCGGGGCGGGGGCTGGGGTCCAAATGCTAATTCTAGAAACCCATAGATCTTGTGATTTTCCAGGAGGGGATACGGACCCTCTATCCATCCTCTGGATCCGCGCATGTGACCATTTAACTACTCGTAATCGATAGAAGAGACTTTTCCGATAGTTACACTGGTCTTGTAAGAAAATGCATATGCTGGCTAGGGCGAGCTCAATCGTCTGAACCCACTTGCAAATTCGCGGTTAATTTTACGCAATTGTAATAGAACAAATTAAATTCACTTGTTAAGTTTTTCTTTTAAAAATCAATGGTTTCTATTCACCATTTTGGGACAATGACACATACTCCTGGAATTGGGAATTTTAGAGCGAAACTGCGAAACACATTATATTTAATCTAAATTTAGCTGTACTGTTAACTTGCATGATGTATTATTTGAGGCTCCGCAATGTTGAATATTACCAGGGCTGCCACCCATAATTTTGAGGGTACATCTCTTGAAGGCAAAATGTAGAGGGCACAATTTTTTAGAGGGTACATGGGCCCACGAAAATTCCGACAGCTAAGCATTTAAAAGCGCAGAGTATGTTTAGATTTCCTATTAACTGCTTCAAGTGATTCTGCAAACCAACCCTAAACAAATTTTAGCGGGGCTCCCCTTTACATCGTTTGCATGAAAATGACTAAGTCAACACACAAAAAAAACATTTGGCAGGGGTTCCCTTATATGTTATGACTTTCCGTTTACCCCAGCCCTTTCCCCAGCCAACATAAAGTGCGAATAAATTAGAAAAACTGAAGAAGAGGGATGGGGCACTTGGTACTACAGAAGCTTACACTAAAGTACCTGCTGCTTCAGGTGTGATAGACAAGAGACAGTTAAAGACATATGCGGCTATTTCCAATGCACACCTTTCCCGCGTCTGGAAACGGGTAAAGCTGTCTGGGTCCTGTTTTTCGACCATTAATGAATTCGGATCAACACAGCCTTCCAATATTCTTATGCCATATCGGTGTTCCGACTTTTGCTTTACAAAATAAAGTAATTAAAGTGTGTCCGAAATATCTATTGCCATCATATCAGAACTGATCGTCTCAGCACTAAAGACAGATTAATATAGTCAGTCGAAAACAAACGACGTACACAATTACCCTGGTTACGAATACGATTGTGGCCGAGTCTCTAGTATTTGTAGGGTCATTTAGAGTGGCGCTTCACCTTACCTCGAAGCCTAGTGGTTAGCGTGTCTGGCTACGAAGCCAGAGGACCAAGATCGACTCCCGAGTGTGCACATATTTTCAGTGTGTTTTTTTCTTTCTTTTTAACATTTTAATGCCAAATTGCTTCATATACTAGTATAATGGCATCATTAGAACGACCAAAATGGTAATTCCTGAACTTTTATGTTGAATTACGCGTGAAACCTATGGGGTGGGGTTAAATTTGGCCCTCTTGAAAGAGAATTAGTTCGGTGACCCCAGATTTTTATTATTTTTTCTGAAAGGTATTTTAATAGTCCATGAATTAAAAATAAAATTTTAAGATTTTAACCGTCAGATTTTTTAATACATGATTTATTCTTAAAACAAATTCCAATTTTCGACGAATTACCAAAATATACAATGCAGTATCTTGTCACAGCATGGGATAACAAATAAACTTGCACCTTTTCTAAAAGGTTTGCGGTCATGAGCAATAATTTAAGTTAAAAGAAAGAAGCGGGCTGAAGATTACAAGTGTTTTAGCTCGATATTTAGGACTAGTGTTATTATTTTATATTTTTAGAAAATTGGTTAAATGCTGAAAACTTCAATATGAGATTCTGAAAAAATAAGCACGGTGACATATCCTGTTTATTTCATAAATGGATAGCCCATGCATAAAACAAACTGTATGCAAAGTATTGAAAAAATCTCAGCATGGGAAGTATTTAGTAGCATATGCCCTTAAGATAGTCAAAATAACATCCAGCTTCTATCATTTCCATCTCCATTCTTACACACAGATGTACGAAATTAAGCTACCTAATTTTATCAGCTAGTTGGTATTTATCCTTTTATGCATCCGGAGAACAAGTTTTAATTGATTGTTGTACTTACAGGGGAAATTACCTGTTGAAGCAAAGAGGTAAACCATGGCTGATATGCGGATCGTTAGAGGGCACAACACCCTTGGGCCCTGATAAAGCAAAGAGAGGATTTACATTGTAGTAGCACGACTGATATGCCGATAGTTGGTAGAAAATGTCCGAACGGGAACCCAAATAAACAAACAGTTTTAAACACAATTTACTCGACAAAACGATGATTTTTTCTTTGAAATTTTTTCCGACTTGAAATTGTTTTTTTTTCATCCAAACATTGGAGAAAAGAAACGTTTTGGCATTGGGAATATTACCGTATAATGGCCAAAAAAGACTATTGTTGAACCATATGAAACTATAATCATGTCTAAATAAGTTACAAATATTTTATTTAAATAGAATGATATTGTAAAGTCCTTTCGGTTTTAGTTGATTATTTTATAATGCACTTCTTTACTGTGCGCAAGGCATGTAAACAATGATAGTGACAGCAATTTACAAATACTGTACATCGGGGGTTGACCTATATTCGAGATTAGGTCATTAATACATTTGCATTTTTAGAACCAGTGCACAGAATTGTTCTCTGCCATTTACATGTATGTTTTCAAGTTTAGTTGCATTTTTAATAAGATTGTATGGACATTCTGAGTATCAACCAATGAAAGCAACTTTTTCCAGTTGGTGTGATGAATACTCCAATTTAAAAATACTTCTGATTGGTGAATAATTTTACATAAAATGTAGGTCTAAAGCTATATTAGAATGGCGGCTAAAGCCGCTGTAAAAAGCAATAAAGAAAACGTTTTAATTTTGGCATGTACAGCTATACATTAAGATGACACATCAAATATACACACTATAACATGCATGTTAAATAGATTTGCTAAGAAGTAAAGAGAGATATGTTATATGCAGAAAATCGTTCAGCACTTTGTTGCTTTGAACTGACAACCTCGTCAAAGCCTAGCACAGTGCCTTCCCTTACGGCTCATTCAGACAATTCCATTAAAATATATACAGCTGAAACTGCATTATATTCTGCATAATACTCTGCATTATACTCTGCATTATCCCCTGCGTTTTACTCTGCCTAAAATAGTGCTAGCCAAACAAGCGTTTTTAAGTTGATTCACTGGTGCAGTTTGTAGCACCTATGGGTGTTGCAAGCAAGGCGAACGTGTCATGGTGAAGTATGTTTTGCTCCAGCAGATAGTCATAAGTTATGATGTAGTTGTTGGAAGATTGTAATATGTTTGACACTTTAAAACATGAACATGTTGGCACTAATAATGTAAGTGAGTATGATTAGGAAGTACTACAATCAAACCCTGCAGACCAACCAATGGCACCGTGAGGAAGAGCTACAGAACACAAACAGTCTCGAGACGTTAGGTGTCAAAGCTTAAGACAATCAAGACAAGCTTCCTACATTATAAAGATTATTGCGAAAAATTATATGAAAGATTTGGTAAGAATCTATTTTGGTCTATTAAAATTTCCATGAAGTATTAGATAAACTTAAGGGCAATTTCGGGTATGGTCCACGCGCATCATTCCTGCAGCGGGAAACAGGGAAAGTTGTCTGGGTCCCGTCTTTCGACCATTTTCAAATTCGCATCAATACAGGTTTTAGATACGTTTACGTATGGTGGATATTTCCGCATTTTCTGGACAAAATAAAGTACATGTAACTAAAATGTGTCGGAAATATCTATTGACCCGTTATTATAAATGATCGTCTCAGTAACAAACACTGATAAAAAAGATATGGCGAATTCAAACCATATACAATGATATTATCAAGTTTATACTGTGTATGCGAATACGAATATGGCCGGTGTCCCAGTTTATCTTGCCCCCTGGACAGGTTGCCCCCCGGGGGGCAAGCCAACCGCGGTTGCCTTGCCCCCCGGGGGGCAAGCTGTCCCGGGATATCTTGCCCCCCACCCTGGTTATCTTCACCCCGGGGGGGCAAGCTGTCCAGGCCGGTTTATCTTGCCCCCCGCCCAACACAAGTAAAAATATATACATGTTATTTTGTTATTTTTCTGTATCATTTTAATGAATTAAGATCTTCCATAAGTCATAAAGTAAGAAATTGGTGCCTGTGGGGTTAATATTGGTAAAACCTTAACATCATCTTGAATAAAAATATCAAGATTAAGTGATTTTAAGCTTAATTATTTTGCTAATACTACTTATTTTAAACTATCTGAATGTGATGATGTATCAATTATAAACATAATTCAAATCAAATTTAGCTGTTTTCTTTGTAGCATTGTTCTGTATGCTTAGTTGCATGGGTGGGGGGTAAGCTGTCCAGGCCAGTTTATCTTGCCCCCCACCCACCTGGGCATCAAAGTAAAAGTATTGTGCCTGTACTACTTATTTTAAACTATCTGAATGTGAAGATGTATCAATCTAAAACATAATTCAAGTCAAATTCAGCTGATTTCTTTGTCGGATTGTTCTGTATGCTTAGTTGCAGGGGTGGGGGGTAAGCTGTCTAGGCCAGTTTATCTTGCCCCCCACTCACTTGGGTATCAAAGTAAAATTATTTTGCTAATTCTACTTATTATAATCTATCTGATTGTGAAGATGTATCAATCTAAAACATAATTCAAGTCAAATTCAGCTGATTTCTTTGTCGGATTGTTCTGTATACTTAGTTACAGGGGTGGGGGGGGGGGGGTAAGCTGTCCAGGCCAGTTTATCTTGCCCCCCACCCACTTGGGTATCAAAGTAAAATTATTTTGCTAATTCTACTTATTTTAATCTATCTGATTGTGAAGATGTATCAATTATAAACATAATTCAAGTCAAATTCAGCTGTTTTCTTTGTCGGATTGTTCTGTATGCTTAGTTGCATGGGTGGGGGGTAAGCTGTCCAGGCCAGTTTATCTTGCCCCCCACCCACCTAAGTATCAAAGTAAAAGTATTGTGCCTATTCTTCTTATTTTAAACTATCTGAATGTGAAGATGTATCAATAATAAACATAATTCAAGTCAAATTCAGCTGTTTTCTTTGTCAGATTGTTCTGTATGCTTAGTTGCAGGGGTGGGGGGTAAGCTATCCAGGCCAGTTTATCTTGCCCCCAACCCACCTGAGTATCAAAGTAAAATTTTTTGCTAAGTTTTCTCATTTTAAACTATCTGAATGTGATGATGTATCAATTATAAACATAATTCAAGTCAAATTTAGCTGTTTTCTTTGTCGCATTGTTCTGTATGCTTAGTTGCAGGGGTGGGGGTAAGCTGTCCAGGCCAGTTTATCTTGACCCCCACCCAACTGAGTATCAAAGTAAAATTATTTTGCTAAGTTTTCTCATTTAAACTATCTGAATGTGATGATGTATCAATTATAAACATAATTCAAGTCGAATTCAGCTGTTTTCTTTGTCGGATTGTTCTGTATGCTTAGTTGCATGGGTGGGGGTAAGCTGTCCAGGCCACTTTATCTTGCCCCCCACCCACCTGAGTATCAAAGTAAAAGTATTGTGCCTATTCTTCTTATTTTAAACTATCTGAATGTGAAGATGTATCAATAATAAACATAATTCAAGTCAAATTCAGCTGTTTTCTTTGTCAGATTGTTCTGTATGCTTAGTTGCAGGGGTGGGGGGTAAGCTGTCCAGGCCAGTTTATCTTGCCCCCCACCCACCTGAGTATCAAAGTAAAATTATTTTGCTAAGTTTTCTCATTTAAACTATCTGAATGTGATGATGTACCAATTATAAACATAATTCAAGTCAAATTCAGCTGTTTTCTTTGTGGCATTGTTCTGTATGCTTAGTTGCAGGGGTTGGGGGTAAGCTGTCCAGGCCAGTTTATCTTGCCCCCCACCAACTTGGGTATCAAAGTAAAATTATTTTGCTAATTCTACTTATTTTAAACTATTTGAATGTGAAGATGTATCAATTATAAACATAATTCAAGTCAAATTCAGCTGTTTTCTTTGTCGGATTGTTCTGTATGCTTAGTTGCATGGGTGGGGGGTAAGCTGTCCAGGCCAGTTTATCTTACCCCCCACCCACTTGGGTATCAAAGGAAAAGTATTTTGCTAATTCTACTAATTTTAAACTATTTGAATGTGAAGATGTATCAATTATAAACCTAATTCAAGTGAAATTCAGCTGTTTTCTTTGTCGGATTGTTACGTATACTTAGTTACAGGGGTGGGGGGTAAGCTGTCCAGGCCAGTTTATCTTGACCCCCACCCACCTGAGTATCAAAGTAAAATTATTTTGCTAAGTTTTCTCATTTAAACTATCTGAATGTGATGATGTACCAATTATAAACATAATTCAAGTCAAATTCAGCTGTTTTCTTTGTCGCATTGTTCTGTATGCTTAGTTGCAGGGGTGGGGGGTAAGCTGTCCAGGCCAGTTTATCTTGCCCCCCACCCACCTGAGTATCAAAGTAAAATTATTTTGCTAAGTTTTCTCATTTAAACTATCTGAATGTGATGATGTACCAATTATAAACATAATTCAAGTCAAATTCAGCTGTTGTCTTTGTCGCATTGTTCTGTATGCTTAGTTGCATGGGTGGGGGTAAGCTGTATAGGCCAGTTTATCTTGCCCCCACCCACCTGAGTATCAAAGTAAAATTATTTTGCTAAGTTTTCTCATTTAAACTATCTGAATGTGATGATGTACCAATTATAAACATAATTCAAGTCAAATTCAGCTGTTTTCTTTGTCGCATTGTTCTGTATGCTTAGTTGCAGGGGTGGGGGGTAAGCTGTCCAGGCCAGTTTATCTTGCCCCCCCCCCACCCACTTGGGTATCAAAGTAAAATTATTTTGATAAGTTTTCTCATTTTAAACTATCTGAATGTGATGATGTATCAATTATAAACCTAATTCAAGTGAAATTCAGCTGTTTTCTTTGTTGGATTGTTCCGTATACTTAGTTACAGGGGTGGGGGGTAAGCTGTCCAGGCCAGTTTATCTTGACCCCCACCCACCTGAGTATCAAAGTAAAATTATTTTGCTAAGTTTTCTCATTTTAAACTATCTGAATGTGAAGATGTATCAATTATAAACATAATTCAAGTGAAATTCAGCTGTTTTCTTTGTCGGATTGTTCCGTATACTTAGTTACAGGGGTGGGGGGTAAGCTGTCCAGGCCAGTTTATCTTGCCCCCCCCCCCCCACCCACTTGGGTATCAAAGTAAAATTATTTTGCTAATTCTACTTATTTTAATCTATCTGATTGTGAAGATGTATCAATCTAAAACATAATTCAAGTCAAATTCAGCTGATTTCTTTGTCGAATAGTTCGGTATACTTAGTTACAGGGGTGGGGGGGTAAGCTGTCCAGGCCAGTTTGTCTTGAGCCCCACCCACCTGAGTATCAAAGTAAAATTTTTTTGCTAAGTTTTCTCATTTTAAACTATCTGAATGTGAAGATGTATCAATTATAAACATAATTCAAGTCAAATTTAGCTGTTTTCTTTGTCACATTGTTCTGTATGCTTAGTTGCAGGGGTGGGGGGTAAGCTGTCCAGGCCAGTTTATCTTGACCCCCACCCACCTGAGTATCAAAGTAAAATTATTTTGCTAATTCTACTTATTTCAATCTATCTGATTGTAAAGATGTATCAATCTAAAACATGATTCAAGTCAAATTCAGCTGATTTCTTTGTCGGATTGTTCCGTATACTTAGTTACAGGAGTGGGGGGTAAGCTGTCCAGGCCAGTTTATCTTGACCCCCACCCACCTGAGTATCAAAGTAAAAGTATTTTGCTAAGTTTTCTCATTTTAAACTATCTGAATGTGATGATGTATCAATTATAAACATAATTCAAGTCAAATTCAGCTGTTTTCTTTGTCGGATTGTTCTGTATGCTTAGTTGCATGGGTGGGGGGTAAGCTGTCCAGGCCAGTTTATCTTGCCCCCCACCCACCTAAGTATCAAAGTAGAAGTATTGCGCCTATTCTTCTTATTTTAAACTATCTGAATGTGAAGATGTATCAATAATAAACATAATTCAAGTCAAATTCAGCTGTTTTCTTTGTCCGATTGTTCTGTATGCTTAGTTGCAGGGGTGGAGGTAAGCTGTCCAGGCCAGTTTATCTTGCCCCTCACCCATTTGGGTATAAAAGTAAAATTATTTTGCTAATTCTACTTATTTTAATTTATCTGATTGTGAAGATGTATCAATCTAAAACATAATTCAAGTCAAATTCAGCTGATTTCTTTGTCGGATTGTTCCGTATACTTAGTTAAAGGGGTGGGGGGTAAGCTGTCCAGGCCAGTTTATCTTGCCCCCCACCCACCTGAGTATCAAAGTAAAATTTTTTTGCTAAGTTTTCTCATTTTAAACTATCTGAATGTAATGATGTACCAATTATAAACATAATTCAAGTCAAATTCAGCTGTTTTCTTTGTCGCATTGTTCTGTATGCTTAGTTGCAGGGGTGGGGGGTAAGCTGTCCAGGCCAGTTTATCTTGACCCCCACCCACCTGAGTATCAAAGTAAAATTATTTTGCTAATTCTACTTATTTTAAACTATCTGAATGTGATGATGTATCAATAATAAACATAATTCAAGTCAAATTCAGCTGTTTTCTTTGTCGCATTGTTCTGTATGCTTAGTTGCATGGGTGGGGGGTAAGCTGTCCAGGCCAGTTTATCTTGCCCCCCACCCACTTGGGTATCAAAGTAAAATTATTTTGCTAATTCTACTTATTTTAAACTATTTGAATGTGAAGATGTATCAATTATAAACATAATTTAAGTCAAATTCAGCTGTTTTCTTTGTCGGATTGTTCCGTATACTTAGTTACAGGGGTGGGAGGTAAGCTGTCCAGGCCAGTTTATCTTGCCCCCCACCCACTTGGGTATCAAAGTCAAATTATTTTGCTAATTCTACTTATTTTAATCTATCTGATTGTGAAGATGTATCAATCTAAAACATAATTCAAATCAAATTCAGCTGTTTTCTTTGTCGGATTGTTCTGTATGCTTAGTTGCATGGGTGGGGGGTAAGCTGTCCAGGCCAGTTTATCTTGCCCCCCACCCACCTAAGTATCAAAGTAAAAGTATTGTGCCTATTCTTCTTATTTTAAACTATCTGAATGTGAAGATGTATCAATAATAAACATAATTCAAGTCAAATTCAGCTGTTTTCTTTGTCAGATTGTTCTCTATGCTTAGTTGCAGGGGTGGGGGGTAAGCTGTCCAGGCCAGTTTATCTTGCCCCCAACCCACCTGAGTATCAAAGCAAAATTTTTTGCTAAGTTTTCTCATTTTAAACTATCTGAATGTGATGATGTACCAATTATAAACATAATTCAAGTAAAATTCAGCTGTTTTCTTTGTCGCATTGTTCTGTATGCTTAGTTGCAGGGGTGGGGGTAAGCTGTCCAGGCCAGTTTATCTTCCCCCCCCACCCACTTGGGTATCAAAGTAAAATTATTTTGCTAATTCTACTTATTTTAAACTATTTGAATGTGAAGATGTATCAATTATAAACATAATTCAAGTGAAATTCAGCTGTTTTCTTTGTCGGATTGTTCCGTATACTTAGTTACAGGGATCGGGGGGTAAGCTGTCCAGGCCAGTTTATCTTGCCCCCCCCCCCACCCACTTGGGTATCAAAGTAAAATTATTTTGCTAATTCTACTTATTTTAATCTATCTGATTGTGAAGATGTATCAATCTAAAACATAATTCAAGTCAAATTCAGCTGATTTCTTTGTCGGATTGTTCCGTATACTTAGTTACAGGGGTGGGGGGTAAGCTGTCCAGGCCAGTTTGTCTTGAGCCCCACCCACCTGAGTATCAAAGTAAAATTTTTTTGCTAAGTTTTCTCATTTTAAACTATCTGAATGTGAAGATGTATCAATTATAAACATAATTCAAGTCGAATTCAGCTGTTTTCTTTGTCGGATTGTTCTGTATGCTTAGTTGCATGGGTGGGGGTAAGCTGTCCAGGCCAGTTTATCTTGACCCCCACCCACCTGAGTATCAAAGTAAAATTATTTTGCTAATTCTACTTATTTTAAACTATCTGAATGTGAAGATGTATCTATTATAAACATAATTCAAGTAAAATTCAGCTGTTTTCTTTGTCAGATTGTTCTGTATGCTTAGTTTCAGAGGTTGGGGGTAAGCTGTCCAGGCCAGTTTATCTTGACCCCCACCCACCTGAGTATCAAAGTAAAATTATTTTGCTAAGTTTTCTCATTTTAAACTATCTGAATGTGATGATGTATCAATTATAAACATAATTCAAGTCGAATTCAGCTGTTTTCTTTGTCGGATTGTTCTGTATGCTTAGTTGCATGGGTGGGGGTAAGCTGTCCAGGCCAGTTTATCTTGCCCCCCACCCACCTGAGTATCAAAGTAAAAGTATTGTGCCTATTCTTCTTATTTTAAACTATCTGAATGTGAAGATGTATCAATAATAAACATAATTCAAGTCAAATTCAGCTGTTTTCTTTGTCGCATTGTTCTGTATGCTTAGTTGCAGGGGTGGGGGTAAGCTGTCCAGGCCAGTTTATCTTGCCCCCCCACCCACTTGGGTATCAAAGTAAAATTATTTTGCTAATTCTACTTATTTTAAACTATTTGAATGTGAAGATGTATCAATTATAAACATAATTCAAGTCAAATTTAGCTGTTTTCTTTGTCGCATTGTTCTGTATGCTTAGTTGCAGGGGTGGGGGGTAAGCTGTCCAGGCCAGTTTATCTTGACCCCCACCCACCTGAGTATCAAAGTAAAATTATTTTGCTAATTCTACTTATTTTAAACTATCTGAATGTGAAGATGTATCTATTATAAACATAATTCAAGTCAAATTCAGCTGTTTTCTTTGTCAGATTGTTCTGTATGCTTAGTTGCAGGGGTGGGGGGTAAGCTGTCCAGGCCAGTTTATCTTGCCCCCCACCCACCTTAGTATCAAAGTAAAATTATTTTGCTAAGTTTTCTCATTTAAACTATCTGAATGTAATGATATACCAATTATAAACATAATTCAAGTCAAATTCAGCTGTTTTCTTTGTCGCATTGTTCTGTATGCTTAGTTGCAGGGGTGGGGGGTAAGCTGTCCAGGCCAGTTTATCTTGAATGTGAAGATGTATCAATTATAAACATAATTCAAGTGAAATTTAGCTGTTGATTGAATATATTCACATAGATATAAAGTGTACCTTGTTCTTCTTTTAGACATTCAAAGCTGAACATGTGATTATAATTTGTACAAGATTATATTTACAAAGTTTAAGCAAATACTAAAATCACCCATCCCTTCGATCAAGGGTAAAACCCCTGTCACACCAGGGCAGCATTCTCACGGTGTCCTAAAAATTGCAGAACGCTGAGGTGGGCACAGTATGAACGCAAGCATCGCCGCAGCAACGCAGTGGCATTGCCATTGGACACGGTGGAGTTGCCTAGAATGCAGAGCGACAGTGCGCACTTTGGGCATACTCAAAACAAACACCGTCACTCTGCGTTCACTCGGCATCCTACTAGAGCGCTGAGGGGACGCCATAAGGTCACCATAGCCGCGCAGTAAGGTCTCCTACAACGCAATAGGAGCTCCATGGGCGCACACAAGGGTCGTTGTGCAAACGCCATGGTCGTCCGTGGCATTTACACGGAGATTGCATGGTGTTCTTGAAATATCACTGCGTCTTCAACACGAGGTCAGCGCAGTGGCAACGCCGTGAAAGCACGGCGTGTGCGCTGCGCGCGCCGTGGACGTACAGTGAAAGCACCGTGAGAGTGCAGAGAATCTCCACCATGAGCACCGTAGGAATGGGATAGAATGCCATGAGAGCTCTGTGGCAACGCCTTGGTCGCTGTAAGGACACCGTGACAGACAATTTTTCGCAAAAAATATCAAGATTTTCTTGCATTCTCACTGTGCTCTAGAAAATTAAACAACTCCGTGGCAGTGCTGTGGAAAGGCCGCCTGGTGTGACAGGAGTTTTAGTAACTGACCAAAAATTTGACTAAACTAGGATTATAATTTTGAACATTTTGATAATCACATAGTTTGAAGCAAGTTGAGTGTGTAATAAGTCAGTGTTAACACCCGCCTCTCCCACTATAAATTACAAATTAAGTGGAATGAGTACAAACCCTAAGAGATAAAAAGACTATCAATACCCAGGTAAAGTGGAGGTAAGATAAACTGCTTGCCCCCTACCCCGCACCTGTAATGCAGTTGGGGGGCAAGATAAACTGGCCTGGACAGCTTACCCCCCACCCCTGTAACTAAGTATATGGAACAATCTGACAAAGAAATCAGCTGAATTTGACTTGAATTATGTTCTAGATTGATACATCTTCACAATCAGATAGATTAAAATAAGTAGAATTAGCAAAATAATTTTACTTTGATACCCAAGTGGGTGGGGGGCAAGATAAACTGGCCTCGACAGCTTACCCCCCACCCCTGCAACTAAGCATACAGAACAATCTGACAAAGAAAACAGCTGAATTTGACTTGAATTATGTTTATTATTGATGCATCTTCACATTCAGATAGTTTAAAATAAGAAGAATAGGCACAATACTTTTACTTTGATACTCAGGTGGGTGGGGGGCAAGATAAACTGGCCTGGACAGCTTACCCCCCACCCATGCAACTAAGCATACAGAACAATCCGACAAAGAAAACAGCTGAATTAGACTTGAATTATGTTTATAATTGATACATCATCACATTCAGATAGTTTAAATGAGAAAACTTAGCAAAATAATTTTACTTTGATACTCAGGTGGGTGGGGGTCAAGATAAACTGGCCTGGACAGCTTACCCCTCACCCCTGTAACTAAGTATACGGAACAATCAGACAAAGAAAACAGCTGAATTTCACTTGAATTATGTTTATAATTGATACATCATCACATTCAGATAGTTTAAAATGAGAAAACTTAGCAAAATAATTTTACTTTGATACTCAGGTGGGTGGGGGTCAAGATAAACTGGCCTGGACAGCTTACCCCCCACCCCTGTAACTAAGTATACTGAACAATCTGACAAAGAAAACAGCTGAAGTTGACTTGAATTATGTTTATAATAGATACATCTTCACATTCAGATAGTTTAAAATAAGTAGAATTAGCAAAATAATTTTACTTTGATACCCAAGTGGGTGGGGGGCAAGATAAACTGGCCTGGACAGCTTACCCCCCACCCCAGTAACTAAGTATACGGAACAATCCGACAAAGAAAACAGCTGAATTTCACTTGAATTATGTTTATAATTGATACATCATCACATTCAGATAGTTTAAAATGAGAAAACTTAGCAAAATAATTTTACTTTGATACTCAGGTGGGTGGGGGTCAAGATAAACTGGCCTGGACAGCTTACCCCCCCCACCCCTGTAACTAAGTATACGGAACAATCCTACAAAGAAAACAGCTGAATTTTGACTTGAATTATGTTTTAAATTGATACATCTTCACATTCAGATAGTTTAAAATAAGTAGAATTAGCAAAATAATTTTACTTTGATACCCAAGTGGGTGGGGGGCAAGATAAACTGGCCTGGACAGCTTACCCCCCACCCCTGTAACTTAGTATACAGAACAATCCTACAAAGAAAACAGCTGAATTTGACTTGAATTATGTTTTAAATTGATACATCTTCAAATTCAGATAGTTTAAAATAAGTAGAATTAGCAAAATAATTTTACTTTGATACCCAAGTGGGTGGGGGGCAAGATAAACTGGCCTGGACAGCTTACCCCCCACACATGCAACTAAGCATACAGAACAATCTGACAAAGAAAACAGCTGAATTTGACTTGAATTATGTTTATTATTGATACATCTTCACTTTCAGATAGTTTAAAATAAGAAGAATAGGCACAATACTTTTACTTTGATACTCAGGTGGGTGGGGGGCAAGATAAACTGGCCTGGACAGCTTACCCCCCACCCATGCAACTAAGCATACAGAACAATCCGACAAAGAAAACAGCTGAATTAGACTTGAATTATGTTTATAATTGATACATCATCACATTCAGATAGTTTAAATGAGAAAACTTATCAAAATAATTTTACTTTGATACTCAGGTGGGTGGGGGTCAAGATAAACTGGCCTGGACAGCTTACCCCCCACCCCTGTAACTAAGTATACGGAACAATTTGACAAAGAAAACAGCTGACTTTCACTTGAATTATGTTTATAATTGATACATCATCACATTCAGATAGTTTAAATGAGAAAACATAGCAAAATAATTTTACTTTGATACTCAGGTGGGTAGGGGTCAAGATAAACTGGCCTGGACAGCTTACCCCCCACCCCTGTAACTTAGCATACAGAACAATCCGACAAAGAAAACAGCTGAATTTGACTTGAATTATGTTTACAATTGATACATCAGCACATTCAGATAGTTCAAAATAAGTAGTATTAGCAAAATAATTAAGCTTAAAATCACTTAATCTTGATATTTTTATTCAAGATGATGTTTAAGTTTTACCAATATTAACACCACAGGCACCAATTTCTCACTTTAAGACTTGTATAGGACCTGAATTCATTAAAATGATACAGAAAAATAACAAAATAACATACATAAATTTTTACTTGTGTTGGCGGGGGGCAAGATAAACCGGCCTGGACAGCTTGCCCCCCGGGGGTGAAGATAACCAGGGTGGGGGGCAAGATATCCCGGGACAGCTTGCCCCCCGGGGGGCAAGCTGTCCAGGGGGGCAAGATAAACTGTTACACCGGTACTCGGATTGTGTGTCCAATATATACGGTTAATTTGGGCGGTGCACGATCTGACCTTGTAGCCTAGTGGTTAGCCCGTCGGACTCTTAAACCAGTGGACCAGGATCGATTCCTGGGTAGGCATCTATTAAACATTGTTTTTTTCTTCTTCATCTTTTTCAGCTTTATAATAATGAATTACTTCCTACCAGTAATATATATTGATATAAATGACAAAAGTACGCTACATAACGTTTTATATTGATTATCCTCAAACTATGTGAAGGTAGGGGTAAAGTTTGCTCTCCTTAACAAAAATTAGTCTGATGACCCCCATTTTTTATTCGTTTTTCTAAAAGGTTATATGAAAGTCTATGGAATAAAAAACAAAACTTTGAGATTGTTAATGCCAGATTTTTAAAAGTACACTCCATAACGTTTTATATTGAATTATCCCCAAAATATGTGTGTGTAGGGGTAAATTTTGCTTTCCTGAAAGAAAATTAGATCTTTTATTCTTTTTTCTAAAAGGTTATATAAAAGTCTATGAAATAAAAACAAAACTTTGAGATTGTTAATGCCAAAGTTTTTATTATACAATTTAATCTAAAAAACGTATTCCTATTTTGGGGGAATTACCATAATATATAATTCAGTATCTTGTCAGGGCTTGGGAAAACCAATAATTTTTCACTTTTCCTATAAAGTTTGATGTCGTGAGTAATAATTAAAATGAAAATTAAGAAGCTGGATGGCGATTTCAACTATTTTAACTTAATATTAAGGACTTGGGTTCTTCAGAAAATTGGAAAAATGCTGAAAACTTCCATGTCAGATTATGAAAAATCGAGCAAGGTGACATATCCTTTTTATATCATAAATCGACAGTCCATACATAAAACAAACTGTATGCAAATAATTAAAAAGATCTAAATGCGGGAAGTATTTCCCGCAATGCCCTTAAAGCTAGGGACTCCAATGTGATCAGTTTACTTCATAATTTAATCAAACACAAACTAATTGTTCATTAAAAACAATCTTCCAAAGAGAAGGCATTCCTAACCTTGTGTATAACTACAAAAGAAATTTTCACTTTGAAACCTCGAAAAAAAATCATGCATTGTCGTTTCAAAGTGTACGCGCTGACCACTCTGTTGGACATCATATGATTTTTATACGATTAGGACTAGGTCAAAGGTCAAATATTGAACTTGACGCTTGACGTTTCAAGTACTTAAGCAGAGGATAAAGTGGGCCGTAACACG
The DNA here is from genome assembly GCA_964019695.1 of Loripinus fragilis. Classification (NCBI taxonomy): domain Eukaryota; kingdom Metazoa; phylum Mollusca; class Bivalvia; order Lucinida; family Lucinidae; genus Loripinus; species Loripinus fragilis. The sequence continues at coordinate 91,727,427 of OZ026517.1, forward strand.
AGAAAAACCTGTCTTCAGGGGTTTGCAAACAACACAGGCGCAGACCAGCCTGCGCATCCGCGCAGACTGATCAGCGCCTTTGTTATTCGCATTTTTGAAAGTATCATATGTAAACTTGGTACAGATTAAATATCAATTTTCTAACTAGTCTCTGTAGCTGAGGAGACTGGTTTGAAACTCGCTTTGTCGGAAACCACAAAGACAGGTTTTCTCTCGACGAGGCCCATAAGTGTCTTGCTCAAGTCACGTCACAGCTCAAACCAGTGACCTATCTATACTGTTCCTTGGTGCCGTGGGTTGGTCTGTGGTCGGTGATTTTGGCACTTCCTCGCCATACCCACTTGTTTTAGAACGCCTAAGCGGTTAAACAGTATTGCGTGCACACCTTTGCCAGCCCCAACTGACAACTATTTTTAGATTATAGTAGTAATTATTTCTTTACAAAATAGCTACCATTTTAAAGACATATGCGGCTATTTCCAATGCGCACCTTTTCCGCGTCTGCAAACGGGGAAAGTTGTCTGGGTCCTGTCTTTCGACCCTTAACGGATTCGGATCAACACAGCTTCTGATATTCTTATGTCATATCGGTGTTCCGACATTTTCTTCACAAAATAACTAATTAAAGTGTGTTCGAAATATCTATTGACATCTTTTCAGAACTGACCGTCTCAGCACTAAAGACAGATAGATGTAGCTCCGTCGAAATCAAACGATGTACACAATAACCCTGGTTACGAATACGATAGTGGCCGAGTCTATACTATTTGTATGGTTATTTCAAGCGGCGCACGACCTGACCTCGTGGCCTAGTGGTTAGCGAGTCTGGCTACAAAGCCAGAGGACCAGGATCGATTCCCGGATGCGCACATATTTTCAGTGTGTTTTTTTTTCTTTTTTAACACTTTAATGCTTAATTACTTCATATACTAGTAAAATGGCATCATCAAAACGACCGAAATGGTCATCCCCGAACTTTTTATATTGAATTACGCATGAAACCTATGGGGTGGGATTAAATTTGGCCCTCTAGAAAGAGAATTAGTTCGGTGACCACAGATTTTTATTCTTTTTTCTGAAAGGTATTATAATAGAGCATGAATTAAAAATAAATTTTCAAGATTTTCAATATCAGATTTTTTAATACATGATTTATACTAAAAACAAATTCCATTTTTTCGACGAATTGCCAAAATATATCATGCAGTATCTTATCACAGCATGAGATAACAAGTAAACATGCACATTTTCTTAAAAGTTTGAGGTCATGGGCAGTAATTTAAGTTAAAAGAAAGAAGCTGGCTGAAGATTACAACCGTTTTAGCTCGATAATTAGGACTAGTGTTATTATTTTATATTTCTAGAAAATTGGTCAAATGCTGTAAACTTCAATATGTGATTCTGAAAAAATAAGCACGGTGACATATCCTTTTTATTTCATAAATGGATAGCCCATGCATAAAACAAACTGTATGCAAAGTATTGAAAATATTTCAATATGGGAAGTATTTAGTAGCATATGTCCTTAAAGTGGCCTGAACGAAGTCTTGAACTAGATTCGTAGTCAGACGCACTGTTAACTGCGTGAGTAACGGTCCTGGCAGTGGAGTGTGAAAAACTAGTCGTTTCGACCATGCATTATCGAGGTTTTCCTTAAAATATGGAATGTGTATGTGGCATTGTCATATTTTTGCACGTTAGTTAAAGAGACTAGGTCTGTAATTATGAACATTTTTCGAAAAAGTTTCTTTTCTTTTTAAATCATTTGTAAAAATATAATTAAGTTATGTTTTCACAATAAACATGTTCAGTACAGCTGAAAACCGCACGTAAAAGTGAATTGTCTTTATGAAACAGGTGTTTTTCTCTTGTTTGTAATTATTTACGTCCCTCAAATAATTCTAGACAGTTGGTTTTAACATGAATGTTGTTGTTTTGATAGTGATAATTTGTTAAGATTAACAAAAATGGTAAAATGTTTACCTGAATTGGAGTATTTTTTACTGTATTCTTGAAAAATGGAAACTTTGTTTCTAAAATTAGAAGATCAAATGTTACAGACTATGCAGCTTAAAGTGAACAGCTATTGATAACAGTGAAAATACGTGAATAATTTTCTAAGCGAGGCGGATCTAGTTTCTTTTACAAATATGTTTCACTTAAAATATAGAAACTAACTTTTAAATATTCAAGAAATGCATTGGAACTATTGATGCTGACGTGTGTTAGATTTTTCACACAAACAAACGCTTCAGATGTAGCGAATGCGTTGTGTTTTCGAATGTTGTCTTATAAGTTGAATCCGCCACCATTCATTAGTCGTTAACTTTAGTCTTGGTCGTTAGTCAATCCTTATTTGCACTAGTCCACTGAATGAATGCCCAGACGGTGCATGCCCATCTATGTACATCCCTCGCTTCTCGCAAACACCAAGAAGGGAACAGCTTGCACAACGAGGCGGTTACGCGAGTACATGCATGTGATAAATAAACAACAACTTGGCTCATTTTATCTAGTTTGTAATAATATAAAGGCAGACGGCTTGTCAATCTTTTAAGACTGCTGCTTATAACAAATACTAAACGCTATCCATCAATACGTTATTTATTTTTACAAAGGCGTACCTTTTGGAATTTTATCCCTGGTAACACATCATATCAGTAAAACTACCCGCTCCCAAGACGGAAGTTGCAATGTACTTGTGTAACAACATGTTGATCAATAATGATTTATGGACCCTTATAATGTTATTAAATAACTATTTTTAGTTTCGAGTATGGTAAGAAGTAGATCAAAAGTTTACTTGTTGAAGCTTGCATGTTTTAATTCCATATGTGTCAATCTTATTGTGGGAGCGCAGTGGCTCAGTGGTTGAGTGTTTTACTCGAGACCGAGTGGCCGCAGGTTCGAGCCTCAACGGCATCACTGCGTTGTTGTCCTTGAACAAAACACATTTTTCCTGGCTTAGTACTGGTCCAACCCAGGAAGACCCGTCCCTGTTTAACTGAAAGTTTGTTGATGGGACGTACAGAATCAAATCAACAAATCTATCTCATTGTCTGGCAACATTGGCCTGAGATGTATGCACATTCAATGACCTTTCACTCAATCTTCTGAAATCATCTTGAAAAGTATACTTTAGATTGTGGTGCAATTTCTTATCTGATATTTAAGTATGCATCTGGCATACGTCCATGCAATCCTTACGTCTGACAACGTTTTTCTTATCCTAATCAAACCCCATTATACAAGCTATAGCGGGCCATGTGAAACGCCATAAGGCGTTTCGCTAGCAGGCTGATGATAGCCCAACATTGAATGCTGCAATCGGAACTGCCGCGGCAAATTCCGCGAAACAGACCACGGATGTACATCCAGGATCTACTTTGATAACGCGGGTGATAACGTGACGCTGACGATATATAACGTGACGCTGACGTCACAGAAACCATGTTTACACGATAACAAGTGTGATTGCTGCAAAACAAACGGCTTAAATGAAGTTATGAGTAGTAAGGAAAGTGTATGCGAAGACAACGAAACCTGAGCCATTCAAGAAACCTGAGCCATTGTTCTCTGGAATGTAAACAAATACCTTAATCCTTTTGTTAACAATGGAATCGGTATTTAACACGAAGGTGTGATATTTCAATATTGATACACAGAAGGGTGTTGAATGTAAATGAGCCAGCACATCAGATTTTGGTACTTATCGCATCTATAGGCAATCAGCAAAGGCTCAGACGAGCCTGCGCGGGATCCGCGCAGTATCGCCAGAGCCTTCCCTGTTCGCACACTCAAAGTATGGATTGAAGTAGATGAAGGTTCACACCAACAACAACTAGATATCTAGCCCCACTAGTTAGCTGCGCATGCACGTTACGCGGCGGCGGCGGCATGTGCGAGAAGTACCATTATCACATGGGCTGGCTGGCTGGCTGGCCCAAATGATCTTTTGAAAATGAACCTATTCTTCAGCAGCAGCCTGTTTGTCCTCAAACTTGACTGTACGTGGTGTTGGTGAACAGGGCTGTTGTGTTATCCAGGTTAAAAAAAGCAATGCTTACTAATGATGAATCGGGGCCTGCTTCAGGCAATGTAATTCGGGCACAAGAAACCCCCAGCGTTCCACCAGTAGGGTTCAGCGACTGGAGCTGGTGCGGCGCTCGAGTCCCTAAAAACCAGGTGACTTACATGACCCAGGTTGTTCTAGTATACTGTATAATTGCTGTCGCGCTCTCGCAACTGATATTACAGTCATCAGACAGGGAACTGTGGCTTGTTCTTTTAAGTACTTCCGTCGGGTACGTTCTGCCATCGCCGAAACTAAAGTTTTTAAAGCCAAGCGTTTGTGTCACGTCAACAGCCACAGCAACGACCGCGGCCGCCACAACGTCGGTTCTTCCGTCACTATCGACTGTAAGCATCGAAGAAAACCGTAGTTCTCCGAATGAGGGTAGTAGCAGCATGATAGCGAACTCAGGTAGCCCTTAGACAAACATTTTGATTATCAACATACAGCATGAAAGATACGACGGAAAAGTATTTGACAAGAATCTACACTGACCCAGGACATCCTGCCAGCTTTTCGGGTCCAGCAAAGCTGAAACGGGTTGTCGATCGCGAGGGCAAAGTCAAAGTAAGCAGAAAGGACATAGATTCTTTCTTGGAGAAACAGGATTCGTATAATGTTAACAGACCTGTTAGGCGCACTTTTCGCCGCGGACATATAGTAACGCGTGGTCTCAGGGACCAGTATGACTTGGACTTGATTGATATGGGCAGACTTTCAAAGTATAATGAGAATATTAAGTTTTTACTCACAGCCGTTGATGCGTTTAGTCGTGTCGCCATGGTTAAACCGCTAAAAGATAAGAAAGCTGAAACAGTTCTGAAAGCACTGACACTTATGCTGAGTGGAGTTAACAAGCCAAGATCCGTTCGCTCTGACTTCGGTGGCGAATTCAAAAATGCTAAGGTAAAAGAATTTTTTGATAAGAGCAATATCAAACATTTTTTCGCCCACCCACCCCTCAAGGCTCAAATAGTGGAACGATTTAACCAGAGCCTTAAGCAGATGATATATCGATACCTGCACAACAGGAACTCGTACCGTTACATTGACAAACTGGCGCAGATCGTGCATAGCTACAATGCTAGACCACACCGCTCTCTGGGCTCAATAAGTCCTTCACAGGTTACGAAGAGCAACGAAATCGCGTTGTGGAACGAGATGTACATAAATCGGCCGTACATGGGACAACGCAGGCTACGCAAACTCTCCAGCCAGTCGCGACCGAGTAGAAGCAAGTTAAGGTCGTTGGCTACGTTTACGCTGAAGATAGGTGATTTTGTCAGGGTGAGCTACAATAGGCGAGCATTTGAGCGCAGTTTTAACCAGCGCTTCTCGGAAGAAGTGTTCCGCGTACGCCAGCGTATTCTAAGAGACAACATACCAGTGTATTTGTTAGCTGACTTACAAGGTCAAATTATCCGGGGTTATTTCTACGGTCCTGAAATACAGAGAGTATCATATTCGGCCGATAAGCTTTTTAAAGTGGAAAAGGTTTTAAAGCGCAGGGGTAAAGGGCGAAACCGCGAAGTTCTGGTTCGATTCTTAGGCTATCCACCGAAGTTTGATCAGTGGCTACCACACAGCTCCGTTGAATCTATCTGAAACACAACTGCCTAATACATATATAGAATAAAATATAGTGATAAACGCTTGAAAATGAGTCTCAGCTCCGAAATCTATGCTGAACTTAGAAACTTTGACTCTTTGCAGTATTTTCCGCATAACAATGCAGCTTCCTTCCGGGTACAGTTTGATCGCGAAATTCACTTTGAGGGGAAATGGGAACTCGCGCTTCGGTCTGTCAGTCTTGAGTGTCCCACTGATGTTCGAAACTTTGCAGGACAAAGCCTATACGTTTACACGGACATCGTCGATTTTTCGTTCGTTGGAGGAAGCTTGAAACAACTTTTAAGGCGAGTCAGCCTGGGGCCTGGTATACATTCAAATAATAATCGGATTATCTTCCAGATGAATGGCAATGGAATTTGTTGCAGTCAAGTCTATTATAAACGTATTACAACATCCCATTGTCTGTCCATTCGGATTTGTATAGAGGACGGCTATGGTAAACCATTCGAGTTTTCTGATGCATGTGTGATCAGTCTGTCTTTGCACTTCAGGCGAGCTAGTTAGATTTCAGTCCACCCAGAATCATGAATAATGACTGAAAAAGCGACAAACTTGTATATACCTGATTATCAAGCTTGGGAAACTTTCTACGGGAATAAAGCTAAAAGAGACCAAAAGGTTGGCTTTGGGTTTCAAACGGAAAGCGAGGCTTTGAGGCAGCAGACAGACGTAGTAGTGGCTGGAACCGCGGAACGAGTTAAGGACTGTGAGCAGAGCCAAGCGGAACCCAAAATAGTGAATATCGTAAGTCCGACTGAGCAGACTGTTCAAGCGGCGGCCAATGTCATGAAAAAAGCGGGCATTAAGCTGAAGAAAGTCAAAAGCCGTTCTAGCAAACAGCGATCCAAGCGACAAAATACTAGTAAGAAAGCAAAGTGTCGCAAGAGGGCGGCTAGGGCTGGTAGAAAGGCGACTTTCAGTTATCGCACGTTAGGTGATATCTTTAGCAAGCGCAAGTAGGGGCTTTCATAAAAAAAGGAAACTCGTTTACTTTGGTTCGTCGACAGGGAGGTAGCCAAGGCAACGTACTAAGTATGTCGGTTTTTTCGCCAGATAGTGGGAGTGATGTTGCGCCGGTCGGACTGGATTTGTTTAGTCTACCGCCCAACCAGGTTGCTATTTTAAAGCAGTATTACGAAGATGTCAGGCCAATTTCCCAGTACCATGGGCTGAACCCACTTTCCTTCGAGGTTAATTTACAAGGAGACGTGTACACAGATCTGGCTAAATGTAAGCTCTTTCTTAAAGTTCGCATCCTGAAAGCAGACGGTAGCAGGCTAGTCCCTGGCGATCAAGTAACGCCTGTCAACTTGATGTTTCACGCTATGTTTTCTGAGGTAGACGTACGGATGAACGGTACCCTAGTACACAGCTCAGGCAACATGTATCCCTACATAGCTTATTTACATACACTACTGCGTGAGAGTCAACAGGCGAAGAAAACGAAACTGACAGAACAGCTTTTCTATCCGGACTCTGCTGGCTTCTTCGAGGAAACCAACCCAAACGGTGGTAATTTTGGACTCTTTACGAGATACCAGCTGGCTAAAGCATCCAAATTAATCGAGCTGGCGGGTCCCTTACTCGGCGACTGCTTGATGCTTGACAAATATCTCATAAATGGGGTGAAACTTGGAATAACCATGAAACGTAGCTCTTCGAAATTTTGTCTGATGAGTGCCGACAACGACGACGCGGCGGCGGCAGCTGTAGCAGCAGAAAGATATCAAGTTGTCATCGAAGACGCATTTCTCAGACTGTACAGACTCAAGATCAATCCCGCAATACTAGTTGCGCATAGCAAACTGCTGAAGTCTGTGACCGCGAAGTATCCGTACACGAAAAGAAATATCAAATGCTGTAACGTGCCTGCGAACCAGACTGTATTTCACTGGGATCATATAGCGGAGTCACCGCTGCCAAAGTTCGTAATTGTTGCATTCTGCAGTAATCGGGGAGTTGCAGGCTCATATGATCGCAATCCTTGGTCCTTCATCCACTGTGACCTCAGAGTGATTTCGCTGCACGTTAACGGCGTGTCCGTACCGGCCGATCCTATTGACGTTTTCTACGACATTACCGGCACTGAGGGCGAGCAAACTCTTCAGGTGTTTGACAGATTTTTCGACGGTGTCAGAGAATGTGACATTAACTTTGACCGTACTGCCCTAGGAAAGGGGTACGCAATCTACTTATTTAACTTAGACCCGAACTTTAGTGAAAATATTCAGTTTCCACTCCTTAAAAGTGGAGAAATGTCCCTAAATGTAAGGTTGGGCACGCCCTTGACTGAAGGCGCGACTTGTATTTTGTTTTCCGAACGCTTTGGGATGTTGGAAATTGATGAAACGCGTAATGTTACCGTTTCGTAAGAAACAAAGTGGTGACAATACCTATACCGATGATACCATGAGACTGAAACAAAGCCAAGTTAAATTTGATACGTACGATCAACTTTGATTTTGGCATTGTTTCTGGAACAAACTGAGGGTCCATTTAGCATTCTAGGACCGAGATTAGCAAAGCTGACCAGAGCATGAATTTAGAACTGGTTTAGGTAGCAGTATTTATAATACTGTACTGCCAGCCAAGGGTGACAGTGACGTCATGTTTGTTTATAAAATTATCAGGGACTTATAATCGATAGCACACTAGTGTATTAATCCTATCCGCAGGATAGGATTAATACACGAGTGATATTTCGATTCACGTTAGCTCAAGTTAAGTGTATACGTTAATGTTTTACTTAGCAATTGTAAACAAAGTATTCCGTCACTGTCACTCTTATCTGGCACGACAGTAGCTTTTTTTTCTAATTTTTGTCGCTGTGTTTGTACTTTGATATATTTTTTTTTTATTTAAAATAATAAATTTATAAAGAAGTGACTGCTTACTTTCATTTATATCGTCACGCTTTAAAATTTGAGCCATCTCACGAGAAAACTTGTCTTAGGGTAAGACAGAAACAAAATTACTCAGCTACATATACTAGAAACTCGACAATGCTTAGCTACAGAGACTAAATTGTCGAGAATTTGTATTTTATGAGCGTAGACTTTTTAGGCAGCGAACAACAGTAGTGACTCTGAAATGCCTGTGCATGAGCAGCTATTTTTCTCGTGACGTGGCTCTGTTTTCTTTCAAAGTTACCCATATTGTATAAAGCACTGCACACAATCTTAAATGGTTGGGACATTGTGCACGCGGCGCCACTTGTCCAGGTAATTAAGGTCTATTGTCGCCTTATTCGGCATTTGTCTTTGAGTTCCTCTTATTGGTGTTGATAACTCGACAATAGCACAAGCCGTGATAATCAAGCCAAACATTACGATTCAATCACGTCCTTAATCAACAAGTATATGATCAGTTACTGAAAAATGGCCCTTCTACAAAGAAAGAATATTTTGTACAGTCTTCTAAATCCTGCTCATTGGCGTATGTTTGCACGGATATTACTTACATTTTCTAGACATTTTCATATTGGCGCACAACGTATGTGCTGATCAGGCATGTGTCTGTAGATACGCTGCCTGGTGTGTACCTTCGTTGTCACGTGTATAACACCAAGGGCCATTTTCACTAAAACAATCTATTTACTGGCAAAGCAAATGCAATGCAGAAATCGCATCATAACTCCTAAATGTGTCAAAAGAATTAAGCTAGTAAAACAAAAATTCAAAACAAGTGCAGCAAAGGTGATTGTTAAAACAAACAAACAAAACAACGCATTAATCTTTGCCACTCGACCCCCTTTCTTTTGTAAACCCAAAGCAAACATTACATTTTATTATTTTCGGGTCATATTTGCAGCATGTGCACAAAATAGGTCTCACTTTTAATAGTATCGTTGACCGATATATACATTAGATGAAATAGTTCTTTGATTAAGTCAGAATAGATAAAGTTTTAAATTAAATATGGCGGATAATGAAAACAGTGATAGTGGTTCTGGTTGTGAGATGGATTTTTTTTCGGACCTCTTAAATTGTGATGTGAGGCAGCTTCCAGCAATAGACAGTTCTAGACTGCAGAATGAAATCCAGAGACTCAGCGAGTCGTCGACGACGGCAGAGACTGGCAATAAATCCCACCAGTGCAGCAAATGCGAGATGACATTTTCACTCGCTAGGAATTTAAACCGACATTTAAGAAGCAATACTTGCTCCAGATCAGAATTTATCTGCCAACATTGTGGCCGAATATTTAAAAGGAAAGCTCGTCACCAGGCTCACATCGGCTTGGGAAAATGTATTAGACCGAGGAAATCGTCTACCACTGCTACTACTACTAGTAATAGTAGTACTACTACTGCTACTACTTCAGGCAGCAGTAATTGTCAGGAAACCAGTGCTATTGACAATCAATGTGATAAGTGCATGAAAAAATTCGCAAGTAAAAAGACCTTAAGAGCGCACGTGCTTCGAAAAGCTTGTGCTTCAAGTGCTGTCGAGCAAATTTTCCAGTGCAGACACTGTTCGAAGAATTTCAGCAGTCTAAAAGCTTTAAAACTTCACCTAAGAACTCACACAAACAGCCGTGTAGGATCAGCGGTACCAAACAGAAATGGCGGCGGTGGCGGCGGCGGTGGCGACGACGATGGTGGGGATGGCGGTGATAATAGTGATGCTGCTGCTGCTGCTGATGATGATGATGATGATCACCCTTATCCACAGAGGAGACGCTCATTTTTCCAAGGTGCCCTTATAAAGTATACCCTGAAAGCGCACGAAGCTGAACAGTCGGATTTAACCTACTTTTTTGCAAACAGGAGGGCCCAGCTTCGCAGAAATATCTGTAGAGAATTGACAGAGCGTAAGGCAGTTAAGTGGTACGTTGTGGTAAAAATCGAAATGGGTCGATTTAATTCGGAGGGTGATTTGGTAGATGTGGCAGTTCCTACTTTTCGCTCGTTTACCAAGCAGGCTATAACAGGAGATGTGGCTGATGCTCAGATCGACGAAGCATACTTCAAAATGCTGAATAGCCTTGATGCTTTCAGGGCAGATGGGTCAGGATGGCACATTAGAAAAGTTCTCCACATGGTACAGACTCTCACAAAGTTCAGGCCTTTGAGTGGGTCCTGTACACTCTACAAGCTTCCAGAGAGACTGTTGCGCAAGAAATGCTTGTTAAACGTTACTGGACCAGCAGAACTTAACGGACATTGCTTCGAATATGCTGTGTTAGCGGGACTGCATACTGAAGAGGCTGCTGTAGGACAGATTCCATGGTCTGATCTACACCAATACAGAAACACTCTAAACTTCGAGGGTATCGCGGGATCAGGTCAGTTCATGCCGGTCACTAGCATCGGGGAATTTGAACAAAAGAATGCGCTGTCCATCAACGTATACGGCTACGAAGACGAAGAAGACATTTTTCCCGTGTACGTGACGCAAAACTTCAATAGAGAGCGACACACGAATCTGCTTCTTCTGTGCTCGCAAAGTGACACGGAAAACGACGCCGTGCGAAATTACCAAACCTTCGTTGATCAACGCCAAGGTCATTACTGCGTTATAAAGAGAATGAGCGCGCTCATTTCTTCACAGCTGGGTACTCATACAGAAGAAGCGTTCGTTTGTATGCGATGTTTGACGCATAAACGCACAGCAGAGGCATTAACAGAACACGAGAGGATTTGCTCCCTTGAAGAACCAATGAGGTGTGTGATGCCTGGACAGGGAGAAAAGTGGATGAAATTTAGAAACTATGGCAGATTAATGAGAGTAGGTTTCGTCATAGTTGCTAGTTTCTCGTGTTATACCGTCCCCCTCCTCGAGACCGACGAGCCGACCCACGGATATGAAGTTAGAGAACGGCGGTTAGATCCATGCGCGTACTCCTACGTGAGAATCAGCTTGGACAACTCTCACCCCAAGCCTCCAGTATACTATCGTGGAACAGATCCTGAAGACACCATGGAGCACTTCCTTTCCGATATGATGAAAGAAGAAGAAGAGGTGTTTTCAATTGTCTCGCAGACAGCGCCAATGACCTGGTGTGATGAAGGTTTCGCCAACGTTGAGGCCTCCAATGACATATGCAGCGTGTGCCTAGACCTATTGGAGCCTAATGACAGGATAGTGCTTGACCACAGCCATATCAGTGGTAAAATTCGCGGAAGAACACATAACCGATGCAATCTCAAAATGAAGGAGGCCACATTTCTCCCTTGTGTCTTTCAAAATCTAAGTCATTTCGAAGGCAGGCTAATACTGAAAGCAGTTGGCAAATTTGGACAACAGGCCGTTACAGTCATACCACAGAGCTTGGACACGTTCGTGTCAATTTCTATAAATCGCTGCAGATATCTGGACTTTAAACGCTTCTTGAAAGCGCCACTGAATGATCTCGTCGAAACTCTGCGGAGAAAGTCAGGACTGGACGCTTTTAAGTTTGTTAGGCAGTTCTCTACCGCCGCCTCCGAAGAAGACATTGACACTCTGGTGAAACGGCAAGTTTTCTGTGCCGATTATATAGACACATCAGCGCGCCTTTCTGAAACGAGCCTGCCCCCTGCAGAGGCATTTTACGATCGCGTGAACGACGCACATATAAGCACCGAGGACTACGAACACGCCAAACGTCTGTGGACATTGCGAAACGCGCGGACCATCGACGACTATCTCGAGCACCATCTAACGTTACAGAGTCTTCTTTTTGCTGACACGTTAGAAAACTTTCGAGACGTCATGATGAACAACTACCGGCTCGACGTCATGCACTATTTTTCGCTACCTGGGTATAGCTGGGACAGCGCGCTTCTAATGACCGACGTCAGTCTGGAATTACTGACAGATGAAGAGATGCACGCAGCCGTACTCAACGGAATCAGGGGAGGAACAACTGTCGTTGGAACGCCCAGACTAGCACGTGCCAACAACGACCAAATGCCCGAAGGATGCTACGATCCGGGGAAACCTACAAGCTATATTTACTACTTGGATTATAATTCCTTGTATCCCAGTGTAATGGCAGACTTCCCCCTACCTACGTTCGGCTTCAGGTGGATGTCCGAGTTCGAAATAGAAAGGTTTGACGTCATGTCCGTTCCAGCTGACTCGAACTCGGGCTACATTCTCATCTGCGACATTAAATATCCAGATGATCTGCATGACCTTCACGATGCCTATCCGATGTGTCCAGAGAGTCGACTAATCGGTGAAGAAGACGTGTCCCAGTACACCCGCGATCTGGCCGCCTCCTGCAACATGACGCTTCGTCCGGACAGAAAACTGTGTTTAACGTTGCACGACAAGTCGCACTACGCAGTCCACTACCTCACCCTTCAGTGCTACATCAGACACGGGCTTCAAGTGACGAAGGTACACAAGGTAGTGGTCTTCAGTCAGTCATTCTGGCTCCAAGACTTCGTCCAGTACACGACCAAGAAGAGACGAGAGTCCACCAACGATTTTGACAACATGCTGTACAAAAGTGTAGCATGCAACGTATTTGGTAAGTAATACTAGAATAGTCTGCCTTCACACACACACACACACACACACACACACACACACACACACACACACACACACACACACACACACACACACACACAGAGCGAGAAAATCGAAAGTGATGACCCAGACGAGACTGCGTATCCGCACAGTCTCGCCAGAGCCTTCGCCGTTCGTACTCGCACATGTTTGTAGGACCACACTTTATAGCGTCAAGTATATATTTTGCCATCTACATGTATCTATTATCAGTAATACCTGGTTCCACTAGATAGCTACGCATGCACGTGTTAAGAGTGAATATACGCATAAACGAAAAAACGGTACCATTGCCGCATGGGCCGGTCTAAATGTTTGTTAGGAAGAGCGTATTATATGAGGTGTTTGTTTGTTAGAGCGTCCGTCTTATTGTGAAGAAAGAACGGGGGCTCTTTTAATCCTTTGTATACTGAAACTATTAAACGGATACTTTGTCAAACGTTGAAGACCCGGATGAAAAGCCCCGGGAGACGGCATTTCATCAGGGTCTGCACTGTTTGCTATTTTAAGTCAAAATCGATTTTCGAGGAATGACGTACATCTTAATTTGAAAATTGCTAACCCTTAATTTGAAAATTGCTAATCCCTTGATACGTATAATGAAACAGCCCAGGTTCATTGTTTCCGGTCGGCTGGAAGAATACATTAGTATACAAAGGGTTAATGCAGTTTCAATAAGCCACGTGCTTTACAGTCGAATCTCGTTAAGGACTAGTGGTTCCGTTTCGAATTATAAGTAGTTCGAACTATAGGGGTAGACATAAATCTATATACCTCCAAAATGATTATGATCAGTTTACCTTTTTCTTCTCTCAATCATAAGTTTTGGACGCGAAAAAGAAACGTCTCAGTGTGACGTTTCTTTTACGCACCCAAAACATATGATATTAAAATTAGTCATAAAAAAGATCATGAAAAAGTCCTGCGTGTCCGAAATTTATTTCGAATTAGCGAATATTTCTCAAAAATTGAAGTTCGAATTATCGAGGTTTTAGTGCAGTTATTATTATTGGTATTATCATTATTATTTTCAGGGAAGTCTATAGAGAACCAGAAGAACCGGATTAACGTCAAGATATGTACAACCGCAGAGAAACTCCGGAAGTATGTTAGAAAACCGTCCTTCCAAGCCATTCGCGTGTTTGACGACAACTTAGCGGCCGTCCAATTGTATAGGGAGAGGGTTAAACTAAATAAGCCTATCACAGTTGGCTTTAGCATCCTGGAATTATCAAAACTAAGGATGTATCAGTTTTGGTATGATTTTGTGCAAGTAGCATTCCAGGATGCTAAAGTGTCGCTACTGATGTCAGACACGGACAGTTTTCTCATGAAAATTGAAGGTGAAGAGAATGTTCAGGGAATCTTGCGTCAGTATAGTGATCGATTTGATCTGTCGCAGCTAAGGGACGGTCACCCACTTAGATCGGATAGGAATAAACAACAGCCCGGCAAAATGAAATTGCAACTTCCAAACGAAACGTGCTTGGAAGTTGTAGTACTGTCGTCTAAGTGCTACAGTATACTTACTGACCAGAGTTCGTGTTCTGCCATGAAAGGCGTCCCGGGGCGACTTACGCACGACGTGTACAGGGACTGTATTGAAAATGGATCCTGTTTTACTGGCAGAGTAAATAGTGTGAAACACTTCAATCAGTCCCTGTACCAGGTTTCGACCGAAAGGCGCATGCTTTCGCCCTTGGACACAAAACGGCACTACTTTTCAGCAAATGAATCTATCAGTTTTGGTCATTATAAATTGAAGGAATAGTCACATCAAATCGTATGTTTTACAATGCTGTGACGTCAAGACGCTGAAGTTTTGAAGCGTCTTGACGTTAACAGTGACGTTGAAACGACACATTGACAAGGTCAGTTTATGATATGTGGCACTTAGAGGGCAATACGGTGGTTCGGGTTGTTGTTCGTTTCAATACGGGATACGGTGAAATTGAGCCAGTTTATACTAGTTTGGTACTTACCGCATATGCAACCAGAGAAGGCTCACGCAAGCCTGCGCAACCGCGCAATCCTGTGGGAGCTTTTTGTCTTCTTTTACACACGTTACTGAACAATAGAAAAAAGAAATATGCCTGCGGTTATTGATTTTTTTTGTATGAACTGGCTCAATTGCACTTTCCGTCACTCCTGGTTATTCAATATATTTGATTTGATTCTTTACGTCCCATCAACAATCTTTCAGTTAAACAGCGACGGGTCTTCCTTGGTTGAACCAGTACTAAGCTAGGATAAATGTGTCTTGCTCAAGGACCACAACGCAGTGACGCCGGTGAGGCTCGAACCCTCGGTCTCGAGTCCAGCACTCTACCACTGAGCTACTGCGCTCCCATTTTATTCCAATATGTATATGCGCAGTTCAGTTTTAGTTTATTTCTCGCCATGGCGATTATTTTTTTGTGTACTGCAGTCCGTCCCAATTTTACCTTGTTAACCTGTAACATGTAAGTTGTAAGTAAGTCTTATCAATCAGAGTGGAAAACAGCAAGGATCCTGATCAGCCGGCTTTGTCAGAAGCCAGCTGATCAGGATCTACACTGTTTATAAATTATCAGCAGGACAACATTTTCATGTCATTCGGACGTTGTAATGATTGTGTGTTAATTTTGATTGGTTAACATTTAGCCACGCAACGTGTTTTCTGTTTGTAATCTGATTGGTCCGCTCTGATTGACCCAATAAAGAAATCAAATGATGATCACATAATCCGCCACTTCGAAATTACATACTGAGAGATAATTATATCGTTTGTCATCATGGACATAAAAGTAGATAGAAAAAGAAAGCTCTCTCCATCGGGGACGAAAGCAAGGATTGTGGAGAAAGATGATGGTGGTATACAAACGTATATCACCAGCGCGCAAGGAACATGCATAGAGCTTTCTTTTGGTGCACTCTCAATGCTTCATGGCTTAATGAACGTTGTATTTGCGGGAGCAGCCTTATCGCCGCTGTTGCCTCGTGCTAGGCTGCCTGTGAAAAGGCGACTTGATTTTGAGGACATTTTTGACATTGAGACGTCATATAATGACGATGAAATTCCGTGCGGGCAAAGAAGCCCACTAGTCAAACTGGAGGTTGCACTCCAAAATGGCTACCTCCATGATGGGTGGATGACCTCCAGAACGAAGGACGTTTCATGGCTGTCCGAGTATGAAACTCGCATTGCCTCAAAGGGTCATCAAGAACAACAGCAACAGCAGCAGCAACAACAACAACAACAACAACAACGGGCATATATGTGTCCCTATCTCGGAGTGAATTTGGATATTGGGCCGTCGTCATCATTTAGTTTGACGCCCGATACATACTTCAGGATGAGGACTCCCATTGTGATTAGCTTCACAGATTTACCTGAAGATGTCATTTATCATGTTGTGGACTTTTTGCCCATAAGGGACGCCCTTAATTTGACGGAGACCTGTCGATATCTGCGCCATGTTATCGATGACGCAGCATTCTGGCGTCACAGACTGATGCGCGATTTTATGTGTTATAGTTTTAGCATAATGGGGTGCAACGAAAAGAGTCTGCCAGTTTATAGGGAAACATATAAACTTACATACTGGGCAGATAATGATGACTGATGAGATAGTTTGACTATTCATGTTTGGAACGACAGTGTTGTATGTTTATATAATTAGGCCAGCACACGAGTTTTTGGTACTTATCGGGCAGCGAAGGCTCAGACGAGCCTGTGCATACGCACAGGTTCGGAAGAGTCTTCGCTTCTCATATACAAAGCTCAGTAGGCTTTTGTGCGGATGCGATCAGTACCAAATATCTTTTGAGCTGGCCCATTTATAAGGCCTCGTGTTCATAATGTATATAAAATTTGGTTGTATATATCATGTATATATGAAGTGTATTTTAGACAGGTCTTTAACATTCGACATTGTCGTTCTATATATATATATGTGAGCCGTGACGTGAGATTTCCAACAATGTGGTGTGTTCAACCAGCAAAGGCTCAGACCAGCATGTGCATATGTGCAGTCTGATCAGAGCCTTTGTAAGACGCTTGAATACTCTATGACTGTTAAGCTCCTGACCAAACACCTGAAGAAGAGGCTGCACAGGCTCGTCTGAGTCTACACTTGTCAAAATGCCACATTGTTGGAAATCACATGTCGCAGCTCAATTGTGGTAATTTAATTGTGTATATAGTTGTGTTAATATTAATGTTGTGTACATATATATAATTGACGTTGTAAGCCAGTTTATAAGATTTCAGTGGTTCGAATTGGTGACCAGCGAAACCTCAGATGAGTCTGTGCGAATTCTCGCACTCTCGTCAGAGGCATCCCTGTTCGAGGTGGTAAATAAAATTAGTGATTGTGTGCTTGTAAGCTGGCTTAGGTGTATATGGTCCATGATGAATTCATGGCAATAAAACTGCTATAGAAAAGAAGCGTTCTTGTTACTTGTAAATAGTAAAAGTCCGTAAAACTCAGTACCACTGCGACCAAGGCACCGGTAAATATCCATCTCTTTATGAAACACGAAATTATCTCATTGGTGTTGGATCTTTGTCTGTGCTTTGTGTTTCGTGGTTTCTGATTGTTGGTTAGGTTAGATGATGATGATGATGATGATGATGATGATGATGATGATGATGTCAACGATTATTCAGTCATGCTGAGCTATGGAGTCTAAGTCAGAGAAAGACAAGAAATCCCACCCCGCCCTTTCTTTAGGCAAACGATGGCTTTCGTAATAAAACACACGGGCCGCATTATTATCTGGGTCTCGACACTAGATAACCTGTCTTCGGGGTTTGCAGACAAGGACGCAGACCAGCCTGCACATCCGCGCAGGCTGATCAGCGCCTTTGCTATTCGCTAAATGGAAAATATCACATCTAGACTTGCAACCAGCGAAGTTACAATTTTCTAGCTAGCCCGTGTAGTTGAGCTGGCCGTTTTGAATCTCACTTTGTCGGAAAGCTCGATGTTCATTAATAGAACCGCCTCACAGAGACGGTTCTGCTGACCAAAGCCCGGAGTTATAGAGCCTACCTGGACAACAATCGCTTAACACACACACACACACACACACACACACACCTTTTTACCGATGCACCAAATCCCCATTGCAGACCGGGTATTTTGGCAAACAGTGAAGACCCAGATGAAATGCCTCAGTATGTGGCATTTCACCAAGGTCTGCACTGATTGTTAAGTATACAAAATCTATATTCAGATGAAGAAATACACTATTTTGAACTTATGTCCCGTAACCCCTCTACATACAGTGGATCATCCCCACTTAAAATGTATTAAACGATGTGGAAAAGTCCATTGATCTTCAAAGGGTTAACCTGTTTAAGCCGAGTGAATTTTCCCACTATTACTAAATGGAAAAGTCCATTTCCGTTTTGAGAATCATATTGTATAAACATTTTTGCAAGCAAAGAGTGGGGACCCTGATCAGACGCGGATTCCGATATGTTACATCTGCGTCTGATCTGGATCTGCACTGTTTACTTATATCCCACAAAAAGGACGCGAGGCTTATAGGTTAACCCTTTTGATATTAGTTGACAACAGTGAAGACCATGACCAAAATGCCGCAGGCGGTCAGCCATGAATGCCAAGACACAAAACAAAAACGGTCTTCAAGGTGAAAAGGTCTAGATCAGACTGCGCCCTAGTACAGTATAATCTGGGTCGTTGTTCGCGCTGCTGCAACTGGTAGTCCGTCGGGTGCGCACATTTCCTTTGATGATTTTGATAATTACACTGGTTGTCTGGGTTGGCTTGGGTCCTAGATTGATCCCCAATTATGAGAGCGATATAAAAATACTTCTGGGCTATTATTATTTCACACCTTTTTCGACACGTGACGGATTAAAGGTCCACAGAGATACCCAACCCCTATAAATTGCATATTGATCACACTTAATCACTTAATCATCATTTATCTCTTAAATTAGTGACATCTTGGAGGATCATTACGATGGAAAGGAAGAATTCCACTTATATTAAGTATAACTCTTTTAATTATCTTCGTTATCAATCTCGAAATAAGCATTTTAATTCGTATTACTTCGATGTTCGAGCCAACATTTAACTTTCCAAAGGGGTAATTTCCGGTTTTCTTTTTTTCTTTTCAGTTCCCACATTTGGGAGAGGCATATTAAAAAATGCCCCGGAAAGAGCACCTTTATCAGCAAAAAGGTTGCTTTGCAAGCAATTAGAAGAACTCTTCAGTTGGGAGGGGGCATACAACTGGCAGTGGCGTCAATTTCAGTAAAAGGGGGAAGAATGTGTCTGCAGGCATGGCTACCCTTTAGAACTGGCTACGACAGGCTAGGGTATGCCGTATACGGCTGTAAGGTTGTTATATCAGCGACAGGGTGGATCATTACGGCATACCCTATCTAAGGCCCCCTTTACCTTCAAATTGCGCCGAGCGCCGTACGTTTCTGCCCCTTCCCCAAATTATCAAAGGTACTTATATTTATTTTTAGTTTGCTCTCTCTCTCTCTCTCTCCCTCTCTCTCGCTGTAGTGAATTAACTGACAAGATAGACCAAATAAACCTCTATGAAGTTCAACTTTGGAGCAGCGAGGCTCAGGCATGTCTGCGCATATGACCAGCCTCGTCAGAGCATTCGCTGCTCGCAAAATACGCCGTGCTCGGTACGTAAGTAAATATGCTAAAGGGAGGCGGCTTTTACGCATATGCGATACTTTCATTATTAAATTATCTTTGAAGTTCATTAAATATACAAAAAACATTAATAGTGACAATTTAAGTAATTATCTATATATTGCATGCATTCGACACAATATACACTCATGGACCCAATATACACATGACATAACGAGTCTGAGAGTAGCGGCGTTGTCAGATGACCAGGCACACATCAAAGGGAAAGGCGGTGTCTCAGAAAGCTTTCGCGCCAAATTTAAGGCACGTGACTGGGCATCTGGCTGTATCCAAATTTGTCAACGCATTCTTATGTATGTGATCGGACCGCAATGATGTCACCAGCTTTTACGTTTTTGGCGTTTTTCCTGTGTTTAGGCAGCTCGAGCGATTTATTGGATGTGTGTACGTGTGCAGACACGGATGGCTATGCAGAATGTGTAATGGACTCGAGGCCTGTTGTTATCGTGCTATCGGACTGTGTGATACGGGGACTGAGACTGACCGGCGAAGGATATTTGGTGGGTGTACAGACATCAGGAGGATTCCAGGAGATTATAGAGGTGGCAGTTGAGAGAACAACACTGACCTGCGAGGAAGGACTCGAACAATTCCCAGTGGCAGAGGTGTACTTGGCGGGGACCAAGTGCACGAGAAGACCGAACGTCACCACAACGACAACAACCGAGGTGAGAAACTATTTTTGCTTAAATGTTGTTTGACTGCTAATGGTAGTCATAGTCGTAATGGCGTAGGTTATCTCATACGCCCTTGGACATGTGCAACTCGCTTTACACTTTGCCAATAACTGACGGTTTCGATCGTGAATAAAGTTGTCGGAACAGAGGATCGAACATCGAGCCGCTTGATTTTATACTTGATCATTATCATTTTCATCATCATTATTACTATTTTTACTTTATTTATAGACAGCTGTAATAGCCACTGTTTTCTGTTTTGTATGAATCATAAGGATACACTAGGAATTGTATAAGTTTAGACCAAATAAATCTTGTATCGTATTATTATTATTATTATTATAATTATTATTTTAGCGTTATCTTATTAGTTAATTAATTGTTTAAATTCACGTTTACAGGTGCACGGAAATAGATAAACAGGTAACCAGTAACCCCCACTGGAAGTTTTGGTTACCCGTATTTACATTACTGGCCACCTGTAGACAGGGAACCAGCATAAAGCATGTGATTTTCAAAAAGGGAATTATATCTATTTCAGCCTCCAATTGACATTCCAAGACCTCCGGCTATACCACAAGACGATGACAACCAGAACAACGACGATGGCGACAATACAACAACAACCACTGCGAACACCACTACCACCACCACCACCACCACCAACAGCAGCATCACAGAGCTTCCAAAAACAACAACCAGCATGACCAGGATCACCGGTAAGTTTGGCACATAGCTATTATCATTTATAAAATCAGAGTGTCAACCTGTTTGGGCCCAGTTCAGGTCACGCATTTTGTGGGGCCTGATCTTGGTCCAAACTGTCTCCAAAATGTTATCAACAGACGAAACAAGCAGCTGGCAAAGAGTTAGTATTTCGTTTGTTGGGTGCGTTAACAACATTATACCTTCAAGCACACACACACACACACATGATTTGAATTGATGATACATGTTTGCTTTTCAGCGGAGCCATAAAGTTTAAAAAAACTTCAACCATTGTTGTCCTTGCTGAATATTGTAAAACGGTGTTTATTTACAGGTGTTTGAGTAAATTAAATTCGGAGTTAGTATTTACTATAAACAAAGTTTTATTTCATTCTGATTGCACTAGTTCTATGGAGTGTTAGCCTGGATTGATAATAATAAATTTGAGCCGAGACATAAGATTTCCAACAATGTGGTATGTGCGACCAGCAAAGTCTCAGATCAGCCTGCGCATATGCGCAGTCTGTTTAGAGCCTTTGCTAGTCCCTTGAATATATTCTATGAGTATTAAGCTACTGACTGAACAGCATTTGAAGTTTCTAAGCTCAAAAGGAGGCTGCTCAGGCTTGTCTGAGTCTTCACTTGTCAAAATGCCACATTGTTGGAAATCACATGTCGTGGCTCAATTATTATGTCGATTATAATTACAAACAAGTAAACGCGCCCAATACGATACGGTGAATTCGTATTCTTCCTTTTTCTTTCAGTGATATCTTCAACTTCCATTGGTGGGTGGTGGATTGTTATTGGCGTGTCAGTCGTCGTGTGCGGCTTTGGTGTCATCGTCGTCTGTCGGGTTAGAATGCGGAGAGTGAGAAGAGCCAGTCCAGTCCAGTGTGCCGACGTGTCATCGACCACATCTGAAGCTGAACGTCAGAGGACCTACGTCTTAAGACCAGTGCCACGATCCCCTCGCAATAGACGCTCGGAGTCCATGGAGTCTGTGGTTCTGTATGCAGTGACAGAGGACCTTTAGTGACATTGCCTAGCTACCCTTCTGGGTGCAAAAGACACTAGCGACACAACCCTTAATTATTACTCAAAGTAGTAGCATAAGACATATATATTTGATAGTATTTCCATTTATTTCATACAAGAAGCGAAAATAAACAAATATGTTTTCTGCTAATACTTTGTGAAGTAGTTAAGGGTTGATGTCGTTTGCAGTTCTTGTAAAATCACTGTACAAAGTTTTATTTTTTTACATTATTATTATTTATTAACTCTTTGCATACTATTGTCCTTTGCAAACAGTTTGGATCCAGATCAGGTCCGACAAAATGTCAGGCCTGATATGAATCCTTAGTTGATTTTGAAGAAAATCACAACAAAAAGCACGCACAATTATCCCGTAGGCAAAGAGTTAATTGTTTTTTTGTTTTTTTTTGTTTTTTTTCTTGTTAGGGGTTATTCTGCTGCTGGGGGTGGGGTGGGGGGGGTACTTTTTTGCAGCCTTTCTGATTTTTCCTGTTGTTTTTTTCTAACTATGTATTTTCCAAGACAAAGGTGTTTTTTTTGCTTTTTTATTTGTTTGGGGGTTTCCTCTGCTAGGGTTTTTTTTTGCAGTCTTTTGGATGTTCCTGTTTTTGTTTTCTTTCAGCCATTTTTAAAGATATAAAACTATATATATTACACGTTCATTTGTTGTTTCATTACTTTCTCGAACATACTTTGGCTCCCCAATCCGAAAGAAAATACTCTTAATGCATCCAAAAATAATAAACATATTAAACACTGTAAAAGTATAATCTGTTTATTATTATTTTGGGAATTTGATGTTTTTCTGCATACTAGGGTATTTACTTTCAAATTTAGGGAGTGCGACAGGTCGAAGAACATAAACAAGTGACTTAGTTCTGGAATTTTTATTTTATTTATCATGTGGGTTCTTGAATGAATGTTTTGATACCCAAATATTCACAAGCTGCACCATGGACTGTAAAGTCTGATATAATGCATATAAAAGGGGTATTTAACACTATTTCACTCAGAATGGTCAACCTCCAGAGAGTATCGGCCATTTTGAGTGTAATACGGTTAAGAAATGTAAACTAAACGTAATGACGAAGGCAAACGCACTTAATCTCTGGACATACCCATATGAATTAGTATGAGAATTTACATTACTTCACTCAGAATGGCCTAAATTTTACAGAGACTTTGTCCATTTTCAACAACACCAATAATCCTGACAATAGTAACAGCGATATTTCAGCGCCTTATACAGGCATTTAAAGGAAAAGTTCATTTTCGAAGAAAGGGTTGATTATGCTGTAAACAGGATAAATGTTAGTAAGGTTTCCATCGATTAAGGGCGAGCTTTCTGTGGCGCAATTTTCCCGTGCTTTGGCCGCTCAAGAAAAAGTTAGAAGGCACATTTATATCACGTAACGCTTGCATAAATGCTTGGTACCCAACTGGTTTCTGCGGAAACTGGTCACTCACTGACGCTTCAAGTAGGTCTAAGATGTTAGACTTTTCATCAATAATCTGACCGTTCACGGTGACATTCCCCTTCTTGTTGAACTTTAAAACCTCATTTCCGAAATGAATGATGAACAAGAAAAGTTTTCTCATTTTTTTCATTGTTACTTTAGGATAACTGCAATGAATGAGTTGCAAAATTTTCCCATCGACGTCATCTAAATTGTCGGGTTCAGCCCCGCTGTAAATGATATCACTTTCACGAGAACTGTCCCTCGGACTAAGCGAATCTCTGCTCTCATTTCTTTGATCAGTTTGCACGTCTGTGTCACCAGCATCATCACCTTTCGCCGGTGTCGTCATCGCTATCTTCTTCTGATTCTGAACCAGCTGCTGATACTGTGTCTGGGGTATGACTATCAGTTGTCTGATCCCGTCCGAGTTCATACTTTAAGTAGCCGTTGTGTCTGAAAAACACAGTTAGGAGATGTTTCACAGCGATCGTATTCACGAGTAAAGCTGCCCTCTTTTCGTCCGGTCGGAAGGCCTTTGAAGCTAGCTTCCTTATAACGCTCTTATAACGTTGCAATGAGGACAGTTCAGAAGCTGTCAAATCAAATACCCCTCCGAGAATGTTGTAGGCTATTTCCGCCAAAGCAACAATCTGATCTACAGAGGCTGTCTCGATTAAAGATTGTCGTTGTGCACAGCTAACACCCGTGCTTAAATATCGTAGGAAGTAAACGTTTCGTTTCACCCTATCCATAACAACGCAAGCTCACCATTGTCACCTACTGTCTAACAAACTGACTGGCTCTTAATCGATTTCATAAACGATAGGAAATTCACCGGGCATTACTCTGCTGCGAAGCATATACTGTCTGTTTGTACACCTGGGGCTGTTGTCTATTATCAAAGGATTACCAATGCCATTCGCGCTTGTCACTAAATCGTACACCTTTACAAAGTTTCTCGCCTTTCCTTTGTGACAGAATAATTGTGA
Organism: Loripinus fragilis; assembly: GCA_964019695.1. NCBI lineage: Eukaryota > Metazoa > Mollusca > Bivalvia > Lucinida > Lucinidae > Loripinus > Loripinus fragilis. The sequence continues at coordinate 91,752,197 of OZ026517.1, forward strand.
TCCAAGAATAGATAATTGTAGTCTGTTGCGAAGCGTAAACAGTAAAATATAATGAAGATTTGTAGAAATGGTTTTAGAGAACTTTGCGCTCATGAAGATATTGTGTGACGTCATTATACAACTGATATTAAGGTGATGGCTCAGCATTATGGTAAGATCGCACACCGCTTTACTCTGTATTAACTCGTGATACAAATCATCGAATACGAGCATCAGATGACCCCCTGTTTCTGAAGCCCAGTTTTCTATGGTGGTCCTGTCGGGTAACCCCTGATAAAAAGATATATTAGGCACCGTTTCAGCCATACGTCGAAAGAGGTCCTGGAATATATTGTAACAAACGATCACGCGCTTTGGCGGCTCGGTGAAGACGCCGTCTGCCTGTTCCAGCATCTTTCGAATGTATGTCGTTTTGCCGCAGTTGTTCATTCCAATTAAACATATGCTGCACGGCGTCTGGAATTTTAGCAACGACTCCTGTTCATACCAAGCCTTAGCAACAGAAGGGCGAGCAGCACGAGAATTCGTGGCGATGTGGTCTGAAACTCCTGCGCAGTCTGCTCCAGTGACGCTAGTACCAGGCGAAATAACGCAGCTGCTATCCTCACTAGCTGACGGCGAGTCATCACCCAACCCTTTGAGTGTTTCGCTCTCTCCGGTGTCATTTTCGTAACTATTCATTTGATTCTGAATTACCCGCGACAGAGGAAACGAGTGAGGCCTTTGAATCGGATAAGATCTCTAATAAATGACCACAAGCCACCGCACTTTCAAAACGTACCTGGTGATAGGGTATGAACAGCGATGCAATATATTCGTGTGCAATTAAGAGCAGCGTTAAAATTGGCATCACGCCACAGCAGCCTGGTTCAATTGCACAGTAGTTAAAAGAACACATACACTGACAAGCAAAAAGCGAGACTATTTTCCTAAAGGTTATTTTTCATTCACGAAAATGGCCCTATTCACCATCAACAACACGTATGGTCAAGACGCTACTGCTTTTGGGCCAGCCAGCCAGCCAGCCCATGTGATAATGGTACTTCTCGCACATGCCGCCGCCGCCGCGTAACGTGCATGCGCAGCTAACTAGTGGGGCTAGATATCTAGTTGTTGTTGGTGTGAACCTTCATCTACTTCAATCCATACTTTGAGTGTGCGAACAGGGAAGGCTCTGGCGATACTGCGCGGATCCCGCGCAGGCTCGTCTGAGCCTTTGCTGATTGCCTATAGATGCGATAAGTACCAAAATCTGATGTGCTGGCTCATTTACATTCAACACCCTTCTGTGTATCAATATTGAAATATCACACCTTCGTGTTAAATACCGATTCCATTGTTAACAAAAGGATTAAGGTGTTTGTTTACATTCCAGAGAACAATGGCTCAGGTTTCTTGAATGGCTCAGGTTTCGTTGTCTTCGCATACACTTTCCTTACTACTGTTATGTTTTTTTTTTTCAATAAAATATCGCTATAGCGATATTTTATTGAAAAAGCATAAACTTCATTTATTCTGCCGATTCAATTTTTTTCGGATAATCAGAATAATCGATTTTAATAGAGCTGAACCCACATGCTACAGAACTACTTTTCCATACGCCAGTTTCGGCTACCAAAATGGAGCTTTTTGGTACATAGTACTATGCGTAATGCTCCTTACATGCACACGAGCCATGATTCGATTCTCGAATTGTGGCGGACTTTCTTGAATGTGAATGCTGGTTGGGTAGCTTTGTGATTTTTCAGAGGGTTTGACCAGTAGTTTTAAGAAACCTTTAATTTTGTCCCCCAGTAACCCTCCTTTGGGATTCGCGCATGTAGAATGTCAGAATATACTAAAAATGGTTTTGGACCTCAGATGCTATGGCGGTCTTTAGATGAGATGGTAGGGGCCTTGTGCTGCGTCTGTTGTCGGGCTCATCGGGGTTAAACTGTTGTATTTCTTTTGCTCCGGTTTTCAGTTGTATGTACTGTTGAGTCCTTATCTTTGAATTATCGCCATTTTGTATCTTGGTTTATATGTACTTGGAGATGATTCAGGGAAAGGTTAGGGATCTTTCATGCAGATCAAACATCTATGTGTCTTGATCCACATCACAATTGAGGGTGAGGTTGGTACCGAGAAACTAGTATAAGCCCTCCAGTAATTTTCTTACTGACCGTTCCAAGGCGGTGCTTCTTTTGTGGATCTTATTTGTTATTTGTATTTGTCTTTGCGATACTGCAATGTCTGTTTCTTGCAGCCTTGAGGTCACCTGTTGTGAATGGGCTGACCTCTTGGCTCTCTTGTATGTGATGTATTCTTGTATTTTGTCCACTATCCCATACGGTGTCCTGGGTCAGGTGTGGTACTTGATTGTATCCATTCCTGATATTTTCCTACTTTCTTACCTTGTACTTTCGGAAGCACTTTACAACCAGGCAACCACCAAATTAGCATTTCATTTCAATGAAACATCTAAAGATAAGCTATTATATAAAATTGGCTATCTATTATTGTCATCCAGGGTCCGGAATTACAATACCTCCATCAAGTTAAGGAAGACTTAAGTTAAGTATTGATCTTCAACATGCAATATTAGATACTAAATAAATTGCCTGGATCGATGTGGTACTTGTGGTAAACATATCATTGTGATCTTAAGAAAAATGAAACTATTTTGATTTTTTAATCGTTTTTTGACGTTATTTTTCGCATCCTGAAAATTCAATACTTAGCTAAAGTCTTTATTAACTTAAAGGAGGCATTGTAATTCCGGGCCCTGGTGCATGCGAACCCACGCCTGGAGAAGCAGACTGCGACCTGAACGCAGCGCCTTAGACCGCTCGGCCATCCTGACTTGCTGAAAACGTAGACTTCTAGTTGTACAATAAAAAGGAGCTATTTCTTTTTTAGCACTTTCTGCTAAACAAACATAATCTTGGGTACGTGAATGAAATTATCGCCGAGACGTTTCATTCAAATGCATATTATATGTGTTTAGATAAGAAATGACAAAAATATAGATCATAAATAAATACACCCGATATACTCTAACTCTAATTTGATTAAACGGGGTTTTCGAGTTATCGAAGTTCGTATTATCCAGGCTTTAGTGTATAAAAGGAGAATTCATTTTTTTTTCAAACACTGGACTCGTTACCCACATGCACCAGAGTCGTCTGCGGATAACCTTTGCAATCAGATTGGACCCAGTACAGGAGCAAAAAACGCATGACCTGATATGGATCGCTTTTTTTACTCTCTAGTGGTATTTATTGAAAATGTTAATTTTGGGGGAAAATCAGCAGACGATATTAACCCAGCATGCAAAGCCGTGCATTTCGAATTAACTGGTCTTCTGCAGATAACATTTAAAAACAGATTGGGCCCAGATCAGACCCGACAAAATGTGCCTGATCTAGATCCAAACTGACTGGCCATCCTTTTGAAATGGAGTTCAAAATTTTAAGGAGCAATAAGTGAGATCTCTGAGGGGATCATTTATCACAATGAACACCGACTCCTCGCCACCCGCTCCACAAAAACTGCAACTAAAAAAGAAGAAACATAATAAAAGAGGCAAAATTTTATTTCCCAAAGCTTGCCGTAGGAGACTTAGTAACACCGCCCGCGAGCTTATGTATACAAGGACTGGACGGAGAAGCATAGTGATACCCTGGATGATGTTACCATAAAAAACCACAAAAACGTACAGCTCACCATTAGGGGGAGCGGAAAACACAAACAAACAATAACAAAACTCCTTGCCCTACCAGGCGGAATAAAAACTCACACTCTCAGGAACAGTGGGGGTGACACTGTGCAGACGAAATTGTCACGTCGATCCCCACAAGACTGAAACCTGTTTTAGAACATTTCCAAAATTCAAACTAACTAATGCCCCACACTTTTACTTAATACAAAATAGGCGTAGGATAAGGGCAGGATACAGCCCGAATTCCTTTTTTGAAGCCAACGTGGGTGCATAAAACTGGGTGTGCCGTGTGTGCTATATATGCCTCGTGCGGAGGGACCGCGGCACACCGTCACAATAACTGAAAAATGATGAAGATCCAAACTGTTTGTCATTCTGATGGTATTCCCGAAAGATTTTTATAAAAAAAAAGATTTTGAAAAAAAAGTCATGTCAATATCCAAAGAGTTAATGAGGTACGACCCATCAGTTTTAACATTTGTTTTGGGTGCTCAAAACCGTCTCATTGAGGCGGTTCTTTTGAGTACCCACAGCATATGTTTTGGTTGAGAAATACTATTATTACTAAAGGCCTGATCGAACCTGTGACCTCGCGGTGCTCTACTAGAAAACCATTTTGCGAGAAAAGGTAAGTGTCGAATCGGTTAAGTGGCCTCCTCATGTGCTTCGAACATAGGGACATGAATCCCGAGGATTCGTCGGTATGCTTTTGTCTCATACGACAAACCACGACACCATGGCCTACCCACACAGTATTTATGAAAATAATATATTTAAATCAATATGCTACTGTTGTGCAATGCCTTGGTCAAAGAACAGTTAAAGAGAGGTAACTCTGACAAGGACTATGTTTATCTACCGTGGTGAGTTATCATATTGGTATCGATCCCGGTACCTCTCACATGCTAAGCGAGCGCTCTACCACTTGAGCTAATTCCCCTTCCTCACATGCTAAGCGAGCGCTCTACCACTTGAGCTAATTCCCCTTCGTAATGAGTCTTTAATCTTGTACTTGTAAAACTACGCTGGTATTTCACTATTCTAGCAAGTCTTTGTAGCTGAGCAGGCTTGATCGGGCCTTCCTAAGTCAGGAGCCCCGAAGAAGCATTGCTTATGTTTTTGTGAAGTTTTATGTGTTATGCAGATGGTCATTTGAAATGCTTAGATGGTGGAGCGCTTTCTTTGCAAGTGAGAGAGGTATCGGGATCGATACCCGGATTTTCCAAGTTGCATTTATTCAGAATTATCCATTATGTTTTGAGCAAGTCCAGGAAACAGTTTTCGGTAACTTGGGTGTAATTTATTGAACAAAATGTTTACACATTCATATACTGTACTTTGATTTTTATATACCCTCTGTCTCACAGTATGTAAACTGAAATAAACATCCTGTACCGTTCCTCCGCTAGCTCACGCCTTCTAAACATGAATAAAAGCACTCGTGCGTGACCAGTAGTCGGAAAATGCGTGTATTTAGGTACATGTACACGTTTCGATTTATATTGTTAGCGATACAGACAATACACATTCGAACAAGGTAAGAAAAGCCATTTTATCTATTTTATTCCGTTTTATTCCATGATTTTAACGGTTTCCTCCTTTGCATTTCGCTTTGTTAAAAAACGACTTGCGCACAAGCAGAGCCGTTCTGTGTCGGAAACGAGCTTAAATGCCAGATTGCACGGTTTTAGTGGAATTGGCAATCACATGTAAACATGATTACATGGTTGTAACTGTAACAGTTACTTAGATCTATAGAAAAATGAATTTTAATAGGTGGGCCCTCGCAATTACAGCTGTACCAACAACTCTCACATCACGATTTCCGACAGCTGGTTACGCACGAGTGCTGTAATTCATAATGCATAAGGCGTGAGCTAGGAGGAACGGGTACAGGATGTTTATTTCAGTTTACATACTGTGTGTCTGTAAACTTTTGTCTGTACACAAAGTTTACAAATAAATATTACAATTTAAGTTTCTGAGCTGAATATCTGAGCAAAAATATCAGTATTTTCGAACAGGAATGTCAGAAAACGGGACCATTTATATATCAACGATGAAACACTGGGTCAGTCATATACTGTTTCTTAAAATAAGGGGCCTTATCGTATACCTGGCAGAGCTGAAAAGGGAGGCTATTCGGCACGCGCATCCGAACTATATCATGTATAGGTAGTTACCCCCCCCCCCCCCCCCCCCGAGCATATTGGATTTTATTCACTCCATCTTCAAGGCGGACAATCACGTGATACACATGTGGTAATCTCACACGTTTCGTTTACCTTTTGTGCTCGATTCAAGGTACGTTTAACAATTATTTTCTTGTTTTTTATTGGCAGATTTCAGAAATGACACCTAGTGCAGAGTACCTAGACTAGAAAATTCTTCATTATGACGCTTTTGGTTGGAATTACACGTTTGTCAAGCAATGCTTTGTTTCAGCGTTTTTAGCTGCGCACAACATTCTGCAGCAACAGTATTATATTTGTAAAATTACAATTGGTAAATATATGATGCCAGGCATTTATTCTTTGCAGTTAAGTTGAAATTAGCAGAAAATTCTAGAAAGGAAAGACAATGGTAGGAATCACATCATATAATGAGAATCACACTGGAGTTTTTTTTATCAAGATTGATTGGTCTCACACGTTATCAAAATGGATAGGAATCACACTTGTAAATTGTTATTTGAAAAATACATGGATTTTATATTACACGACTGTTGTGCATGTAATTTGCAAAGTATAAATAACCCAGCACCAAGCAAAATGACCAAGCTATAACTTGAATTCTTGGCATTTTTCAAAGGCAGAAACAGCATGTCAATGTAAGCGGATCATACAATAAATAGTTTTGGTATATGCACACAAGGGAGTAAAATTCTGGCATATGTCTCTTCATGTGAAGTGGGAAAGCAATCTTACTGCAATTGCCTCTGCATCCATGCTAGTCAAGTGGTAGCATTGCTCTGATTTTGCAAAGTATCTATGTCTCTACAATGTTCCTCTAAACATACATTAAGATATCTGCCATTGGTCAAACAGAAATTTTATATGCTGCTTTTTGCTTACACCAGTTTTGATGGAACTTTTCCAGGCCTTTGGTCTTAGATCAAAAGTATTTTCGATGTTCCACGTTGTTTGCGCCCAAAGAAACTAATCGAATTCTGTAGCAAAGTCAACTCTTGATGATTTTGGCAGATGGTCTAATACCATTTCTGCTACACCTTAAATGTATCCGATATATGAGGAAAAAACCATAAGTTGGGCATTGCCATTAATTGTGTTTGCTACTGGTCCATTTGTTGTTGTCAATACCTGGAAGCAAGCTTCAATGTAATGTAAAACCTTTGCTTTCTCAGTTTTTGCATGTATATCGTCAGCTTTGACATGCAAAAAAGGAACTGGACTTTGGGTAATATATGATAACATGTAGGTATACATTGTGCTCATTTGATGATTTATAGAATAAACAATTTGATAAGGCAGTCCCATTTAATGATTCGTTGAAATTTTCAATTTCCTTGGCTATTCATTATGTTAAGTTATATATGTTACATCCTTTAATAAGCGATCTGATCTTAGAAACTGAGCGAATCAATGACGTGAAAGGGTCTAATTTATGCTCTATGTATCCTGCACTGCAGTTACCTGCGGTGATAAATTTAGCTCGTTCATCTCAAGGGGAAGAATTTCCTCTCTTTCAGAACTTTAGAAGTAGTAAGACTTCATAGAAGTTTTTGAATGCTTGGGGAAAGTTTATAAGTTTTTGGAAACATTATTAGGTGAAGATGTGGTTGTTGCATGCATGGAAAGGCAACCTATACCAAAGTAAACAAGCTCAGATAAGATTCTTTTTCACAGAAATCTCAATGTACATCAGGCCAGGTACTCAATGTTTTGATGGCATCTTTTTCCTCCTTGTATAGCTGTAGTCTTTCTCCTGCTTGAAAACCATGTGAACCTGTGCATGAGATTTCCAACAATGTGGCATTTTGACATGTGTAGACTCGGACGAGCCTCTACAGCCTCCTTATAAGCTTAGAAACTCCAAATGGTGTTCAGCCAGTAGGTTAACAATCATAGAATACTCAAGCGACTAGCAAAGGCTCTGATCAGACTGCGCGTATGCGCAGGCTGGTCTGAGCCTTTGCTGGTTGCACATACCAAATTGTTGGAAATCTCATGCCACGGCTCATGTCCAAAGAGCCAATTATCAGGCATTCATACAGTTTCCGAATGTGCCAAGCCCTGTTATGCTAATAATAGTCAGGGCCCTTAGGACAAAAAATTGGTCCAGTGCAAATTGTTTGCTGATTTATCGTGGCCTATATCAAAATCTTCAATGAGGTCTCACCTTTAATTTGAAGATGGTCACCCATCTCAAATCTGCGTCTGAGGCTAGTTATGACGTCATCAATATGGCGACCATAAATAGAAACTGTTCGTTAATAAAAGCTATAGTATTTATTGGTATAGTCGTATTAAACCAACATGAATTCTTTTTTTAACACAATGCCATTTATTTTAGTCGCATGATGGTTAAGTCAAGGTTTTATGTGACTTTGATAATAAAGTATTTCTCGATAACTTTATTTTTTCATGCAAAATACCGTAAATTTCCTGTAAACATGATAAATACCCAGCTTCTCAGTAGACCAGAAAAGATGTGCATATTTATGATAACCAAAACAAATAATTGGTCAGTTCTCCCTAAAACGTAAGCTTATGGTGTTCATTAGAATCGCTTTATTGAGAAATAATAAAAATATCCCATAATTATCATGAGATATGCAGCTTATCAGTCCTACTGTTGGTATTTACTACGGAAGCGTATATACGCCACCACTTGCTACTAAAATCCGACAGAAAAAGACTGTTTTTCGCGCTAAATATTTTATTTTTTTTTGCGTTAATATCTACCTTTACGATATGTTTTACTTGCAAAAGCTAATAAACAACACGGCAAGATGCATAAACTTATTGCAATGTCCTGTTATCATGTCACAATGTCTTGATATTTTCGTTTATTGTTAAATAATTAATAATCATTCGAGAAAATGTTCACGCAATTCGAAAAGAAATCGCTATTAAACAATTCATTAAAGCTCTTTGCCAGAAGAGTTTTAGCTGTCTACGCCACGTGGCACCTTTAGTATTCTGAGGCTGTTGAAGACGGGACGTCTGACGATGGTCGAAAAAAGGATTTTCCTGGAACTTATGGTAATTATTTAATTATTTTAAAGCATTTTTATAGTAGTAGATCTCTCATAATAAAGATAAGGTGACTTACTGAACAGTATTATATATATACTAATTGTGTAAATCTCAGATTTTGGATAAATTTTTGCCTCAACGTGCCACGTTGGGTGGTGGTTTGAATTGGGTTGGTTGAGGAAAGTTTCAACGGTGTGTGCAAGTGAGTGTCTTTATAATTATGTCTAGAATTCACCTTGACTACCACATTATGAATTAAGTTAGGTGAGTTGTTGTAGGGCTATTTTGAACCGTAACTTTACACTTCGAAAATTTCACGCTGTGAAGAATTGGTACCAATTCCTCACATCGCGTGAAGAATTGGTACCAATACGACATGGATTTCATACCAATATTTCTCACGTGCAGGTTCTGCGGGTTAAAACATTGCTACCATGTTGCTGCATTTGTGATTTCCCTTTAAATTGATATGCAACATGAACATGTTCTGCAAATTTGACATTTTGAACCCACCCACAGGGTCGGAAGGGGGGGGGGGGGGTCTGCGGGTAAAATATTTGCTACCATGTTGTTTCATTCGTGATTCCATATGATATGCAACATGACCATGTTCTGATAAAGTTGAATTTTGACCTTTGCATCTCACCTCCTAGGGTCGGGGTGGGGGCTGGGGGTATGCGGGTAAAACATTTGCTACCATGTTGCTGCCTTAACGATTCCCATTTTGATATGCAACATGACCATGTCCTGAAAAAATGGATTTTGACCCCACCCCTTAAAGTCGGGGTGAGGGGTGGGATCTACTGGCAAAATGTTCGCTACCATGACGATGCATTTGTGATTCCCTTAAATTTGATATGCAACATGACCATGTTGTGAATAAAGTTAAATATTTACCTTTTGACCCTGCCCCAAAGGGTCGAAGTGGGTTCTGCGAGCAAAATATTTGCTACCATTTTGCTGCATTCGTGATTCCCTTTGATTTGATATGCAACATGATCATGTTCTGAACTTTGACCTTTTGAACCCATCCCTAGGGTCAGGGGGGGGGGAGTCTGCAGGCAAACTATTTGCTACCATGCTGCTGCTTTCATGATTCCCTTTAATTTGAGCTTCAACATGACCATGTTCTGAAAAAGTTGAATTTTGATCTTTTGACCCTTAGGGTCCAGGGGTGTCTGTGGGAAAATATTTGTTACCATGTTGCTGCATTTGTGATTCCTTTTTATTTGATATGCAACCTGACCATGTTCTAAAAAATGAATTTTGATATTTTGACTCTTAAGGTCGAGGGGGTGGGGGTCTGCGGGAAATATTTGCTACCATGTTGCTGCATTCGTGATTCCCTTTTATTTGATATGCAATATGACCATGTTCTGAAAAAGTTGAATTTTGACCCCACCAACAGGGCCTGGGTGGGTGATGGTGAGGGGGAACAGAGGTCTGTTGGCAAAATACTTGCTAGTATGTTGCTGCATTTGTTGTTCCCTTAAATTTAATATGCATCATGACCATGTTCCGATGAAAGTTGAATTTTGACCTTTTGAACCTTTTGGACTTTTTGCTCTGTGGGCAAAATATTTGCTAGCATGTTGCTGAATATGTAATTCCCTTAAATTTGAAACGCAACATGACCATGTTATGAAAATGTTGAATATTGACCTTTTGACCACACCACAGAGATCTGTGGGTTAAATATTTACTACCATGTTGCTGCATTTGTGATTCCCTTAAATTTGATATGCAACATGACCATATTCAGAAAAAGTTGACTTTTGACCTTATGAACCCACCCCCAGGGTCGAAGGGGGGGGGGGGGGGGCGGGAGAGTTTGCGGTTAAAATATGTTCTACTATGTTGCTACATTCGTTATTCCCTTTAATAAGATATGCAACATGACCATATTCTGAAAAAGTTGAATTTTGACCTGTTGACCCAACCCCCAGGGTTGGAGTGGGGGAGGGTCTATGGCCATCCTAGGGTCGGGGGGTGGTGGGGGGTCTGTACGCCAAATATTTGCTACCATGTTGCTGCTCTCACAATTCCCTTGAATTTGGGATGCAACATGACCATGTTCTGAAAAAGTTTAATTTTGATCTTTTGACTCTTGGGGTCGAGGGGGGGTGTTCTGCGAGAAAATATTTGCTACCATGTTGCTGCATTTGTGATTCCCTTTTATTTGATATGCAACATGACCAATTTCGAAGTTGACCTGTATTTTATGATGTTTACCCTTCTTTAAAATTTGAATGAAATTGTTGCATTCCTTCAAAAGTTATTGATGGGAAATCACAATTTATCCAAAATCTAAGTGGAAAGGGCCATAACTCAGTCAATATTTTGCGGTTTACCTCCTTTTTCGAATTTGACCTGTATTTTAAGATGCTTGACTCTTCTGTAAAGTTTAATGAAATTGATGCATCACTTCATGAGTTATCGATCAGAAACCAAAAGTGTGAAAACGCGGACGACGACGTCGACGGAGACATGATCCCCACGTGTCGACCATGCCTCGCAGGCGACACAAAACCAGATCACAGATGTAACGAATGCTTAGCAATTCTTGCATGTCAGAAATTATCATGTGTGAGGATTTGGTACCATATTTTCACATGTGTGAGGATTTGTTACCGATTCTTCACACCTGAGAAAAAGTCACACCAGTTATTCACAGGTGTGACGAATACTTACCAATTTTTATTCACATGTCAGAAATTATCAACATGAGAAATGTTAGCACAAATTTTAGACCCCAAAATTTATCGAAATTGACCATACGAAATGATAAATATACGGTTCAACAGGACTATCTTAGAATAGAGTTACACGCTACACTGTAGCTGTATTGGAAGGAAGCCTACGAATACAGCTACTTCATAGTCAAAGAATACAGCTACTGTATTCGTACGAATATACCTGCCCTAAAGGACAATAACTGTATACATATCTAGAAGCATAACATTTTTTTCACCGAATGTCCTTGCTTAAGATTATTGATTAACTCTAACTCTAATCTTACCTCATAGCAGCTATTCTGTGGGACGATGTTGCCTTGGTTACAGCATTCCCCAAGGCAATAAACTTTCATTTCTTTCTCTTTCTCTATATTCTGCCTGACGCCCTCGCGAACATCATCGGCAGGTGCACTTTTACACTCCGGGAAGCAGGATGAAAGTAAGTAAGAAGGCAAAGATCAGGAATCGTTACAATCAACTACCACACCTGGCCCAGGGCATCACAAGGGAAAGTGACAAAAACACAAGAAAACTTCACATACATGCAAGCCAAGAGGTTAGCCCTTTACGTACAGGTGACCACAAGGCTGCAATGCACAGACAAGTAAGCATGACAAACACGAAACTAAACATAAATAACAAAAACGATCCACAAAAAAGCACCGCTTTTGAACGCTCAGTAAAAACTATTTTTACTGGAGGGCTTGAATTAGTTTCACAGTACCATCATCGCCCTTAGTTCAAATGTAGATCAAGACACATATATGTTTGGTTTGCATGAAAGACGCCTAACTTATCCATGAAATATCTCCTAAAACATAAAAATCAAGATTTAAAAAGGAGATAAAGCAAAGATAAGGAGGACTCGACAGTACATAAATGTGGATTCCAGAACAAAAGAGATCCACTTGTTAAACCCCGGTGGGCCTGGCAAAGCCAAAGCAGCAGACCCACACCATTACATCTATATATGAGTCTTCTAGTCGGAGCTGTCATAGAGGACTACAAGTAACCATATCTAAATTAAATAGGATTCTTTAACCTGCACATGCATATTAAGCAATACCTTTAATCGTAGCAGTCCTTCTTTGAATTTAGCTACTCAAACGCAGAAGCTGTATTCATACATCTGCTTATCGAGCATCTTAATTCGAAGGTACGACCGTGCATAATCAAATTTTATCTTATTTCTCATCAAATCGTATGCTGTGGGTACTTAAAAGAACCGCATCAATCACAAACAGTTTTAAATCTAGTTCTAAGATTGAGGCCATATTGGATAGTGTCATTTGGCCAAATCTAAAACTACCCGCTGACCTGATGCCCAAACATATCAGCTTGATGTGTCAATATCAAACAATATAAAGATGACCACCATGGTGATAATATTTTTGTTGTTACATCTTTGAACTTCTATAATGTCTAGATGTCACTTACAAAACGTCAGCATTATACGACTGGGAAGGTGGTGAATAAAAGATTAAATCGATTGTTTTTCAAGATGACCACCATGACAGTTATTTTGTGTAGCCCTGTTATCATTAAATTCCAATCATATATTAAAGTCCTTCCAATAATGTCTCTGTGCTGGTTCTGTCAAAACATTGTTATTGGTTCAGAAGACAGGACAGACAAGGCTATTCTATGGAGTTATATGAGTCTGGCGACCTAGAAAACTATGTCAAGTCACCAAAATGTAATCATCCATTATGCCATCCCAATGGTATATCGTTACCAGTTTAGTCTGAGTCTGTTCATTGGTTCTGAAGAGGGAGTACCTAAAAGGCTTATTCATATAGCTACGTTTGTTTATGACCCTGGTGACCTCAAATACTAGGTACAACTTTTAACAAAAATAGTAAGTGAGTATGATCAGGAAATACCACAATCACCAACCACAGTCAATAGCATGGCACCGGGAGGAAGAGCCACTCAACCATCACGAGACACCAGAAAGACAAATTAAGCAAAGCAACCAGCTCTCTCTTCCCCATCAAGATGATTCCAATACTGGAATGGACATAAAGTAACGTACAACAAAACATAGAAGAATTACAGACTCCCACAATGGGAGTAACAATAAACAAAAAGCCAACAACAACAGAACCACCGCCTTAGAACGAACAGCAGCCTTTGCCATCGGGGGGCTTTAATGCATTTTACTGGTACCAAATCTTCGCCCTAGATTCTGTTGTTGTTGAAGTACAAGAAATGTTCAGCTCACAACTATTTATGTAATATATCAATCAATATCCATATATAATTATGAATACATTTTGGTCGAAATAGAAAGGGGTAAAATGTTTGAATTCTCAAATTTTCAAAAATGAAATTTCCATTTCTTCTAAGGGAAAATGTATCTGTTAATTTTGAACACTGCGTATTGTTTCAAGAGCACTGAAACTTATTCTCATTTAAAAAAATGAAAATCTATTCTATTGGCTTCAACTATAGTTTGCAATGTGTCTTTTGAAAATGACTCTTGAACATAGTAGTGTTGCATATTTCCAAGTCATTTTAGCACACTTTCAATAGTGGCTATATTTTGTTAAATTATTAGATAATTATTTTTTTCAAACATAAGGTCGAAGAGTAGCTTGCTAGAGATTAATCTTATAAAAGAAACGCGACCTATCTTGATCAAAAGTAGGGTACTAGGCCGGTTACTTATTGAATGACTCTCGTAATATGACTTGTGCTTGCACATGTTATAATTATGATGTTCTTGAAATAAAATAATAAATAACTAAAATAACTCTTAAATTGGTACAACATAGATACTATTTGATACTACTAACTAGTTGCTTTATTTTGCAGGTGACGGTCTCTGAGTTAACTATTGGCAGTGTGGATGCAGCGTTCCCAGGGCCTAATAAAACTACAAGTATAACAGATTTCGTTTGGTTCTATTCCGCACAAGGCTACATCAATACAGACATCCTTGGTTTTTGTTAACTGTGCAGCATATATCAATCTGTGTCAGAACATTACAACAACATATATCAAAAGGACGCAATTTGCGCTGTGACAATGTCAAAGTTCCATCAGAGCTTATGAAATTGCACAGGCTTGTTTACGTTTTTCATGGTTATAGATCTTTATGGATACAAGATGTGGTGTGAGCGTAACACAGAAAACAGTAAGATATATTAAAGACAATGGATCCTGATGGTGTGCGACTTTGTAGTATTCACCGACTAAGAAGGCGTCATTATATTTCCATCGTGGCCCCAGTTTCTTGGTACATATGGATAGTTATGATAATCTCCTACCATATGGGTTTCCCATTCATGGTGCTAAAGATGTGTTCTCCAGGGAGCTGCTGTGGGTCTCAGGTGGTTAACACCAAAAAATCCCGGGTATGTGGCAAGACTGTATTACGATGAGAATCCCAAGGATGATAAGAGGAGAGGCAGGCACAGAAAACTCGCTTGTGAAAGACTTTCGAATTCTGATAAGATATCAACATGATGGTGAAGTTGCAGGATTAAGAAGCTTATATATATATATATATATATATATATATATATATATATATATATATCGTTCTTCTGCAAATTAGCGAAAAGAAGCATTGTGGACCTGTGTTATGCGTATTTTAATCAATAGTGGAAATTAGAAAGATCTTGTTAAAGAGAACACATTTTATGGTGCATGCTAAGACCATCTACAATATATTCGGTTCTATTTCTCAAATGTTATAAAGATCACTTAGACTTTTTCTGTAGTTACTGGAACTGTCTATTTTGCGTCTCTATGATACAGGTACAGGCTATATTTTGCATAGGATAATATAATATATATGCTCCATATATATAACTCCATTGTAAATATTCTATAACCAATACATAACATAATATAACCTTAATAGCCCTGACCCAGCTGTTTCGAATCCTATGATTGTGACACACTTGATTCAGATTTTGAAATATGCATATATTATATTGCATTTTATTGACTTTTCGGAAAACAAGGGTTTTAGTAGACTGTTATTGATGTGATAAAAATAGTTGGTCAGCCTCATTTGTAAGATCAAATAAAATAAATTGTCTAAGATGTATATTGTAACTCAGTTTCATTAAAATCAAACTTGTTATTGTGTTGACATGGTTTCTATCATGTTATAATCATGTGATCAAAAATAACCCTTTTATGTACATCCCAGGTCAGATTCCATGGAATGGGTCTAAGAGCTCAGAATGCTCATTGAAGAGTCTGTCATTTTTAATCTAGCTATGTATGCGTTCAAATTTTAATGCATTATACTAAGCATTAAGTTAAGTCTCAGATCAAACAGTGCATTCACGATCTGGCCAGAGTCTTTCAAATTGGTATTACCCGATTCTCATAGCTAAAATCATTAGCTTTCTTTCTGCAGGCTCTTCTGATTAGACTGTGTAAATGTCTAAGCGTATCTGACAATTCTCTTTATGCAAAACATATTTTTGCTTAAATTTATGATTTTGCTCACACATAAAAAATGCCTCTTATACTTTATTGATATATGAAATAAGAACACTTTAAACAAGCATCATATAGGCCATTGGCACAAGAAAAGCTGTTTCTGGAATTTGTGACAATGTTAATGTCATGAAGCATTAAAAAAGATATTTTCATTTACAGAAAGTTCTGAAAATAGATTCAGAATATGTGGCCGATTTTGAATTATGCTTAATGTATAAACACTAATGTGTAGAGGCAAACATGGAGTACGACTTGAAAATGCCACAATCATACACTGTATATCAAACTAGGGCAATACGAGGAAAAGACACAGAACACTAACATCCACGTGACGTCAAGAAGAAAATTAAAGTAAAGCAGCAAACTCTCTTCCCCAGCGTGATGATAAAAATAGAAAGCACTGGACATTGCGCAACAATGTTCAAGGAAAGCAATTTATCTTTTACCCGCCATTCGGGAAATTGTCATCTCCTAGCTTATCTTCTAGCGTATATGTTCTTTTAAAGCATACACATAGTATTTCGCAATCAAATTTATCCACACAAACTGTTTGAACCCATGAAATAATTTATCCGACCAGTTGGCAAAGTGTGCCTTTCTGTCTGCACCTTCTGGAGTCTGGGTATGTCTTGGAGTTAAGAATTACGTAATAGACATTAAGGTGGATTCTATTATGTGACCCTCCACGGTCACACATGTGATAAATAGCATATTGTCATCTACACCCCATAGGCAATTATTGTGAGAAGTATGAACATAAATGAGTCTAAAAAGGAATGAGATCACCTTACGAGCTATAAGACAGTTATTGGCAGATTTAAGCCCTCCAGTAAAATATTTTACTGACCGTTCCAAGGCGGTACTTCTTTTGTGGATCTTTTATGTTTTTGTTCTGTCTTGTGTTTGCTATGTTTTGTGCGCGTCTGTTTATATGTGCTTCGTGGTCACCTGCTGGGAAAGGGCTGACCTCTTGGCTCTCGTTTGTGGTGTCTTCTGTGAGTTTGTCACTTTCCCATTGGTATCCTGGGTCATGTGTGGTACTTGATTGTATCGATTCCTGATCTTTGCAACCTTACTTACTTTAAGTATATCTGACATTGACCTTTGACCCAAGGTCATATTGATAATCTGAATAGCATACATTGTGCCTAATATTTTAATATTTAAATACCCTGGATCTTAAAATAAAAGGATTTAACTATATGTGACCTTGTCCTTGGACCCCAAGGTCATATATGTGACCTAAATAACATATTTCCATCTACATCCCAAGGCAATTATTGTTCCAAATATGAACATCCCCTGTTAAAAATGAGTGAGGAGTTCATGGTACGAGCAACCACTGGTGCCCAACTCCGTCACAATGGTTTTCAATTTTTCACCTGCAGGTCATCATAAAACAAGTCAGATAACAGAAGGAGACAGTGCACTTATTTACATCTATCAGTTATAAATATCAAATATATGCTTTGTTTGAAAACTGTCAGACGTATTTCCCACTTTGAATTTCTTAGTTTTTTATCGTTTCTGACTGAAAAAGCAACTTAAAAATAATTCATGTAGAGTGTCTGGGCCATCAAATAAAGGCGTCATCTAAACTAACCTGCTTAGATATGAACATAATTTAGCGTAAAATTTTGCTCCGGACTAGGCGTTTTAAAAACTACTCATTTCTCATGCTTTTGTGCATTTGTTATGTTTTTTATTCACTAAGACAGGAATTACGAATAATCTGGAAAACGGATCCCTCAGAAATAGATAAAACCTACAATTTAATATAAAAAAAAAAACAGCAGGCTCGGGTATATTGAGTCTGTTTATGAGAACTAATAAAAAGTGCAACAATTCTCATGCCCCCTAGCACCGGCTTAAGCGGTATTCTGCTTTCAGTCAGACCCCTATATTCCTGAAAAACCAGAATATGAAAACTATCAAAAACAGTAAGTGAGTATGATCAGGAAATACCACAATCACAAACTGCAGATAAACCCATGGCACCGCGAGGAAAAGCGATACAACAATCACTAGACACCAGGAAGACAAACTAAGCAAATCGACCAGCTCTCTGTTCCCCATCAATATTATTGCAAAACTAGAATGGACATAAAGTAACGTGCAACAAAACATAGAACATTTACAGGCTGCCTCAATGGGAGTATCCATATACAACAAGTCAACAACAACAGAACCACCGCCTTAGAAGGGACGGCAGCCTAAGCCACCTGGAGATTTAAATGCATTTTACTGGTACCAAATCTTCGCCCTAGATTCTGATGTTGTTGAAGTACAATGTTCAGCTTGCATGGAAGCCTTCTAACTATTGCAATGTATCATCATGGAGTAACACACTAATTAAATTAACACACTATGACGAAACAAAGAAAAGGGCTTACGACTCACAGATAGTCAGAGATAAAGAAACCCTCAAGTTAAGCCATGGTGGGCCCAGCTACAGATAATCATCAGGCACCAACCCACCGATAAAAGCTTAAGGTCAGAGCCGTAATAGAGTCTGAGGCCTGACCCACTGACATGTGATTAAAGAGGAAACCATAGCTATAAACCATGATTGGGTTTAAAACCAGGCATGCAGGCTGTCGCATGAAATCCAAGTTACATCCAACCTTTATATAACGTTTGATGATCTTTTTTAATTGATCACTAAAATTAGGTTTTCCAACAATTCTTTTGAATTTCTGAACTAAATCACCATAAAATATAGGTTCTGATATGTCTTGTTACAGAAAAGTTTTAACCCAATGTTGTATTTAACAATTAACTCCGAGTGTCTGTGGTAGAATTTAGAAAATGCTCTTTGAATTTTATGATATCTATAACCTTGTTTACAATTGTAAATAACTTAACAGTTAAAAATTAGTTTCTAGTGTTGAAGTCATCAGCATTAGATCACTTTCTTGCAAAACGAATAAGCTGAGAAATATATACACCATAGGAAAGGGAGTGAGGAACATCTCAATCAAGAAATGGGAAATTTACTATTTCAAAAATAAAATCATCCCGTTTATCATAAATTTTAGAAGAAACTACACCATTTGTTATGGACAATTTGAAGTCCAAAAACAGAGCTTCAGTATCAGAAGAATTCGCCTTATTTAACTGAAGTTCAGTAGGATATATCTGACCTACCATTTGTTCAAAATAAGGATTATCAATATTAAGTAAGTCATCTTAATATCTGGAGGTGGAATTAAAGCTTCAATAATATCAGTTTGATTATTGTCTGACAGAGACAACATGAAGTCTCATTCATTACAAAACAAAAACAAATCTGCAACAAGAGGAGCACAATTAGTACCCATTGGAATACCTACAATTTGTCTATATAATTTCGAGCCAAATCTTATAAAAAATATTGCCCAATAGATAATGGAGAGCATCACACATTTTCTGACATGACCACAACTTATATCGTTTAGGTTGCTCAGCATTAAAAAGGGCATTTTTATCATTATAAGCCAAATACAGTTAGCCCTCTCTG
Source organism: Loripinus fragilis (assembly GCA_964019695.1). Lineage (NCBI taxonomy): Eukaryota > Metazoa > Mollusca > Bivalvia > Lucinida > Lucinidae > Loripinus > Loripinus fragilis. The sequence continues at coordinate 91,771,814 of OZ026517.1, forward strand.
TTAAATGTTTGTTCAATCAAGTTCTTGCTTTAAGGTGTTGATATAGTACCTTTGTCAAAAAACAATACATTGTTAGCAGCCTTATCTGCGGCTGCCAAAACAAACCTCCTATGGAATTCCTGGATCCCTTTCTTCAAATGTCTAAAAGTGAATTTAGGTTTAGGTGGTAGAAGATCGTAATTGTTGCAATAAAATGAAATTCTACCATCAATAATCTTAAAAATATTTAGCTTCCAACTATTTAAGGCATAAGACTCGACATGCTCTCATTTACACCAGCGATTACAAAATTCTTGTAAGGCGCCTGCGATTTCCTCACTTCATGATTTGAAGTCTATTGGCAAAGGAAACCTATATTAAGGCCCCTTAAATATAATGGACCGAATTCTAGAATCAGTTATGATTTTTAAATCCCCTGTGACTATATGACGGATTGATAGCAATACTAAGAGTCTTTACAATCTCAAGAGTCAGTAATAGAATTTTCAATATAAAGTTCTGTTGCTAATTTTTCATAGTTAAAAACAGTATATAATAAGTAGGAATAGAAGAGAAAACAGACTTATCTTTAAATATACTGGGTAAGTTAATGAATTAAATCCCCTTGTTAACAAATTGAATTTTGATTAAATGTCTTATATTATTAATTTTGGAGTCTGTATATGGCTGAAGAGCATGTTGAGTGTAACACCGGGTAAGAAGTGCTGCATCATAAAGTTGATGAGCTCTATCAAGGAATTTATTAGCCCCAATATATAAATTTGGAAGTGAAGAGATAGAAAGTGTAACTAAACGTGAAGGGCCATATGTCGGCCTGAATATTTAAAGGTGATACTTAAATCTGAAAGAGTTAAAACATGTTTATTTTTGCATTTTAAATTTCCAATTTTGCGTTTACCATGAGATTGCTTATTGTGAAAGAGAAAAACATATGAAAATCAGGTAATCTAGAAATGTTACCTTCATGGTAAATATTATCATTAGGACCAAGTGGAATTTGTGTTTGTAATAATTTTATCAACACTATCAACAGTTCAGCTGCCACCACATTGCAAGTAAAGTTACACTGATTTTTATGATGTAGTTATTTCCTATATTTGATCCCCTGTCGAAAAAAATCAGATGATCTTTTGGCTGTGGCTAGCCTGCTTCATCTGAGCCTTTGCTGCTCACAGATATACGCTGAGTACCAAAGTCTCATAAGTTGAGTTGTCCTGATTTTAAATAATTTCTGGTGATGAATTTGAGATTCAAAGGTTTGTGTGTATTGGGTCAAAAATTAAATAAACCCATCAAGTGCTAATTACAACAAATGTCGTCTGCTCGTGTTGTCTGCTGAAATAATCAGACCGTGTCTACAACTTGCATTAGTCAGTTAAGTTAGTACATGTAGATATATGTAGCGGTCAACATTTTCAGATGCATTTTTACAGGCGCTCTAAGGGTAAACTTATGATGGCTGAATGACAATTAGATCTATCAATCTTGGTAATTAACCAATGACGGAAAAATGAAATTGGTGGAAATGTATGTTTCCCATGATACAATATTTATAAATGTTTGTACAAAACATATATTTTAAACATAACTTAATAATAAAGCAAAGCAAGGGTGGAATCATGTTAAACAATTCTACCTGTTATAGTTGTAGTTATTACTGGACTTGAACAATCAAACAGAACACAGAACACAGATTGTAAAGCAGTGAAAAGGTAACACCAGTAGCAGTGACAATTCAGCTACCACCACATTGGACGTAAAGTTCAATAATTTTACAGCATAAATAGTTATTACCTATTTTTTGATCCTCTGACATAAATCAGATGATATTTTGGCTTTGTGTTCTCCGTCCATCTACCCAGTTTGTCTGTCGGCGGTTGCAACTATTTAAATTATTGCTTTGACATTCTTGCAGTTTTATGAGATTCTTTGTGTAGACAACGGAAAGTTGGTGGTTCAAACATTTTATCTGTCTTGGAATTTGTGTGAAGTGGCACATTCCTGTCCGTTTTTATATTGAGTCACCTACCCCCATACCATCACATCGAGTACAATACTCACTCAATATTTGTAATGTACTATACCACTGCTTAACAAAAATGCAAAACCTTTTGTATAGACTCGCATGTTTTTTGGCGGGGGGGGGGGGTTGCGTGGGGCGGGGGGAGGGGCTCTGCAAGACTATAAAATCCCCATTTATACCAAAGTAAGAGAGAAGGCAAAGATCAGGTATCGATACACCTGACCCAAGACACCATATTGGAAAGAGACAAAAGTACAAGAAAACATCACATACAAAAGAGCGAAGAGGTCAGCCCTTTCCCACCAGGTGACCACAATGCTGCAATAAACATGTATCACAGAAGGCAAATACAAACACAAAATACAAATAAATGAACACAAGAATCACCGCCTTGGAACGGTCAGTAAAAAAAATACTGGAGAGCTTATACTAAGTTCATGGTACCAGCCTTTCCCTTTCTTCTGGTGAGAATCAAGACACATAGATGTTTGGTCTGCATTTTTGATCCCTAACATATCAATGAATTATCTCCTAGAACATATAAATCAAGATTATAAAAAGGAGATAAAGCAAAGAAAAGGACTCAACTTTACATAAAAATTGAATACCGGAGCAAATGAAATGAACAGTTCTACCCCGTGGGCATGACAACAGACGCAGCATCAGGCCCCAACCATCTCCTCTAAAGATAAGTTTTTAAAGTCTTTGCAATATTAGATAAATTTAAAGCTAGGGATTTCAACGCGACCAGTTTGTCTACATATGATTGTTTCATAATTTAATTAAAGACAATATGGAAAAGAAAGAAAGACAGCAAAGATCAGGAAAAGATACAATCAAGTACCACACGAACCAGGATACCACATGGGAAAGTAACAAAAATATACTTAAGGAATAAAGAAACGCAATGAACACTTCGATTCATTGTAAGCATACAATATGATGCAAGTTTTTAGTGCAAATGATATTTATCCATAGGAGCAGTATGTGTCAAATTACAGCAGGTTCAACGTAATTATCGATTACGTAATCACTTTGGTATGCGAGTAACCAGCCTGACCCCCGTAGAAAATTGCTGAAACAGGGTCAATAAAAACAAAGTTTGAATCAACCATCGATTTATTGCCTTAAAAAGTCTTGGCATAGATTGCAGATCAAGGAAATGATCAAATGGCGACGGTCCTGTAGGATTCTGAAACGGCTTAACGTCTTTAACGTCAACTTTGAATACTGCGTGAAACGCGTAAACTTTCTTTTCTGCTTGAGATTTATTCATTACAAGGGCGTTTTGTTCAAGAATTATGACTTGAGATCTTCAAACGTCAAAAAACCTCAATTCTGACATCGAAATTCGATATCCTTCGTTTTAATGGTTTCCATGTTGTTTATGTGTTTTTCTAATGATAAAATGGTCCAGTGGCAAAATTTAGGTTACAGTTAACAAGTTTTGTGTTCACTCTTGGCATGTAATCAGATGTTTTCTCTTGCATTATGCCGCGTTTTGTTTGGCTAACGTCAATATAAACACCTTACCAGCGTAATTCTACGTTATCTGAAAAGCCAGTTTTCCCCATGAAAGCATGTTCTGATGCCTGTAGGTTCATCTTATCCCGTATATTCACCAGCGACCCAAACCCGACGGCTCTAAGTGACGTTTATTGTTTATTCACTACAAGTGTGTATCTTGCCATTCAAGTAGCGTATTTTGACGCAATATTTGACTGCATTACGAATATGATTGGACGTTTGTTTAATTTGCACATTGTCAAGTCGACGCCAAATAACCAAACATGGAAAAGACGGGATTTCTTGATCTTTATTCTGACGTTAACGTCGCATTTTACGTTTTCATATGTTTTCATCTTGTTGCGTAAAATGTAGCGTTAAAATGACGTTTTGGTATTTCATCACATGCTATAAATATTCAATAAGAAATTTTCAAAAGAGATTTCAACAAAACGTCATCAAAACACGCAAGAATTATATTTTTGTCTATTGCGTTTCTTTATTCCTTAAGTATACATTAAACATCACCGACAAGAGCCAATAGGTCAGCCAATTCCCAGTCAAAAATACCCGGCAGAACCTCAAATCAATAAAACCAACACCACTGATACTGAGGCCTTGTTTTTTTTGGACTTGCATTTGACTATTTCTAATGATACTGTTTCTACCATTTAGGATAAACGTGACGATTTTGATTTTGAAATTGTCAATTTCCCATTCATAGATGTTGGTGTTCCTCTCTCGACATTCAATGTAGTTTATTTTTCTCAACTCATCCGATTTGCTAGCGCTTCTAGCTATGCTACTGATTTAAACAGTTAACCCATTTATGCTGAATGCACTTTCCCATCCTTAGCAATTGAATCAGTGTATTTCCAATACAAGAGCTGTTGGATCGAATTTATCATTTTTATTCAAAATTTCTAATAGAATATTTTGTTAAAAACGGTGGAGACTCTGATCAGTCGCTGCATTCTGTGGCGTCTGATCTGGGTATGCACTGTTTGCCCATGTCCCACAAAAAGGACGCAATGCATATATAGGTTAAAGTAGTGTAAAGAGTTGACAAATAATATGTAGACAAATTGGTCGCGTTGAAATCCTTAGCTTTAAATGTATCTAATATTTTACCGAAATCTTTAATCTTTAATCTTTAATATACCAAGATAGATTCTTACCAGATCTTTCATAAACTTTTTCTCAGTAATTTATTACATGCTTTTTTATAGTATTTGAATCAATATTCATATTGGTAACGATTTTATTAAAATTATACATAGTAGATCTAATAGGTTTGTAATGTTTATTGCAATTTTAGGAGGTTCTGTATTATTAAAGTAATTTGGAACAGAGGAAACCACTGATCTATTTTAAAGTTACTATGTAAATTGATAATTTTCATACCTTTGTTTATGAATGAAATTTTAATAAAATGACATTTATTGTTTATAAGGACTACGGAAATGCTGAACAAACCATCTTGTCAAATGGGCTGCGTTATATGATTTGTTAGCTCTATTGTAAATAATGATTATCATCTGACTCTAAATTACGTAGAACTGAACAAGGTAAAGAACTTAGCATGATGACCGTCTTTATTAAAAACAACTGAAAGATTGGTAGAGAAGTATTAATGCGTTTTTTCTGCACATATTTCGCGCTAAACTTTGCTGTTTTTTCGTTAACCATGAGATCTAACTTTACGTTTCTTACATTCAAAAGAGAAAGAACATCAGAAACGGACATTTTGGACATTTTAGAAATATCACCTTCTTAGCATATATTATCATTAAAACCTAAAGGCAACGTTGATTGCAAAATTTTATCCACTTTAATTCAGTTTCGTGTCTTTTGATATTTTTTAATTTAGATGAAGAATTAGGATCATATTTACTTTTTATAACAGGTTGTATTGACACTTTGCTATGTAAATGGCCTATTTGTTTAAAAAGCAATAAAGAAGAAATCTTGTCTTATCGGGCCGACCAGTCTGTCCAACATGCTACAATTAGTATAAAATAAACCAGATCAGATGATGTTATGTTCTAATCATTATTATTGATTATGGAGATTTCTTCCATTTACAGATGAGGTAATGGTACTTTTAGTACATACATATGTGCAACAGACGCACCATTTTGGCATTGCAATTAGAAACTTTAGGAAACATTCAACGTTTCTTGAACGCATTTAATGGTTTAGTATACTTCCTAATAATAGGTGACCCAAGAGTCTAATGGAAATGCCTTGATTCCAGAACATGGGCGGGGAAGTCAGATTCGTACCATATCACTGAACAAAGGCTACACAAATTTATGATTCAACTATTCGTGACTGGACTATGCACTTTGATTCAGTAGGATGTACAAAACATGAAAAGATAACAATAAAATGCTATTGCCAATGTAATAATCAGGAACACAAGCGACAAATATACACATAATAACAGTTTATTTATACTCCTTTTGTGTGGCCTGGTCTCCTCTCATTTCCCCAAAAACCCTTGGAAATGTGATTGAAATTAAAGCCTGTGGAGATCCCCGTAGAACCAATCTAAAGATTGCCTATGGATTAGGACATGGGAATTCCCTGATTCATCCAAGGCATAAGGTGAATGAAATCACCTAATTGGCAGGTGATCCCACCAGATATAACCAATAGAAAGGTAATCTCACAATGGAACATGAAAGTGACCATACCTTTAACTTAGGATAGGATGACCCCAACCCCTTAATAGAATATCAATGGCAGAAGGCGAGTGATCTCGCTCCTAGATTAATTCTTAATTATGAAAGGCGAGTGATCTCACCTAGTTTAGCAGATGAGCCCACTAGAAACAGACAATAGGAAAGCGATCACAGGCATCACAGAAGGCAAAGAAAACACACAAACACAAAAACAAAAAAGATCATCAAAAGAAGCACCGACTTGGAACAGTCAGTAATACAATTACAGGAGTATTTAACTACCAACCTCATCCTAAGTGCTGATGTGGAAGGCAGAATGAATATTTTCTGACTTGTCTTGTAATGTTAGACCAGTAAGAAGAAAGTGGCACAAGACCAACTCCCACTTCTATGCTTCAGGAAAAAACAACATAAAAATTGTCCAGATTTTACCATGCATGAAAATGCCATGAAAATCATTAGAGTTTTACTTTTCTAAATTGCTTTTATGACTGAAATGAATTGACGGTTACTTCTTTGCAGCAAGAAAACAATTTTGTCAGTTAGAATCAAATAATAAAACTTACTATTCTCATTTTTGATAGATGTGCATTTCATGTATAATTGTGTAATTGTAAAAATGGTTTCCTCGTTATGTAATGAAGTGGTGTCTCTGTACAGTGGGTTATTGGAATGCTTAACATTCACGTTGTATTTTTGTGTAATAGGGAGAATATTTTGTTGAATCTGTATGGATGTATATCAAGGAAAGCTATTTTCACGCTTTAAATTAGAATGGCTTTATACCAGGTACCATGTAAAACCGTGGTCACTTTAAATGCATCTAGTGACTACAAGTTAGACAATAGCATAATGTTTCAAATGCCACATGGGACAATTTAACATATTTTTATTTTATTTTAGATCAGCTCTTTTAAAAAGTACCATGTGGCACTTGGTATATTTTTCGTTCCGTGTTACTCAGAAGATATATTGGTGAAAAGATCCAAGTATCACTTGGTATCTTATATTACAAACGTATCATTAATATACTTGTATGTAAAGGTGCCAATTGACATATGGAACCTTATTTCACACAACTTTCATACATGATCACTATTGTGAAAAGGTACAATGTACTAATTAGTTAATTAAAAACACAGTGTAGATGTTAGATGCATGAAAACAACATAACTACTATTCTACAACCTGATATCAATTTTATAAGAAATTTAGTAGTTGTGGATGAAATAACAAAAATGCTAGATGACTGCAAACATTAAAACTTGTTTTTCTCAAAAGTTAAAAAATGTCACTTGGCACCTTCTTCCACTTATGGGACGATATCATGGTCTCTTGTATACTAACTAAAGAATGACTTAAACCGTTACAGAGCAGTGTGAACAGAGAGGGTACACAATGAGATATTTGATCTGATCAAATATATACAAAAGAGAACTTGACATAAATGAATACCAATGTTTGATCACCCCATGCAATATACTTGCCATCCAGCAGAACTCACTCCTGTGCAAGAGATAAAAAAGCTGTGGATTGCCTACATTACGAGGTGGGTGGCAATCCAAGCAATCCAACACCCAGTGATCAATTTTGATATGCTGCTGTCCACAGAATATAAACCTTTTTTACGGCTATACCGATTTTTGTAAGCACAATTAAATGATTTGAAAGATTCTCATGAATAAATATTGCCCATTCGTTAATTGTTCTCACCTGCGCATTCAACTAGCACTTGTGACAAAGGTCTAGTTTGACTGAAAACTGAAAAAGTTTACTCAATTCTGAATGTACCTCATAGACATACTTTCCGATCTATTTGATGAATATTTGGAAAGGTCAAACCATTATAGTAATGAATAATCGATAAACGACAGAAAGGTGGTGGCGCTGGGGAGTTGGTTTGGTTAAGCTTTCAGCCTTGCATAGCGAATCCCTTTTACTGCTCTAAAGTCAAAGGAAAACCGCAGTCTCTCCCAAAAACTGCTATCTGATAGCTTGACAAACTGGCCAATAGAACAGAGCCTATGCGTATCAGTATAAACCTGTTGAAATGGAACGCTAGCATACACAAAGTTGGCTGGACATAATTTAAATCCACCCTGATTTAACTGTTATGAAACCAAATATATGATGAATTATGCGCGTAACAAATGCCTTCATTATAGCACATCTGTTGTTCCAAATACATGATGATACAATCTAATTGTTTGTGGCCACGATTGACAGTCCCGTACATGCTGCTGAGTATATTGAGCACAAAATTAACCAACTGGGTTTCACAAGACTTCCTACGCTGGAAACCATGATGGCAGTCCTTGATTAAATACTTCTGCGTAAACATTAAGATTTATTAACGTACATGTACATAGATATCTAAGTGCCATACATAGAAATTATAGCATAAACATTAAATCAATTTTATAATGAATTAACATGTAAAGCACAAAGAGGCTCTTCCAAGGTGCGGGGAATTTACATGGGAGTCTGTCCACGCTTGGAATGTGATGATATTACGCTGATTAATTGCCTGGGTTATGACTTTTATATTTATGGTGCATTTGAGTTTGTATGCAATCTATTGGTGATTTATGACGTCATGTATGATATCACTACCACACCTTAGGGCATTGCCCTGTTATAAACATTTCTACAGTTATTGGCATATCATGTAATGGACGCAAAAAATGTTTTATGAAATAACTATATAATTGATAAGTTCGTTGATTCTATAAATGGCTTTGTTTGTATTAGGATAGTGGATAGGCATTAATGTGTTTGCCATGGTACCCCAAATTTCAAGTGTATAGTTTGTATTCTGTCAAATTTGGAATACAAATTTTAATGCGTTGCGATCTTTGTCAAGATACCATTTCTGAAAACTGCCCATATATGTTTAGAATATGTTGACCAAAGTTCATGAAAATCAAGGACTGGTAACTTGTTTTTAACTTGTTAACATATGGTAAGAAATATGCATCGAAATATAAAATAAACAATAATTATGTTTTAGTGTAAAACATACTTGAAAACTGACTTAGTTTGAATAACCATGCTCGTATGATTATTAGTAGAAGTTGATGTATTCTTTACCCTGTTATGGATTGGCAAATAAATAACACTTAGCTTTGATAGTAAATTCAATAAATTCAAAGATTCTTGTTTAATGAAATGCTTACACAGTTTAGTATTTAATTTACCCAAAATGACACAATATAGTGACAACTCTACTTAACACATCTAGTTCTACCGTTAAAGCTACATCTAACCAATGTTACACTTAATATGTACAATTATTAGGAATGTAAATTCATACAGAGAATAACCTTATGATGAGTCAATTCATACAGGAGAAGAACCTTATATCTATGATTTTATAACTGGTTTGAGGCTTCATTAAAACCCCAGTTAAAAAGTTACAGCCCTATCATACATATTTGTTAAAATTAACTATTTTGTTCACAGAAACTCTTTGCCACAAACATACTGCTATTTCATTGCTTAAATCATATCTATTCATTCTGTTCTGTAAGACGGATGCAGATATTCATCAAAGAGCAACATTAATACTTTGTCTGGCTGCGTATTCTAGATACACAACTTCGTTTCTGGACCTCACATGTTCATGTAGAACACTGTTCTGTGATACCACTGACCAGACTCTGTTACACTTTATCCTGGTCACGACATCAGTATGTAGTTACACTAGTTCAGTTGGAATGTAAAGGTAATGCTTGGTCTTCTTGCTTTCACATGTTTATTGCTATGATATTATGTTACTTAAACAATATTATGCAGGATATGAGGTTGTAATATGCGATGTCTTGGCCCCATGGTGCCATGACATGGGGCCATGACCATAGGCATTTCAGACCATTAAATCATTTGAAATTGTCTAAATATGCTTTTCCCTTAAGAAAGGTGTAGGTAGATTTATGAGCAACATCCTTCTGTGAAGTTATTGATTCATTTCAACTAAATAATTAAATTTGCTAAAACTGACCTACACCCATAAGAGGTGAGAAAGAAGGCAAAGATCAAGAATTAATACAATCAACCAGCACACCTGACCCTAGACACCACATGGGAAAGTAACAAATACACAAAAAAACATCACACAAAAGAGAGCCAAGAGGTCAGCCCTTTCCAAGCAGATGACCACAAGACAAGAAAACACGACAAACACAAAACACAAATACAGAAAAATGTTCCACGAAAGAAGCACCATCTTGGAACAGTCAGTACAATGTTTCCTGTTTTGGATTTTCATGAAATTTGGCTCTGCTTAGCAGAATATATATGGCATAAATTTGTGATAGTGTTATATCTTGACAAAAACATATCTATCTTTGAAATTGAATTTGGATCTTTTTTCAGAAAATATATTCAAATTTTATAATTGTGTCTTCAGAAAATGTAAACCATAATTTATCCAATTGGTTTTGTGGTATTATCATAATGCCTGTGGTGTTTTAGAGTCAATCTAGATGTCTTATCATGGAAATGAATAAAACTTTAGCTTTAGGACATAGACGTTTAGAGACAGGTATCACCTCAAGTTAGAGTAAGTCAGGGTTGTTTCCTAAGCCTTATTATTAACTATCTAAATCAATAAATATATTTTCATAATTTGTATATGTTGAGCTATCAATATGCAAAGTTTAAAGAACCTCCATGCGTGGGCACAGATATAAGTACCCCTTTAATGGTAAATCTTTATAGTTAAAGGAATTTGTTAGACTGGCTTAACTATCTTTGTTAAGTTTGGATTTATAATTAAACATTATAGTTTTGGCACGCTACGGTGCAGAAGGCAAGCTAACATACCACATAGACTATAATGTTTATTATCTTAAAAGCTATGAATGAGTCATGTAGAGATTTTGCAAAAGAAAACAGAATTATAATACGCAGAAATTCAAAATGTACTCGAAAATTTACGACGAAGCACACGATGAATGCACAGACATAGTAAGACATTCATACGACAGCCTGCAATCGATGATTGAAGCGTGTTCTTGATTAATCTAATATGTACCCGAATTCCATATATGCTTGTAGTCTCAATGTTACTTTTATACCTCCTCTAAGAGGGTAGGAGCAAAGAAGGTGGCAGGGGAAGGGATGGCCTTGGAATTCTGGCTAGCCAGGTGGTAGTGGTAGGTAACATAGTGACAAGACAAAAGACATGACAAGATTTATTTTGAGTGGGCAAAAAAATAACATATAATAAACATAGGCTCCACGGAGCTTTTGAACCGACTATTTGTGGTAGACAGATTGGATGATTGTAATGGATAGCGGTTGATAAAGTGGGATAAGTAGGAGTATGATAGATGATCTTAAACTTAAAACTATCCCTTCCCACCAACTCTAACCAAACATATCTAAATTAGCAGACTCATAAAAATATCACGAATCTACTTTCACCTTTACCATCTAACATTTTCTGCACTAAACTGTAGTGAATGTTCAACGGACACGAGCAAACTGAAATTTTTTGCAGTTTTACAGGATCTCTGGGTGTTGTGCTGTATAAGAACCGTGGGTGACAGGATAATACAGAGACGGTTGTCAATTGGAAAATTTAACTGTAACGTAAATCTGTAATGCTGTAAAAATATGTTCTGCAAGTAATTTAAAAAAAACAACAACAACAACAACAAAAAGACAAAAAAAAAAGCTACAAAAAAATGTCAAAAAAAAAATGACAACAACAAAAGAAAAAAAAGAAAGGAGAGGAAATAAAAAAAAGGGAGTGGGTGAAAGGGGAGGAGGAGCCCACAAAAAAAAAAAAAAAAAAAATATTGGAAAATTTATTATTCAATAATTCATTAGGTAGTGTGTAAGAATAGGACTTATAGAGTGTGATTAGGAAAAAACTTATAAAATAAGAAGGACTCCAGGACATCATATAGGAAAGTGACAAACCAAGAAAACATTACATACAAGAGAACCAAGAAGTCAACCCTCTACCAACAGGTGACCGAAAGGCTGCAGAAAACAGACATGACAGTATGGCAAAGAAAAAAATATAATATCCACAAGAAAATCACAGCCTTGAAACGGTAATTAAAAAACTTCTGGGGGGCTTAAATGGTTTCATGGTATCAACCTCACCCTTAATTCTGATGCAGATAAAGACACATAGATGTTTGAATTGCACAAAAGATCAATAATTTATCAATGAATCATCTCCTAGTACATATAAATCAAGAGACAAAATGGAGATAAATCAAAGATAAGTCAAAGATAAGGACTTTACAGAACATATAACTGAATACCTGAGCAAAGTTAAAAGCCGGAGGGCATGACAACAGACGAAGCATCAGGCACCAACCATTTCATCTATAGATAAGACTTTAGGTCAGAAACGTCAAAGAGTCTGAGGTCTAACCAGCCGGCGTCCAATCAAAGAGGAAAGCAAAGTTTCTAACTGTGAATGGGTTAACCACTAAGATTTTCTTTAATTTATAAGCTAGGTTGCCATAAAAGGAAAACCCTTGGGTCAAAGAGACCCAAGCCCAACATCGAACACAGACACCAAACCACAGTATCCCGGGTAAAATTTAGAATTTTTTTTGCAAAGTTTATGATAACGATAGCCTTGTTTAAGAAGTTTTTGAGTTAACAGCAAACAGCTAGCATCGAAATCAGCAACACAGTCAGATGCCCAAGCAAACTGGACAAGCTGATAAACACAAACACCACTGGATGCAGAGAGAGGAACATCATTATCTAAAAATGGGAAATTTAAACGAGTAAACGAGGACTCAGCATCAGAGGTATTGGTCCTACATAGCCGGAGCCCCCCCCCCCCCCATGTCCATACGTATACTGGTAAACTCCACAATAAAGCCTTGTATAGCAAGATTTATTTCAAATTCTAGTCATTGTACGACAACAGAAATTTCTAAATTGTTTACCTCTTGTCTTACTGCTACCAAAGTACTGCAAAAAGTTTAATACAGATCTGATAAGAATCTATTTTGGCCTATTAAAATTCTGGTGAAGTATTAGATAAACTTAAAGCTAGGGATTTCAATGCGACCAGTTTTTCTACATATGATTTTCCCACTATTTAAACTACTTAAACTCATAATTTAATTAAAGATAAACTTATTGTTCTTATTGAAAGAAACTTCAAAAGAGAAGGCTGTCTTACCTTGCATTTAATCACAGAAACGCGTTTTTTCACTTTAGAACAGACAAAAACACATCATGCATGGGTCTTGTCAAAATGTATGTTTGGTTGAACAACATTTTTTATATGATTGGGCACTAAGTTGTATGGACAAGTTGTTGGGATTTCATTATGCTCTCCTAGTTGCAGATTTAATCTTGTTTTGTTATGAAAGGGATTTTATGATGTCTCTTTCTGATGATAAACCGGCTGATATTATTAAGGGTTTTTAACACTACATTCAGATATTTGGATGATATTTTAAACATAAATAATACATATTTTGACAATATGGTATTGCAGATATACTCTTCAGAGCTCCAACTTAATAAAGCTAATACCTCTGATACCAAAGCTGCGTTTTAGGACTTGCATTTGTCCATTTCTTATGATATTGATTTTACTGAAATTTTCGATAAACGTGGCGGTTTTGATTTTGTAATCGCTAGTTTCCCATTTTTAGATGGTGATGCTCCTCGCTCTACATCATATGGAGTTTATATCTCTCAACTAATCCGATTTGCTAGAGCATCTAGTGATGTTGCAGACATGATGTTAACTGCTAAGTTATTAAAACAAGGTTATAGATATCATAAAATTCGAAAAGCATTTTCTAAATTCTACCACAGACATTCATAGTTAATTGTTAAATACAACATTGGGTTAAAACTCTTCTGCAACAAGGCATATCAGAACCTATAATGAGCCAGTGCATGAAATTTCCAACAATTTGACATTTTGACATGCGTAGACTCAGATGAGCCTCTGCAGCCTCCTTATAAGCTTAGACACTCCAAATGGTGTTCAGTCAGTAGCTTAACAATCATAAAATACTCAAGTAACTAGCATAGGCTCTGATCAGATTGCGCGTATGCGCAGGCTGATCTGAGACTTTGCTGGTCGTACATACCACATTGTTGGAAGTCTCATGCACTGGCCCAATTATTTTATGGTGATTTAGTTTATAAATTCAAACGAATTGTTGGAAAACCTAATTTTAGTGATCAATTCAAAAAGATAGTAAAACGTTATATAAGGGTTGGATATAACTTGGATATCATGCGACAGTCTGCATGCCTAGTTTTAAACTCAATCACGGTTTATAGCCATGGTTTTCTCTTTAATTGCACGATGGTGGGTCATGCCTCAGACTCCATGACAGCTCTGACGTAAAGCTTTAATTGGTGGGTTGGTGCCTGATGCTTATCTGTAGCTGGACCTACCGTGGCTCAACTGGAGGTTTTCTTTAGCTCTGACTATCTGTGAGTCATGAGCCCTTTTCTTTGTTTCATCATGGTGTGTTAATTTGATTAGAGTGTTTCTCCATGATGATACATTGAATTAGTTAGATGACCTCCATGCGAGCTGAACATTTCATGTACTTCAACAACAGCAGAATCTAGGGCGAATATTTGGTACCAGTAAAATGCATTTAAGCCCCCCGGTGGCTTAGGCTGCTGACCGTTCTAAGGCGGTGGTTCTGTTGTTGTTGACTTCTTGTTAATTGTTACTCTCATTGTGGGAGTCTGTAATTGTTCTATGTTTTGTTGTACGTTACTGTGTGACCATTCTAGTATTGCAATCATCTTGATGGGGAAGAGAGAGCTGGTTGCTTTGCTTGATTTGTCCTCCTGGTGTCTCGTGATTGTTAAGCGGCTCTTCCTCGCGTTGCCAAAGGGTTGTATGCGGTTCGTGATTGTGATATTTCCTGATCATACTCACTTACTTATTTCAACATTCATGATAAAGGATCATTGACACTTGCTATGGATAAATGCCTATGTTTTTCAGTAAAATAAAGTTTGTCAATTGTCCCTTTCTTCACCTTGAAGCTACCCTGACCTGAGTACTTTATGACAGTGAAATCCATTTTCCATATGAAATGCTCAAAGATGTAAAATTTTGGGTAGAACAATCAGTTTTACATTAAAATATATAGAAATCAGAAAACATTTTTTAAAATATCATCCCCCCATGTGCCAGCAAAAGCTGCTTTTGCCTGTATAAGTGTTACCATATTTTACACATTATATGGAAATGGCTTGCTGGCACAAGGTAAGAAAGGTTTCAGCAGCCAAAAAACAGGGCTTAAGCCCATAAAATGCCTTTTCTACCGAATACGAAATGAATGACAGTAATGAAGTTCTCTAGAACCAACCTCCTAAATTGCTTTGTTTTCTGTGCTAGTTATATATAAAGTACATAAAGATTAAAAAGAGAATTAGCAAGGTTTATGCAGTTTTTCATAAGAAAAAATCTCAGTGTCATTTAATGACACGTTATTTTGCAAACGTCCTGTACTTATCTATTTGCATGCTAGGGGATTGTTCGTGTTTTTATTTTCGTCTGCTGGCTTTCTTCAAAATAAAGTTTTTTTACAAATAAATCACCCAGGATCACCATCGGAGTGTCAAACAGTTTGGATCCAGGCCAAGACCGACGGTCTGTTGATCTTCAGCTGGGTTCAAAACTCTTTGCAAAAGGCTATTGGCAGACAAAACAATTCTCCACTGGCATGCAAAGAGTTATAACAGGTAAATGCTTTAGTGTTCAATATATTATCCAATATAGGATATACATGTATATGTATACCATAAATATTCGGACACTTTAGATACATTTCGACATGTCATGGCCTTTAAACAACGCAAAAGTAATAATCAAAGGATCTAGTTAGAATCAGCTTTACTTTCCAATGCTAAATGGGACACTTTAATCCTTCAAAAGTATTTATTTCTTTTGTTGAGCTTTCAGTTTTGTATTATTTACGGTACATGTAGTAAAATGTACAGGTAACTTCTTAATTATCTCCCAAAATCATTACAAAACATATTTTTTTTAAAACAATTTCATCAATTATCGTGATTCGTTAATACTCTGCATATGATATGTTCAATAGATATCACCATGCCTACCAAATAAATCAAGAAAAAGTGCAGAAATCACTTTTTAAATCACTTTTCATTGTCATGAAATTTCAGACCCCTCCCCTTTCTACCCGCAACATCTCTCGAGTGCGTAGGAATTTTGCAATTTTTTGCTAGCTGGCTCTTGCCATTAGATTCACCTATTGCACTTATACTACATGCATCACACCAGAAGCTCACAAGCAGCGTTCTGCGAATCAGAAAAATAGGCTTATAAGTCCCAAACCGTCAATGATCCTTTTAAAAGTAAGAAAAAGGGCAAAGATCAGGAATCGATACAATCAAGCAACACACCTGACCCAGGATACCAATGG
This sequence comes from Loripinus fragilis, assembly GCA_964019695.1. Lineage (NCBI taxonomy): Eukaryota > Metazoa > Mollusca > Bivalvia > Lucinida > Lucinidae > Loripinus > Loripinus fragilis. The sequence continues at coordinate 91,788,451 of OZ026517.1, forward strand.
GAAAGTGACAACTTCACAATTGGAAATCACAAATGAGAGCCAAATGGTTAGCCCTTTTTCAACAGGTGACCACAAGGCATCAATAAACAGCCGCGAACGAAAGTAAAACAAAAAAAAGACAGACATAACATCAATGATCCACAAAAGAAGCACCGCCTTGGAACGGTCAGTAAAATATTCTACTGGAGGGCTTAAACCGGAACTCAGAAACTACTTAAGCAAGCCTATCTCTATCATAAACTTCGCAAACGTTTTTTTCTTAATTTTATCGCCGATACTTTGACTTGATTTATAAATTCCATGTCAAATTTCTCTTGTGCCTGGGTCTTTCTGGTCTTAGTGTTTAAGTTAAAGAAAGTTGTTGGTTCTAATTATTTTTCAGCATAGTTTATTAAAATAGTTTATCATTATAATATAATTGCGGTGGGCTGTATGCTTGGTGGTCTACTCGGTAGCAGTTGGCAACTTCGCTTTCCTCTGTAGTTGCACACTGGCGGTCGGACCTCAAGTTCTGTGACAGTTCTTACTTACAGACTTGTCTTTAGATGGGGTGGGGTGATGGCTTGGCGTTGTGTTTGTGGTTGGGTCTGCCGCCAGTGTTTGGTTATTGGATTTCATTTGCTCCAGTATTCGGTTGTATATGCTTTGTGTTCTTATCTTTGTTTCATCTCCTTTTTATATCTTGATTTGTATTTTCTAGTGGATGATGCATCGATGGGATGGGTATCTCTCGTGCAAACCAAACATCTATTTGTCTTGATTCACTACAGAATTAAGGGTGAAGTTGGCTCTGACAAACATGTTTTGCCCTCCTGTTTTTTACTGACATTTCCAAGACGGTGCTTCTTTTGTGGATCCTTTTTTATTTGTGTTTCATGTAAGCTATGCTGTTTTGTCTTTTCTTTGCAGCCTTGTGGTCACCTACTGGGGAAGGGCTGACCTCTTGGCTCTCTTTACGTGATATTTTCTTTCGTTTTTGTCACTTTCCTGTGTGATGTCCGGGGTCAGGTGTGGCATTCGATTGTATCGATTCCTTTGCTTTCTTCCTTACTTTGTTAGAAGCACAGCTTACGTATATGCTATAATGATGGTAACTGGTGATAACACGTAAGAGTGCGACAGGGACACCGAGGATGGGCTAGTTTATGTACTGTTCGCAAAAAGTAGGATATATTCGATTGTTAAAAATTATAGCACTTACACAACAAATATTAACTAGTATTAATTAGCTAAGCGATCTCACAGACAACATGCATATGTAGGATTTATCCAATCATGTGCTTCTCAGACAACACGATCTCGACCTGGGATTGACTCTCATATTTCACAAGTATATACATGTATCTTGTAAATGGTTATAAAGCAAACACTACCCGCTATTCTTTACTATTTTAAGTTCTGTGGCGTCAGCTGCTGTCCGTTCTAATGCGTTGATTCTGTTGTTGTTAACTTATTGTTTCTTGGACTGCCATTGTTTGTGGGTTTCTTGATGTTGGTCATTTTTGTTGTGCAGTATTCAGTGTCCTTTCTAGTATTGCAATCATCTTGTTTGGTTTTACTTTGCTTGTCTTCTGTTAGTGTTCAGGGCTGTAGTGTGTGATTTGTCGTTTACTTGTCATATTCACTAGAGTAATTTCTGAAGGAGTTAGCTGGTTCATTACGGTGCAGTATAATTCCCAGCTTATTTTATGTCGAAAGTATTATAGATGTAGGCCCAGGATTGCTATGAGATTTCTTATATAAAAGTAAGAAAGATGGCAAGGATCAGGAATCGATTTAATCAAGTACCACACCAAATAAGGCAAATATATTCTTCCCTTATTGTTCTCAGACTGATCGCAAACAGGGCAGACCTAATATACTCGACACTGCCCCCTTGTTGCCAAGACCTGGTCCGCTGTTTATGCTAACACTGGTGTATGAAGAAAGGAGTTTATGTGAATGGAAGGAACAACTCTGTATGATCTTTGAAATGATTGATTTTCATGTAATTTTATTATTTAAAAGAAATAATTTCAACAATTGCTTGATCAGATCTAAATCAGGGAAATAATTTCTACTATTGCTTCATCCCATCAGCATAGTATTTAAAACATTCATCTTATTTCACAATATTTAATGGACAAAATGTGAAAACAACTATCACCTGCGTTTTCTCCGTTATAATGTCAATATATTTATTGGCAAAAATGAGATAAATAGAAGCAAGCCTCCAAAATCATTAGCACTGCTATTTATTTATATAGCACGATACATATTTAAAAAAGACACTTGATAATTATGTTATCAAAAATAAAATATTTTGTGATCGCGTCATAATTATGTATATATCTTTGATAAATAGCATTAATTTTGTTAAACGTTTTAAAATAATTCGAAGTGCCAAATATAAATTTATCAAAACAACATACTCAACAGGCTCAGCTAAACATTTATACAGCTCGCTTCTTAATTCATTTTATTGCAGGAATTAATACTGTCAAGATGCAAAACGTTCTAGCGAAAAGCAATAGTTTTAAGCTAAATGCAAAAGTATTGCTACAACTCCTTAATAGCAATATCTTTTTTGCGAAGAGACAAATACTTATTTGGCTAAATGAGATAATAATTTGCCAGGCAAATAAATAAAATTCGCATGCTTTTTCTTTAATTGGTTTGTCAACAAAAGATTGTCAATTGAAATAAAAATTACTATCTTAACGCAATATGTTTTAACATTCTAAATATCATCGCGTCAAATCCACTTATTTCTGACATTTTCGCCAGAAAACAGTCTTTTTCTGACGGATTTAAGTAGCAAGTGGTGGCGCATATACGCTTCCGTAATTTACGCTATCAACAGAATGTACGGAAGCGTATATACGCCACCACTTGCTACTTAAATCCGACAGAAAAACACTGTTTTTCGCGCTAAATATTTTATTTTTTCTCGCGTAAATATCAACCTTTTCGATATGTTTTACTTGAAAAAGCGAATAAACAACACGACACGATGCATTAAGTTATTGCAATGTGCTATTATTATGTCGCATTGTCTTGATATTTTCGTTTATTGTTACATAATTAATACTCTTTCGAGAAAATGTTTACGCAATTCGAAATGAAATCGCTACTAAACAATTCATTAAAGCTCTTTGTGAGAAGAGTTTTAGCTGTCTACGCCATACCTTTAGTACTCGGAGGCTGTTGAAGACATGAGGTCTGACGATGGTCGAAAAAGGATTTTTTCTGTGACAAAAGGTAAGTATTTGATTATTTCAAAGTGTTTTTGTAGTAGAATAAATCTCATAATATAGAGAAGGTGACTACTGTACAGTATAATATATATATTAACTGTGTAAATCACAGATTTTAGATAACTGTTTTGCCTCTACGTGCCACGTGGCGTGGTTGCTTGAATTGGGTTGGTTGTGGAAAGTTTCAGCGGTGTGTGCAAGTGAGTGTCTTTATAATTGTGACTAGAAGTCACCTTGACTAGCACAAGGTGCGTTGTTGTAGGGCTATTTTCAACCGTAATTTTTACACTTCGTAAATTTCAGGCGAAGAATTGGTACCAATTCTCACATCGCGTGAAATATTGGTACCAATGCGTCACCTATTTCATACCAATATTTTTCATGTGTGAGAGAAATATGCACGTAGTCAAATTTCATATGGCAATCATGCAAATTCCTCACATCAATAAAGTACCCCACAAAGCTGCTGCATTCTACATTGGCACGCATTCCATAGTTAGAGGTCGCAGGCAACTATATATCTAAATGAGATTCTTCACATGTGTGAATTATTGGTACCAAATCTTCTCTTAGTGAGGAATTGGTGCCAATTCTTCTCATGCGTGAGGTACTGGTACCAATTTTTTTTTACATGTAAGAGGAATTAGTACCAATTATGCACATGTAAGATGAATTGGTACCAATTTTTCACACATGAAAGAGGAATAAGTACCAATTATTCACACTAGAATTCCGAGATAAGGATGTGTTGCCTTGCCAAACAGAAGTCAAACAAGGCAAATATACTGAGGGACTTTAAAAACGCACCATTTTACATTTTCTGTTTCTTCCACATGTTAATTTGATGATGTTTTCTTTATCATTTTTTATCCTCTCGCAAAATAGACCATGATTTGCCATTATTTCGATTTGCTCGTGATGTTCATTCTGACGTAATATCGACGTAAGTGTTTTTCAACAATTGTCGTCTGACAAATGTGAATTTGATTCTATTTGAAAACAAATACTTTAAGGTGGTAGCCAGATTTCTTAACAAATGGAAAAACACAAAAGTTTTTCAGAAATAATCGTTTTATTACGCTCCCACTCGCAGCGTTTCTTTGCTAACGTCAGTCTTAAATTTTCAAACATCAATAACAGACGGGTGACGTCCGCGCATGTCGTGATACATTTGTCTTTTATGCAACTGATTGAGGAGTATCTGTTGGCAACACAATTGTTTTGATTATTCGTGATCATTAGGATATAAACGGCCAATAACGTCAAAAATCAATGACGTCATGTAGACGTAATGAACGTTGCCAGAGGCCTAAAACTTCATGATTTGATTTTGTCTTTCCCTTTGCTTTCAAGAACAAACATCGGTTTGAAAACTTTTTTTGGTTCATAATGGAAGGTATGGGGACTCTGTGACTTTTTGAATTCGAGTTGTTTCAGAATTATAGCGACGTCACGGCAATCACAAGCCACAGCGTTTCGATTTTTTTATTGAATGCAAGCTAAATGACGGATATTGTCAATTTTATTATTCACATAATGAAAATATCAAATTTTCGACATAAATTAGCATTTAAGCAGGTGGTGCGTTTTTAAAGTCCTTCAGTATATTTCAAATTTATATCCCGGGCAAAAGGTAATCTTAGAAAACTAATAAATCACAAAACATAAATCCCATTTCTCCAGCCCCCTAAGTTCACCTTGGGTGGGGGCGTATCTGCGAGCAAAATATTTGTTACCATGTTGCTGCATTCATGATTCCCTTTAATTCGATATGCAAAATGACAATGTTCTGAAAAAGTTGACTTTTGACCTTTTGGCCGGGTCAGGGACATGGGGGTCTGCAGGCAAAATAGTTGCTACCATGTTGCTGCGTTTCGTGATTCCATTTAATTGGATATGCAACATGACCATGTTCTGAAAAAGCTGAATTTTGACCTATTGATCCGGTCAGGGGCGAGTGTATGTGTGTGTGTGTGTGGGGGGGGGGATCTGCGGACAAAATATTTGCTACCATGTTGCTGCATTTCGTGATTTCATTTAATTTGATATGCAACATGACCATGTTGAAAAAAGTTGAATTTTGACCTATTGTCCCATCCCTAGGGTTCTGGGGAGGGGTAATGCGGGCAAAATATTTTCTACCATGTTGTTGTATTCGTGATTCTCTTTAATTTGATATGCACCGTGATCATACTCTGAAAAAGTGAACCTTAACCTATTGACCCCATCCCCAGGGTGGGGGATGACTGTGGGCAAAATATTTGCTACCATGTTGCTGCATTTGTGATTATCTTTAATTTGATATATAACGTGACCATGCATGTTCTGAAAAAGTTGAACTTTGACCAAGTGACTCCAATCCCCAGGGTCGGGGTGGGGTAGTTGGGTAGGGGTCTGCGGGCAAAATATTTGCTACAATGTTGCTGCATTTAGTGATTCCCTTTAATTGATATGCAACATGACCATGCTCTGAAAAAAGTTCAATTTTGACCTATTGACCCCATCCCCAGGGTCCAGGGTGTCCACAGGCAAAATATTTGCTACCATGTTGCTGCATTCGTGATTCTCTTTAATTTGATAAGTAACATGACCATGTACTGAAAAAAACTGATTTTTTACCTACTGATCCCATCCACAGGGTCGGGGGTGTAGGTGGGGGGGGGGGGGGGGGGCAGGCAAAATATTTGCTACCACGTTGCTGCATTCGTGATTCTCTTTAATTTTAATGCAACATGACGATGTTCTGAAAAAGTTGAATTTTGACCTTCTGACCCCCATCCCCAGGGTCGGGGCGAGGGGGTAGGCATCTCCGGGCAAATATTTGCTACCTTGCTGCTGCATTTTCTGATTTCCTTTAAATTGATATTCAATGTGACCATGTTCTGAAAAAGGTAAATTTTGACCTATTTGCCCCATCCCCTGGGTCAGGGTGTCTGCGAGCAAAATATTTGGTACTATGTTGCTGCATTCGTGAATCTCTTTAATTTGATATGCATCATGACCATGTCCTGAAAAATTTGAATTTTGAACTTTTGACCCCAACCCTAAGTCCCTGGAGTACAGACAAAAGCCTTCGATCGAAAATCACGTTTGATATGTTTCGTATTTTTTGTACCTCTGTCTGAATGCGAGATTTCCGTAAAAATATTGACACCTCACTGAGTTGTAGCGAAATTTAAAAATTCGACCTTTGACCCCAACAAAGGGGTCAGGGGGTGGGGTAAATGTTTCATCACTGTCATGCTTATCTACAGGCACTTGGTAACCATGGCCCATAGCGAGAAGTTGTCAGATATTATAGGTTCGGAGAAATATAGCTTTTGCATTAGCTTTAACCTAAGTCAAAAGAGGGCCATATCGCAGTCAAAAATTTGCAAATGACCTCTAATTTCAAATTGACAATTTAGCCAAAATGTAAGTCAAAAAGGGCCATAACTCAGTCAACATTTTTGGATTACCCCCCTTATCAAACTTGACCTGTATTTTATGATGTCTGACTCTTTTGTTAAGTTTAAATGAAATTGATGCATCCCTTCAAGAGTTTTCGATCGGAAATAAAAAAAAGTGTGACGCCACGGACGACAACAGCGCCGCCACCTGAGTCATGATCCCTATGTGTCAGCCTGGCTTTGCAGGAGGCACACTAAAAACCAGGTCACAGATGTGACGAATACTTAGCAATTCTTTCCATGCCAGAAAGTATCAATAAATTCTTCACATGTATGAGGATTTTTTACCATTTTTCTCTTGTATAAGGATTTGCTGCCAATTCTTCGTATCTGAGAAAAAAGTAACACAAGTTCTTCACAGGTGTGACACATACAAACCATTTTATATTCACACGTCAGAAAGCACCCAAAATGTATTATCGTTGACCATACGAAATGATAAATTTAAAGTTCAACAAGGCTATCTTTGAATAGAGCTACTCCGTAGCTGTATTCCAAGGAAGCCTACGATTACAGCTACTGCGTAGCCTAAGAATACACCTACTGTAGCGTTCGAATATACCATAGCTGTATACATATCTAGAAGCATAACATGTTTTAACCGAATACAGCTATTCTTGCTTAAAATTATTGACTTACTCTTACTTTAATCAAAACTCATAGCAGCTATTCTGTGGGACAATGTTGCTTTGGTTACAGCATTCCCCAAACCAATAAACTTTTTGTTCATTCCCTTTATCTATATACTGCCTGAAGCCCTCACAAGTATTATCGTCGGGTATACTATGTACACACTGGGTAGCGAGATGACAGAACACAAGAAGGCAAAGATCATAAATCAATATACGCCTGACCAAGGGAACCACATGAGATATTGACAAAACACAAAAAACTTCACATACAAGCAAACAAGAGGTTAGCCATTTCCAAGCAGGTGCCCACGAGGCTGCAATGAACAGACAAGAAAGCATGACAAGCACGATGCATACATAACAAAAATGATCCACAAATGAAGCACCGCCTTGGAACGGTCAGGAAAACTATTTTTACTGCAGGGCTTAAACAAGTTTCACAGTACCATCGCCCTTAGTTCTAATGTGGAACAAGACACAGAGATGTTTGGTTTGCATGAAATACCTCACTTATCCATGAATTTTCTTCTAAAACATATAAATTAAAATTAAAAAAGGAGTTAGAGCAAACATAAGGACTCAACAGTACATACAACTGAATACCGGAGCAAAAGAAATCCAATAGTAAAACCCCCGTGGGTCTGACAATAGCCAAAGGGTCAGGCCCCAACCATCTCATCCATATATAAGTCCTTAAGTCCGAACTGTCCTAAAGGCGTACACGAAACCATATCTAAATTAACGCAGTGTTCTTTAACCTGTACAATGGGTGTCTTTCCCTGGACAGGGGGTATCCACTTAACGATTCGAAGGACGGTACGCTTTTCTAGTGTAAAGTATAGCTTACATATGTTTATATAAATATATTAGGCAATAGGTTTAATAGTTGCACTTCTTCTTCGAATTTAGGTACTTAAACGCATCGGATTATCAAGTATCTCAATTCGAAGTTAGCCATTTTCGGTACGACCGTGCCTAATTTTAAGTGTATCTTACTTTCCCCATATGCTATTGGTACTTAAAAGAACTGCATTAATGACAAAAAAATTAAATCTAATTCTAGTATAGTGGCCATATTGGATATTGTCATTTGGCCGAATAAAAACTACCAGATGACCTGATGCCCAAAATATCCGCTTGATGTGTCAATATGAAACATTATACAGATGACCCCCATGGTGATCGCATTTATGATGTTACATCTTTGAACCCCTATAATATCTAGATGCAACTAACAAAAATGCCAGCATTATACAACTGGAAGTTGGGGAATAAAATATGAAAATCGATTGTTTTTCAAAATGACCACCATTGCAATTATTTTGTGAAACCCTGTTATCATTAAATTATATTTTTATATATAAGTCCTTCCAATATTATATCTGTGCCAGTTCAGTCAAAATATTTTTATTGGTTCAGAAGACAGGACAGACAATGTGCCGGTTCAGTCTTAATATTTTTATTGGTCCAGAAGACAGAATAGACAATGCTATTCTATAGATTTAAATGAGTCTGGCGACATTGTAAACTAGGTCAAAGTCACCAAAATGTAATCAGCCATTATGCCTTCCGAATGGTATATCTTTACCAGTATGGTCTGAATCTATTCATTGGTTCAGAAGAGCGAGTGCCTTAAAGGCTTATTCATATAGCTACGTTTGTATATGACTCTGGTGACTTCGAATATTAGGTCAATGTCATGAAAATATAATAATTCCTTTCGATTAGCCTAAGTAAATATCTATGCACGTTTGGTTGAAATACATCAAACGATTCAGCTACACTCACGCTGACAAGATCTTTACCATTTTCAAAGTTGGACAGGATTCCCACTAAACGATGATCCACTGCGTATTTAAGTGTCTGTCAGTGCAAGGGCCTCGGACTGATGGGAGGCATCGATACTATGAATACATTTTCTCATGTTTTACCCATGTTGTGATACCTTAATATTCACATTTTGCTTATACTTGTGCATGCTAATACGACTTGTGCTTGTACATGTTATATGATGTTTCTGAAATAAAATAATAGATAAATAAAATGACTCATAAATTAGTAAAACAAAGACTATTTGATACTACTAAATTGTTGTTGTTTTTGTAGGCGATTGACTTTGTACTTACTATTGGTAGTGTGGATGCAGTGTTTCCAGAGCCTGGTAAAATACAAGTTTAACAGATTTTTTTTGGTACTATTTTGAACAAGGCTACATCAATACAGACATCCTGTATATCAATCGGTGTCAGGACATTACAACAACGAATATCAACAAGACACAATTCGTGTTGCTGACAATGTCAAAGTTCCATCACAGCTGCTGTATCAAAATGAAATTGGAATGCACAGTTTTGTTTACGTTTGTCAAGGTTGTGGATCTTTATGCATACAAAATGTGGTGTGAGAGTACAACAGAAAACAGCAAGACTTATTTTGAAGACAATTGATCCTGATGGTGAACGACTTTGTAGTATTCACAAACAAAGTAGGCATGATCCGATTTCTTGGTACATATGGATTGTTATTACAATCTCCTACCATAAGAGTTTCCCATTCCTGGTGCTAAAGATGGGTTCTCCAAGGATATACTCTGGGGCTAAGACTTTTAACACCAAAATAATCCCAAGTATGTGGCAGGACTGTATTACGATTACAAGCACACAAAGCAAATCAGGAGAATCCCAAGGATGATAAGAAGAGAGGCTGGCACAGAAATCTCGCTTGTGAAAGACATTCGAATTGTACTAAAATATCAACATGATGATAAAGTTGCAGGATCAAAAATCTTTTCTTTATGTCGTTCTTCTGCAAATCAGCTAAAAGAAGCATTGTGGAGCTGTGTAATGCGCATTTTAGAAGACAGATCTGGTAGATGAGATAACATTTTACAGTGCTAGCTACGACCATCGTGGCTTGGTCTCTCAAATGATGTTATACAAAATCACTTAGACATATTCTGTCGTTACTGGAACTGCCACAGAATCAGTGCCAAGAACAGCAGTGACGTACAGTCTGGAACACAAGATGTTACATATCATTAATTCATTGTACTTTGCTCTAGTGACTACTTCTCAGTACAATCGTGTACAATGGGTGAATGGTATGAGTCAATCATATGTGTGATGATCAGTATTGATGTGCTGTCCCATACAATAACTGTGATTATCAATATAAGGGCGAAAAGCAGAAGTATCAGAGATGGTTCTACTTCCTCAGTCGTCAGAGGATAATGAATTGCTTTTTAAGGCATTGCTTGCACAGTTTTAGGAAAAAGCCAGTACCTTATAAATCCAGCAGGATTGTATGTCATCTATGTGGCGTATTTATCTATTTTGCGTTTCTATGATAAAGGTATAGGTTATATTTTGTATGGGTTATATAATATACATTCTCAGCTCCATTGTAAATATTTTATAACCAGTACGTAACATAGTATAACTTGTATAGCCCTGACCGAACTGTTTCCTGTGGTTGTGGCACACTAGATTTAGATTTTGAAACATATATTGTGTTGCTTTTTATTAAACTTTCGGAATAGAAGGGTTTCGGTAAACAATTATTGGTCTGAGAAAAAATAGTTTGACCATTTTTTAAGCTCAAATAAAGTAAATAATCTAAGATGTATATTGTTACTCAGTTTCCTTAAAATCGAACATGTAATTGTGTAGACATGGTTTCTATGAAGTTATAATCATGTGATGTAAATGACCCTCCATGTACATCATAGATCCGATTCAATTGAATGAGCCCAAGAGCTCAGAATGTTCATTGAATAGACTGTCGTTTCTATTCTAGCCATGTATGCGTTCAGATTTTAATGCATTACACTAAGCATTCAGTTAAGACTCAGACAACCAGTGCATTCACGATCTGACAGGAGTCTTTGGTGTTACGCGATTCTCATAGCTGAAATTCATAGCTTTCTTTCTACAGACAACAAAGGCTCTCCTGATTAGACTATGTAAATGCCTACACTAAGCATATGGGACAATTCTCTTTGTGCAAACACATAGGTTTTCTTCAATTTATGGTTTTGCACACACGTCAAAAATGCTTCTGATACTTTATTGATACATGAGATACGACCATGCAACTACCAGCTTAGCAAAAGCATAGTTCATGAAATCTAATTTCGTGATATAGCTGTCATGTAAATATAAACAATTTGCAACATAGTGACAGGTATTTAATACTGATTGGCAGTTTGAAATGTTTAAAAGAAGAAAGCCAATGGACATGATCCTTGTTTATGTATATTTCAAAATAGGTTTCCTTAATTGCAGTAACATTTGTTGCTTGTACACATTGAAATTGCCTCATAGAGGCAATCCAATGTGTACCTACAACATATGTCCATTTAATAAATGAGTGTTTTTCACGATAAAACATGTTTTTTCACAAACTTCTCAACTACTTTTATGTTTCAGCGTTATGAGCATGTAGAAATGAACAAGTTTTTGTGTAGTTTGGCATGCACCTGGATGACAATAAAAGATAGCCAATTTTATATTATTGACAGCTTATCTTAAGATGTTTCATTGGAATGAGATGCTAAATTGGTGGTTGCCTGGTTGTAAGAACACCGTTAACAAATATCATATAGCCTTGGCTTAAGAAAAGCTGTCTTTGGGGTTCCTGTCAATGTCATGAGTCATTAAAAATAAGTCCTATGAGAGAAAGTTCTGAAAAAAGATTCTGCGACCGTTTCTGAACTACGCTTAAGTTATAAACTCTAATTTATAGAGGCAAACATTGAGTAAGACTTGGAAATGCCACAATCACACACTGTATATCAAACCAGGGTAACGTGACGCCAAGATCACAATTTAAGTAAAGCAGCCAACTCTCTCTTCCCCAAAGTAGAAAGGCACTGAATACTGCACAACATGGTTCAAGAAAGGGTATTTATCTTTCCCCCGCCATTCAGGAAATTGCCATCTCTAAGCTTATATTCTAGTGTATATGTTCTCTTAAAGCATATTCCTAGTATTTCGCGAACAGTTTATCAACACAAACTGTTCGGACCCATGAGAAAATCCATAGGACCAGTTGGTAAAGTGTGCCTTTCCATCTGCTCTTTTTCGGAGGATGGACTGTCTGGGATTTAAGAATAACGTTATCCACCATAAGATAATTTTTATTATGTGACCATCCAATGTCATACATGAGACACATAGCCTATTGTCACCTTCACCCCAAACGCAATTATTGTGAGAGATATGAACATCAATGAGTCTAAAAGGAAAATGAGATCACCTTACGAGTTTTAGACAGATCTTAAAGCTGCATAGCCTGTAACTTATGATCTTTTAATTTTAGAACTAATGTTTCTATTTTTCAAGAACACAGTAAAAAAACTAAAATTCAGGTATACATTTTACAAATTTCGTAAATCTTAACAAATTATCAGTATCGAAACAACAGCATTTATATTAAAATTAACTGTCTATAATTATTGGAGGGACGCAAATAATTATCGACACGAGTAAAACACACCTGTTTTATAGGATAATTCACTTTTCCGTGCAGTTTTCCGCTCTAGTGAACAGATTTATTGTGAAAACATAACTTAATTCAGCTTTTACAAATGATTTAAAAAGAAAAGAAAATTTTTCGAAAAATGTTCATAGTTACAGAGTATGCAGCTTTAAGCATATCTGACATTGACCATTGCCCGCAAGGTCATATTGGTAATCTGAATAGCATTCATTGTGACAAATATTTTAATATTTAAGATACCCTGAATCTAAAAATGAAGATTTAACTTTTTTTACCTTTTCATTTGGCCCCGAGGTCATATAAGTGACCAAAAAACATGGGTAAGAAAGGGGGCAAAGATCAGCAATCGATACAATCAAGTACTACACCTAAGTAACAGATTGCCATCTACATACCTAGGCAATAGTTGTTCCAAATATCAACATCACTTTATAAAAATGAATAAGGAGTCCACAGTACGAGCATCAGTGACTGACAATGAGCGACTGCACCACTGGTGCCCAACTCCTTCACAAATATTTAAAAAAAATCACCATAAGGTCATCATGAAACAATTTGGATGGATAACAGAAGGAGACAGTTAAATTTAATTTAACATTTTATCTGCTATAAATGTCAAATGTATGCTTTAGTTGCTTAAATAGTGCAAGATGTATTTCCAACTTCGAATTTCTTAGTTGTATATCGTTTCTGATGAAAACAACAACAGCGCCAACTGCATTTTTCACAGCATTGCTGATTGCTTTGCTTAATTTGTCTTCCAGGTGTCTCGTGGTGGTTGGGCGGCTCTTCCTCGCGGTGCCACGGGTTGTCTGCAGTTTGTGATTGCAGTATTTCCTGATCATACTCATTTACTATTTTTGTGATGCTTTGGACAGCGATCAGAGTTTTGATATCACTGTCTCTTTAAGACAATGCCAAAGATTGGACTTTGATATAGTCATGGTCTGGCTAAGATAGTCACAGTATGGCTATGACAGTTTAACTGCAGAGTTAATCCAGGTTTTCACTACATATGTTTTATATTGTTCCTTTTCTCATGATTTTGAGTTGAATTACTCAATACTTAATGGCTTTATTGTATAATCCGCTAAACTGGGTCTTGATCTCGGGACATAAATAGAGAATACTAGTTGAGTGTCTTTTGATATTAAGTTTACCAGGCAAGGCTTTGAGAACGCTTGTTGACATCGCGAGGCTTGCTGAGCAGACACCATTTTAAGATGCATTATTGCAGGTGCTATAAGGATTAACTTATCAAGGATAAATGACAAATACATACTGATCTGTTGTTTATCTTAATAATTTACCACTGAAGGAACAATGAAATTTGTGGAAATGGATAAGTTTCCCATGATACAATATTTACAATACGGATTCATGTTGAACATTACAACCTGTCATTGTTATAGTTACCTATGGACCAGAACAATCAAACAGAACATAGATAACAAACAGTGAAAAGTCTACACCAGTAGCAGAGAAAGTTAAGAGGCCACACCATTGGATGTAAAGTTCAGAAATTTTACAGCGACTATAGTTTTTACCTATTTATATCCCACATTATGTTGATGGGTTTATGATTTTCATCTTTCCGTTAATCCGTTTGTCCGTTGGTAAGTTTGTTCATTCGTTCTTAACAATGACAACGTTTTTGATTAAATTTTCTCCAGTGATGTGTATCTCAGTAACCAGTGATCAGAAAGCACTGATATTTGAAACGTAGTTACCCTGGAGGGTTGGCATTTACATCATGACGTCATACCCCAGGGTCCTTGCCCCTCTGTGAGACTGGAGGTCAAAATATAGGACATCTTTAAAAAGTATGACAAAGTTTTTAGTAAGAGTTTCTTGAGTGGTACATATCTCTGTAAACCCATATCAGTAATCATTCATATTTGGACAATAGTAACCCTGTATAATTGGCATTTTCTTCGTGCTTCCAGATATAAGGGTCCCTGCCCTTTGGTGAAGCTGTAGGTAAAAATCTAGGACATCTTTAAAAGCTGATTTGTTTCTTTTCTGACTTACACAGATATCTAACCTACCATTTGTTAGAAAGCATTCGTGCAGTGGTACCATTTATAGTTGACTTCGACTTGACGGATTCAGAGCCTTGGGTTGATGCCCCAGGGTGGGGTTAGAGGACACAATCAAGATCATCTTATTTTTTTTCTTTTATAGAATCATTTGTGTTGAGCAATAGATACTAATGAAGACTGACTTTCTCTGTGTGATCTCACACGTTAGGGCTCATGACACAGAGTGGGGCTTGAGGTCAAAATTAATGTCACCTTTAAAGTGCTATTTTATTTTTTCTGACTTATGCATATATTTTACCAACCATTGATTAGAAATCATTCACGCCCACGCCCTGGGGCTAAACCAGGGTAGGGGGAGGTCACAATCTAGGACACCTTTGAGAAAGCTTTTTTTATATTTTTCATCTTACCCCCAATAAATATTTATGGACATTTGATATCTTTAATGACATGCTTCGACTGGGCAGCTTCAAAATCTTTGGTTCTTGTCCTGGGGTGGGTTTGGGGTCAAATTTAATGTCAATGACATCTTAAAGATCTTTGGTATGTAGTCATTTGAATTTAACAACCTACGTTTTTCAGGCTGACTTTCTCTCCGCTATATCAGTCCTCGTAATTTATGACCCAGGGTAGGGCTAGAGGTCAAATCTTAGACATCTTTAAAAAGTGCTAGTTTATTTTACTGCTTTGTGTAGATATTTTACCAACATTGACAATATTCATATTTGGTATCATGCATGGCTGGCTTCCACTTGACTACTTTAGATACATGGTTACTTGCAAGAGTTCAAAATCTAGGACGTCTTTAGATTTTGGGGGCATGGGGGCGTTTGGACTGGGACAGAAAGGACATCAGCTAGGAATGCACATGCCTCTCATAACACTTTTTCAAGTAATTGATCCTCTGACGAAAAATTGCATGATATTTTTGCTTTTTGTGCTCCGTCCTTCTACCCCATTAGCCCGTCCACGGCTGCATCACTTTAAACTATTGTTTAGACTTTCGTGCAACTTTATGAGATTCTTTGTGAAGACATTGGAAAATTGGTGGTCCAAACATTTATTTCTTAAATCACTTTTGCTGTCTTTGAATTTATGTAAGTCGCGCATTCCTGTCCATTTTTATATGGAGTCACCTAATCCCATCCCACCACATGGAGTACAATACTGTCCATTAATTATAATGTACACTATCACTGCCTTGCAAAAACATTTTGCATAGAATTGCATGCTTTTGATATTTTGTTTTTGGGGGTAGGACGTTTCTATACCAGACTATAAAATCCCCATTTATACCAAAGTAAGAGAGAAGGCAAAGATCAGGCATGTATACGATCAAGTATCTCACCTAACACAGGACACCATATATGAAAAAGACAAAAGCACAAGAACCATCCCATATAAGAGAGCGAAGATGTTAACACTTTCCCAACAGGTGACCACAAGGCTGCAATTAAAATATATCACAGAAGGCAATGACAAACAGAAAGAAAAGAATCACCACCTTGGAACGACCAGTAAGAAAATTACTGGAAAGCTTAAACTAATTTCACAGTGTCAGCCTTCCCCTTTGTTTTGGTGATTCAAGACACATAGCTGTTTGGTTTGTATGAATTATTCCTAACTTATCCATGAACTATCTCCTAGAACATATAACTCAAGGTATAAAAAGGAAATAAAACAAAAAGGACTCAACAGTACATAAAACTGAATACAAGAGCAAAATAAACCAACAGTTCAACCTCAGTTGGATTAACAACAGACATAGCATCAGGTCCCAACCATCCCATCTATAGATATATCTTTAAAGTCTTTGAAATATTAGATAAACTTTAAGCTAGGGATTCCAATGTGACCAGTTTGTTTACATATACACTACTTTACCTCATAATTTAATTTAATGCGACATGGAAAGTAAAATATACCCTGCAGAATTTCAGTTTCATAAAGCCAATACCATTAATACTGAAGCCTCGTTTTTTACTTACATTTGACCAAAATTTAGGATAAGCGGGACGATTATGATTTTAAAATTGCCAGTTTCCCATTTTAGATGGTGACGTTCCTAGCTCGACATCCTGTGGAGGTTATATTTTTCAACTCATCCAATTTGCTAGAGCTAGCTATGTTACTGCTTTCAACACTTGCAATTTACTGTTAACTCAGAAACTTCTTAATCAAGGTAATATGTCTCCTAAACTTCGCAAAACTTTTCAAAATTTAACCGCTGATGCTATGATTTGGTATATAAATTCAATATTGGACTTAAATCTCTCTTCAGAACCAGAGTTTTACGGCGACTTAGGGTATTAATGAATGGAAATTGTTGGCTCCAATAATTGTTTGATGCAGTTTGCTAAAATAATTTCTCATTATAAGATTTGTTATAAAATCAATGCATTGCGCCCAACTGCATGCTTGGTGGCAAACCCAATCACCGTTAGCAACTTTGCTTTCCTCTTTAATTTAACGCTGGCGGGTTAACCTAAGATTCTATGATGGTTTTGATTTAAAGTAAGTAAGGGTGCAAAGATCAGGAATCAATACAATCAAGTACCACACCTGACCCAGGATACCAATGGTGAAGTGACAAACTTACAGTTAGACACCACAAACGAGAGCCAAGAGGTCAGAAATAGTAAGTGAGTATGATCAGGAAATACCACAATCACAAACCGCAGGCAACCCCATGGCACCGCGAGGAAGAGCCGCTCAACCATCACGAGACACCAGGAAGACAAATTAAGCAAAGCAACCAGCTCTCTCTTCCCCATCAAGATGATTGCAACACTAGAATGGACATAAAGTAACATACAACAAAACATAGAACAATTACAGACTCCCACAATAGGAGTAACAATAAACAAAAAGTCAACAACAACAGAACCACCGCCTTAGAACGGACAGCAGCCTAAGCCACTGGGGGGCTTAAATGCATTTTACTGGTACCAAATCTTCGCCCTAGATTCTGCTGTTGTTGAAGTACAAGAAATGTTCAGCCCTTTCCCAGCAGGTGACCACAAAGCACATATAAACAGACGCACACAAAGACATAGCAAACACAAGACAGATTTAAAAACATAAAAGATCCACAAAAGAAGTACCGCCTTGGAACGGTCAGTAAAGTATTTTACTGGAGGGCTTAAAACTGGTTTAACGGCGCCAACTCAACCCTTAATTCAGATGTGGATCAAGACACATAGATGTTTGGTTTGCATGAAAGACCCCTAACTTATCAATGCATCATCTCCTAAAACATATTAATCAAGATATAACTTATTTAAAGATGAGAGAGTTATGGCCTGATGTTTTGTCTGTGGTTGGGCCCACCTGCTTCTAACGTTTGGAATTATTTTAATTCACTTTTCAGATGAATATACTGTTGAGTTATTATCTTTGTTTCATCTCTTTTTTTAATCTTGATTTATATTTACTGAGAGACGATACATCGATCAGTTAGGGATCTTTCACGCAAACCAACTATTATTTGTCTTGATCCATATCAAAAATAAGGGTGCTGTTGGCGCCGTCAAACATGTTTGGGCACTCCAGTAACTTTTTACTGACCATTCTAAGAAGGTGCTTCTTTTGTTGATCCTTTTTTGCTATTTGTGTTTTATGCCTGAGGAAGGGACCTCTTTTGTGTGTGATGTTTTCTTTAGTTTTTGTCACTTCTCATATGGAAATATCTTTTAATTAGACCAATAAGTTTATCTTAAATCAAATTTTGAGTCAACTCATTTATACAGAATGTATTTTCCCATCCTTATAAATTGGACCAGTCCATTTCCGTTGCAATGGTTGTTGGGTGGTATTTTAATCTTTATTCAATTTATAATATAATATTCTGTAAGCAAATAGTTTAAAAGTAAAAAGGACAGCATACATCAGGAAACGATACAATCAAGCACCACACCTGATCCAGGATACCAGATTGGAAAGTAACAAAAATACAATAAACATCACCAAGAAGAGCCAAGAAGTCAGTCGTTTCCCAGCAGGTGAACACAATGCAGCCATGAATAGACGCGAAAGCATGAGAAACATAAGATACAAAAAAACACAAATCATCCATGAAAGAAGTTTCGCCTTGGAATGGCCATAAAACCCTGAGCTGATGCTCCTGTATGCGTCGTTTGATCTGGGTATGGACTGTTTGCCTATGTCCCACCAAAAGGTCGCATTGTATATATGGTGTAAGTACTGTAAAGAGTGGAAAAATCATATGCAGACAAATTGGTCGCAGTGCTTTAAATTATCTTTTACTTAACCAGAATTTTTAATAGAACAAAATAGATTGTTACCAGATCTTTCATACTTTTTTCTCGGTACCTTATTACATGCTTTTTAATAGAATTGGAATCATTATTCACATAGGTATTGGGAATGAATATATTAAAATTATACATAGTATATCTAATAGATTTATTTTATTTATGGCTAATGTTTAGGAATTTCTGTATAATCAAAGAAATTTGGAACAAAGGAAATCAAGGATCCAATTATTTTAAAGATACTATGTGAATCGAAAAACTTCAAAATTTTGCTAATGAATGGAATTTTAATAAAATGACATTAGTGATGACCTCAGAATTGATATAAGGACGAAGAAAATGCTGAGCATAACATAACACCTTGTCAAAAGGTCTCCGTTTTGTGATTTGTAAGCTATATTGTAAATTTATAAGCCTCTAACTCTAAATTGCGTAAAACTGAGCAAGCTAAATAACTAAGAAATGAATGTAAACTATGGTGACCGTCCTTATCCAAAACAACTGAAAGATATTTTAGAGAAGTATTAATGCTTTCTTATGCACATAATTTACACTAAACGCTGCTGTTTTTTTTCTTCGTTAACCATTAGATCTAACTTAACGCATCTTACATTCAAAAGAGAAAGAACATCAAAATCGGACATTTTTGAAATATTACTTTTTTGGCATATTATGTATCTTATGATTAAAACCCAAAGGAAATGTGATTGCCATCATTTTATCCAATTTAACTCAGTTTCTAGCTTTTATATTTCAATTTAGATGAAGAATTTGGATCATAAATGATGTTTTCAGTTTTCAACTTTGCTAGGTGAATGGCATGTGTGGTATAAATGGCAATACAGAAAAGTGTCAATTTTTAGGTATTTTCATCTTAAGAAAGTACTCATGAAATCTAGTCTTTAAGGATCGACCAGACTGCCCAACATATTGCATGCCACAATTAGTATAAAATAAACCAGATCAGATGATGTTAAGTTCAAAACATAATTATTGATTATGGAGAACTGTCTACCATATACAGATGAGGTAATGGTATGTTTTGTATATATACTTAAGGAATAAAGAAACGCAACAGACAAAAATATAATTTTTGCATGTTTAAATGACGGTTTGGTGAAATTTATTTTGAAAATTTCTTATCGAGTATTTATAGCATGTGATGAAATACCAAAACGTCATTTTAACGCTACATTTTACGCTACAAGATGAAAACATATGAAAACGTAAAATGTGACGCTAACGTCAGAATAAAGATAAAGAAACCCCGTCTTTTCCGCGTTTGGCTATTTGGCGTCGACTCGACAATGTGCAAATTAAGCAAACGTCCAATCATATTCGTAATGCAGTCAAATATTGCGTCAACTCACGCTACTTGAATGGCAAGATACACAATGGTAGTGAATAAACGATAAACGTCACTTAGAGCCGTCGGATTTGGGTCGCTGGTGAATATATGGGATAAGATAAACCTAGAGACATCAGAACATGCTTTCTTGGGAAAAACTGACTTTTCAGATACCGCAGAAATACGCTGGTAAGGTGTTTTTATTGACGTAAGACAAACGAAACACGTCATAATGCAAGAGAAAACATCTGATTACATGCTGAGAGTGAACACCAAACTTGTTAACTGTAACCTAAACTTTGTCATGGGACCATTTTATCATTAGAAAAACATATAAACATCATGGAAACCAATAAAACGTAGGATATCGAATTTTGACGTCAGAATTGAGGTTTTTTGACGTCTGAAGATCTCAAGTCATAATTCTTGAACAAAACGTCCTTGTAATGAATAAATCTCAAGCAGAAAAGAAAGTTTACGCGTTTCACGCAGTATTTGGAGTTGACGTTAATGACGTTAAGCCCTTTCAGAATCCTACAGAAACGTCGCAATTTGATCATTTCCTTGATCCGCAATCTATACCAAGACTTTTAAAAACAATAAACCGATGGTTGATTCAAACTTTGCTTTTATTGACCCTGTTTCAGCAGTTTACTACGGGGGTCAGGCTGGTTACGCGCATACCAAAATGATTACGCAATCGATAATTACGTTGAACCTGCTGTAATTTGACGGACACATACTGCTCCTATGGATGAATATCATTTGCACTAAAAACTTGCATCATATTGTATGCTTACAGTGACTCGAAGTGTTTGTTGCGTTTCTTTATTCCTTAAGTATAAATGTGTGCAACGGACACGCCATTTGGCATTGCAATTAGAAAACATTGAGAAACATTCCTCGTCTCTTGAACACAGTGAATGGTTTAGTATACTTCCTAAGAATATGTGACCCAAGAGGGTATACCCTAATGAAATGTCTTAATGCCCAAGCATGGAAAAGGAGAAACAAAATCGTAGCATATCACTTAACAAAGGCTAAAATGATTGAACCATTCTTGTTTTGACTGCACTCTCATTTAGTTAGATGTACAAAAATCAAAAGATAACAATAAAGGTCAATGCTAATGTAATAATCAGTAACACAAGCGACAAATATATGCATACTAACAGTTTATTAATATTCCATTTGTGTGGCCTGGTCTCCTCTCACTCCCCCAAAGACCATTGCAAATTTGATTGAAACTAAAGCTTGGGGAGATCCCCGAAGTAACAACTAAAGATTGTTTATGGAATAGAGCATGATAATTACCTGATTCATTTAAGGCATAAGGTGAATGGGCTCACCCAATTGGCAGGTGACCTTACCACATACAGCCAATAGAAAGGTAATCTCACCAAGGAACATGGAAGTGATCATATCTGTTGCTTAGGGTAGGATGACACCAACCCTTTATGGAATATTGATGCAGAAGGCGAATTATCGCGCCCCTAGATTAATTCTTAATGATGATAGGCGACTGATCTCACCAAGTTTGGCAGATGATTCCACTAGATACAAACAATAGGAAAGTGATCTCTCATTTGAACATGTAAGTGATCTTACCTTTAGCTATATGTCATGAAACGAATTTGCCTCATGATTTGCATAAATGACAACCTATATTCTAATGGTGTAGCTGTTAATTTATAATAATACCATAGTCTCCCCTATACTAACTAAAGATTGTTTTAACCATTACAGAGACATGGAGGGTACACAATGAAATCATTGATCTGATCAAATATAAACAAATGAATACTTGACATAAATTGATACCAATGTATGATCACCCCGTGCAATGTACTTGCCGTCCAGCAAAGTCCACTCCTGTACAAAAGGTATAAAAACTGTGGTGTAGCTTCATTGGGAGGTGGGTGGCAATCCAACATCCAGTGATCAATTTTGATATGCTGCCGTCCACAGAATATAAACCTTTTTCAAGGCTATACCAATTTTTGTAAGCACAATTAAATGATTTGAAAGAATCTCATTGATTAAAATTGCCCTGTCCATTAATTATTTTCATGTGCGCATTCATCTAGCACTTGTGACAAAGGTCTAGTTTGACTGAAAAATCCAAGTTTACTCAATACTGGATGAACCGTCATACATTCCAATCTATTTGATGAAATGTTTGGAAAGGTCAGTCCATTATAGTAATGAATAATCAATAAACGACTGAAAAGTGGTGGCGTTGGGGCGTTGGCTGGGCTATTAAGAATTCTGCCTTGCATAGCAAATTCCTGTAACTACTCTTAAAACAAACCAAAACCGCAGCCTCTCACAAAATTTCTATCTGATAATTAAACAAGCTTACAAATAGAAAAGAACCAATGCGTATCTGTATAAACCTGCTAAATTGGAACGCTATCATATACAAAGTTGGCTGGACATGATTTAAATCCACCCTAATTTATCTGTTATAAAACCTAATATATGATAAATTATGCGTGTAACAAATGCCTTCTTTATGGCACATCTGCGATCCCAAAAACATGATAAGTCAGTCTGTTTGTTTGTGGCCATGATTCACAGCCCCATACAGTCTGCTGAGTACATTGAGTACGAACATAACCAATTGGTTTTCACAAGACCTCTTACGCTGGAAACGATGATGGTAGTCCTTGAATAAATACTTCTGAGTTAACATTCAGATTTATTTATGTACATATATATGGGCCAGGATATGACAAAAGGAACCATATGGTTGTGTTCATCAAAATCTAGCTCATGGTGTCTCTGCAAAGTACTATCTCTTAAGAGCATTTCCTGAAAATTGGAAGCAGTTATCTTCAATATTGACGAATAAATAGAGGTTTGAAGCAACATATGTAATACGGTTTACAACGTGACGTCAAGAAGGACGTTAAACTTAATATGACGCCAGGGTACTGGTCTCCAGTTGCTTGTTGTTTATTTTTGACTAAGTATAAACATCTAACAAATATAATGTACACACAAGCGTTATCTATGTTATAAAGTAAATACAAATGAAAATGTATGAATTTATACTTCCTAAGTTGTTTTATAGGCAATTAAAATGGCCCACTCTTCATTATGAACTCTTGTAGGTGTTATGGCCTAGTTGTTGCCATGGCAACAGGCAGCATACAAAACTTTAAATATAATCAGAATTATTTGCTACTTTGATTACATCAAGGGATAGGAACATTTTCGAGGTAATATTAAAGCATGTGAAATTTGTCATTTTAGGCGTTTTTCAAATGTCTATCATGTAATAATTGCTGGGATGCCTTAAGAACCCTTTTCTCAGATCCGCGCTCATTATCTAAGTGCAATACATGTGAATTATAGCATACACATTAAATTGATTATATAACAAATGAACATGAAAGCATAAAGGGGCTATGACAATGTATGGGAAAATAACATGGGTGACTGCCCACGCTTGAAATTTGATAATATTACGCTGATATCGCTGTGGGTATGACTTATATTTATGATGCATTTGAGTTTTTATGCAATTCCATTTTAATTAATGCCGGCATGTACGATATCACTACCACACCTAAGGATACCCCGTTATTAATATTTCAACAGTTATTGGCATATCGTGTAACGGACGCAAAATGTTTTATGAAATAACGATATTATTAATAAATTCGTTGATACTATAAATGGCTTTGTTATGTATCGGGATTTTGAACAAAATTTATTTTTATGCCATGGTACCCCAAATTTCAACTTTACACTTAACAAAATTTCTAATTGGTCACTTTTTAAACTCATTATATCTGACCAAGCGCTAATAACATTGGAATTAATTTTGCTTGAATATGTGCAGTAAAATGCATTTAAGCCCCCCGGTGGCTTAGGCTGCTGTCCGTTCTAAGGCGGTGGTATTGTTGTTGTTGACTTTTTGTTTATTGTTACTCCCATTGTGGGAGTCTGTAATTGTTCTATGTTTTGTTGTACGTTACTTTATGTCCATTCTAGTATTGCAATCATCTTTATGGGGAAGAGAGAGCTGATTGCTTTGCTTATTTTGTCTTCCTGGTGTCTCGTGTTGGTTGAGCGGCTCTTCCTCACGGTGCCACGGGGTTGTCTGCAGTTTGTGATTGTGGTATTTCCTGATCATACTAACTTACTTTTTTTAATGGGCAAAAGTTTAGCGGTCTTCCAGAAAAGTTGTCTCTCAATTTGTTAAAAATGCAAAAATAATTTTTTTTGAAGAAAAATGGTTTGAGTGAAGTTTTATATCAAATTTAATTTCAGTTGGTAACAAACGGGTTTAGCAGACTTCAAAATAACAACAAAGACTTGAAATTGTGACAAAAGTAGATGTCTTACGCATTTTTTAAAATATCACATTTGTTATAGTATTTTGAAATTTATTTGTCGCTCGTGCTAAAATTGTTGTACGCATTTTATTTTATCTTAACAAGATAGTCCAAACAGAACAGAACAGAACATTGCCGTCTTTCTAACTTTGATTCATGTATTTTATGGTGACAAACATTTCACTGCTGCTGCGCACCTCCGGTTTGAATGTAAAACTTAAAAGTCAATTTGACTGTACTTTGCATTATTTTTTTTCAATTTCTAAAGTAGTACAGTGACATCTAGTAGTAATGAATATTCGCTGAATATTTCAATGCTGTGTGGCAGATAATAAGGCGTGCAGAACAGTGCCAACTTCCTATCAAAATTATATGCATAAAGCTTGGTTCCTATGATCTAGTTGCTGTAAGTGTTTGTCTTCATGCTATTACGTAACAGAAACGAGGATTGGAGCAAATCATTTGAAGCATGTTTGTTTCTGATCATGGCAGTCAGACACATATTCAAACAAACAAAAATATAAATGGATGGCGTCTCTCTAGAATATTTCATATTGTAGAAAAAATGTGGCATTTTGAAATGAGGGTACCTTTACTCCAGCATCATCTGTGCAAGAAGTACCAGTCATTTTTAAATGAAATGACCTGCAGAGTCTTGGTTGGTTTATAGAAGCATGCATTTTGTATAACATAATCTTACTTTCAAAACTAGCGTAAAAATGTAAAGTTACCAAGTAGAAATTTTGCAAAGTGTATATTTTGTATTTGGTCAAATTGGAATTGCAATTTTAATACATTGCGATCTTTGTCAAGATACCATTTTAACATAAAAACTGCCCATATATGTTTAGAATATGTTGACCAAATTGCATGAAAATAAAGGAACGGTAACATATTTTCTTACTTGTAAAAATATTGCCTAATTCGTCAAAATAAAATAAACAACAATTATGTTTCAGTATAAAACATACTTGAATAATGACTTAGTTTTGAATAACTATGCTTATTTTAGTGGTAGAGGTTGATGTGTTTAGTATTTTTCCCTGTTATGGATTGGCAAATAAATAACACCATACTTTGATTGTAGAATTCAACGATTCTTGTTTAATGAATTGCTTACACAATAGTTTTGCCCAAATTGATACAATATGATGAACACTCTACTTAACTCATCTAGTTTCTACCGTTAAAGCTACATCTAGCACCAATTTTACACTTTATATGTAAGATTATTAAGAATATAAATTCATACAGAAGACAAACCTTGTGACAGGTCAATTCATACAGGAGAAGAATCTTATATCTATGATTTCATAGTTGGTCAAAGGCTTCATTAAAAATCCAGTTCAAAAATGTACACCCTATCATACCTATTGGTTAGAATTAACATTTTGTTCAAAGAAGCATTTGGCCACAAAGCTATTGTTCTGTAAGATGGATGAAGATATTCATCAAAGAGTAACATTTATACTTTAGCTAGCTGCGTAGTCCAGACATACAACTTCGTTTCTTGGTCTCACTTGTTCATGTAGAACACTGTTCTGTGATATCACTCACCAGACTCTGTTACACTTTATCCTGGTCAGGGCACCACTGTTTGGTTATAATGTACCCGAATGCCATATATGCTTGTAGTCTCAATGCGACTTTTTACACATCTTCTAAGAGGGTAGGAATCGAGAGGGTGGCGAGGGAAGGTTAGGTCTTGTAATTCTAGAAAGCCAGGTGGAAGTGATAGGTATCATAGTGACAAGATGAAAGACATAACAAGATTTATTTTGAGTGGACCATAAATTAAACTATACTTAACTAACTATTTGTGGTAGACAGATTGGATGATTGTATTGGATAGCTGTTGATAGAGTGCGATAAGTAGGGGTATGATAGATGATCTTAAACCTAAAACCATGCCTTCCCACCACATTTAATCTACCATTTCTAACTATAATCCATACTACATTGTTGCGTAGTGCAGTTGGTAACGTGTCTGGCTACAGATGCGAGTCTGACTGCAAATCAAGGGGTCACAAGTTTGATACTGTCCGTTCCAATACTTTCGTGGAAATTGATCATGAAATAGTTTCTAGTGTCCTTCTTCTCCGTTTGGCCCAATCATTCAAGCAGGGTTGTTGCCAGTTACAAGCGAAAGTATATGCATGAAGTACTGGCTAACCGTTTGTTCAATCTGCCCAGGAAAAAGTGTGGTAAGGTTTACTGAACGTCCTGCCATGACCTTAGCTGTTGAAATGGGGGCGTAAAGCAACATAACAAACAAACAAACTATAATCCTTGACGATAGAAACCACTTCCTTACCCTAACTTAGGAGACTCATAAAACAATCACAAATATACCTTCACCTTTGATGTATAATCTTTTCTGCACTAAACTGTTGGATATGTTCAACGGACATGAGAGAGCTATTTTATTTTTCAGGACCTCTGTGTTATTGGCTGCATACAGGATAATACAGAGAATGTTGTCGACTGGATAATTTTATTTTTCAATAATTCACATAATAGGACGTAAGAGAGTTAATAGATACAAAGACTTGTATTATTAGAAGGACTCTAGGACCTCATATGGGAAAGTGACAGAGCAAGAAAACATTACATACA
This sequence comes from Loripinus fragilis, assembly GCA_964019695.1. NCBI lineage: Eukaryota > Metazoa > Mollusca > Bivalvia > Lucinida > Lucinidae > Loripinus > Loripinus fragilis. The sequence goes on from OZ026517.1 coordinate 91,815,893, forward strand.
AGTAAACCAAGTAGTCAACCTTTTGCCAACAGATGACCACAGGGGCTGCAGAAAAGAGGCATGGCAGTATGACAAAGACAAAAACACATAAATAAGATCCACAAAAGAAGCACCGCCTTGGAACGGTAAATAAGAAAACTACTTGAAGGCCTAAACTAGTTTCACGGTACCAGCCTAGCATTTATCAAGACATGGATGTTTGGTTTGCATGAAATATCCATTATTTATTCTTAATTATCTCCTTGTATATATAAATCAAGATATAGAATGGAAATAAATCTAAGATCAAGACTTACAACTGAATACCTGAGCAAAAGCAACCCAACACTTAAAAGCCGATGGGCGGGAAAACAGACGAAGCATCAGGCACCAACCATTTGATATATGGATACGGCTTTAAGTCAGAACCATAATAAAATCTGAGGTCCGAGCAGCCAACGTCCAATCAAAGAGGAAAGCAAAGTTGCCAATGGTTGTTGGGTTAAATACCAAGCATACGCAGTTTGTTGAAATGCATAAATGTTATAGCCAATCTTTATAATCTCTGAGAAATTATTTTGATAAACTGTGATAATATTTTCTTATTGACAATGGTTTTCTTTAATTTATCACTAAGTCACTACAAAAATCTGGTTCGGAAAGACCCTGGCGCAAGAGAGATTTAAGTCTGCCTTTGAGTTTAGATTTCAAATCAAAGCATCGGCAATACAACTAAGAAAAACATTTGCGAAGTTTATGATACAGATAGGCTTGCTTAAGAAGTTGATTAGTTAAATATTTTACAAGAGTTGAAGTCTGCAACATGACTAGATGCTCTAGCACATCGGATAAGTTGAAAAAATATAAAACCCATATGATGTAGAGTGAGTAACATCACCATCTAAAATGGGAAACTAACAATTTCATAATCAAAATCGCCATATTTATCGTAAATTTTGGTAGAAACAATATCATTAGAAACGGAAAAATGCAAGTCCAAAAACACAGCTTTGGTATCAGAGGTATTAGCGTTATTAAGTTGGAGCTCTGAAGAGTACACCTGAATTAATATATTGTCAAAAGGTGTAATATGTATACTTTAAATATCATCCAAATATCTGGATGTTGTGTTAAACCCCTGAATAATACTATAAGCCTGTTGATCATCAGAAAGAGACATCATAAAGTCTGTCTCATATCAAAATTAGAATGAATCTGCGATCTTGGAAGCGCAATGGAATCCCAACAACTTGTCTATCCAATTAAGTGACCCCAATCGTATAAAAATGCATTACAACCAAACAATCATTTTAACAAGACCGTGCATGATATATTTTGGCTGTTCTGAAGTAAAACACGTGTTTCTGTCTTTTCATGCAAGGTAAGGAGAGCCTTCTCTTTGGAAATTTCGTTGAATCAGAACAGTTAGTTTATCATTAATTAAAATATGAGGTTAAGTAGTTTAAAGAGTGGAAAAAGCATATGTAGACAAACTGACTGCATTGAAATCCCTAGTTTTCAGTTTATCTAATACTTCACCTGAATGTTTACTAGACCAAAATAGATTCTTATCAGACTAGCCATTAACTTTTTCGCAGTGCTTTATTACATTGTTACAAGTTAACATGGATCTCTGACAGTCTTAATGAAGAATTGCCCATAGAAATGGCCATAGACAGTTTCTAAGAAAGGGATATTTTTCCATCGAAAGATTAGTAGGTACAGCCTGAATTATCGGCAAAAATGCTTTTCTCATTGGACAAGTGCCAATTTAGAAATATGGGCTGAAAACTCTGCTTATGTTATTAATTGGAAATAGAAAAAAAAATATTTGAAGTGCTTTCATCCGTGAGCAAACTTATCCTTTTGCATATGGTTGTAGTTTCAAATTACACACAACCTACAAACTGGGATGATTGGTCAGGGTATGGAATGCGGTGGTGTGAAGGCTGTCAAAATGCTCAAAACAAATAATGCAAAAGCTTATTAAGCGTTATTTTGTATAAACATGTAGCTTATCATCAATTTACAATTGCATGTTTACAGTATGTAGTTCTGATACACCTCAGTGAACAGGACAGACTGATTGAACTGGAATCATAACATGTATAATCTATGTGTAAGCCATTTACAGGTAATAGTCAAAAGTCGTTGACAGCAGGGTTTGTAGTGTGTTAATTTGATTAGAGTTTTTCTCCATGATGATACATTGCAATAGTTCCATGCGAGCTGAACATTTCTTGTACTTTAACAACAGCAGAAGCTAGGGCGAAGATTTGGTACAAGTAAAATGCATTTAAGCCCCCCCCCCCCCCCCCCCCGGTGGCTTAGGCTGCTGTCCGTTCTAAGGCGGTGGTTCTGTTGTTGACTTGTTGTTTACTGTTAATCCCATTGTGGGAGTCTGTAGTTGTTCTATGTTTTGTTGTATGTTACTTTATGCCCCTTCTAGTTTTGCAATCATCTTGATGGGGAAGAGAGAGCTGGTTGCTTTGCTTAGTTTGTCTTCCTGGTGTCTCGTGATTGTTGTGTGGCTTTTCTTTGTGGTGCCATGGGTTTGTCTGCAGTTTATGATTGTGGTATTTCCTGATCATACTCACTTACTTTTTTTTCGTGTTTCTCAGTTTGTCTAGTTTGCTGTGTTGCTGATTTCAGCACTCTCTGTTGGCCGTTAACTCAAAAACTTCTTAAACAAGTCTATCGGTATCATTAACTTAGCAAAACTTTTTTGCTAAATTTTACCCCGCATATACAATGGTTTTGATATAGGGCTTTGATCTCTTTTGGCCCAGGGATCTATGGTGGCGACTGAGTGCAAAAGTTAAAGAAAATTGTTGGCTCTAATATTTTTTTCAGCGTAGTTTGTTAAAATAGTTTTCTATTTTAAGAGATTTGTTATAACATTGTAGTGGTGGGCTGCACGCTTGGTGGTCAACTCGGTAGCTATCAGTTGGCAACTTTGCTTTCCTCTTAAGTTGCACACTGTCGGATCAAACCTCTGGCTTTGTGGCAATTCTTACATAGAGACTTGTCTATAGATGGGGTGGGGTTGAGGCCTGGTCTTGTGACTACCAGGGTTTGATTGTTGGATTTCTTTTGCTACAGTACCCAGTTGTATATGCTGTTGAGTCCTTATCATGGTTTCATCTACTTTTTATAGCTCAATTTGTATTATCTAGTGGATGATGCATCGATGGGTTAGGGATCTCTTAGCAAACCAAACATATATTTGTCTTGATTCACTTCAGAAATAATGGTGAAGTTGGCACCCTAAAACATATTTAGGCCCACTGGTAATTTTTTACTGGCTGTTCTTCTTTAGATCTTTTTGTTATTTGAATTTAATATCAGTTATGCTGTCCTGTCTGTTCCTTGCGGCTTTGCGATCACCTGCTGGGAAAGGGCTTACCTCTTGGCTCTCTTTACGTGATATTTTCTTTCCTTGTTGTCACTTTCATGTGTGGTTTCCTGGGTCATATGTGGCATTTGATTGCATCGATTCCTGATGTTTGCTTTCTTCCTTACCTTGTGTGAAGCACAGCTTACTTTTGCAAAAGAAGGATAAATTCGAACTTTAAAAATTGTATCACTTACACAACCAATGTTAACTAGTATTACATTCTGTAATTAGCAAAGTGATCTCACAGACAGCATGCATATGTAGGATTTATCCAGTCATGTGTTTCTGAGACAACAATATTTCGACCAGGGTTGACTCTCATATATCACAAGGTTGACTCTCATATTTCACAAGTAAATCTAGTTGACGGTAATAAAGCAAACAATACCCCATATTCTTTACTTTTTGTACGTTCAGAATATTTTTTCTCTTAGTCCTCAGTTTCAGGTCCATATGGCTAAAATATCTAACAAGTTTCAGTGAATCGTCACAGTTTTTAAATGTTGTCTTCGCCTAACTTAACAGAATTGACGATTATGGTACTAGGAATGCATCCATAGCAGACAAATCTGCGGCATAGGCTGCTGCCCGTTCTAAGGCGTTGGTTCTGTTGTTGTTAACTCATTGTTCATTGGGACTGCCATTGTTTGCGGGGTTCTTGATTGTGGTCCATTTTTGTTGTGTAGTATTAAGTGCCCTTTCTAGTATTGCAATCCTCTTGTTTGGCTTTACTTTACCCTTCTTCTTAAGTGCATGTGATTGTTAGTGTTCAGGGCTGTAGTGTGTGATTTGTCGTTAACTGATCATAGTCAGTTACTTTCTGAAGAAGTTAGCGGGTTCACTACAGTGCAGTATAATTCCCATCTTATTATGTATCGAAAGTATTATAGATGAAGGCCCAGGAGTGTTAGGACATTTCATATATCGCACGTATAACTTTTCCTAAATCTCAGACTGATCGCAAACAAGGCAGACCTATTAGACTCGACACTGTTCCTTTGTTGCCTGGTCCGCTGTTTATGCTAACACTGATGTAAACAGAAAGAATATGAGAATTTAAGAAACAACTCTGCAAGGTCTTTGAACTAATTGCAACAGCCTGCATGCTTGGTGGTCAACCCAATCACGGTTGGCAACTTTGCTTTCCTCTTTAATTGCACGCCGGTGGATGGGACTTCAGACTCTATGACGGTTCCGACTTAAAGACTTATCTATTGATGAGATGGTAGGGGCCTTATGCTTTGGCTGTTTTTGTCAGGCCCACGGGGGTTTACCTGTTGGATTTCTTTTGCTCCTGTAAACAGCTTTATTTACTGTTGAGTGCTTATCTTTGCTTTATCTCCTTGTTATATCTTGATTAATATGTTCTGGTAGATGATGCATTGATAAGTTAGGGGCCTTTCATGCAAACCAAATATCTATGTGTCTTGACATCTAAATTAAGGGGGGGGGGGCTGGTGCCGTGGTGTCGGTTTGAGCCCTTCAATAGAATATTTTACTGACTGTTCCAAGGCCGTACTTCTTTTGTGGATCTTTTATGTTTTGTCTGTCTTGTGTTTGCTATACCTTTGTGCGCGTCTATTTATGTGTGCATTGTGGTCACCTGCTGGGAAAGGGCTGACCTCATGGCTTTCGTTTGTGGTGTCTAACTGTGAGTTTGTCACTTTCATATTGGTATCCTGAGTCAGGTGTGGTACTTGATTGTATCGATTCCTGATCTTTGCACCCTTACTTACTTTCATGTACTTTTATTATTTAAAAGAAATAATTTCAACAATTGCTTGATCTGATCTTAATCAGAGAAATAATTTCTACAACTGCTTGATCGCATTAACATAGCGTTTAAAACAATCATATTCTTTCGTCTTAATTCACAATATTTAAGAGAGAAAATGTGAAAACAACTATCACCTGCGTTTTCTTTGTTATAATGTCGATATATTTATTGGAAAAAATGATATAACTAGAAGCAAGACTTTAGAATTATTAGCACTTCTTATTATTTATTTGGCACAAAATTTATTTAAAAACAACACGCGATAATTATGTTATCAAAAGTAAAATATTTTGTGATCGCGTCATAATTATGTATAGTTCTTTGATAAATAGCATTAATTTCGTTAAAAGTTTTAAAAAACTCCTGAAGTGCCAAATATAATTTTATCAAAACAACATACTCAACTGGCTTAGCTAAACATTTATACAGCTCGCTTCTTATTTCTTCTTATTGCAGGAAGTAATACTTTCAAGGTGCAAAACTTTCTAACGAAAAGCAATAGTTTTAAGCTAGATGCAAAAATATTGCTACAACTCCTTTAAAGCAATATCTTTTTTGCGAGGAGCAACATACTTTTTTGGTCAATTGAGATAATAATTTGCCAGACAAGAAAATAAGACTTGCATGCTGTTTCTTTAATCCGTTTGTCGACAAAAGATTGACCATTGAAATAAAAATTACTATCTTAACGCAATATATTTGAATATTCTAAATATTATCGCATCAAATCCACTTATTTCTGACATTTTCGTCAGAAAACAGTGTTTTTCTGACGGATTTAAGTAGCAAGTGGTGGCGCATATACGCTTCCGTAAGAATGAACAATACATTGATTCGTGATAATTCATATCAAGAAATTACTAGCATGAATCAATTTTTTTCACAACGAATTTTATTCTGCATTGATGCATGTTTATTTCCCTGTTTGTACCATATGCGCAGATCTTAAGGTATTGTGGTCAAGACCCAACCTACTTTTTTCAGCGTATAGGTTTTGAAATGTTTAACTTTGTTGGCCCACCTTTAGACTGATGGCTGATAATGTTTTTTGCTCCCCACTAGGGAATTTTGCAAACTTATCCTATCTTTTAAAGAGACTTTCAAGCTGCGTCTTTTAAGGTATTTTGCATTCTGAAGCGTAAGTCTCCGACAGACTGTTACATGTGTTACCATAGGCCTATTAAATTTAGAATAAAGAAACTTAAAAGTTTAAGCTACAGAAAGAGGGCTTTAAACTGTCTTATCATTTAATATACTTATATAGTCTGCATGCCGTCTACTTTAGCTACATATAAAAGCTTTTGGAGCAAAATTACAGCTTCCTACTGGGTTGTGTGTATTACTTGAATTAGAAAACCCTTTAAAATTGAAAATTGTGACCAATATCATTTACTTTTATAGCTGATCTGTGCATTTTTCAAAATACTTTGATCATTTTGTACTAACATACTCATTTGGCTTTGTAAAAACCCAAAGTTTGCATTTCTGCTTTATATTTGGGCCTCGTCGCCAGAAAACCTGTCTTCGGGGTTTCCGATAAAACGAGACACAAACCAGTCTACTCAGCCACAGAGACTTGCTAAAAAATTGAAATTTTGCTCGTAACAAGTTTAGATATGATGCTTTCCAAAAAGTGAATAACAAAGGCGCTGATCAGTCTGCGCGGATGCGCAGGCTGGTCTGGGCCTGTGTTGTTCGCAAAACCCCAAAGACAGGCTTTCTCGCGTCGCGGCCCATTTATTGTCTTATATGAGCAATTAAACAACCCATACACCCAGTTTTAAGGAGTCAAGTCTGGTAGGTATTATTTAAGTAAAGATATATGAAAACATTTTCTGCTGTTGGATATGTTACATATTTGGGAATGTCTTGCTCATATAATAAAGAATTCTATAGATTTTATAGGTTTAACAACAAGATCAAAGAAACTTGTTAAAGGCCATAACATATGTTACATGACATAATAAATGAGCAAGGATATTGACTTGTCGTAAGAAATGACATTTCAGGAAAAAAATGAACATATTTCGAATGTTTTCCTATAAGTCTCTAGCCTCTGGTGCCTAAATCTTAGGCAATAACTCACTTGTTCTGGCTTTCCCTGGAAGGTAACCAGTACCACCAGGAGAGTTTATGATTTGTGTGTTTTGTGTTTTATTATATGACGGGAGCACCCTAAGGCTCACCAAAAGAAGTTTTTTAGGCAATAATTCATTGGTGATTATTAAGCTCCTGTACCTTTGTTACCGATGTTATAAACAAACTTTTTTAAATATTTCCTAGTATATTAAATACTAAAATACAGATAGAGCTTAGAGGGACATATAAACTAATAGCTTCACATTTTAATAGGACAAGGACCTTGGACAGTCTTAATGTAAGATTGCTCATACAAATGGCCAGAGAAAAGTTTCAAAGAATATGTTTTTTTTTTCGTGAAAAAGATAGTATGTTCAACTCTCGCATTATCAGCAAAAGTGTTTTTCTCATTGGACAAGTACCAATTAAAAAATAAGGCTATCAATATTTGGGCAGATTGAATTGGAGTCTGTCCACGGTCCGTTAGTAAATGTTCCTATCTAATGTCAATATTCTGAACTAATCCTTATCCAAGTCATATTCAATATCCATGATTTCTGCTTCTCTGGTAAAATAATTGTCCACATCATCTCATCGAAACAAGTAGAATCATCAAACAGTATTTTGACTGCAAGCTGAGTAAGGGCCTGCTCCATCCCAAACACCTTTGGAATTCAACAGAAATATTCTATCTGATATAAAAATTCAATGTGCATCTAATAAGAGATATTTGCATACTGTAAACCTGGGCGTTAGCCTGTAACAGCTTGTTATATATTTTTCTATATCAATTTGATAATAAGAAAAATGAATGTTTGAGCTACAGAAGGAAGACATTCAACTAGCTAATCAATTAATATTCTAATTGTCTACACACTAGATGTCTTTACAACATATGAAGCTGTTTAACATTACTGCAGCAACCTGTTGTAATATGTGCGTAACATGAACTTAATTAGAATTTAAAAACAGCAATTCTGGCTATGGTCATTTAGTTTAACAACTGCTCTGTGTTGGTTTCATTTCGTTTGAGATTAGGTTTTACAAACATATACTCAATTGACGAATATAAAAAACAAAGTTTGCTTTTCTATCTTATTTGAGCTAGTGAGCAGCCCTACCCCCAGTTTTACAGAGGAGCAAATTTTGTTTTTGTTGCAGGATGTGGATATTTTACATTTTCTTGAACAGTCTTGCTCATATACTCAAACAAAAAAGATACGTCCGATTTTCATGGTACTGTATCTTTTGATCCAATTAAGATGTCTGAGCAAATGATATACCAAAATGTTTATCAAACGTCCGACACACAAACGTTGGTAATTATGTGATCTTATCTTCTTATCTGGAAGAGTTATTGAACCTAAAGTGAAAACAACTCATTCCACTATAATCAGCAAGTTTATAATCAAAACGTGACACATTTTACGATAAATGGCAACCAGGAACGTCCAACGATGAAAAAACATCTAAAAATCCCAAATGTGCTTATTAAACGAGCGACATTGCAATTCAAAATCGTTAATTTACGAAGTTAACAGAAATTACCTCCCTTTGAATTAAACAAATAACAATTTAAGAGCCTCCGATTCTCCTCAAACTAACATCATTTTGACACCGTTTTTGTTTTAATTTGCTGTGCTTGTGTATGACAACGATTACACAAAAGATGAAAATAAAAATTATGGCTGATGTCGGCCATCACATGTTCACTAAATCTGTGTTGTATACCCCACCCCTTACTGAAAAAAAAAAACGCTCGTGAATTACCAGTATCAATTGTTTTAATGCTGATAAGTCTTTAATTAATGTTAAAATGCTTGTGATGTCAAAAAGAAATTCAAATTTGACCGACTCTGTTGATTATCAAAATGCTAGGCCAAAAATGAATTTTCTGAGTGTCTTCCCCCACGTTTTTGACCGATGTTTTGTGACGTCAGAGTATGTTACAGATTAATGGTTGTGGTCGTAAAAGCAATGCATACAGCTAACATGAATAACATCTTACTTGAGAGTTTGCTCAGGGATGTTTTAATGTGCTTAAACGGTCGGAATTATGATGGACACAGAAGCTATTGATGTTGTGACTTTTGATTTTAAGGGTACTCGTGTTCTCTGAGTTGTCAGCGGCTCTATTGGTTGTCAAATGAATTTCGTTAAGGCACATATCGTTCCTAAATGATAACAGTTTGTAATGTAATAAAGTTATTTGAAATGCGTTCATACATTAAGGACTGGCAGACATGACCGTCAAGCGGACATAACTTTATTGTTTCAGTATATATCACCCAGTTTCTAAGATCAGGATGCTTATCCATTCTAGGGACAAGATGCCCCTGTACTTTAAAACAATCACTGCAGTAGATTGAACATATATCAACACCCTGTCAGTTTGGCTTTCAAAATAAACATTTTGTTCTACACTGTAAGCTTGCCATATCTCCATGCATGTAAAACGTGAGGCCGTTGATTAACTTTGGATACAATTAAACTTCATTTAACAGGGAAGACCCAGATTTAATGCTACATCTGGCGACATTTAATAAGCGTCTGCACTGTTAACCATTGAAGGACCAGCAAAACACATCTGAAAAAAGCGTCTGCTAAAGTTGTTTGCTGTATATTTAGTACTAACACTAGATGGAAGATTCAATTGGAACATGAAGGGTCAATGGATTTACCTCTTTTGATGCATGTGGCTGTTTGTTGCATACTTTGCTGTTTTTATACAGTAGGAACTTATTAACCCTTAAAGCGCAAATAAAAAGTGCATCTGAAAATGCCGTCTGCTGAAGTCGTCTGCTGCAAATAATTGCCTTACATTACTGACGACAAACAGCGTGGACCCAGAACAGACTGCTCCTATAGGAACCGTCTGATCTGGGTCCACACTGTTTGCCATAGACAGCATAGAGGCTTCTTAAACATTTCAGCAGACAAGAAAAGCAGACGACTTTTGTTGCCAGTGGGGCATTAAGGGTTAAAATTAAGTTAGTTTTGAAACAGGATAGTCTGGGTTTTGATAGAAAAAATAGATTCAACAAAAACAAGGCAATGATAAATATATTATGTTTTGCTGTATGCATAACTTATGACAGAGTAATTACTAAATTCAGATGCTGAATCCAGTTAAATAAACAATTAATCTCAGAGTGTTGATAACACAATTACAGGCGAAATTTATGAACTCGGATCCGAGTTGTCGTTAGAGTGTATCTAAGATGGCAATTTATCAGCCGTTTGCTATGCCATTGGTGATGCCACCACCAGGTTTCTTATCGGATTCCATGCACTTTTGGGTGCTGATGTTAACTGGTTTATTGTCAGGAAACGGCAAGATATCATGTTGGCAGGCATTCAGCAATGCTAGTGACTCTATCCGAGAAGCATTCAGTTACCTCAGCGCAGTGCGCTTGGAAAGCAGTGTGACGTATGCACTAGAGGAATACATTTGTAAATTGTATCAGCCAGACGCCGATATTGTTCGACTCACTGAGTGAAGGTGGTTGATGTTTTGGAGAAAAAAAAGCTGAATTGCAAAATCTACCACCTTCAAGAGCTGCGTTTCTCGAGGGTGTCAAACGTGTGCAATATCATTTCATCATTTAGAACTCCACACCTGACATTAATCTTGACAAACCAATGCCTGACAATTATGGTTGGAAGCGGGACTGTGATAAATATATACCCGTTATGACGACATTGCCTCTTGCCCCCGAAGCCCCTATGCAGCTGATAAAATGTGGTTGCAGCAAGTATGTATGCAAAACATCTCGGTGTAAGTGCAAAGCTAACCATTTATATTGTACCAATTTGTGTTGTTGTGGAGTAGAAGAGGACCCATGTAAAAATATTGCTAGTGAGCAATTTGCTTATGACTTTTGACTGACTATATTAATGTGGATTCAGGCATATTTCTTTAACAATATCAACAAAATGGTCTTACAGTCCGATTTTGACCTCTGAAGGATCAAAGATTGGACGATTCTGCCTATAGTATCATGCAAAAGGTAAATCAGATTGTAACATTTTTCTATTGCCCGTGTTATCGCAGTATACTGGGTAACTTGTAGATGTTTTATCCTTATTTTCATACCGCGTGCTACTAATTAAGTAGATTCATCTAACTTTTGATCCTTCAGAGGTCAAAATCGAACTGTAGTTTGGTTGATAGTGGGTTATTTATGCCAATGAGTTAGTACTACAGTATTTTCTTTGGGCGTAGGATAAGCAGCTACATATAAACATAAGAGATTATATTTAACCCGTTTGTTATCACAAACACTAATTGGTTTTCGTTCACCCCAATGTTATTTTCAGTAAATCGTGACGGCATTTACGTCCCACCCTCGAACTGACTTCGCCCTATCTGAAATATTTTGAATGTTGCAATTTAGATGTGATTCACGTTAAAAGAATGTTTCCAAGGGTTGGCAATAGACAAAAATGCATATATATATATATAAAATATGGTATCTGCATATTAGACGTCATTTTGTTGACGTCAACATTTTGTTCTGACACGAAATCAATATGGGTGACATGTCAATTTTAATTATTTACCCCCTAAGATTAAAATTGGTACAATATTGAAGTGCCCCAGTTTCCTATAACACAATTTTGCTTTCATGTTTATCGTTGTTTACAAATCAGCTGATGTGAATTTACTCGTGTATGATCTATTTATTTGCTTTCTACACAGCATGCATTTATGACACTGGGCCGCTGTTTGAGCAAGATGCTTACCTTCTGTTTTATCGCGATTCTAGCTCATGTCAGCTGTTTAGTAAACTTATCTAGCCTATAAATGTCGCAGATCAAAGCGTGTTTGCAACATGTGTCCTCCATGTTGTTGATGAAATGTGTATTGATTATTGTGTGCGCTATGAATTATGGGATGCGTGTGTAAAAGGCGCTCAACCGTATCTGTCAAAACAATCGTCTGTCAAATCCAAAGATCACACTGTTTGCTGGCAATTTTACCATAATCGGTACCTTAGATTTTTATCAGACCTTTGCAGTCATGAAATTCATTCAATTCTCTATGAATTCTCCGTGAAATTCATATAAGTTTCATTAAAGAAAGTGTTGCATTTTCTGTTTTAAAATTATTGTACCCTGATTTTTGTCGGTAAAATCAAAATGGCCAACATCGAACATTTGTGGGAGCATTTTCACTCAGTTTCTTGTTGCGGGATCACGTGATCCCGCACTTTTGAGGGTGCGGGGTGCGGGATCCCCATCCTTAAACCTGTGGGACCCACAGTTGCGGGGTGCGGGGTATATATAGCGGGCTCCGGCTCTGGGAAAAGGACTTCAGTTTTAGGTTGCATTGAGACAAGCTGTGTTTTTTTTTTTCACTGAGCATTTTGGTAATTTTCTTTCTAAATTGCATTAGATAAGGATAAGTTTAGTCATTTTTGTTAAAGAGGGACCAGATCCAATCATTCATCTTTATTTTTATCTCACAAAAGTTGACTTTGCAATACTTTATGCATTTTTCTACTTATGGAATTAACATGTCTTTCTTGAGGGGAGAAGCCTAGCTCATTTTCATACTTTCATTATTTTATCACATGTATTTTGCCTTTGACTTTAAATCTGATAGGATTTTGTTTTTAGAATCGCCTGCAGTGAATGCCTTCTACACACCTTCCATGCGTGAGAGAAATCGTATGAGTTAAAGCTTTTGTAACATTCATTTATCTGTTCATGAACTGTTCAAGCTAAAGCTTTTGTAAAATTCATTTATCCGTTCATGAACCGTACAAGCAAAAGCTTTGAAAATTCATTTATCCGTTCATGAACCGTACAAGCTAAAGCTTTTGTAAAATTCATTTATCTGTTCATGAACTGTACAAGCTAAAGCTTTTGTAAAATTCATTTATCCGTCCATGCACCGTCCAAGTTAAAGCTTTTGTAAAATCTGTTTGTCAATTCATTATTTGCCAGTTTCACCTGTAAACTAAACGGGTAATTTTATTGTTTAAAGAAACAACACATTGTACCATTTCATAGATTTTATTACCATAATAATTAAATATCATCTGTTGAAACATATTAATGTCTTCATGTTCTACTTTCTCACCCTTTTAGTAATTTGATTAATCAAGACATTTTCACCCCATTTTGTTGCTGAAGTCCAATACACCCCTAATTTCAAGGCCAGAACTCTGTGAGTACTGTGCATTGACAAATGCTGATCAGGTTTCTACTGTTCCAATCAGTAGCGGTCTAGGTTGGCAGTAATTATTGTGAAGTTCTAGGCTGCTCAAACATCGGCACGTAACATAAGTGGTGGCAGAGCGATGGGATTGATTTTTATAATCAACCAAGTGATCTAACCATGAGTAGCGAGAACAAAGATGTCACGCCACAGAGCGCTGACAGTGACAGAGCTCCTAGTGCGAGTCCTACTTTAATAGAACAAGACCACATCATGGAGGGCTCTTACGCAACACACACAGGTGATGACCCCCATCAGGGGGCCATCTCAGCATTTTTGCAGCTCCGTACGAGGGCTAACCCTGATTCGCCACAAGACCTGAATACATATATCCCTTGGGAAAACAGAAATACACATGGTCATAATGGGCTGACTAGTTCTGAAGAGAATAGAACCACATATAGCAGATAATGGACAACCCCTTACACTGCAACAAGTGCCCCAGACAATACAACTGTGCAACATAATCCCTATTATGCTTACTCACAGGCAACCATGCAGAGCACTATAACTGGACTAACCAGTGCAGTTAACAATTTACAACAAGAGCACTTGACAATAAATACCAGACAAGACAGTATTACAGGTACTTTAGAGCAGGTTTTGTCGGCTTTGCAGGAGCTAAAGAGTGCAAATACCACATCTTCACAAATACAAAGTAGTATGAGTGTCCCTTCTGCCCCAATTAGAAACCGTAACAATGCCAATACTAATTCCCAAAGAAGTGTGGTTGGATTAGGGGAGAGTGAATCTGAGGTACAACAGTGGCAGGTAAATGGCACTCAAAGCAATAGTAATGTTGATTGGGAGGTTCCACCCTCACAGGAGTATAACATATCTGGAGATAGGGAGAGGTATCCAGGTGCAAACTATGTAGACACTCAGGTAAGAAATGAGGAAAGGTGCGACATAGCAAGTTCTAGACCTTCAACCGAGGGCTCATTTCACCAGTTATCAGCGGCAAAAGGCTACCAAAGATGCGACAGACCGAACCGTAGTTTTGAAGACCAAAGGGTAAGATTTGATGGATCTCAAAACCGATTTTTCAGATATGACACGTCAAATGAGACAGAGCCAGCATATTACAGAGGTGAGTCACAAGTCTTCCCTCGGGGACAGAATAACTATAGATTAGGGGGAAGTAGAAGCCAATCGTCTTCTGAATGCTATGGGCTAAAGATTCCACCTTTCAACGGTAAGGAAGACTGGAAAGTGTGGATCGATCGTTTTGAAGCCATTGCAGAAAGACGGCATTGGAATGAAGAGACGAAACTAGATAATCTTCTCCCACAATTACAAGGCAAAGCAGGGGACTTTGTTTTCACACAGGTAACAAAGCAGACATTAAGCAATTATAGTGAACTGGTCAAGGAATTGAACAGTAGATTTAGAGTTGTAGAAACAGAAAAGACCTTTGCTGCTAAGTTCAGTCAGAGAAGGCAAAGGGCAGATGAGAAAGTAGAGGAGTATGCTGCCAACCTCAAGCGCCTGTATGCAAGAGCCTACAGGAATAGAGATAGTATAACTAAACAGGAAGATTTGGTAAGAAAGTTTCTGGATGGAATGCATGATAGTGATGCACGGTTTGAAATAGAGTATCACAAGGAGCCTGTAGATATAGACCAGGCTGTATACCATGCAGTGAATTTTATCCAAACCAGAAGAAGAAGTTCATATGACGTAAGTGGAGACAGAAGACCAAAGAGGTATGCAAGAAGAACCAGTTTTTAATATGATGACATGAGTGAGGAAGATACATTTGTTGAAGAAGAACAGGAAGAAGAGCATGCATATAGAGTGCCGACCAAGCAAGAGGGGAATAAGATAAAGAAGAATCACAGAAAAGACATAAGAACAGAACACACTACAGAACAATCAACAGCCCAAGGAGACTCAAAAGTTTTGACAGAAATGAGAGATCTGGTGCAGACACTTGTCTCACAATTGATGAGTCAAGCAAATGATGAGATAGGTAAGAAACCACAACTGGGAGGAACAGGCTTTGGCAGAAGAGAGAATGTGCAATGCTATGCACGTAAGCTTAGAGGACACTTTGCCAGAGATTGTCCCAATAAAACAGGTAATCAAGCGGGCTCAAGGAGCACAGGACCAGGTATGGCAATAAGCCAAAAGCAAGGTAACAATAGGCATTTAAACTAGAACAGGCTGTCTCTGAGGGTCGCAGGGAAGCATGTACTAGTAAAAATGGCCAGTTAGAAATTAATAAAGTTGCCAGAGATGATGTAATCAAGTCAATTAAGGTAACTAGGAAACTGCCAAATGGCATATATATTCGTGGCACTGTCCAAGGGTATCCATTGTTGTTTACTACTGACACTGGGGCATCCAAAACAATAATTTCTCGTAGAATGTACGAATCTTTTAGGCCAGAGGATAGCCCAAATTTAGTAAAAACCTCGAAACTTGTGGGTGCAGGTGGTGTAAACATTAAAGAATTAGGAAAGGGTAAATTTACTCTACAGCTGGGACCATTAAGTATGCAAACCGAAGCAATTGTGGCTGAAATAGATGATGATGGGTTGCTTGGGACGTCTTACAGAACGGAGAAGGCGGGCCAACTGATCCTCTTATGAGCGAGGGAGTACTAAAAGTGGATGGTAAGGAGGTTCCCATTATACAGGTTGGCATGAAGAACCGTATTCGTAAAGTCACTTCTGCCGATCATTTTGTAATCCCAGCTCAGAGCGAGGCTGTCATAGATGTCTACATAGAACGTCAGGAGTATGATGACTTTTCTGCTGAGACAGACTATATCATTGAACCAACTGACCACTTTAAAGAGACTTACCCTCTCCAAATGGCCCCAACACTGTGTGACATCAACCAAGAATGTACCAGTAAGGTAAGACTATTAAACCCTTTTCCCACAGCTGTTTCAATAAAACAAGATGCAGTTGTGGGCTGGGCCGAACCAATAGATGGTACACCCAAAGCTCTGGTACAAAAAGAGGATGCAAATGAAGCAGACAACTTTCATCAGGTGAGAAGATTGACATTTGCTAGACAGGATAACATTCAAAACCGTTGTCCTAGTTCCGAGTCAATTAAGAGCTCAGGTCATTTATTGATACAGAAGCACAGGTATCAGACCATCTTACAGATGTGTATACACGTGCATCAACAGATCTTAACCCCCAAGAGAAAATGCAGTTAGCTAGTCTACTTAATAGATTCGGAGATTCATTTTCATGTGGTGAATGGGATTTGGGTTTGACAAACTTGGCAGAGCATGCAATAGAAACTGGTAATGCAGCACCAATAAAACAACACCCAAGGAGTGTCCCACTAGCACATGCAGAGGCAGAGAAGCAGGCTATTGAATACCTTAAAGCCAAAGGAGTGATAAGAGAGAGCACTTCACCGTGGGCCAGCCCCATTGTTCTTGTTGCTAAGAAGGATGGAGGTGTACGCCCCTGCGTAGACTATAGACGTGTCAATCAGTTGGTAAAGCCTGATAGATTACCACTGCCAAGGATTCAGGACTGTCTAGACGCAGTGGCAGGTTCAAGTCTGTTCAGTACCATGGACCTCATGAGTGGCTATTTTCAAATTCCGATTAAAAAGGAAGATATTCCAAAGACAGCATTCGTGTGTAAGTACGGCCGTATGCCTTTTGGTCTGAATAATGCCGCCTCGACTTTCCAGACAACCACGGAGTTAGCACTGCAGGGTCTGCAATGGGTCACATGCCTAATCTATATAGACGATGTCATTGTTTTCGGTAAGGACTTTGACCAACATATGCAGAGGCTTGAGGAAGTCCTAGACAGAATAAAGAAAGCAGGTCTGAAATTGAAAGCAAGTAAGAGTTACCTGCTCCAAAAGGAAGTTATTTTCTTGGGGCATGTTGTGTCTGGTGAAGGCATAAAACCTAGTCCAACGAATGTAACTAAGGTTGTCGACTGGCCAACCCCCAAGACTGCTAAACAGGTAAAACAGTTTGTAGCCATGGCTTCTTATTACAGGCGCTATGTGAGAAACTTTGCGAGCACAGCTAGGCCTATGGTGGATTTAACCAAGAAGGGGAAGAAGTTTCTTTGGAGTGAGGCATGTGAAAATGTTTTCAACTCTTTGAAGAGGGTTCTTATTAGTGCAGATGTCATGGGGTATCCTCTAAATGAGGCTGGTGAGTTTATTCTAGACGTAGATGCGTCAAACCTAGGAATCAGAGCTGTACTCCACCAAGTACAAGGAGGTAAGGAAACAGTACTAGCATATGCTAGTAGGTCACTTAATAAGGCAGAGGCTAATTACTGCATCACTGAAAAGGAGCTTCTAGCAGCCAGGTATTTTATAGAATATTTCCGCCAGTACCTCCTAGGAAGAAGATTTTTGGTGAGGAGTGATCATCAGAGTCTTGTTTGCCTTTTTCAACTGAAAGAGCCGCGTGGTAAGATAGCAAGATAGATAGAGATCCTCAGTCAGTATGACTTTGCCATACAGTATAGGCCTGGTAAAAACAACCTCATTGTGATGCTCTGTCTAGGTGTGAAAACCCTAGAGCATGCGATTGACCTCAGCAAGACACAATGGAACCTTTGAAGTGTGGTCCGTGTAGGAAATGTGTTAAAAGGGCTCAGGACATGGTTCATGAGAAGTTGTTTAGACCTAGCAAGACACGAGTCAGCATTGCAGCAGGACACCCAAATGGCAAAAGGTGTAGATGAGCTTCCAGAAGCAGTTCCGGGTCCTTCTTCCAAACCTGACAGTAATGACTGCACCCAGCCTGACCCATATTTCATCACATCCTGGTTCCAGGGTAAGTCTACTGCAGAACTGAGAAAGCTCAAGAGAATGATTCTGACATTGGTCCAATTTTAAGGGCTTTTGCTTCAGAACGTAGACAAACAAGTCAGGAGATGTCAGTCATGAGCCCAGCTTCCAGGCATTACTGGATCATCTGGGATGCTCTGATTTTGCAAGATAGCCTTTTATGCAAGAAGTTTATTAAGAAAGATGGAACAGGTGAATATATACAATTCATCGTGCCCACTGCTATGAAGAAGGAGGTACTTCATCAGATGCATGACTCCGTCTTATCAGGGCATTTAGGTTGCAAAAAGACAAAAGCTAAGATCATACAACGCTTCTAATGGTATTCACTGAGGGATGACATAAAGCTGCACATTCAAAAGTGCGATGTTTGTGCGGCAGACAAGAAGCCGTCTAAGGTTCCAAAGGCGCCTTTTGGCCATCTTAATGCAGGTGCACCAGGAGACTGTGTAGCCACTGATTATCTAGGTCCACTTCCTGTCACAGGTAGAGGTGATAGATATATTCTCCTGCTTACAGACCACTTCACCAAATATGTAGAAATAATACCTGTACCAGACATGACAGCAGAAATTTGCGCCAAAAGATCCTTAATGAGTTCATTTCTAGGTGGGGATGTCCACTATCAGTTCACAGTGACCAGGGAAGATCATACGAAAGCCAAGTCTTTAAGCAGCTTTGCAGAATGCTCGAAATCAGGAAGACTAGAACAAGCCCAAGACATCCCCAGGGAAACGGCCAATCAGAGCGTTTCAACAGGACTCTTCTGAGAATGGTAAAAGCCTACCTATGTGGGGAGCAGAGGGACTGGGACCTGCATCTTGGCTGTTTAGCTGGTGCCTATAGAGCTACACCAAATGAATCCACCAAGCTGTCTCCCAACCTGCTCACCATAGGGAGAGAAGTGCGCCTTCCAGCAGAGCTTGTTTTCAGCAGTAAGAACACATGTGATGGTCTTGATATCACATCCTATGGGGAATACGTTGACCAACTCCGGCAGAAGATGCAATATGCTCATGAAGTGACTAGAAAACATTTGAGTTGCTCAGCCAAGCGCAGTAAAGAGATTTACGATACTAAAATATCAGTAAATCAATACCAGGTAGGTGATGTGGTATGGCTGTTGCAAGAAGCCATGACATGTCGGTGAGTGCCAGAAGCTGGTAAGAGTATATGAAGGTCCTTATCTGGTGATCAGAAAGTACTCAGACATAAACTTTCTTCTTCAGCTTGATCGACAAGGTAAGACTAAGCCTGCACATCACAACAAGCTCAAGCCTTACGAGGATGACAAGGCTCCAAGGTGGGTACTAAAGTCCAAGCGGCAGATTTCAAGCCGTAGGGGTAACAGAGATTAGTAAAGCACATCATACCAGAGGGGGATGGATATATTTTATCATTTTAGAAATAAACAAAAGTTAAGTTTTAAATTGGATCTGTCAAAGATAGCAGTAAGAGCGGATTAAAGGGAGAGATAAGTCGCTAATGAGGTAGCAAGGTCAAGAAAGTAGTTATACTTTAGTGTAGGGGCTGAGGATAGTGAATGGTAAGAGATACCTAACACAGTTTGGAGATGCTAGGAGAGATATGGAGAGAAGAAGGTAAAGTCTAGAAGAGAAATACAAGAGACCTCTATGGTAATGCAATGGCATTGTGAGAGGTGAGTAGTGACGATAGCATTTTAAGACAGGGAAAAGACTAGAAGCGGGAAAGGTAATGAGACATTTTGAAGCCGAGCGTTAGGTAAAGAGACCGATTTTGCAATAGCCTCAGAGAACCGCTACTTTGACGAGTAGAAGCGTAATAGACCCGAAGCGGGAAAGGTGATGAGACATTTTGAAGCGATGCGTTAGGTAAAGAGACCAATTTTGTGACAGCCTCACAGAAACACTACTTTGACATGGAGAAGTAAAATAGACCCCTAGTGGTAAAGATTTAGGGAGACATTTTGAAGCGGTCCCTTAAGCTAAGAAAATGATCTTGCGATACCACCAGACGAATGCTAAATTTAAAGAGTAGGAATAATCACGTGAATAACCCCACTCGTCTCAAACAAAGCTCATGGTACCAGTTGCGAGTATGGTCAAAAACACTATAAAAGCGTATGCGGTAAGGAAGGTGATCACTAGCAGGTCTATATGAGGGCTCAATGGGAAGACTAACCAACTAACCAAGGGGTTCAAAAATATAATTTCAGGCCATGATGAATCTCTATAGCCAAGAAGATATTGAGAGAGCAAAGAAGAGGGGAAGAGCCTATCTGTGCACGTCTTGCTACCACAAGTCTGAAAGACAGGTCAAGAAGATTGATGAGAAGGGCAGGATTGAAGATCACAATCTAAAGACACATGTGACGCCTGAACGATGGCCGTTCTATTGCACCCTGTGCCTATTTAGATGCACTAGAAGAGAACAACTGAACCACCACGTGACTAGCTATCAGAGACACATGGACATGGCCTCCGCACGGCAGATCAAAGACAGCTCTCCCTGGTTGGTGGAGAGCCCAAATCCCTATCAGATCAGTGAGTTTGATTACGCCAAGCTGTCACAGGAGGAGAGCCTGCAGTTCTATTTACAGAGGCATGGCTCGAAGGGTGTCAATGGGAATCCAATCAACGCTGCCTTGAGAAAGATGACCGAGGGAACCATGGAAGATGATATCACGCAAGAATTCCTGAAAGCAGGCTCCATGCCTGATTCACAAGCTACAGTCGGAGGTAATAAGCAGCAGGAACTTAACTGGGCAGAGATTATTGATGGCCCTATCCAGTCACCATCATGGACATCCCGATCACAAAGTTTGATAGCATCGCCAGTGGCCAGCACCTTCAGCTCACAGTTTTGGACCGGATTATCGGGGTCAACTTCTGCATCAGGGTCACAGATCGTCAACACAGTCAGGCCCGGAACCTCAGACCATGTTTCATCTGTTCCTCAAGCTACCACCATCGTTGCTCTGCAGCATCCTGCCACTCCTCAGGACTTACCACCGGCAACTGCGCAACCATTCATCTGTACAGCGAGTATGCCACCATGGACGCCAGTCACCTCTGTGCCAACAGTCGCAAGTACCGCCAGTATGCCACAGTGGATGCCAGCCATGAATGTGCAACCAGTTGCCAGAACCACCAGTATGCTACAGGGGACACTGACAACATCTGAGCCACTAGCCGCCGGTACAGCCAGTACTTCACTGGAGGCACCAGCCACATCTGCACCACTAGTGTCCAGGATTGCTGATAAGCCACAGGGGGCTACTATGACTCAAGCATCACCGGCTATAGCCACCAATGTACCTCAAACACAGACACAAGCTGCTGGCACCATTCAACCAGAGCCTTGGACCTGGGTGCCAGGGACCACAGCCAAGTCAGCACTTCAGGTTTCACTCCCATTGAGGACAACCGTTACTGCAACACTGCCTGTTGCCAGCACCACCAAGCCAATGACGCCAAAAGTCAGTCAACCCTACCCACCAGTGGAAGATGCCAGTCCTCTAGACCTGAGCAGGTTTAGGAAGGGGTCAGATAGGAAGCCCCCATGTGAATCTCCAAGTCAAGCTGATCCGGAAGTACTGGACCTCAGCTTGCAGCATCAAGCTACATCCAGAGATGAAACTGCGCGTGACCACCAGCCAGATCAAGATGAGCATCAGTTGCATGGGTCGGGAGTACGACCATTTGAAACAGAGTCAGAAATTGTTGAAGATATCCTGCCCCAGTTACTTGAGCGGGGCACTGCAGATACTGGACCTGCTGAAGAAGACGAAGAAGAAGAACCGAGACCGAAGAGACAAAGGCTTGAGTCAAACAGGGGCGCCGAACCACCAGTATTCAACATTAGCATGCTAGCAGTTAATGGCTTGACGGAGACCTTGCAGAAAGTGAACAGTCGGATGGCAATCAGAGAGAAGACTAGTGGAAGGACAGAAAAAAGCTTTAACAGAAGCCATAAGCGAGATGGGCAAAGTAGCCAGTGCGTTGAACAGTCTAAGAAAAGCCGTAGAGGAGAGTGCAAGGGATGCAAAGAGGAGAGAAGAGAGGAGAGTTGAAGCTGAAAGACTGAGGGATGAGAAGCGGAGGAGATGGAGAGAGGAGGACAAGAGGAGGGAAGATCGTAGATGGGAGCAGGAGAAATTTGAGAGGCAGGAGTTGAGGAGATTACTAACAGAAAGGAAAGAGGAGACAAATAAGGACAAGGAGAACAAACCTAGATCCGCATTAGGGAGGACGTATACATGACATTCAGTAAAAGATCATTATTCGAGGAGATAGAGACTGTGTTAAAAAAAAAATGTGAACTCAAAAGTGTCTGCTAGTTGATCATTTTTCATGAATTTTGCCCTTTTTATTTCTAAAGTAATTTTGTTTTGAGCAGCTGAAAATGGAATGCAATCTGCATTGCATTTTCCCCTTTCTTCTGTGAGAAAGGGCCCCTTTTAGGTTCAAAGAGGCAAAGTTCATGCAAATGAAAGACTAGCAGTAGTTAACAATCAAAGTGGACTTCATTCAAAGTGCTATCCTAGGAATCATGTGTCATTTTAAAATTCAGGGGAAAAGTGGTTTTAGGAGAAATTAAGGGTTTTAAGGTTAAGGTTTAAATAGAGGGAAGGGGGGTGGTGCATTAAAAGTATGAGAGAGAATGAGAGGAGTTGTTTGATCTGCATATTGCCTTATATTTCATTTTGCCCTTGTATATTTTTGATCTTGAACATTATCTCACAAATTGTATGCCTCGTTCACTTGTTCAGGTCATACATTTTGTTATGTTAATGTTGCATTCCTTATGCAAAGTCTGATTACAGGAATCATAGGGCACAAAGTGAAGTAGTGGTAATGTATATTTACATATCCTATATGAAAATGCATACTTGTCTTTGAAATCTTGTATTGCTGAATAGGGCACTAGATACATTTTCTATATTTCTTGTAGAAGCTAAAAGTGTGCTTTGTAAACTGGAATAGTTTGTGGCCTTTACTTCAGAGTCATTAGTTGGAGCTTAAATGACTCTGGTGGGGGGTAATGAAGTGCCCCAGTTTCCTATAACACAATTTTGCTTTCATGTTTATCGTTGTTTACAAATCAGCTGATGTGAATTTACTCGTGTATGATCTATTTATTTGCTTTCTACACAGCATGCATTTATGACACTGGGCCGCTGTTTGAGCAAGACGCTTACCTTCTGTTTTATCGCGATTCTAGCTCATGTCAGCTGTTTAGTAAACTTATCTAGCCTATAAATGTCGCAGATCAAAGCGTGTTTGCAACATGTGTCCTCCATGTTGTTGATGAAATGTGTATTGATTATTGTGTGCGCTATGAATTATGGGATGCGTGTGTAAAAGGCGCTCAACCGTATCTGTCAAAACAATCGTCTGTCAAATCCAAAGATCACACTGTTTGCTGGCAATTTTACCATAATCGGTACCTTAGATTTTTATCAGACCTTTGCAATCATGAAATTCATTCAATTCTCTATGAATTCTCCGTGAAATCCATATCAGTTTCATTAAAGAAAGTGTTGCATTTTCTGTTTTAGAATTATTGTACCCTGATTTTTGTCGGTAAAATCAAAATGGCCGACATCGAACATTTGTGGGAGCATTTTCACTCAGTTTCTTGTTGCGGGATCACGTGATCCCGCACTTTCGAGGGTGCGGGGTGCGTGGTGCGGGATCCCCATCCTTAAACCTGTGGGACCCACAGTTGCGGGGTGCAGGGATATATAGCAGGCTCCGGCTGTGGGAAAAGGACTTCAGTTTTAGGTTGCATTGAAACAAGCTGTGTTTTTTCTTTCACTGAGCATTTTGGTAATTTTCTTTCTAAATTGCATTAGATAAGGATAAGTTTAGTCATTTGTGTTAAAGAGGGACCAGATCCAATCATTCATCTTTATTTTTATCTCACAAAAGTTGACTTTGCAATACTTTATGCATTTTTCTACTTATGGAATTAACATGTCTTTCTTGAGGGGAGAAGCCTAGCTCATTTTCATACTTTCATTATTTTATCACATGTATTTTGCCTTTGACTGTAAATCTGATAGGATTTTGTTTTTAGAATCACCTGCAGTGATCGCCTTCTACACACCTTCCATGCGTGAGAGAAATCGTATGAGTTAAAGCTTTTGTAAAATTCATTTATCTGTTCATGAACCGTTCAAGCTAAAGCTTTTGTAAAATTCATTTATCCGTTCATGAACCGTACAAGCTAAAGCTTTGAAAATTCGTTTATCCGTTTATGAACCGTACAAGCTAAAGCTTTTGTAAAATTCATTTATCCGTTCATGAACTGTACAAGCTAAAGCTTTTGTAAAATTCATTTATCCGTTCATGCACCGTCCAAGTTAAAGCTTTTGTGAAATCTGTTTGTCAATTCATTATTTGCCAGTTTCACCTGTAAACTAAACGGGTAATTTTATTGTTAAAAGAAACAACACATTGTACCATTTCATAGATTTTATTACCATAATAATTAAATATCATCTGTTGAAACATATTAATGTCTTCATGTTCTACTTTCTCACCCTTTTAGTAATTTGATTAATCAAGACATTTTCACCCCATTTTGTTGCTGAAGTCCAATACACCCCTCATTTCAAGGCCAGAACTCTGTGAGTACTGTGCATTGACAAATGCTGATCAGGTTTCTACTGTCCCAATCAGTAGCGGTCTAGGTTGGCAGTAATTATTGTGAAGTTCTAGGCTGCTCAAACATTGGCACGTAACATAAGTGGTGGCAGAGCGGTGCGATTGATTTTTATAATCAACCGAGTGATCTAACCATGAGCAGCGAGAACAGAGATGTCACGCCACAGAGCGCTGACAGTGACAGAGCGCCTAGTGCGAGCCCTACTTTAATAGAACAAGACCACATCATGGAGGGCTCTTACGCAGCACACACAGGTGATGACCCCCAATAGGCGGCCATCTCAGCATTGTTGCAGCTCTGTACAAGGGCTAACCCTGATTCGCCAGAAGACCTGAATACATATATCCCTTGGGAAAACAGAAATACACATGGTCATAATGGGCTGACTAGTTCTGAAGAGAATAGAACCACATATAGCAGATCATGAACAACCCCTTACACTGCAACAAGTGCCCCAGACAATACAACTGTGCAACATAATCCCTATTATGCTTACTCACAAGCAACCATGCAGAGCACTATAACTGGACTAACCAGTGCAATTAACTATTTACAACAAGAGCACTTGACAATGAATACCAGACAAGACAGTATTACAGGTACTTTAGAGCAGGTTTTGTCGGCTTTGCAGGAGCTAAAGAGTGCAAATACCACATCTTCACAAATACAAAGAAGTATGAGTGTCCCTTCTGCCCCAATTAGAAACCGTAACAATGCCAATACTAATTCCCAAAGAAGTGTGGTTGGATTAGGGGAGAGTGAATCTGAGATACAACAGTGGCAGGTAAATGGCACCCAAAGCAATAGTAATGTTGATTGGGAGGTTCCACCCTCACAGGAGTATAACATATCTGGAGATAGGGAGAGGTATCCAGGTGCAAACTATGAAGACACTCAGGTAAGAAATGAGGAAAGGTGCGACATAGCAAGTTCTAGACCTTCAGCCGAGGGCTCATTTCACCAGTTATCAGCAGCAAAAGGCTACCAAAGATGCGACAGACCGAACCGTAGTTTTGAAGACCAAAGGGTAAGATTTGATGGATCTCAAAACCGATTTTTCAGATATGACACGTCAAATGAGACAGAGCCAGCATATTACAGAGGTGAGTCACAAGTCTTCCCTCGGGGACAGAATAACTATAGATTAGGGGGAAGTAGAAGCCAATCGTCTTCTGAATGCTATGGGCTAAAGATTCCACCTTTCAACGGTATGGAAGATTGGAAAGTGTGGATCAATCGTTTTGAAGCCATTGCAGAAAGACAGCATTGGAATGAAGAGACGAAACTAGATAATCTTCTCCCACAATTACAAGGCAAAGCAGGGGACTTTGTTTTCACACAGGTAACAAAGCAGACATTAAGCAATTATAGTGAACTGGTCAAGGAATTGAACAGTAGATTTAGAGTTGTAGAAACAGAAAAGACCTTTGCTGCTAAGTTCAGTCAGAGAAGGCAAAGGGCAGATGAGAAAGTAGAGGAGTATGCTGCCAACCTCAAGCGCCTGTATGCAAGAGCCTAAAGGAATAGAGATAGTATAACTAAACAGGAAGATTTGGTAAGAAAGTTTCTGGATGGAATGCATGATAGTGATGCACGGTTTGAAATAGAGTATCACAAGGAGCCTGTAGATATAGACCAGGCTGTATACCATGCAGTGAATTTTATCCAAACCAGAAGAAGTTCATATGAGGTAAGTGGAGACAGAAGACCTAAGAGGTATGCAAGAAGAACCAGTTTTGAATGAGGAAGATACATTTGTTGAAGAAGAACAGGAAGAAGAGCATGCATATAGAGTGCCGACCAAGCAAGAGGGGAATAAGATAAAGAAGAATCACAGAAAAGACATAAGAACAGAACACACCACAGAACAATCAACAGCCCAAGGAGACTCAAAAGTTTTGACAGAAATGAGAGATCTGGTGCAGACACTTGTCTCACAATTGATGAGTCAAGCAAATGATGAGATAGGTAAGAAACCACAACTGGGAGGAACAGGCTTTGGCAGAAGAGAGAAAGTGCAATGCTATGCACGTAAGCTTGGAGGACACTTTGCCAGAGATTGTCCCAATAAAACAGGTAATCAAGAGGGCTCAAGGAGCACAGGACCAGGTATGGCAATAAGCCAAAAGCAAGGTAACAACAGGCATTTAAACTAGAACAGGCTGTCTCTGAGGGTCGCAGGGAAGCCTGTACTAGTAAAAATGGCCAGTTAGAAATTAATAAAGTTGCCAGAGATGATGTAATCAAGTCAATTAAGGTAACTAGGAAACTGCCAAATGGCATATATATTCGTGGCACTGTCCAAGGGTATCCATTGTTGTTTACTACTGACACTGGGGCATCCAAAACAATAATTTCTCGTAGAATGTACGAATCTTTTAGGCCAGAGGATAGACCAAAGTTAGTAAAAACCTCGAAACTTGTGGGTGCAGGTGGTGTAAACATTAAAGAATTAGGAAAGGGTAAATTTACTCTACAGCTGGGACCAGTAAGTATGCAAACCGAAGCAATTGTGGCTGAAATAGATGATGATGGGTTGCTTGGGGTAGACGTCTTACAGAATGGAGAAGGCGGGCCAACTGATCTTCTTATGAGCGAGGGAGTACTAAAAGTGGATGGTAAGGAGGTTCCCATTATACAGGTTGGCATGAAGAACACTATTCGTAAAGTCACTTCTGCCGATCATTTTGTAATCCCAGCTCAGAGCGAGGCTGTCATAGATGTCTACATAGAACGTCAGGAGTATGATGACTTTTCTGCTGAGACAGACTATATCATTGAACCAACTGACCACTTTAAAGAGACTTACCCTCTCCAAATGGCCCCAACACTGTGTGACATCAACCAAGAATGTACCAGTAAGGTAAGACTATTAAACCCTTTTCCCACAGCTGTTTCAATAAAACAAGATGCAGTTGTGGGCTGGGCCGAACCAATAGATGGTACACCGAAAGCTCTGGTACAAAAAGAGGATGCAAATGAAGCAGACAACTTTCATCAGGTGAGAAGATTGACATTTGCTAGACAGGATAACATTCAAAACCGTTGCCCTAGTTCCGAGTCAATTAAGAGGTCATTTATTGATACAGAAGCACAGGTACCAGACCATCTTACAGACGTGTATACACGTGCATCAACAGATCTAAACCCCCAAGAGAAAATGCAGTTAGCTAGTCTACTTAAAAGATTCGGAGATTCATTTTCATGTGGTGAATGGGATTTGGGTTTGACAAACTTGGCAGAGCATGCAATAGAAACTGGTAATGCAGCACCAATAAAGCAACACCCAAGGAGAGTCCCACTAGCACATGCAGAGGCAGAGAAGCAGGCTATTGAAGACCTTAAAGCCAAAGGAGTGATAAGAGAGAGCACTTCACCGTGGGCCAGCCCCATTGTTCTTGTTGCTAAGAAGGATGGAGGTGTACGCCCCTGCGTAGACTATAGACGTGTCAATCAGTTGGTAAAGCCTGATGGATTCCCACTGCCAAGGATTCAGGACTGTCTAGACGCAGTGGCAGGTTCAAGTCTGTTCAGTACCATGGACCTCATGAGTGGCTATTTTCAAATTCCGATAAAAAGGGAAGATATTCCAAAGACAGCATTCGTGTGTAAGTACGGCCGTATGCCTTTTGGATTGAATAATGCCGCCTCGACTTTCCAGACAACCACGGAGTTAGCACTGCAGGGTCTGCAATGGGTCACATGCCTAATCTATATAGACGATGTCATTGTTTTCGGTAAGGACTTTGACCAACATATGCAGAGGCTTGAGGAAGTCCTAGACAGAATAAAGAAAGCAGGTCTGAAATTGAAAGCAAGTAAGAGTTACCTGCTCCAAAAGGAAGTTATTTTCTTGGGGCATGTTGTGTCTGGTGAAGGCATAAAACCTAGTCCAACGAATGTAACTAAGGTTGTCGACTGGCCAACCCCCAAGACTGCTAAACAGGTAAAACAGTTTGTAGCCATGGCTTCTTATTACAGGCGCTATGTGAGAAACTTTGCGAGCACAGCTAGGCCTATGGTGGATTTAACCAAGAAGGGGAAGAAGTTTCTTTGGAGTGAGGCATGTGAAAATGTTTTCAACTCTTTGAAGAGGGCTCTTATTAGTGCAGATGTCATGGGGTATCCTCTAAATGAGGCTGGTGAGTTTATTCTAGACCTAGATGCGTATGACCTAGGAATCGGAGCTGTACTCCACCAAGTACAAGGAGGTAAGGAAACAGTACTAGCATATGCTAGTAGGTCACTTAATAAGGCAGAGGCTAATTACTGCATCACTGAAAAGGAGCTCCTAGCAGCCAGGTATTTTATAGAATATTTCCGCCAGTACCTCCTAGGAAGAAGATTTTTGGTGAGGAGTGATCATCAGAGTCTTGTTTGGCTCTTCCAACTGAAAGAGCCGCGTGGTAAGATAGCAAGATGGATAGAGATCCTCAGTCAGTATGACTTTGCCATACAGTATAGGCCTGGTAAAAAACAACCTCATTGTGATGCTCTGTCTAGGTGTGAAAACCCTAGAGCATGCGATTGTCCTCAGCAAGACACAATGGAACCTTTTAAGTGTGGTCCGTGTAGGAAATGTGTTAAAAGGGCTCAGGACATGGTTCATGAGAAGTTGTTTAGACCTAGCAAGACACGAGTCAGCATTGCAGCAGGACACCCAAATGGCAAAAGGTGTAGATGAGCTTCCAGAAGCAGTTCCGGGTCCTTCTTCCAAACCTGACAGTAGTGACTGCACCCAGCCTGACCCTTATTTGATCACATCCTGGTTCCAGGGTAAGTCTACTGCAGAACTGAGATTGCTTCCAGAGAATGATTCTGACAATGGTCCAATTTTAAGGGCTTTTGCTTCAGAACGTAGACCAACAAGTCAGGAGATGTCAGTCATGAGCCCAGCTTCCAGGCATTACTGGATCATCTGGGATGCTCTGATTTTGCAAGATAGCCTTTTATGCAAGAAGTTTATTAAGAAAGATGGAACAGGTGAATATATACAATTCATCGTGCCCACTGCTATGAAGAAGGAGGTACTTCATCAGATGCATGACTCCGTCTTATCAGGGCATTTAGGTTGCAAAAAGACAAAAGCTAAGATCATACAACGCTTCTATTGGTATTCACTGAGGGATGACATAAAGCTGCACATTCAAAAGTGCGATGTTTGTGCGGCAGACAAGAAGCCGATTAAGGTTCCAAAGGCGCCTCTTGGCCATCTTAATGCAGGTGCACCAGGAGACTGTTTAGCCACTGATTATCTAGATCCACTTCCTGTCACAGGTAGAAGTAATAGATATATTCTCCTGCTTACAGACCACTTCACCAAATATGTAGAAATAATACCTGTACCAGACATGACAGCAGAAATTTGCGCCCAAAAGATCCTTAATGAGTTCATTTCTAGGTGGGGATGTCCACTATCAGTTCACAGTGACCAGGGAAGAACATACGCAAGCCAAGTCTGTAAGCAGCTTTGCAGAATGCTCGAAATCAGGAAGACTAGAACAAGCCCAAGACATCCCCAGGGAAACGGCCAATCAGAGCGTTTCAATAGGACTCTTCTGAGAATGGTAAAAGCCTACCTATGTGGGGAGCAGAGGGACTGGGACCTGCATGTTGGCTGTTTAGCTGGTGCCTATAGAGCTACACCAAATGAATCAACCAAGCTGTCTCCCAACCTGCTCACCATAGGGAGAGAAGTGCGCCTTCCAGCAGAGCTTGTTTTCAGCAGTAAGAACACATGTGATGGTCTTGATATCACATCCTATGGGGAATACGTTGACCAACTCCGGCAGAAGATGCAATATGCTCATGAAGTGACCAGAAAACATTTGAGTTGCTCAGCCAAGCGCAGTAAAGAGATTTACGATACTAAAATATCAGTAAATCAATACCAGGTAGGTGATGTGGTATGGCTGTTGCAAGAAGCCATGACATGTCGGTGAGTGCCAGAAGCTGGTAAGAGTATATGAAGGTCCTTATCTGGTGATCAGAAAGTACTCAGACATAAACTTTCTTCTTCAGCTTGATGGACAAGGTAAGACTAAACCTGCACATCACAACAAGCTCAAGCCTTACGAGGATGACAAGGCTCCAAGGTGGGTACTAAAGTCCAAGCGGCAGATTTCAAGACGTAGGGGTAACAGAGATTAGTAAAGCACATCATACCAGAGGGGGATGGATATATTTTATCATTTTAGAAATAAACAAAAGTTAAGTTTTAAATTGGATCTGTCAAAGATAGCAGTAAGAGCGGATTAAAGGGAGAGATAAGTTGCTTATGAGGTAGCAAGGAAGCAAGGTCAAGAAAGTAGTGATACTTTAGTGTAGGGGCTGAGGATAGTGAATGGTAAGAGATACCTAACACAGTTTGGAGATGCTAGGAGAGATATGGAGAGAAGAAGGTAAAGTCTAGAAGAGAAGTACAAGAGACCTCTATGGTAATGCAATGGCATTGTGAGAGGTGAGTAGTGACGATAGCATTTTAAGACAGGGAAAAGACTAGAAGCGGGAAAGGTAATGAGACATTTTGAAGCCGAGCGTTAGGTAAAGAGACCGATTTTGCAATAGCCTCAGAGAACCGCTACTTTGATGAGTAGAAGCGTAATAGACCCAAAGCGGGAAAGGTGATGAGACATTTTGAAGCGGTGCGTTAGGTAAAGAGACCAATTTTGTGACAGCCTCACAGAAACGCTACTTTGACATGGAGAAGTAAAATAGACCCCTAGTGGTAAAGATTTAGGGAGACATTTTGAAGCGGTCCCTTAGGCTAAGAAAATGATCTTGCAATACCACCAGACGAATGCTAAATTTAAAGAGTAGGAATAATGACGTGAATAACCCCACTCGTCTCAAACAAAGCTCATGGTACCAGTTGCGAGTATGGTCAAAAGCACTATAAAAGCGTATGCAGTAAGGAAGGTGATCACTAGCAGGTCTATATGAGGGCTCAATGGGAAGACTAACCAACTAACCAAGGGGTTCAAAAATATAATTTCAGGCCATAATGAATCTCTATAGCCAAGAAGATATTGAGAGAGCAAAGAAGAGGGGAAGAGCCTACCTGTGCACGTCTTGCTACCACAAGTCCGAAAGACAGGTCAAGAAGATTGATGAGAAGGGCAGGATTGAAGATAACAATCTAAAGACACATGTGACGCCTGAACGATGGCCGTTCTATTGCACCCTGTGCCTATTTAGATGCACTAGAAGAGAACAACTGAACCACCACGTGACTAGCTATCAGAGACACATGGACATGGCCTCTGCACGGCAGATCAAAGACAGCTCTCCCTGGTTGGTGGAGAGCCCAAATCCCTATCAGATCAGTGAGTTTGATTACGCCAAGCTGTCACAGGAGGAGAGCCTGCAGTTCTATTTACAGAGGCATGGCTCGAAGGGTGTCAATGGGAATCCAATCAAGGCTGCCTTGAGAAAGATGACCGAGGGAATCCTGGAAGATGATATCACGCCAGAATTCCTGAAAGCAGGCTCCATGCCTGATTCACAAGCTACAGTCGGAGGTAATAAGCAGCAGGAACTTAACTGGGCAGAGATTATTGATGGCCCTATCCAGTCACCATCATGGACGTCCGGATCACAAAGTTTGATAGCATCGCCAGTGGCCAGCACCATCAGCTCACAGTTTTGGACCGGATTATCAGGGTCAACTTCTGCATCAGGGTCACAGATCGTCAACACAGTCAGGCCCGGAACCTCAGACCATGTTTCATCTGTTCCTCAAGCTACCACCATTGGTGCTCCGCAGCATCCTGCCACTCCTCAGGACTTACCACCGGCAACTGCGCAACCAGTCATCTGTACAGCGAGCATGCCACCATGGACGCCAGTCACCTCTGTGCCAACAGTCGCAAGTACCGCCAGTATGCCACAGTGGATGCCAGCCATGAATGTGCAACCAGTTGCCAGAACCACCAGTATGCTACAGGGGACACTGACAACATCTGAGCCACTAGCCGCCGGTACAGCCAGTACTTCAGAGGGGGCACCAGCCACATCTGCACCACTAGTGTCCAGGATTGCTGATAAGCCACAGGGGGCTACTATGACTCAAGCATCACCGGCTATAGCCACCAATGTACCTCAAACACAGACACAAGCTGCTGGCACCATTCAACCAGAGCCTTGGACCTGGGTGCCAGGGACCACAGCCAAGTCAGCACTTCAGGTTTCACTCCCATTGAGGACAACCGTTACTGCCTGTTGCCAGCACCACCAAGCCAATGACGCCAAAAGTCAGTCAACCCTAACCACCAGTGGAAGATGCCAGTCCTCTAGACCTGAGCAGGTTTAGGAAGGGGTCAGATAGGAAGCCCCCATGTGAATCTCCAAGTCAAGCTGATCCGGAAGTACTGGACCTCAGCTTGCAGCATCAAGCTACATCCAGAGATGAAACTGCGCGTGACCACCAGCCAGATCAAGATGAGCCTCAGTTGCATGGGTCAGGAGTACGACCATCTGAAACAGAGTCAGACATTGTTGAAGATATCCTCCACAAGTTACTTGAGCGGGGCACTGCAGATACTGGACCTGCTGAAGAAGACGAAGAAGAACCGAGACCAAAGAGACAAAGGCTTGAGTCAAACAGGGGCGCCGAACCACCAGTATTCAACATTAGCATGCTAGCAGTTAATGGTTTGAGGGAGACCTTGCAGAAAGTGAACAGTCGGATGACAATCAGAGAGAAGACTAGTGGAAGGACAGAAAAAGCTTTAACAGAAGCCATAAGCGAGATGGGCAAAGTAGCCAGTGCGTTGAACAGTCTAAGAAAAGCCGTAGAGGAGAGTGCAAGGGATGCAAAGAGGAGAGAAGAGAGGAGAGTTGAAGCTGAAAGACTGAGGGATGAGGAGCAGAGGAGATGGAGAGAGGAGGACAAGAGGAGGGAAGATCGTAGATGGGAGCAGGAGAAATTTGAAAGGCAGGAGTTGAGGAGGTTATTAACAGAAAGGAAAGAGGAGACAAATAAGGACAAGGAGAACAAACCTAGATCCGCATTAGGGAGGACGTATACACGACATTCAGTAAAAGATCATAATTCGAGGAGATAGAGACTGTATTAAAAAAAAATGTTAACTCAAAAGTGTCTGCTAGTTGATCATTTTTCATGAATTTTGCCCTTTTTATTTCTAAAGTAATTTTGTTTTGAGCAGCTGAAAATGGAATGCAATCTGCATTGCATTTTCCCCTTTCTTCTGTGAGAAAGGGCCCCTTTTAGGTTCAAAGAGGCAAAGTTCATGCAAATGAAAGACTAGCAGTAGTTAACAATCAAAGTGGACTTCATTCAAAGTGCTATCCTAGGAATCATGTGTCATTTTAAAATTCAGGGGAAAAGTGGTTTTAGGAGAAATTAAGGGTTTTAAGGTTAAGGTTTAAATAGAGGGAAGGGGGTGGTACATTAAAAGTATGAGAGAGAATGAGAGGAGTTGTTTGATCTGCATATTGCCTTATATTTCATTTTGCCCTTGTATATTTTTGATCTTGAACATTATCTCACAAATTGTATGCCTCGTTCACTTGTTCAGGTCATACATTTTGTTATGTTAATGTTGCATTCCTTATGCAAAGTCTGATTACAGGGATCATAGGGCACAAAGTGAAGTAGTGGTAATGCATATTTACATATCCTATATGAACATGCATACTTGTCTTTGAAATCTTGTATTGCTGAATAGGGCACTAGATACATTTTCTATATTTCTTGTAGAAGCTAAAATTGTGCTTTGTAAACTGGAATAGTTTGTGGCCTTTACTTCAGAGTCATTAGTTGGAGCTTAAATGACTCTGGAGGGGGGGTAATGAAGTGCCCCAGTTTCCTATAACACAATTTTGCTTTCATGTTTATCGTTGTTTAAAAATCAGCTGATGTGAATTTACTCGTGTATGATCTATTTATTTGCTTTCTACACAGCATGCATTTATGACACTGGGCCGCTGTTTGAGCAAGACGCTTACCTTCTGTTTTATCGCGATTCTAGCTCATGTCAGCTGTTTAGTAAACTTATCTAGCCTATAAATGTCGCAGATCAAAGCGTGTTTGCAACATGTGTCCTCCATGCTGCTGATGAAATGTGTATTGATTATTGTGTGCGCTATGAATTATGGGATGCGTGTGTAAAAGGCGCTCAACCGTATCTGTCAAAACAATCGTCTGTCAAATCCAAAGATCACACTGTTTGCTGGCAATTTTACCATAATCGGTACCTAAGATTTTAATCAGACCTTTGCAGTCATGAAATTCATTCAATTCTCTATGAATTCTCCGTGAAATCCATATAAGTTTCATTAAAGAAAGTGTTGCATTTTCTGTTTTAGAATTATTGTACCCTGATTTTTGTCGGTAAAATCAAAATGGCCGACATCGAACATTTGTGGGAGCATTTTCACTCAGTTTCTTGTTGCGGGATCACGTGATCCCGCACTTTCGAGGGTGCAGGGTGCAGGATCCCCATCCTTAAACCTGTGGGACACACAGTTGCAGGGTGCGGGGGTATATATAGCGGGCTCCGGCTCTGGGAAAAGGACTTCAGTTTTAGGTTGCATTGAGACAAGCTGTGTTTTTTCTTTCACTGAGCATTTTGGTAATTTTCTTAATTGCATTAGATAAGGATAAGTTTAGTCTTTTTTGTTAAAGAGGGACCAGATCCAATCATTCATCTTTATTTTTATCTCACAAAAGTTGACTTTGCAATACTTTATGCATTTTTCTACTTATGGAATTAACATGTCTTTCTTGAGGGGAGAAGCCTAGCTCATTTTCATACTTTCATTATTTTATCACATGTATTTTGCCTTTGACTGTAAATCTGATAGGATTTTGTTTTTAGAATCGCCTGCAGTGATCGCCTTCTACACACCTTGCATGCGTGAGAGAAATCGTACGAGTTAAAGCTTTTGTAAAATTCATTTATCTGTTCATGAACCGTTCAAGCTAAAGCTTTTGTAAAATTCATTTATATGTTCATGAACCGTACAAGTAAAAGCTTTGAAAATTCATTTATCCGTTCATGAACCGTACAAGCTAAAGCTTTTGTAAAATTCATTTATCTGTTCATGAACTGTACAAGCTAAAGCTTTTGTAAAATTTATTTATCCGTCCATGCACCGTCCAAGTTAAAGCTTTTGTAAAATCTGTTTGTCAATTCATTATTTGCCAGTTTCACCTGTAAACTAAACGGGTAATTTTATTGTTAAAAGAAACAACACATTGTACCATTTCATAGATTTTATTACCATAATAATTAAATATCATCTGTTGAAACATATTAATGTCTTCATGTTCTACTTTCTCACCCTTTTAGTAATTTGATTAATCAAGACATTTTCACCCCATTTTGTTGCTGAAGTCCAATACACCCCTCATTTCAAGGCAGTACTCTGTGAGTACTGTGCATTGACAAATGCTGATCAGGTTTCTACTGTCCCAATCATTAGCGGTCTAGGTTGGCAGTTATTATTGTGAAGTTCTAGGCTGCTCAAACATCGGCATGTTACAATATCTTCTGCAATTGGCAAACAAAAGGCAAGAAAGTGCCGATTGCCATATACAACAATGCACATAGCGTTTAAACGGCACTGACACAATATACGCTATTTTGATGACGTCATAATTTCGTCCATACGTGAATCCCAGATTGGTGACCACGCGATTTTCATTAGTTATTCCCTAAAGTTTGATTTGGTATAGGTCACCATAAATCGGCATCATATTTGCACGGGAGTCCCAGTGGCCCCTGACTATAAGTTGGAATCTTGATTATGATTGATCATCGATTTTGAGTGGATTGTACAACAGGAATTGATTACAGTACTGTGTGATGATTCTACTGGTTGTAAGGAGGCGGGTGATAATGATGATTTTCACAGAACAGACAACGAAAAACGCTTAATATGAGTGTTACTTACTTGGATGGGAATTAGTTTTGAATATGTATAATAAACAGGAACATGGGCTTGATAATCAGAAATCAATATAATTTCTAATGTTTTGGCACCAAATACAATAAATTCATAGGTACACATGAATATATATGTTACACCCTAAATAAGGGTCCTGATCTTAGAAACTTGGTGACAAATTGCAGATATATGAGGGTAATGAGCGAGAATGTCTGAGAAAATGTGAACTATCTACTAGCTGCAATTGTTTCACACGTGCTTTACTTAAACAGTAATACCAACATCTGTTCCTCAGTAAAACCAGGGGTACAGTATGGCTTATATTATCTCATTTTAGAGAATACATTTAAGATAGAAAAGCGAACTGCTTGTACTAGTCAATTGAGTATGAAAGTAAAGCCTAATCTAAACTAAACAGAGCAATTGCTAAACTAAATGACGATAGCCACAATCATCACTTTAAATTATAATTAAATTCATATAACACACACAACACCACAGAAAGTCGTATTAGTGTTAAACAGCTTTCAGTTGTAGTTAAGGCATCCAGTATGCAGACTCTACGATAATATCAACTGTTTAGATAGTTTTAATGTCTTCTTTCTGTAAGCTCCAAACTTTCAATTTTCTTATTCTTAAATTGATATAGTAACATATGTAAAAAGCTGCTACAGGCTAACGCCACAGCTTACAGAGTGCAAATATCTCTTATTCACTGCACCCTGATTTGTTATTGAAAATAGAATATATCTGCAGAATTCCTTATTGGGGTAGATTACTGACCATGATGGCAGATGTGCGGTGCAACACATACGTTAAAAATACACTATGAAAAACATCCACGAAGAAGCAAATCGTAGTTAAAACTATTTGCAAGAAGTTCCCATGGACAAACACACCACTGCCCGTCCTTTTGTTTGTGTTGATGATTTACGTCCCAATCAACAATTTTTCAGTTATGGCAGGACGACTGTCTGTCTTCCTGGGTTGTACTAGAACTAAGCAGCGGATAAAGTGTCTTGCTCAAGGACACAACACAGTGACTCCGGTAAGTCTCAAACTAACAATTCTAATGTTCTATTAGTTGAGTCAATGCGCTCCGCACCTTTGTTAGATTAACTAGGCTTAACTCGCCGTTTCGACATGACATTGTCTGTTGACTGGGATGTAAAACCACAAACCAAACAAAATATGAGCATTCTAGTTAAAAAAAGAGGAATTCACGTTTCGAGCTGTAAGGCAGATTTTAGTTTATATGATCTTGAAGTTTGACTTTAAGGTCATATTGATGATTTGAATAGTTCGTTGGACTCTACATGACAGAGGCAATCAAGTGCTAAATATGAACACCCTTGGCCAAAGATGTAGGATTAATTTGCGTAACTATGACCAAAAAAACCTGACAGACAAAAGGACAGTTGGATGGATGGAAGGATGGATGGATCGGACCGAAAACAATATATCCAACTTTTTTTGTAAAAGTGTGGATGTAGCAATACTAAAATGAAATATTGTTTTAATGATGGCGAAGTATAATGTTGAAATGTAAAAATAGGGAAATTGATATTAAAGCAAAAAGGAAAATCAGAGAGAACCGTTTGCCTCTCATGAGACTGTAACCTGTATGGTCTATTATTCAGATTGTAGAGTATACTTGTAGCTGTAGCTTATTTAGGCTAGGTATATTTTTGCTATTGTAAAATTAGTCAATCCTTCGCCAGCTGGGTAGTTTTGCATGCAAATCAGATGACAAAAATGTTGTTTGCTGATTTTTTTAAGTTCAACTTTTTTGGAAAAAATCTTATAGGAGTACCATCAGAGTGTCAAACAGTTTGGAAACAGATAAAACCCCATGTTTAAGCACTAGTTGATAAAGAGGTAATCGATGTACACCGTTACACACAGTGAGTTTGATTTTTAGTCATTTGTCGATAGTCGTTAGTTTGATCCTTATTTGTACTAGCCTACTAATAGGCAATATGCCCCTACATTTGCACAAAATTACTTTTTGTTTTTCATAGTGTATTTTTAACGCATGTGTCGCACCGCACATCTGCCATCATGGTCAGTCATTTAGCCAATGAGGAATTTTGCAGATATATTCTTAAATAACAAATAAAGGTGCAGTGAATAAGAGGTGTTTGCACTCTGTAAGCTGGGGCGTTAGCCTGTAACAGCCTGTTACACATGTAACTATATCTATTTAAGAATAAGAAAATTGAAAGTTTGAGCTTGCAGAAAAAAGACATTAAAACTATCTAATCAGTTGACATTCTCGTATAGTCTGCAAACTGGATGCCTTTACTACATATGAAATCTGTTAAACATTAATACGACTTCCTGTGTATATGAATTTAATTATAATTTAAAGGTGGTAATTGTGGCTATTGTCATTTAGTTTAGCAAGTTAAGATTAGGTTTTACTTCCATACTCAATTGACTTATACAAAAAAATTCTCTTTTCTATCTTAAACATATTCTCTAAAATGAGATAATATAAGCCATACCATACCCCTGGTTTTACTGAGGAGCAAATGTTAGTATCACTGTTTTTAAAAGTAAAACACATGTGAAACAATTGCAGCTAGTAGATAGTTTACATTTTCTCAGACATTCTCGCTCATTACCCTCAAATATCTGCAAGTTGTCACCAAGTTTCTAAGAACAGGTCACTTATTTAGGATGTAACATATATATACATGTGTACCTATAAATCTCTGGTCTTTAGTGCCAAAACATTAGAAATTATATTGATTTCTGATTATCAAGCCCATGAACTGTTGTTACAGATTTTTTCAGTGAAATTTTTGACACATACATATAATACTAAATATAGAGCCACAAATAGAAAAGATAGTTTTACAATTAAACAAGACAATTCGATAAATTTTCCTGTTATTATAAAT
Organism: Loripinus fragilis; assembly: GCA_964019695.1. Lineage (NCBI taxonomy): Eukaryota > Metazoa > Mollusca > Bivalvia > Lucinida > Lucinidae > Loripinus > Loripinus fragilis. Next base: position 91,855,618 of record OZ026517.1, read on the forward strand.
ATTCAAAACTAATTCTCATCAAAGTAAGTAACACTCATATTAAGCGTTCTTCGTTGTCTGCTTCTGTGGAAATAATTATTATCATCCGCCTCCTTACAACTAGTAGATCACACATTCCTTAGTCAGTTCCTGTTGTACAATCCTTCTACTGGTCTACTTAAAATTTTTGAGCCGTTATAATCAAGATTCCAACAGTGGTTCGGACTTCAGACTCTATGACGGTTCTCACTTAAAGACTTATCTATTGATGAGATGGTAGGGGCCTGATGCTTTGGCTGTATTCAGGCCCACCAGGGTTTCCCTGTTGGATTTCTTTTGCTCTGGTGTTCAGTTTTATTTACTGTTGAGTCCTTATCTTTGCTTTATCTCCTTTTATATCTTGATTTATATGTTCTAGGGGATGATGCATTGATAAGTTAGGGGTCTTTCATGCAAATTGAATATCTATGTGTCTTGATCCACATCTGAACTAAGGGTGAGGTTGGTGCATCGTTAAACCGGTTTAAGCCCTCCAGTAAAATATTTTTACTGACCGTTCCAAGGCGGTGCTTCTTTTGTCGATCATTTATTTTATTTCTGTCTTGTTTTGTTATGCTTTCATGCACGTCTGTTTGTTGATGCCTTGTGGTCACCTGCTGGGAAAGGGCTGACCTCTTGGCTCTCGTTTGTGATGTCTAATTGTGACGTTGTTACTTTCCAATTGGTATCCTTGGTCAGGTGTGGTACTTGAGTGTATCGATTCCTGATCTTTGCCCTCTCTCTTACTATTATTAGCCAAACAGGGCTGGGCACATTCGGAAATTGTATAAATGCCTGATAATTGGCTCTTTGGACATGGTTTTCAAGCAGGAGAAAGACAAAAGCTATACAAGGAGGAAAAAGGTGCCATCAAAACATTGAGTACCTGGCCTGATGTACCTTGATATTTCTGTGAAAAAAATCATATCTGAGCTTGTTTCCTTTGGTATATGTTGCCTTTCCGTGCATGCAACAACCACATATTCACCTATTAATGTCTCCAAACACTTATCAACTTTCCCAAAGCATTCAAAAACTTCTATGAAGTCTTAGTACTTCTAAGTTCTGAAAGGTAGGTAATTCTTCCCCTTCAGATGAACGGGCTAAATTTATCACAGCAGGTAACTGCAATGAAGGATACACAGAGCATAAATTAGATCCTTTCACGTCAATGACTCACTAAGTTGCTAAGATCAGAGGATTAAGAATAAAGGATGTAACATATATAACTTAACATAATGAATAGCCAAGGAAATTATCTTGAAGTTATCCTCTTTTTATTACACTGTCAGAGGCAAGTGTTTTAAATTCGAGCCTTTTCAACGAATCATTTAATGGGACAGCCTTATCAATTTTTTTTCTATAAATCATCAAATGAGCACAATTTAGACCTACATGTTATCATATATTACGCAAAGTCCAGTTCCTTTTTTACATGTAAAAGCTGATGATATACATGCAAAACTGAGAAAGCAAAGGTTTTACATTATATTGAAGCTTGCTTCCAGGTATCGACAACAATAAATGGACCAGTAGCAAACAAAATTAATGGCAATGCCCAGCTTTATGTTTGTTCTCTTATACCAGATAACTTTTAAGGTGTAGCAGAAATGGTAATAGACCATCTGCCAAAATCATTAAGAGTTGACGTTGCTACATAATTCAATTAGTTTCTTTGGGCGCAAACAACGTGGAACATCGAAAATACTTTTGATCTAAGACCAAAGGACTGGAAAAGTTCCATCGAAACTGGTGTAAGCAAAAAGCAGGAAATAAAATTTCTGTTTGACCAATGGCAGAAATCTTAATGTATATTAAGAGGTGCATGGTAGAGACATAGATTTGCAAAATCAGAGCAATGCTATCACTTGACTAGCATGGATGCAGAGGCCATTGCGATAAGATTGCTTTCCCACTTCACATGAAGAGACATATGCCAGAATTTTACTCCCTTGTGTGCATATATTTAAAACAGCACCAGAACTATTTATTGTATGATCCCCTTACATTGACATGCTGTTTCTGGTTTTGAAGACTGCCACAGATTCATGTTATAATTTAGTCATTTTGCTTGATGCTGGGCTATTTATACTATGCAAATTACGTGCACAACAGTCGTGTAATATAAAATCCATGTGATTTTCAAAAAAAAAAACAATTTACAAGTGTGATTCCTATCCATTTTGATCACGAGCGAGACCTATCAATCTTGATTAAAAACTCCAGTGTGATTCTTATTATATGGTGTGATTCCTACCATTGTCTTTCCTTTCTAGAATTCGCTGCAAATTTCAACTTAATGGCATAGAATAAATGCCTGGCATCATATATTTACCAATTGTAATTTTAAAGATATAGTACTGTTGCTGTAGAATATTGTGCGCAGCTAAATAATTTCCTAGTCCGTATACTCTGCACTAGGTGTCATTTCTGAAATCTACCAAAAAACAACAACACGAAAATAGTTGTTAAACGTTCCTTGCATCGAGCACAAAAGGTAAAAAAAGCATGTGAGATTACCACATGTGTATCACGTGATTATCCGCCTTGAAGATGGAGTGAATGAATCCAAAATGCTCGGGGGGGGGGGGGGGGGGGGGGTAACTACCTATAGTAGGGATGTGCGTGCCAAATAGCCCACTTTTTCAGCTCTGCCAGGTATACGATAAGCACCCTTTGTTATAAAAAAGTATATGATTGACCCAGTTTTTTATCGTTAATATATATAAAGGGTCCCATTTTCTGACATCCCTGTTTGAAAATACTCATATTTTTACTTAGATATTCAGCTTAGAAACCAAAATTGTAATATTTATTTGTAAACTTTGTTTACAGACAGCAAAGAGGGTATATAAAAATCAAAGAGCAGTATATGAATATGTAAACATTTTGTTCAATAAATTACCCCTAAGTTACCCCGCCCCCCCCCCCCCCCCCCCCCTGAGCCAAAAGGGCACATTCTGCAATCAAAATTTCCTCGAAATAGTATGTCCTGGACTTGCTCAAAAGTTATACATGCAATCAAAATTTCCTCGAAATAGACTGTCCTGGATTTGCTCAAAAGTTATACACAATAAGTATAGCAATTTCTTATGTTTCGCATCTTTTTTGTGCTCATCTTTGTGCAGTGCTGATAAATTTCAATTGCAATGACGAGAACAGGATCTTCATGATCTTAGGCAAATGAAACCACGAAATTTCAGACGCTATCCTTTAAATAGGCATTTGGGGAGAGCAATAATTGCAGAAGAGGTCAGTAGGCAAAAATCGCATCCGTTGTAAGTAATGCTAAGATCATAAGCATGTGATTTTTCGTTTGGTGGTCTTTCATCTTCCTCATGCATCATTCGCCTATAAAAACTATTGGTTATGTGACAGATGTGATAGATATTTCATGCTGAAAAAATCTGCTGCCATCAATGACGTCAAAACGCAGTCATCATTTGATTAAGCTTCTTATGTTAATTGGCGCTTGAATTCAACAGAGATTCGGTTTACAAAGATATCATAGGCTTAAAATGTAACTCATCTTATGGTTGATTAAAACCTTAAGTTTCTGAAAAATGGTGCGACACATTTGCGAGATAACGGCGACGTTAGATTTTATCTTTCGGCTCGTGCAGTAGAAGTGAAGATATTCCATTCAACAGTATTTTTTGAATGTGTTGGAAGGCATCAAGCAGTTTTACTTGTAAATGTGGTTCAATAAATCCGACTAGAAACACCGTTTAAAGGCGATAACGTAAAAACATTAGTAAAAACGTAAAATTGTGCAAAACTTGGTCCTTTATTTCTTTGAAAAAGTTCGGAAACTTGCAGCATTTGCTTTGCTTTTTTGGTTTTCAGTTACCAAACAATCGATTGAAAATGGTTTTAGCTTCCCCCAATGATCAGAAATACCCATGTTACCCACTAGTCTTAAAATTAAACGTCACTTTAGCACGGCCGCTGCGTATGGTAATTCTATATATTTTTTTTTAAACAGAAAATTTTGTCAGATGATTGGCGCTTGTATCTTCATGACATCTAATGAAACTTGAGACCTGATGTGGATGGGCTCACCCATACAAAACAATTGCTAAATTTATTGTGCATAGTATAATAGATAATTCTAAATAAAATGCAACTTGGAAAATCCAGGAATCGATCCCGGTACCTCTCTCACATGCAGAGCAAACGCTCTACCATCTTAAGCCCCAGTTACACTGTCACGATTTTGGGCCACGGCAGAGCTACGACTCACCCCGATTTGTCAAATTGGGATGCATCGGCATGATTCTTAGTAGCGCCGTTGCGCCATCGTGATGCACCGGCGTGAATCGTAGTAGTACCGTGGTGATTCTTGAAGAATCTTGGTGATTCGGGAACCTCGAGGACAACGCTACGACGAGTTTAAACCGTTTAAACTCGTCGGGGTGAATCGTGTTGGATTGTGGGCGTGGCCTAAGTCGTAGCTCTACCGTAGCGGGATCGGGGTCATTCCTAGTGGCATCGTGGTAGTAATCGTCGCCATTCTTGGGCGTTCGGGGTTAATCGGGGTATCATCTGACAACACGATTCACCCCCGACTCATCCAGATTCACCCCGATTCACCAAGAATGCAGTACGACTGTCCTACGGTTATGTCGTGACTCTGCCGTAGTAGCATCGTAGTAGCACCGTCATGAATCGTAGAGGAGTCGTAGAGATACCGTAGGAACGTCGTGAGACATCGTAGGGATTTCTAAATTTTCTGCTTTAACCATCCCGATGCATCCCGATTTGTCAATATAGGTCTCATCGGGACGAATCGTGATGAGTCGTAGCCAGAATCGGGAATGTGTAACTGGGGCTAAAGCCCCAGTTACACTGTCACGATTTTGGGCCACGGCAGAGCTACGACCCACCCCGATTTGTCAAATCGGGATGCATCGGCATGATTCTTAGTAGCGCCGTTGCGCCATCGTGATGCACCGGCGTGAATCGTAGTAGTACCGTGGTGATTCTTGAAGAGTCTTGGTGATTCGGGAACCTCGAGGACAACGCTACGACGAGTTTAAACCGTTTAAACTCGTCGGGGTGAATCGTGTTGGATTGTGGGCGTGGCCTAAGTCGTAGCTCTACCGTAGCGGGATCGGGGTCATTCCTAGTGGCATCGTGATGTTATTCGTCGTCATTCTTGGGCGTTCGGGTTAATCGGGGTATCATTTGACAACAGGATTCACCCCCGACTCATCCAGATTCATCCCGATTCACCAAGAATGCAGTACGACTGTCCTACGGTTATGTCGTGACTCTGCCGTAGTAGCATCGTAGTAGCACCGTCATGAATCGTAGAGGAGTCGTAGAGATACCGTAGGAACGTCGTGAGACATCGTAGGGATTTCTGAATTTTCTGTTTTAACCATCCCGACGCATCCCGATTTTACAATATAGGTCTCATCGGGACGAATCGTGATGAGTCGTAGCCAGAATCGGGAATGTGTAACTGGGGCTTTAAGCATTACAAATGACCATCTGCATAAAACTCCACAAAAACATTAGCAATGCTTCTTCGGGGCCATCTGCATAAAACTCCACAAAAACATTAGCAATGCTTCTTCGGGGCTTCTGACTAAGTAAGACTCAATCAAGCCTGCTTAGCTACAGACTTGCTATAATAGTGAAATAATTTTACAAGTAGAAGAATAAAGGCTGATTATGAAGGGGAATTAGCTCAAGTGGTAGAGCGCTCGCTTAGCATGTGAGAGGTACCGGGATCGATACCCGGATTCTCCAAGACGTTTTTTGTGCTGTGTGACTTTCTTTTTAAGTGCTATTTTGTGTTTGTTTTAAGCCCACCCGCATACAATAAATTCCAACGGGGAAGACCAATATGATAACTCACCACGGTAGATAAACATAGTCCTTGCCAGAGTTACATCTCTTTAATTGTTCTTTAAGACAAAAAAAAAATAAATGGGCATTACACAACAGTAGGATATTGATATAAAAATACTGTGCAGGTAGGTCGGGGTGTCGTGGTGAGTTGTATGAGACAAAAGCATACTGACGAATCCTGGGGATTTATGTTCCCGTGTTCAAAGCACATGAGGAGGCCATTTCACCGATTCGACACTTACCTTTTCTCGCAAAGTGGTTCTGTAGTAGAGCACCGAGGTCACAGGTTCGATCAGGCCTTTAGTAATAATAGTATTTGAGCCGTGACACGTGATTTCCAACAATGTGGCATTTTGACGTGTGTAGACTACGACCAGCCTGTGCAGCCTCCTTTAAAGCTTAGCAACTCCGAATTCTGTTCAGACAGTAGCTTAATACTCATAGAATATTCAAGCGACTAGCAAAGGCTCTGATCAGACTGCGCGTATGCGCAGGCTGGCCTGAGCCTTTGCTTGTTGCACAAACCACATTGTTGGAAATCTCATGTCGCGACTCATTTCTCAACCAAAACATATGAGATGGTTCTTTTGAGCACCCAAAACAAATGTTAAAACTGATGAACATTTCTTCGTCTGCTGATTTTTCCCCAACATTAACATTTTCAATAAATTATTTAAGGAATACCATAAGATATCAGGTCCTACGTTTTGTCACTCCTGTTCTGGGTCCAATCTGATTGCAAAGGTTATCTGCAGACGACTAATATCATCGGCCATTCTTTGGGAAAAAAATGATTTCTTTCATACATTAAAGCATGCTTAACACAAACTCCTTATAACTCGAAAACCCCGCTTAGTTGAATTAAAAATAAAGTATTTATATATCTGGTGTATTTATTCATGATCTATTTTTGTCATTTCCTGTCTTAAACCTTAAAGCTTCAAGAAAAAAATGCATCCGAAAATGTCGTCTGCTGAAGTCGTCTGCTACAAATAATTGCCTAGCATTAATGAAGAATAAAGTATAGAAGCAAACAGTGTTGACCAAGAACGGAGTGCTCCTATAGGAGCAGTCTGATCTGGGTCGCCACTGTTTGCCATAGAGAATTCTTAAACATTTCAGCAGACGCCCGAAAAGCAGACGACTTTTGTTGAGATTGGCGCATTAAGGGATAATACATAATTATATCTAATTGAAGAGGGCCCAGGGTCCAGAAATGTAAAAAAAAAAGCATTTTGGTATGCCCCCTTTTTAGCAGAATTTTCACTTGTTTTATTTGATAGTACATTGCATAGGCAGTATGAAACCGGATATTGCACTCAATTTAAGTCTCGCAAACATACCTGAAAACATACTTGATGGTGTCGTCATGTGCTTCAAGTTCAAATTCTACCCTTTAAAGCAACCATGCTTTTGTTGAAGTTGAAACTCGTTCCTATTAAATGTAAATAAAGACAATATTCACAATTTCTGTAATCAAGAGCACTTACATAGCAGTCAATATTATTTTCATCCACTAGCTATTTTACTAATATAGTCCTTACACTGTACAAAAATAATGTTTTAAGAGAAAGTAACGTATAAAACAGAAATACCAGGCGCCTAATTAATTTTATTCTGCAAGTAAGCTGCATTCAATTAAAAGATCAAGATTATATGTAAAAAGCAAAACTCATGATAATAAACTAAAATAGGAGTCCCCCTATTATATAATGGTAACATATAAGATTAGGCTGCTGAGTGATAATGTACATATTTATAAAAAGCTAACATACAATAAATATTGTTCAATATAATATGGTTAAGAAAATCTTTATGTACAAAACTCTCTCTCTCTCTGTTGGTCTTTTGGTAACTCGTGCTCAAGTAATCAATAGTTGTATGTTTGAAAGTAAGTAACGTATATAACAGCTGTCGTCTGCGTAAATTATTTAATTTTTTGGCAGTTTGTTGTACCGAATTAAGTGCTTTTTAGGAAATATGCAGCTAGTTAAAAATGTGCATTATGTCGTCAAAATTGCTTTTCTTTTAAGTAATGCAGTGAAAAGCCTGCTATGAAGCCTGCTTAAGGGTAGCTATGGTAACCCTATGATTAAACACCTTTTGCAAGACTTAAAATTTGTGCAATATCCGTTTTCACACTTCTGAAACATCATATCAACCCAGGATGTAGTCTAAAATTCTACTACTTTTCGGCCACTTTTTCCATTTTTTTAATTCTTTGGCTCCCCTACTATAATGACCCATCAGTGAAACGTTCGTTTCGCGTATCCAAGATAATGCTACTCCAAAAGAACTAGCTCATTTTCATTCGAACAAGTTATAACCGGAAATTGATGTTATAGCCAAGTCAGGATGGCCGAGCGGTCTAAGGCGCTGCACTCAGGTCGCAGTCTGGTTCTCCAGGCGTGGGTTAGAACCATGGTACATTTTATGCAAAAAAATTAACACAACTATAGAACCTTTTGTGCTCTACTTAGCAATAGCCCCAAATATTTATTATAAAAAGAAGGGGCCTCCGTTACATGTATATGCATCCACTAGCTAGAGAACAGTAGAAAAAAACCCTCACAAATTTACAAATAGAATTATATTGCTATTTTGCTTACATTTTAGTTGTTGAAAGAGAAGAAAGAAAGTCTTCAAAGATTCGGTTTTAGTGAATCCATAATCTATTGCCTTGATGCTGATCCAGGAATGCAAAGGAAACATGGAAAACTACCTATACCAGCAGGTAGAAGAATGGTAAGTGGTTAATGGTAAGTAGTTAATGGTAAGTGGTTAGTGGAAATCGGTTAATGGAAAATGAACCTGGTACATGGTAAGTGGTTAATGGTTTATGGTAAGTGGTAAATGAAAAGTGGTTTTATTTTTTTATAATTTTATTTATACAATATTTATAAAGTGTGACACATTTAGCTTTGAAAGCTAGTCTACCTTATGGCCCTCTGTAAAATAACTATTTACACATAAAACATATATACAGAGATTTGCATTAAAAGAAGTGATTATATCATGTTATATCACATATACATATAAAATACATGTACTTGGACATATAAAACAGATAAACCAATAATAATAATCATACTGCAGGATTATAACAACACATTGGTGTTCTCTTCAAAATGTTGAAGTACCATGTCCTAATACAAAGGCATGATATTACAAGCTATAAAAGTTTTTATAACATCCATCACGCACACAGGAGGAACAGTTAAAAACCAGAGATCTATCACATGCTGGCTTAGTTAATATTACAAATAAAATGTTATCACACTCGTCAAGCAAAATATTCGTATAAATAGCTGTAAGAGTTATCCTTATTGTATGTTCAATATAAAAAATTGTCTGTGGACTACCTCCCATCTTTGCAGAAGCGATGTGCCTGCAGTAAATGAGAGAACTATAAATGTGTGTGTGTGTGTGTGTGTGTGTGTGTGTGTGTGTGTGTGTGTGTGTGTGTGTGTGTATGGGGGGAATGACCAATTGTACAAATGTTATAAAACTTAGTTAAGTTAGTGGTAAGTGGTTAATGGTAAGAGGTTATGGTACATGTTATTGCTTAATGGTAAGTGGTTAATGGAAAGTGGGTAATAGTAAGTGGTTAATGGTTAGTGGTTAACGAAAAATGAACAAGGTAAATGCTAAGTTGTGTGTGGGTAATGGTAAGTGGTTAATGGTACATGTAAGTGGTTATTGGTTGGTGATTAATGGTAAGAGGTAATGGTAAATGAACCTAGTAATGTTAAGTGGTTATAGTGGTTAATGGTAAGTGGTTAATTGTAAGTAGCTATAGTGGTTAATGGTAAGTGGTTAATTATAAGTAGTTGTAGTTTAATGGTAAGTGGTTTATGGTAAGTGGTTATAGTGGTAAATGGTAAGTGGTTAATGGTAAGTGATTATAGTGGTAAATGGTAAGTGGTTAATGGTAAGTGGTTAAAGTGGTTAATTGTAAATGGTTAATGGTAAGTTGTTAAAGTGGTTAATTGTAAGTGGTCAATTGTACATATAATTAGTTAATGGTAAGTGCAATAACTCTCACGCCCTTAACACCGACTGCAACAGTGTTCCCAATACTCCCGAAGGACCAGCATTTCTTGCACACCAAATCGGGGTGTCCGCTGTTATCATTCTTATCATTTACCCCGTACCAGCCATGGGAGCCTAACAAAGAGCCGCACGTCGGAAAACAGGTGACGTTATTTTCACGTTAAGTCCGTCGTCAACTTTAATATTTACGGAAAATGCGCGGGTTGCATGCGCAGCTGTACCGAAGTCAGTGAGCAAGTAATGTCGCATCCCAGTGCATTCAGGGACTTTTTAATATCAAAATGTTGAAGTACCATGTTCTAATACAAAGGCATGATATTACAAGCTATAAAAGTTTTTATAACATCCATCACGCACACAAGAGGAACAGTTAAAAACCAGAGATCTATCACATGCTGGCTTAGTTAATATTACAAATAAAATGTTATCACACTTGTCAAGCAAAATATTCGTATAAATAGCTGTAAGAGTTATCCTTATTGTATGTTCAATATAAAAAATTGTCTGTGGACTACCTCCCATCTTTGCAGAAGCGATGTGCCTGCAGTAAATGAGAGAACTATAAATGTGTGTGTGTGTGTGTGTGTATGGGGGGAATGACCAATTGTACAAGCTATAGTGGTTAATGGTAAGTGGTTAATTATAAGTAGTTGTAGTTTAATGGTAAGTGGTTTATGGTAAGTGGTTATAGTGGTAAATGGTAAGTGGTTAATGGTAAGTGGTTATAGTGGTAAATGGTAAGTGGTTAATGGTAAGTGGTTAAAGTGGTTAATTGTAAATGGTTAATGGTAAGTTGTTAAAGTGGTTAATTGTAAGTGGTCAATTGTACATATAATTAGTTAATGGTAAGTGCAATAACTCTCACGCCCTTAACACCGACTGCAACAGTGTTCCCAATACTCCCGAAGGACCAGCATTTCTTGCACACCAAATCGGGGTGTCCGCTGTTATCATTCTTATCATTTACCCCGTACCAGCCATGGGAGCCTAACAAAGAGCCGCACGTCGGAAAACAGGTGACGTTATTTTCACGTTAAGTCCGTCGTCAACTTTAATATTTACGGAAAATGCGCGGGTTGCATGCGCAGCTGTACCGAAGTCAGTGAGCAAGTAATGTCGCATCCCAGTGCATTCAGGGACTTTTTAATATCAAAATGCGGCATTTAATGGTGAGCAAGAAAAAAAATCTATCGTGATTGTGCTGATGGGATAGAAAACTCATAATACTGTATTATGACGAAAAAGCTATTTTTGCTTGTTTGTATGCTTAAAGTCCCAGTCAACAATTTTTCAATTGTGTCTAGAAAATTGCCTGTCTTCTTAGGTTGAACCAGTACTTAGCAGCAGATAAAGTGTCCTGTTCAAGGATAGAACACAATGACTCCAAAGGTGATGAGCCTCAAACTAGCAACCCTTCGATTCCCAATCTAATGCTTTACGAACTGAGCCACTGTGCTCCACCAAAACTCATATCGAAAGACAGCTGAAATCTATGACATGATGGTATTGGAGCAACTAATATTCAATTTGTAGCGAGAGAAAGGATGTGAGCATGATTAAAATACTGTTGTTATGTATGTTACAATTATATTACGCTATGCAAGTTCAAGGATGTTTTAAAATTACTTTTGTTGATGTCCATGCAAGTAGTTTTGGCAAACATAAACATAGACTATTTCAGTGCCCCTGTGAATCCATACCTACCGCTACCATTCCATATATTATTTTATGCTAACATTCTAGTCGAAATTTTTAGTTCATGCTGACTCAAACATCATTTGAGATAGCACAAGAAAAATAAAGTATTTGAGAGAAACGATAAATTTACCTCAGAGATATCAATATGAATAAAAAACATCTAAATGAATAAAAATCATATCTGATCAGACCTTATATGTATAACATAAACTGAGCATAACTCCGTTATATATTTCAGTGAGGCTTTATGAGTATTTATGAGTTTATACTTTTTCTAGTAACAGGTTAAGCCATACATCATGTTATTACTGAAGTATTTTGAAGGAACTGTTCGAATAAAGATCTGTTTTGAATTGGACTATTGATTTTTGCATAGATTTTTTTAGAAGTAAAATGAGTTGAACATTGCAATCATTAGTAAAATTTAGATTACTTCATGTAGAACCTGCGGCCAAAATTCTGTATAACTGCTCACCTGATATTGTAACGTATGTAACATTATGACAACCATATCCTCACTAAGCTATAATAATTGAAGAATAAGTATTAGCTTTATGTTTAGTTACAGTTATATCCTACGACAAATATGATTAGTTAACAATACTTAAGCTGAAAATAGTTTTTGCATAAATCAATTACGTAACATAGATAACAAGTTGTCACGTATAAATGCAATGCTTTTGAGCCAGATATTATTATGATAAAAAGTTTATGCATTCTTGCAAAATTTTAATGCTGCTCTTATAAATTGGGGGTAAAGAGAATACTTGCCAGGCAACACATGCAATCAATGTTCACCTAAACATTAACAAATGAAAGTATATTATGATATTTATTATCAATATAAATGTCAAATTTGTCACAAAATCTATCTAGCACACAAGCTTATTTAAGCCTGGAGTCCGTTTTGTGGGACATAGGCAAAAAGTGCAGGCCCAGACCAAACGCAGCAGAATGCGGCGTCTGATTAGGGTCTCCACTGTTTACTTGCAGAATAATCTATAAAAAATTTGAATAAAAATGAAAAATACACAAACTTCCTTTAAAACAGAAATGAATTGTTCCAATTAATTACAGTGAGAAATTCCATTCAGCAACATCCTGGTGGCCAAGATCAAGAACGCATCAATCTGACTGACAATCGAAGTTGCCTAGCAACCATAACAGAAGCGTCAATAAGGTAAATCTTTAGCGTCAAAACATCCATAGATATTATATACTGAGAAAAACAATTAAAGGATATTAAAATTATTTATACTATAAAACATTTGAGAACATTTCCTAACAGAGTATTTTGTATATTTGTATTTGATAGAACTCCTACTCTGCAATTCAGCAAAATGCAAAAGCGAAATTTTTGGGTCACTGGCTATGTTACAGACCCACTGCGAATGTTTCAACTATCTTTATTGAGAGTTAACAAGCCATACAATTCACGTTAATATATTTTCTGCAAACTTGATCTGATCATTACTTGTTTCCTAATTCCGACCACAGAAAAGTTTTATCACCCATTTATCAGTTATTGCACCTGGTAACACAACAATTTCTTTGCCAGAAATGAGAAGATATGGCGTACCGGATCCAATGTGACAACAAATTGGCAGTAAAACATAACCAACGACTACTCAATTAAATGGTATACTTTTGACTGAGAGTCACCAATGATTGTGGCACCAATCATTATGGAATACAAACAATAAAATAGGCTTGGATCATTCTTTAAATTTTGTGATTTTTCAGTATAGAGGGTTTAACCCGCAGGGGGGGGGGGGGTATTCTTATATTTTCATACATACGTAGGCTCGGTCCATTTTTTTGGGTTCAAAATTTTGAATTTCGATATTTTTTGGGTTTTCAGAAAAATAAATATTTTTGGGGGTATGAAAATTTTGTGGTCAACACAAAATGGGACTTTATTTAGAGGTCATTTCTATGCATTTTAAGGTCTTTTCTTAAGGTCAATGTACGGAATTGGGGATACTTTTTTGGGTTGCTAAAATTTCAAATATTTTTGGGGTGCTTGAAATTTCTGATATTTTTTGGGTGAAGGGCAGATGCTGGGTCCGAGCCTACGTATGCAGAAAAAAATGAGAGTACCCCTCTGGGGTTAAACCATTCGGAACTGCATTGTATTTTAACCATTGGACCATGGCTTAATCTAAACATCAATTTTGATCGGAGATATCTGCGACTATGAACCGCATGTATATTTAGTTAATTTATTATTTAATTGAAAATAAGAAATATCTCCTTAATTGTTTTTCTGAGTATGCTTTTAACATAATCACATAATAATCATATTTCTTGTCTACAATGCTAAAATGTTATGAGGTAGGGCTCAGTTTTACTTTTGACTGACCCTCGTATCTTAAAAATTACTACATAAACATTGAAAGAAGAAAGAGAAAGACAATTGTTAAGGGTCCTTGGGCCTGACTGATTTTAAAGCTTATTATGAGTAAAATATGAGCCAGTGCATGAGATTTCCAACAATTTGGTATGTGCGACCAGCAAAGCCTCAGACCAGCCTGCGCATACGCGCAGTCTGATCAGAGCCTTTGCTTGTCGCTTGAGTATTCTATGATTGTTAAGCTACTGACCGAGCGTCATTTGGAGTTTCTAAGCTTAAAAGGAGGATGCACAGGCTCATCTGAGTCTACACTTGTCATAATGTCAAATTGTTGGAAATCACGTGCACTGGCTCATATCTGACCAAACACGTCTACCAAAAGAGAGAAGAGAATGTCTTATCAATAAAAGTGAGAAATCTGTAAATCTTTTGCGCTATAACCTGATAACCCTCATGTCATATACTCCTCCTAAGTAGTGTAGGCCGCCGTGTCGAAGGAACTTCGAGCAGTTTCCTATTCAATCTACCCAAATTTTGAGAGTAAATGACTACGACTATGCAAACTTAACAATTTTTTGCACTTTAATTAAAACTTGATCAGGTTTTACAATGTAGACAATATATGACTGTCACAAACACTGTACAGTGTATACTTTGATCAATCTGCATATTTATCCTCTACAATTTCCGCCTGTACGTGGAGTTAATGCACGAGCTTTAGTGAGTGGATTATCGCTCGAACACGATAAAACTATCTCAAACCACCGACCTTTGCACGTTACAATATTTCATACCAAAGTTGGCAAGGATGAATTATTCACTTCTCTTTAAGTTTCTGGGCCTGCTTGAACCTGAAAACATGATATTAATCTTTCTTTTCTTCACAAAAATGCAACACTGAATACAACATTCGCACCCACCGCAAATGCGAAGAGAGAGAGAGAGAGAGTAGACAATTGTTTAGGGTCCTTGGGCTGGACTGGTTTTAAAGCTATATTAGTCAAAAGTTCTAATCGGCCGCATGTGTTTTGATCAATTTTCTGACTAGCTATAAGTGCTTTATCAATTTAATTTGCATTCCAGAATAGGCCAGCCAATCAGTAAACGATAATAGAAAATAGTTTAAACTTTTATTTTTCATTTTTGTATAGCAAAATGTGTACATATAATACAAGAAGTTCACATACAGATCATTTGGAATATAAAAAAGGGATCCAGGAAATAGCAAAGCCAAATTCATAAAATTGCATCCGAGAGGCTTAGCGGAATACACATACCCTAAATTAAAAAAAAAAAATCACAAAAAATTGCGTTCGATGGTGGGGTAATTTTTGACACTTTGACTAACAGCAACTAGTGTAATGCAAATAGAGTGTTCATTTTTGCACTTTGGTGTATAATATGTGTTTGGCTTTTGAAATGAAAATGTTTTACGTGTGAAGTGTGTTATTTCAAAAGGCCAAGACTCAAAAATTGTGCCAAAATGCCAATTTTGAAAATGGGGGTACCACTGCTCAAATTAGCATTCTGCATGAACTATTAAATAGTTTGTCAATATCTTTGCTGTCTTGGGTATATGACACATCTGGCTATTTTGAGGTGCAAAAACAGTAATCAAGTCATTTTTTTTATATTATATACAAAGTAATTATTGATTTATATATAATGCATAGTTTAAAAATATGTATTTCACAGTCATGAAAATATAAAAAAGTTGTATTTTATACTTAGCAGTGAAATCAATGCATATCAAAAACAAATAAAAGTGATATCAATCACTAGTGAAATGATATGATATCAATCACTAGTGATTGATATCAGCCTATATTTTCACTGTAGCGTTTTTGGATCACCTCTGACTTTTCCATTTACTTAATGCAGCTCACTACGAAAGTTCAAACGCCTATAACTTTCTCATTTGTGAACAAAAACATCAAGTGTGGGTGGGCATTTTCTTAGTTAGAACATGAGAAACATTTTGGTACCGAAATAATTCAGATTTGCTAAAATTTTTCGAGTTTGCATTTTCAACACCTCCCGCTTCAGTGAGTGAGGCCATGCATGTAACCTATGCTACGCAACGTCATCAACAAATTATGATGTCGCCTATGACGTCATTTGTCTCGCACTTTGGCGCTGAATAAATTTCTTTTTATCTGTAAGTCCTGATGACTATAGATTATGTAGATTGATCCAGGTATTCTGTCACAAATACTCCTTTGTCTTCTACATTATTGTGATTCGCCTTGAAGCATGGCCAACGAATTGATTAATTGTAAATCTTCTAAAAAGTATAAAATAAAAAGAAAATTTACTTTTTTAATCAATACCAAATATATTTCATCTCGTGAGTTGAAAACATCGAAATTTTTATTCATGCTGCGCACTCAGGAAAATTCTGATGTTTTCAACACACTCGATGAAATATATTTGGTATTCACCTCAAAAAGTAAATATCCTCTATGTACTTCACAGCCGTGAAAATATAAGTTGTATTTCACGAGTTAAATTGGATGTCCTCTGCTTTCTCCATTGACTTCCTTGAGCCCACTTAACAATTCCAAACGCCTGTAACTTTCTTATTAATGGACAAAACACAAAGTGTGGGTATTCATTTTCTTAGTTAGATCGCAAGGAAACTGTTGGTAATAAAATTCTTGGGATTTGAGGAAATTTTCATTTTTTCTACTCCTGCTCCTATGGTTTCAGTTTTGGCCAACATTGCACATTAAGCAACTTCATCATCAATATGGCGTAATGTGCGAACGTGTATGACATCATTTATTCCGAAAATTCTGTCATGCTTAAAATTGTATACATATAATAAATGAAAATTCAAATTTAGTCAAGAATATGCCATTTATTTCATCTTGTGAAGCGAGAAAATGTATATTTCATTCGTGGCTTCGCCAGTCATGAAATATGCATTTTCACTTCACTCAATGAAATAAATGGCATAATTATTCCAAAAATTGAATATCCTCTATATATCTTGAATGCAGGTGGACGGTTAGAACTTTAGGCTAGTATATAAGAGTAAAATATCGAACTAAACTCCAAAAGAGAAAAGAGAATGGCTTATCATAAATAGTGAGAAATGCTCAAGAAAATGGCCACAGACCTGTAATTGTAAAAAGGGCACTGATTGGCTCAAAAGGTGGGTGGAAGCTCAGCGCAATATTATTAAGTTGTAATGTGTTTCACGCTTGGTCAATAATAAAACTAGGTAATATATTGTATTTATTGGACGGGTATATCTTTGCTGCACATTTTGAAACCACATCTCATTGCTTTTGTTGATTTAGTTTACTGGTGTGGCTTAGAAAAAAAGGACCTTGTATTTTAATATTTTTTTCAATGAAAATTTCCTCTCATGTAGGGTGCCCACCTTCAGGGGTCAAAAAAACATGGTGGTCACCATGGTATCTCATATTTGTTTATTGGTTGAACTAGGTCCAATCTGTAATTCTATAGAAGCTTTTTTCATCTAAATTAGCAGAAATTGCTCTATTTTTGTACAAATGAGTTTTTTTAAGTGATTAGAAGTTGATTTTATGTGTAAAGAAAGGACTCTATGCCCCATAGCTAGGAGCATGAAATTTTTGCCTTGTCAATGGGGCTGGGTGGGGTAACTCCACATTAGACTAATGATGGTAAAGCACATGCATCTTCTTGGTATAGTTTATTGTAAAGTGGTGTTATAAGTTTATATGAGAGAAGTTTGAGGCATTTTCTGATATATAGTAACAGAGATATATGAAAATTAATATGTTCACTTTCCCTTTTTCATTATTTTGCTATACAATGATTTTTCTAGTAACATATGTAGGGGGTAGGGCTGTTTAAAGGGTTCCCAAGAATAACTTTGGGGTATATAATGCAAACAAACAATATAAATGTGCTTTAAAATGTTTAATGGTTTGAATTAAATGATTTTGTTGGTCTGTTATCTTAAATGGGTTATGTCTTTAGGCCACAGACCTGTAATTGTAAAAAGGGCACTGATTGGCTCAAAAGGTGGAAGCTCAGCACAATATTTTTTAAGTTGTAAGGTGTTTCATGATTGGTCAATAATAAAACTAGGAAATATATTGTATTTATTGGACGGGTATATCTTTGCTGCACTTTTTGAAACCACATCTCATTGCTTTTGTTGATTAAGTTTACTGGTGTGGCTTGGAAAAAAGGACCTTGCATTTTGGTATTTTTTTCAATGAAAATTTCCTCTCATGTAGGGTGCCCACCTTCAGGGGCCAAAAAGTGGTAAAACATGGTGGTCACCAAGGTATCTCATATTTGTTTATTGGTTGAACTAGGTCCAATGTGTAATTCTATGGCAGCCTCATTGTGCTTGAAGAGTCTTGAGGACCACAGCTTACTTAAAAGCTATAATGGAGGTCTATGGAAAAACATTTACAGGTCTGGGCCCAAATCGCAAGAACTATTTCACCTTTATACACGGAAATTTAGCTTGTAGATAATGATTTTGTGTACTGTTTAATATAAGAGCCAACACAAATTATAATCAGGGAACATATCAGCTGGCATAAGGAAAACAAAAGTAAGATAAGAGCCATAGGCTCCATCATATTCATGGCTGTACAACTATACAAGAGGTGTTTCATGTTTATTTGAACAAATATGAAATTGCCGACACTCATTTATTTCTCAACATATTTTGTAATAATTTATTTACATAGGTTGGTCTGATCTCTAGAAAAACTCAAGCACCAGATAAATAGCTTTTAACTTTATTCGCTGGTTTGTAACAGTCTCTGAAGATGAGTAATCATATCTTAAGCATTAAAAAATGTTTAGAATCGTTCTGGAATGATTACCTTTAAAGAGGTGAAGTTTTTTATCTTCGAACCTTTGATAAATTGTACATAAATAATTAAAGTGTGTTCTATAAGAAAACAAAGCATTTCAGTAAGATATTTACTTAAGGGAAGCTATTTGAACATCACATTTTAGGATTTACAGTTTCCAAGGCAACACTAAATTGTATGCAAAATACATGAATGTAATATTTTGTTACTAGTTTTATGGGCAATATATACTTAAAATATCTGAGAACTTTAGTCGTCTGTGAGTTTTGAGAATATGTTTTTCACAATTCTTCCAAGACAGATTTTATACAAGGGGTACCCATTTGGGCACTTGTATGGATGAACTTATTAAGCCCCTTTGTCAAGCAAATACGTGCGCACAAAAGCTGTTTTTCATTTAAAAATAGACCGAGTGTTTCTCAAAGCGTAAAAGAAAGTTGCACACTTGTATACGCATTTTCAAGGAAGAAACACCCTTTTAGCTCTTAAAATCATTTAAGGGGGGGGGGGCGTGTGTTTCGGCCTTGTAGTCTTGGTTATGCCTAAAATTGCGATTTTGTCCATTTGGCCATACCAAAGACACGTTCATTACTTATAAGAAAGCAAAATGTGTTTATTTTATTCATATGCTACACCAAAAGTGAAATTCACATCTGTTCAAATAAACATAAAACAGGTCTCGTAGTACCTGTTTCGGCGACAAAATACCTGCCCTTAATAAATGTTGTGTACACAATATATTTAGATGAAATGACTTAAAATTTGAAACAACCTGTAGCATTTTCATTCCTTATGAGAATGTGGAAAATTAACTTAAGCTGGCATAAAATTAAAAAAGATATGAAGTTTAACATTCATTTATTGAAATGTAAATAAGAGGCATATGCATATGATAGATTACCATTTTATAATATGAGGAAAAACAATACGCTGGTCGCTACTACTTTAAAATAGAAGACAAGCATATTTAAAAGCAATGAACCGGTCTAATCTAAACAGGTTGAGAACCAAGCACGTTTTTTTTTATTATGAAGGCTTTGGTTGGTTTTGTTGCTTTACGTCCCAAGTCAACAGCTATGGTCATTGCGGGACGGTCAGTTCACCTAACCACACTTTTTCCTGGGCAGGCTTGAACAAGCGGTTAACCAGTAATTCGTGCACATACTTTCGCTTGTAACTGACAACAACCCTTCTTGAATGAATCAGCGGAAGGGAGGAGAATGACCGTAGAAATTATTTCATGATCAATCTCCACGAAAGTATGGGACCGGGCCGGGATCGAACTTGCGACCCCTGGATCTGCAGTCAGACACGCATCTGTAGCCAGACACGTTACCGACTGCGCTACGCGGCCCGGTTTATTATGAAGGCGTTTGATGAATGAAATTATTATTTATTTTGCAGTGAAACAACATATGATTCTTAGTGATGGGGCTGCATAAAATATTTGCTTTTGGCGGAATACGTGGTCCTTTAAACGTGTTATTGTAATATTCAAACATGCAAGCTTGGAGTACCGATTTAACAATAACCTTACAACATATGATTATATAAGCAAGAAAATCACAAATTTATACCAGAATGTTAACAATATGGTGCTATGATAATAATAGTTTCTATTTAAGAGGAAGAATACAGTACTTTTACAATAAAAGAGTTTACTGATGACTATCCAAGCATGATAATTGATAAAATGGACTAACGTATGTATTTATCTGTTAGCTCACACAGCACACAGGTTTGGATAAAATAAGTTTTAAGTATTTTCTTACCCATTAGTTTTAATATATGTTTTGGAAGCTCAAATAACCGTTTCATTTAGACGAGTCTTTAGAGTACAACAACATATGATTTGGTTTTGAAATAAGAAAATTATTTATTCGTTACACTCTCTTAACTAGAGGCCGGGAGCCACATCTAAGCTGAAGGATCATGGTTGAGCTATTATTATACCAAAGGCTCAGTATCATGTGAACTTCCTTATAAATCATTTTCAAACTTAACTGTCCATTGTTTATTTTTGCTCCAATTATTTCAAGGGGCTCTGTGTTTTGTCCTGGTTTTGTTATGTATTTCTAAGAGACTTTCTATTTTTTTCTATCATCTCGCTGAGAAAGAAAGAGCTGGGTGCTTTACTTTTATTGTCTTCTCAATGTCATGTTAGTTTTCTGTGTCTCTTCATTGCGGTGCCATGGGTTGGTCTGCAGTGTGTGTGTGTGTGTGTGTGTGTGTGTGTGTGTGTGTGTGTGTGTGTGTGTGTGTGTGTGTGTGTCATTTCTTGGTAAAACTCACTCATTTTTTTCTTTGAAATCCCTGGGCCTATTCAAATCAATTATCAAGTAAAAACTTTTATAAATATAGTGTGCTGGGATATAAAAAATTGTTCGGGTCACACAATCAGGATGGCCACCACATCTGTACATGGCTTAAATCCTTCGCTGTTGCTCAAATGAAAATAGGGAAAGCATATAGGTATTAGTACACCTGATCAAAATATGCCTTTTATTGTCATTTTTGTTTGATATTAGAAGTATTATTGAGATATTGGTGTTTTTGTGAATGAAAAAGCTCCGCTGTTAGTCGGTCATTTCAGAAAAGTAACTCTTAAATTGTTTAGTTGTTTGCCATGAACAGTTACTGGTGCCCTGACTATTAACATTCTGATGGACGCTGGGTACCAGAGTGGTGCGTGTATGAATATTGCTGTTAATCAGGTAATAGGTGGTTTATTTGAAAATCCCAATAGGCAATGAAGCCGATGAGGATACAACATTTATACATATACATAGCAGATACAAAACTAATAGTAAACATGGAATACTATACAAATATTACATTCCCTGAGAGGGTGATAGTCGAAAATGTCATCCCGAGGAATGTAATTATCAACAGAGGCGCAGCCGGGGATGATAATCATATTTCCAGGGATGATATTTTCGACTATCACTCTCTCAGGGAATGTAAAATTTATTTTATTATACCGAACAGAACATTAGATCCTTTATTTTCTACCGTTTGTTTTCTCTTATACCTTCCAAGGTGAGGGGAGTTCCAAAAGGAATGCATGAATGAAAGATATGTTTTTCACAAAAATGGTTCTGTTTTTGACAGTTTGAATGCTCGAACTGATCACTGACGTTCGGTTCAATAAATTACGTCATAAAAACTGATGACGTCAAACTTCACACCAAGCAGCGTCATGTCATGTAAATGGAGATACTCTGCCGTATGCGATTTTGATGCAAACTAGAAAATTTCGCCAAATCCGCTCAAATCTAGTCTCAACATGTTCCGCTCTTCCTAACTAAGAAAACGAGTACCCACACTTTATGTTTCTGACCATGAACAACGAAGTTATTGGGAATTGAAAATGGCCAAAATCATGCCTCATGTCCGCCATTGCTGTAAAGCGTATCCTGACGTGAACGAACCGTACGCTCATTGCCGTTGCGCATCAGACGAACGACTGATATTTTATAATATCACCCTCTGCTATGGCAAATGAGTGACAGTATTCGCCGTTGCTATAGCAGCAGGTGATATTATAAAATATCAGTCGTTCGTCTATGGAAATTTTGTATGGGAAATTCACGTGAGGTATAATAAAAATATATATATACAGCACGTCGCTCAGGCGACAGCAACGATTCGAATCGAGTCTGTGCATATGCTCAGTCTCGCAAGAGCCTTCAGATAGTATCCCAGCAATGCTTATCTCTCTGTATTTACACGATCAAAAGTTCTTTATAGACTACCATGTTACGACAAGCACCATTTTTTCACATAAAAATGAAGCACTTAACAAATGACAATATACATGTATGTATAGTATCCATTGATGGAGAAGGTGTACATATTTGTTTTTAGCAAAATTGATATTTTTCACTAAATTGTCGAAATAAACGATTTCTCTAATGACTGCATACAGATACTTTTCATTGTTGAAGAGGGTATTGAATTGACGATTATGGATTTCTATGATATCTGGGAGCAAAACCAAATCCTTCATTTTTGCAAATGAAGGACATAGGTTTCTACGCCCAGTAGGGTCAATCCGGGTAAATATGGACAGGGGGTAAATACGGTGAGATGGCTTACAATTCACATGTCCAAGAACACAGATCTGTGATAAAGTGATGTTTTATTTCAGCTTTAATAGTGTCCAACCGGCTCTTATACACCCGTAAGGTAAGATAGACGATATTCTGATGACTACATTAATTGCCTGTTCATAAAGATTTCTCAAATAAAACTCTACACTCGATCTTTTTATTACTGACTTAATTCTATCAAAACAAATAACATATTCTTTTTCTTGTTCACCATTAAATATAGCGTTAATTATCACGTTTACGTTTGGTGTGCAAATGCCCTCATGCAGGGTTCTGTTATAGTGCAGAATGTCACTTTGTACTACCCTTACAAAGTTTAGCACAAGATGTCGGATGATGTGCAAGGTCTGATGTAGGTGGTGTAAAATAGTAATACAGTGTTTGTCCACCTGTTCATAATATAAAGCACTCGCTAAAGCTCGTGGAATATCTCCACGTACAGGCAGACAACCTATTGTATAACTATTACTTAGGTAGCAAACCACTCTTCTTGGGAGGCCCCAGAGCCAGCCAAAGGGTGCACAAAGATTAATTCTATTTTCGACCAGTTTCAACCATGAAATCAATTTCTCTTCAATCCAAATCAGGATAAGAGATGGTTTTGAGGCTTCTGGAGAAATAAAACGGTAAAATTTATGTAACATAAGAATGTCAACAGCATACAAATCTTCTCAGAACCCGCTATTTCTACAACAATTTTTACGACAGAATGTGCTAACTCTGATGCACCTGCGTGCCAACTCTGATGCACCTGCTGGTCAGTTTGCATGAGTAAGTTACTCAAATCTTGCTAAATCCTGCAGAAATGCCCCTCTGATGCACCTGCTGGTCAGTGTGCATGAGTAAGTTACTCAAATCTTGCTAAATCCTGCAGAAATCCCCATTACCAGGTGCACCATTTACAACTCAGGACATGCCTCCAACTTAGATTGTTCAATAATCAGCTTCGAGTTTGTGTATATAAAACAGAAAGTAGAATTCTGATGCATTTCCAGACCAAGCCACACATTCGTATTTTGGCCAGATAGCCACATTTAGTATTTTTTAGTTGCAAACAAATGCTTTTCATCGATGATCAAACATTCCCAGACACACACAGAAACAACAATTTGTAGTATAAATGCAACATAATGTATTTAGAGCCAAGAATTGAAGGTACCCCCTTTTATTACCAATTTGCCCATGTGCAGCTGATTGGATCAGTGGTTTGCTACCTTAGCCAATACTGGGAGGCGCGAGAGTCGTTGAACTTTCCATGAAATTTCATAAACAGACTGTTTGGTGCTTGATGCTTGACTTTGGCTAAGCCCATCGTGGCTCATCTTGAGGTTTTCTTTATCTCAGACTATCTGTGAGTCATGAGCTATTTTCTTCGTTATATCCCATTGTGTTTATTTGATTCGAGTGTTTCTCTGTGACGAAACAATGCTATAGTTAGGAGGCTAACATGCGAGGTTTTATAACAAATTTTGTGTTTTGACAAAAACAGAATCTACTTGACTGTAAAGATTTTTCACTCTATTCTGAAGGGTCCGATTTTCGAGACTGTATATCAGTCCTCTTTGCACATGATATAAGAAAGTCTTTGATCATATCTTTGCTTCAATCTTGACTCCAAGAGAATAAAGTTTTTAATGGAAGTTGGTACCAGATTTGTATTCATAAGCAAATGTAATTTGATTCCATGAAATGCTCTTCTCAAGGAATTCCGACAATATTCCTTCAGAGACTTTGGTCTATTTAGTTCACTTTCTATTTTTTTTAAGATCATTTGCCTTATTTTTCTTTCTCTTGTTGACTTGTGGCCTCCTTGTAGCAGCTGAGTATATGATGAACGGACTATTTCATCATTTCTTATATCATAGCCACATTCAAGAAGCAATATCGACATTGATCCTTCATAGAAGCTAAAGCCTGTTTGATGTAGTTCAAAACCATTTTGCATTGAATAGTTCTTTATATCTCTCTCAATCGCCAGAGCAAGGACGGAATCTGATTTACCTTTTCCCTATCGAATAGCCGTGGGTGACATTCTGTGATTGTCAAACTTTCTCAAAATCGGTAAGAATTGGGTTGAAGTACAAAACATCTAGAATAGCTTGAGGGCTTGAGTCCTGTTTCAGGGCTAGTGCTAAAGGTGTGATACCATCTGGTCCTTTGACTTCAACGTCACCACATATCTCAATCAGTGCCCTTAAACCAATTCCGCGCTTGTACGTTACTGGATCAACAACAAGAGCTTTACATTCCTCCTTTCTTTCTGCCACAGGTTTCTTCAACCAAATCTTTCGCAGTAGGACATCAGCTTGTTCTGGTACCTTCAGTGACTGTATAATTTCCAACATGGCAAGAAATGGAGAACTTATATTATGGGTTGACCCTTTTATTTTATGACTTTGAAGAATATCCGCGCACTCACTATGGTTGACGGTATTGGCAATGTCAAAAATAGTGTAGTCTCTTACAGTGTATATGTCCGTGTATGTACAAAATGTACCAGAGGTCAAGTTTGAATCCAGAAGTATTTCAAGTAACTTTGGTTGATTGTTGAGAGTCGCTAAAATAATTGTAACTTTATGTATTGAAGGCCTCTTTACATATGGCAATATAAGCGCATTGAAACATTCTGAATCACTGGCCATCACATCAAACAGCCACGTAGCACGGAATACAGTCGTCTGTACGATGTTTTGTGCAGTCTCCTTATTAGGCCACTGGCTGGATATGGTTTACCTCCCCCCAGGGGGAATTTCGTAGACCATATTTTTCTTGAAGCCCAATGTCTTGCAAGGATTTTGCAATATGTTAGCCCTCTGACAATGGCAGCGTTAAGCTGTAACAGCCTGTTACATACGTTACCCTACAAAATATTTGATAATTAAAATTCTTTTTAAGACTTCAGAAAAGTGCAAAAGATAAGGTAAGATTTCCAAATAAGTTATATTTTCTAACTAAGCTATTACTGGGCCACAGATAATGACATTTGAAAACAAATATAGTCACCTCCGATGTAGTCTATGTTACATTTTTTCATTGAACCCCCTTTTAAATGATAAATGCATCTAATATAGTTTGTCTTAAAATTTATTGAAACCAGTTTATGTTCATTAATTTGGTACTACATTAAAGATTTTTTATTTACCTTTTCAAAACTGCAAGCATTACATTTCTATCTTATATACTTTTTGACTTATTAGATGATGAACATGGTACCCCCCATATCACAGAAAAATGTAAAATGTAATTCTCCAGACCTCACGATGGCTATAGACCCCACTTCCCCCAGGGGGAATTTCGTACACTATGATTTCCATATACTACATAATATAAGCCACAAAATGAAATATGTTAGCCCTCTGAGAGTGGCAGCGTAAGCGGGTAACATCATGTTACGTACGTTACCCGCAAAATAACATTAAATTTTCCTGATAATGTCTTCAACATGACATATTCTCACTTTTTTAAAGTCTGGCACAGGTTTAAGAACTTCTCATAGCACAGTTACATAATTTTAGCATTTATTTTATAAATTTTTGAGTTTTTGTCGTTGTATATGTTACTTAGTGTTTCATAAGTTATTTCCAAGTATCAGTATGGCAGTTATTGACTATACATGTATTACATGTGTCAGTGAATATAGTAAATCTATAAGGTTGCTATTCAAATGAATTAAAGTTCCTTATTATGGTGTCTTACACTATTTTACAGCCCAGGTTACATACGTTACTCTCTGAATACCATAAAACATTCAAGATATGGTCTCCAACACGACCTGCATGTACTTATTTGCATGCTGGCACAGGTCCTTGTACTTCTTTTTACTCAGGGTCATTTGCTGAGGAAGTAACTCAAAACATAAACTACCCTCTTTTCTTTTATAGAGACATCAAGTATAGTTGACATAATACTCACGGAAAGTTTGTAACATTCAGTGCAATGTGCTAGTAACAAAATAAAAGATCAAAGAAAACCCATCAGGTAGAAGTTCTAGAGCAAATCTTCATATATTATCCAAGGATTTTAAAGAATTTTCCTATACAACTTGTTATTCCTCTATAAGATTTATCTTGCAAGGATTTTGCAATATGCTAGCACTCTGGTAATGGCACCATTACCATGTAACAGCCAATTATATATATTACCCATTAACATCTTTGATAATTTTAGTAAATGGCATGACTTCTGAAAAGTGCAAACCATAAGGTAAGATTTCCAAATATATGCTATATCATCCAAGTAAGCTATTTTTGCATCACAGATATGGACCGCTCAAAACAAACATGCACCCCAAAGTGTTACGTATGTTACTTTTTCATTATTCCTATATAAATGATTTATGAAACTAATAGTTTGATTTTTTTAATGTGAATGTGCTTACTAACTCATTTAGTATTAAAGAATGTTTATGTACCTTTTGGAAACAGCAAATATTATGTTTCTATCTTTTATATGGTTTGAGTTGTTGAGTTTTGAACATGGTAGCCCCATATCACACAAAATATGAAATATAATTCTGTGGCTCTTTTGTTAGGGTACAATCAAGTTTTCTTTCACACAGAGGTACTCCATTTCCTTCCCATTTATTTTCCACACATTTTGTCCATATCTGGAAAGTCTCACTTGTTTTCATGGGAAAGACTTGATAGTTCAATCTTTGTGTGTATATCTTAAGGACAGAAAAGCAGGGTGCAGGTAAGCTCATGTTCATGCCATTTGAAATAGTCAGTATATGTGTATGGCTTCAGAAACATGTCGTACTGCAGCATATTCACAATTACATAAATAGCACATGTTAGGGCTTCATATCACTGATGAGTGCCTACAGCAATTCTTTATTTGTTTTCTTACCCTTCTTAGAATGTTGATGAACTAGTGAGGGAGGGGTTCTCTATCAGTTTGATAGGAATAACCTTTCCGTGGTACTAACACATCGGCACATTGGTAGTATCACAATCTGTTAAACAGTGTATTAGTGTAGATCTATTCCCCCATATTCTGGCCAATGCTGTTGACATTCAGAAGCTGCACCTTTTGTTGCATACACCTTTGTTGAACAAAACACCCAGGTTATCATCTGCGAGAATGTTTGTAAGACTGCTGCTTACACATTGTATATATGTTCAGTGACAAGACCAACATGCCCTGCCTTTAGTGCCTGTATGAATACTGGTGCCACCAGATCCATGAAGGTGACAGGAAAAGCTATTATGCTCTGTAGTTACGGCATTAACATCAACGTCATGGCCAATCTAATGTTGGTTCAATGTGTGATTGCAAGCCATGCTGAAGTTTGGACTTGTCAGTTTTGGTGGAAATTCTATCAGGAGTTGTCAGTGACCATGGTACAGGTCCCAGAAGGAACGGGAGTGTCAACTCAAGGTCAACCTTATGTCCAATAGAAAGAAGGTCATACTTACCAAAGATGCTCCTTTCAGCTCTCATCTGGCTGTTTACGTTTTGTAAATTGAGCAATTTCTTCTGGCTTGACCTCGCAAGCATCAAAACTTTATTAGCTTGTAGCATTTTATGGGGCATGTGAAAGACAGATTTTTTAAGTAAAAGTGAGTCAATGAAGTCTGCAACAGCCTTCCTGCCAATGTCATCAGCCTCAATAAGATCCTTAGCTATGCAAGGCTTAGCAGGCACACCGAAAGACAAAAAGTACAGTTCAATGTCTTCAAAACTAGAACTAAAAGGATTGGTGAAGTCTAAAACTGCCTCTAGTACTCATTCTACTTTGCATCTGAGCAGATTGAATATTTCATTTCAGTGCATTGAAGAGTTGTTTCACTATATTTAGCTCTGATGTGATGAGTAATACACCATTCCATCTGTAGTACGAGGCGTAGTTCTAGTTGCTGAATAATACCTCTTTATTGTTTGCCTGATAGTTATGTCAAAAGCATTTCTTAAGCAAAGAACCAATGGTTGTGACACACTAAACCCATTTTGTTCGAGAAGTTCTTTGCATCTGAGATGTGTATCAAATTTATGAGAGTAATCAGTTACACGGGTACATATTGTGCGTAGTTGTTGTGATCGTTTGCAATGAACATTGGGAACAAGACATACAGATAGAGATGACATGCAATTCAAAGTTGTTTTCTTTTTAGCCCTAATCAGTGTCAACACCATCTGAATCATACCCATATACCTTGCCCAGTACTGAGCTGTTTCACACTGACTGTCTTTCAGAACTTCCGATTTGAATGCATGGTATCTATACTGTTTATGTGAGCAAACAGCGAAGGTTGATAGATCACATTATATTATTAGTTTAAGTCACCATAAATTAATAAGGAACTTCAATTTATTACAGCCTTATAAATTTTCTAAATTCTCTAACAGACTTTATACATGTATAATCAACAACTTCTATACAGATACTCAGAATAACTTATGTATCATTTGGTAACACACATAACAGTTAAAGCTCAAGACATTTATTAAATGAATACTTAAAATAGGTAAACCTTGTTAAAAGAAGTACATAAACCTGTGCAAGCAAGCAAATAAGTATAAACAGGGCTTGTTAGAGACATTAACTTAAATGTTTAATGCTATTTTGAAGGTAACATACATAACATGGACCTGAAAAACAGTGTAAGCGACCATTATTTAAGAACTTTAAATCATTAAAGTAGCAGTCTTATAGATTTACTATATTCTGTGACAGATGTAATACACGTATAGTCAATAAATACCATACTGATACTCGGAAATAACGCAGGAAACACTAAGTAACGTATACAACAGAAATTACTCAAGACATTTATAAAATTAATACTAAAAATATGTAACTGTGTTATAAGAAGTTCATAAACCTGTGTCAGCATGCAAATATGTACGAACATGTCATGGTTGAGACATTATCAGGAACGTTTAATGCTATTTTGGGGGGTAACGTATATAACGGGCTGTTACACGTTAACGCTGCCACTCTCAGAGGGCTAACATCTTTTATTTTGTGTCTTATATAATGTACTTTCAGAAAATCATAGTGTACAAAATTCCCCCTGGGGGGGGAGGGGGGTCTATAGCCAGCTCAAGGCCTATATCGTTCATCATCATACACAGTTTGATGATTGATACGCTAGGTGTTTTTATTAAGTTAGGATTTGTTTGACTTCGTTCTGCGTATCTAAACAGAGAATTACAGAACGTTTCAAATGGTTCATATGGTGATTCAATAATTGTTTTAATACATTGTCGCTGTTTGAAAAGTATCGCCAGATGCAGTGGCGATGCATTCAGTGAACGTATGGCTTCTCTTAATCGCTTGCCTGTCTGTGCCAGAGGTAATAATATCTCCAGCACTGGGACACAACCAACCGCAGCTGCAGCATGTATCAGTTGAACAGAGGTTGGACTTGGTCCAATGGTTTCTTCATCCTCTTTAGGTATATCATTGTAGTGGCGACATTTACCATCCTCTATACTTGCCAAAATATGATCGAACAGCTCTGTATCTATACCAGCATGTGATACATACGTATATAGTTCATGATCAACCTGGCAAGCACACCTTGTATCTGCATAGTCATGGATACTACCACAGAAAAATTCAAGCCATCTATTTAACATAGAGGAACATTTACTACACGCAGTAGAGACATCATTAACAGCCTTTGGATCTTTTCTTATAATGAGGCAGAAAAGCCTGATAACTTCCTTTTGGATTTGCTTGTCCTCTGTGTTCGTATCCATTTAGACTCGCGCTTCTATCATAGTTGACCTGGAGATAAAGCAATATTGATTACGTTTTATTTTTTTGTATCAAAAGGAACTTTTATGACCCTTATGTACATTAAACTGCATGCTCAGCTATACATCAATATAACAATATATATTTTGGTACACAATAACATGCATGTATATAGAGAATACTAGTTGAGTGTCCTTTGATATTAAGTTTACCAGGCAAGGCTTGTTGACATCGCGAGGCTTGTCGCGAGGCTTGCCGAGCGATTCAACAAGCGTTCTCAAAGCCGAGCCTGGTAAACTTGATTTCAAAAGACGGGAACCTGGTATTCTATTTATCAGTTTACCCATTGTTTAATTCTTCAAACTAGCGATTATGACGTAATTTTCGATTTTGTATTGATTCTGCGTCATTAGCGACGTCATTCAAAAAGTGCAACGTCATCATGACCTGATAAAGGCAACATGCCGTGAGATAGACAACGTTTATCAGGCAATGCGCAACAATACAGTTGATATGAGAGGTAACTGATAAAAAATACCTTTACATTGTTTTGTTTCATTACGGTATGTTAATTGATTATGTTGTTTCCCTGTGATGATATATTGAATAAGTTAGAGGCCTCCAATCGAACTGAGCTAATTTTGAGTTTTTACAACAGCAGAAACTAGGGCGAAGATTGGGCCAGTAAGAATAATTTAAGCCTCCAGTGGCTTCAGCTGCTGTCCATTCTAAGGAAACAAGAAGGCAAAGATCAGGAATCTATACCATCAAATACTACACCTGACCTAGGCAATTATATGGGAAAGTGACAAAACACCAGAAAACATCACATACAAAAGAGCCAAGAGGTCAGCTCTTTCCAGCAGGTGGCCAGAAAGCTGCAAGGAACAGACAAGACGGTCAGTAAAAGGAATATAGGAGGGCTTAAACATGTATGACAGTACCAACCTCACCCTTATTACTGATGTGGATCAAGACAGATCAAGACAGAAAGACATTTAGTTTACATGGAAGATCCTTAACTTATCGATGTATATCCTGCCAAAAGCCTTCTAACACTTATATTGGCGTACACGTAGCATTAGTACAGAATACTTCGCGGACGTTATTTGTTGATTTTCGATGTTCTGACTCGTAAGGCTTCCGAATAGTGTTGGTTTAACATATTCAAAATATCGTAATGATAATATTCCAGACTTAAAAATTGCAGTTTGACGTTTCTCCAACGTTTATCATGAACGTCTGATCAAGTTTGAAACTTTTTAAATGGTTGTCTTGTCAGACGTATGGACTTTATATACGCATAGATTTTAAAGTAATGAGTTTGCATTTAAGTGATTAAATTTCTATTTAAAAGTGTAAAGTTTCTATTTTTGTTCAGTATACATAGAAATTGAGATATAAAAAGGAGATTAAACAAAGATAAGAACTCAACAGTATATAGAACTGAATGCCAGAGTAAGAAATATCCAACAGTTAAACCCTAGTCAGCCTAACCACAGACACAACATCAGGTCCTCTCATCTATAGATAAGCCTTTAAGTCAGAACCGTCATAGAATCTTAGATATGACCTGCTGGCAATTTAAGAGGAATTCAAAGCATGATGTCTGTTACAATACATTTATGTTATAACCCATCTTCTTATAATGAGAAATTATTTGATAAATTGCACTGAAAAGTTATTATAGAGCCAACAATTACTTTAATTCATACACTAGGTCGCCATAAAACTCTGGTTCCGAAAGTCCCAGACGCAAGAGAGATTAAAGTCCAATATTGAATTTAGATATCAAATCATAGTATCGGCGGTAAACATTAGAAAAAATGTTTATGAAGTTATGATACCGATCGACTTGTTTAAGAAGTTTCAGAGTTAATAGTTTATTGTGAGTGTATAAGTCAGCAACATGGCTAGATGCTCTAGCAAATCGTATGAGTTAGAAATATAAAACATAGGAAGTAGAGCGAGGAACATCACCATCTAAAAAGGGAAATAGACAATTTCAAAATAAACATCGTCATGTTTATGGCTAGTTTTGGTAGAAACAATATCATTTGAAATGGTCAAATGCATGTCCAAAAACGAGGCTTCAGTATTAGAGGTAATGGCTTTAAGTTGAAGCACTACAGAGTATATTTGACATACCATATTGTCAAAATAAATATATGTTTTGTTTAAAATACTATCCAAATGTCTGGATGTAGTGTTATAAACGTCAATTATATCACCCTGCTTATCCTCAGAAGGAGACATCATAAATTCCCTTTCACATCAAAAGAAGAATAAATCCGCAATCACAGGAGCACAATTAGTGCACAACTTAGTGCCATATCGTATATAAATAAGTTGGCCAACAAAAAGGTAAGCCTATCACATACATTTTAAAGACAATGCATTATATTTATTAGGCTGTTCCGAAGTGAAATATAAGTTTCTGTTGTTAAATGCAAGATACTCAGAGTTTTCTCTTTCAATAAGATCAATAAATTCGTATTTAATTAAATTATAAGGTAAAGTATTGTAAAGAGTACAAACTCAAACGTTGACAAACTGGACTCGAGGTTATAAAACTTGAGTACAAGCTCAGACTCAAAATAAAGTGCAATGATTGGCTGCTTGCGGACACGTGTCCACAAACAGCCAATCATTGCGCTTTATTTTGAGTCTGAGAATGAACTCAAGCTTTATAACCTCGAGGCCTGGTCGACCTGAAATCCCACAGCTTTTAGTTTATATAATACGTACTTCACCTGAATTTTCATAGACCAAGATATATTCTAACACGATCTTTCATATACTTTTCCCCAGTACTTGATAATATGTTTTCGATCTTGGTGGGGAAGAGAGAGCTGGTTGCTTTGCTTAGTTTGTCTTCCTGGTGTCTCGTGATGGTTGTGTGGCTCTTCCTCGCGGTGACATGGGTTCGTCTGCGGTTTGTGATTGTGGTATTTCCAGATCATACTCACTTTCCATTTTTGCTTCAGAATATGATATTTCTAATGTAAGTGTTTAGACTATAATCCATGAGCATTTAGGCATGTCAAAATATCTGCAAGGTGTGTACCCAGAAACCTGACCATGCATGATTGTCAGCAAAGGTTAGAGTCAAGTCAGGAACTTTTGAAAGTGTATAAAAGTGCGACCAGGTAACGGACGTTGGGCGTGTCTGACAGAACACTGCCATTCACTGTCATTTTAGACTGGTCTACAGTAAATTGGGTAAAACAGCATAGGTGTGCTTTAACCCTTTAAAATGCCAGCAAAAAAATAATCCGAAAATTCCGTCTACATTTGTCATCTGCTACAATTTTTGCTAACATCATTTAACAAAGCTAGGTATAGAGGCAAACAGTGTGGACCAAGATCAGACTGCTTGTATAGGAACAGTCTGATCTGAGTCTACACTGTTTGTTGGAAAGGCATCTTAAACATTTCAGCAGACGACAAAAGCAGTCGAATTTTGTTGTGATTGGCGCTTTAAGGGTTAATCGTGCAAAACAACTGAACTGCAGACGACAAAGACGACCAACTTTATACGATTAGTATGCCCGGTAAACGTTTCGCAGAAAACTTAAACTAGAACCTAGGTGGATTTTAGTCAAGATCAGCAAGGCAGACTGGTCTCTGTTAGAACGGCTGTTGCTGCTACATGTATAAAGATATAGAGTCAGGTTACACAGCGTAATCTGATTGCATGTAGCGTGCATTTATCTGTAATTTCCTTTGGTATTGTATTTACTATACAGCCAGTCTCAAGTAACCATCTAAAATGCAAAGCTGCATACACTGGTACGGAGGTCGAAATGTTTTACACAAGATATATGAATATAAACGGTATGCATGTAATATAGGTTTAGTGATTACACATTATTGAACTAACCCAACAAACAGGCTGGCATGAATGACACCTTCAAAAACTGTAGTTATTAATTGGCTTTTGGGTCACTGTCTAGCCACGCCCACAACTGGTTCATATCTCCATAAACTTTAAATGAGACCGGGCCATCGCATACCACGTGGCGATACAGCGACCAAATAGCTGTATAATACCTGTAGAGCCAACCAGTGGTAGAGTGCTTGACTTGAGATAAAGGGGACGTTGGTTTGAGTCTCACCATATTGTTTCCTTATGCTAGACACGTTATACTTTATTTGGTACTTGTTCAACCCAGGAAACATCCCGACATGGCTGAAAATTTCTTGACTGGCATGGGCGGATCCAGAGGGGGGGGGGGGGGGGGGGTTGACAGGGGGTACGGACCCCCTGAAAGATCACAAAAAAGGTTTTCTTGGCAATATTGGTCCGGATCCCCTGGAAAATCGCAAAGCTACTAGGCCAGAATTCAATGTTAGACCATATTCGGGGCACCAGCGAAACACCATTTAAATGGCGTTTCCCTGGCAGGCCAATGATGGCCCGCTTTAAGTGGTATTTTGATCATCTCTCCTCTCATCAACTAAAAAACATTGTCAAAGTTAGACCCTGTCTGACAAAAGTTTCTGGATCCGCGCATGACTGGGGTGTAAATTATCAACTCAAATAATCGAGATCCACAGTTGCTCAGTGCTGGTGTGTTAGACCTGTGATTAATGAATCGCTATTTTGAGAAGGTTCAATCAAAGCACTTCGAAACGTCCTAAGCAAGACACTTTATTCTCTGCTAAGTACTGGTTCATTCTAGGTGGCCAGGAAACGTCGCGCCATGGCTGCAAAAATGTTGGCAGCGACGCAAAACATCAATACAAACAAACAAAATCAACTCAAAATAAGAAAAGAGACACTCATCTCTAATTTTTGCTGCAGTTGTGTGCGTCTACTGGTACACAGGTTTACCTATAGTATGCTATATGAAAATATTCGCGTCAAAAATGTTGTCGATGAAAATATTCTTCCAAAATTTTGTTTGTTTGGCAAGAAAATAATTTGGTGTTTAGCTCTGAATTAAAAAAAAATAGCATTGAAAACAACAACATAAAATAGCCCCCCCCCCCACACACACACTCACACACAAATTAAAATACAGAATGCTAAGGGTTCAATAAATGGATCACAGCGAATGGGTACACATATCTTTTATAGAACAATACAACTTGTGTGATTGCAGATTTCATTGTCGAAGATTGATGTTTTGGTTGTATAGATTAAGATACACGTACATGTTTAAGATACATGTATGTACATATTTGGGCTGATCGGATTCATCTTCAATAATTCAAAACGCTTATTTTCCACGATACGGCAACTATAAGACTACAGGTATATACTTTTGGTGTGGAGAGTTTCACAGATGGTTGAATACGCGAACAATGCAACCTGACTAGCCGATTCTCAAATGTATTTGTCCAGGGGTTGAACTTATCTAAGAACCGCCCAACGTCTCTTATCTGGACGGAGTATACAATGCCAATATAGAAGACTTACACACTCGTCTTGTAACAGGAATGAAACCTGGCTTCACCAATGGGACGTATATACTAAGAAAAGAGTCCATGCAATGGAGGCGGCCTGGCTTACCCCCACTTAAGAAATTTCGTACCCAACCTTCAGTCAGCATATTAATGGCTACGGTTTTTTTCGGATATCGATAGATTACAAATAATCTTGGAAAATGGATCCTTCAGGAATAGAGAGAGCCTATAATATAAGAAAACAGCAGACTCTGTTTTATTGAGTCTGTTCATGAGGCAACAGTGCTCACGCCCCTAGGACTGGATTAAGCATTATTCTGCTTCCTGTCAGAACCCAATATTTCTAAAGGACAAGAGAATGAAAAAATGTCAAAAATATCAACACTTTATAGATGCTAAGGAGAAGTTTTACCAATTCCACACAGAGCCAAGCCTGCTGGTACTTCAATTACTGGCAAATCCTATATCAATGCCATTAAACAATTAAGGGTTGCTTTTAAAGGTAATTGCGGGCAATACTTCCCACATTGAAATCTTTTTTTTAAAATTCATTTACAGTTTGTTTTATGTACAGACTGTCAATTTATGAAATAAAAAGGTTATGTCACCAGGTTCAATTTTTCATAACCTCACATGGAAGTTTTCAGCTTTTTACAAATTTCCTAAAAAAAAAAACCCAAGTCCTTAATATTAAGCTAATTTTTTGTAATCGCCATCCAGCTTTTTTATTTTAATTTTCGTTATTTCTCACGACATCAAGCTTTTTAGAAAATGTGAAAATGTATTTGTTTTTCCAAGCCGAGACAAGAAACTGAATGATATTTGAAATTCCCCAAAAATAGAAATATGATTTTTAGAGTAAATTGTATATTAACAAATCTGCCATTGAAAGTCTTAAAGTTTTGTTTTTTGATTTCATAGACTATTATTTTACATTTTAGAAAAAAAGAATAAAAAAATGGTGGTCACCAAACTAATAATCTTTCAGGAGAGCAAAATTTACCCCCACCCCCACAGATTTTGAGGATAATTCAATATAAAACGTTATGGAGTGTATGTACTTTTTGTCATTTATATGAAATCATATTACTTGTAGGAAGAAATTCAGCATTATAAAGCTGAACAAAGAAGAAGAAAATAATGTATAATAGGTGCCTACTCAGGAATCGACCCTGGTCTGCTGGTTCCAAAGTTCGACGTGCTAACCATTAGGCTACGAAGTCAGATTGTCCACCGCTGAAATTAACTGTACATATTGCAATATCCAAGTACTGGCTTGATTCGGTATAAACTTGGAAATTTTGCATATTGTTTGATTTCCCCTGATCTATTTATCAGTATTCGGTACTGATACAATC
This sequence comes from Loripinus fragilis, assembly GCA_964019695.1. Taxonomy (NCBI): domain Eukaryota; kingdom Metazoa; phylum Mollusca; class Bivalvia; order Lucinida; family Lucinidae; genus Loripinus; species Loripinus fragilis. Next base: position 91,893,015 of record OZ026517.1, read on the forward strand.
ATTTATAATAACGGGTCAATAGATAGTTCAGACACATTTTAGCTACATTACTTTGGCCAGAAAATACGGATAATCCATCTGACAAAAGCGCATCTGAAAACTTTATTGATCCGATATCCTAAATGGTCTGAAAGACGGGACCACCATACCATAGGTATCAATGTATTCTCTTAACCTTGTGAGATGGCTGTCTTCAATGTAACAGAAGTAGACATTGCAGCTCTCCAGTGTGCGACCCTTTGTGCCTGTGGTGGCAGCTTTGAACACTACATTTCTGTAAATTGATGATTGTTTTTAAAATGGATAATCCCACTGGTCAATGTAAACGCACCGGTGGTTGCTACAACGAGCTGGTGGTTGCATTTTACAGCACCGGTGGTGGCGTAAAAGGTAAAAAAATCTATACCTGTTGACTTTATTATTTATTTATAAACTTGCATTTATTTTATTTGTGATGACACCTGGCGCACAGACCACCGGTAACATTGCAGTTTATGGCTCTGCCAAGCAATTGGTGATTTAATTCATGGTTTGGACTGCAAATCCAACAAAGTTCTGGAGTTTTGCCGTGACAGGTGTTTTTTCTAGTGTAACTGCCTAAATTGAGTGAAATCTGCACGTATAAGCGCAGCTGTTGTCATATTCCCATGAAATAACATCCAAAAAACGATTACTACTTTGGGGGTTTTTTCTTGGTAAACTAGCAAATGTTTTATTGAGGAATTTTTATTACAACGCACCGGGAGCATTTTTTGACGCATTGATACAACGCACTGATGGTTGCACAGAATTCCTGTGGTTGCTGGTGCAGCCTCACCACAGCATTCACTGTTCTTATAAACGGTACATAAATCGTTATTTGAGCCAGCACATGATATTTCAGTACCAGGACGAAGACTCAGGTGAGCCTATGCAAATGAACAGACTCGCCAGATCCTTCTCTGCATAGAAAAAATAGAGAGTAGTAATCGCTTTTTAGGATGTTATTTCATAGGACTATCATTATATAGCTGCAGCTGTGCTTAGACATGCAGAATTTCCTGAAGTTAGGCAGTCACAATAGAAAAAGCACCTGTCACTGTCAAACTCCACAACTGTGTTGGATTTATCGGTCAAACAATGAATTAAAACGCCAATTGCATGGCAGAGCCATAAACTTCAATGTTTCTGACGGTTTGTGCGCATTGTGTCATCAAAAGTAAAATAAAAGCAAGCTTATAAAGAAATCATACAGTCAATAGGCATAGATTTTGTGGTTTTTGTACACTGATGAAGGCTCAAGCGTGACTCCGCAAATGTGTAGCCTCACCAGAGATGCTCCAGAGCTAGCCCTGTTCGCACTTTGAGAGTGTTTCCGCCTATTTTTCAGATTGGCCCCAAAACTTTTAATTAAATGAGATTGTTTGTCCGTTATGATACATTACAATACTTAATAAGCCTCCATGCGAGCTTAAAATTTTTGTGCTTCAACAATAGCAGATTCTAGGGCGAAGATTTGGTACCAGTAAAATGCAATTTTAGTACCCCAGAGGTATAGGCTGCTGTCTGTTCTAAGGCGGTGATTCTGTTGTTGTTGATTCGTTGTTGATTGTTACTCCCATTACTGTACAGGATTCTGTAATTGTTCTATATTTTGTTACTTTATGTCCATTCTTGTTTTACAATCATCTTGATGGGGAAGAGAGACAGAGCTGGCTGCTTTGCTTAGTTTGTCTTCCTGGTGTCTCGTGATTGTTGTGTGGCTATTCCTCTTAGTGCCATGGGTTTGTCTGCAGTTTGTGATTGTGATACTCACTATTTTTGGGTGTCGTTCATGCGAACAGCGATGGCTTTGGCCACATTTGCTTAGTCTAGTATGAGCCTTCGTCACAGTTTAAAATTCTCATGTGGTGACTCAAATGGCGATTGAATGCCATTTTGTGCAAGCAGCGAAGGATCTGGCGAGTCTGCACATTTGCACAGGCTTACCTTAGCCTTCGTCACTGTACAAAATCTCTTGTGCTGCCTTAAATGGCGATTTGTGTGCTATTCACGCCAGCAGCAAATACTCTGTTGGGTCTGCATATTCGCGCAGGCAGTCACTGGACAATGTAATAAATGTCAAGATCTCTTGTGCTGGTAGCAAACTCTTGGGAGTATGCACGTTTGCACAGGCTGGCCTTAGCCTTCTTTACAGTATCGAAATATCATGTGCTGGTTGAAATGGTGATTTTTGCAACGTTTATGTGAACAGCGAAAGATGTGGTGAGGCTGCACCAGCAACCACAGGAATTCTGTGCAACCATCAGTGCGTTGTATCAATGCGTCAAAAAATGCTCCCAGTGCGTTGTAATAAAAATTCCTCAATAAAACATTTGCTAGTTTACCGAGAAAAACCCCCAAAGTAGTAATCGTTTTTTTGGATGTTATTTCATGGGAATATGACAACAGCTGCGCTTAGACATGCAGATTTTACTCAATTTAGGCAGTTACACTAGAAAAAAGCACCTTTCACGGCAAAACTCCAGAACTGTGTTGAATTTGCAGTCCAAACCATGAGTTATATCACCAATTGCTTGGCAGAGCCATAAACTGCAATGTTACTGGTGGCCTGTGCGCCAGGTGTCATCACAAATAAAATAAATGCAAGTTTATAAATAAATAATAAAGTCAACAGGTATAGATTTTTTTACCTTTTAAGCCACCACCGGTGCTGAAAAATGCAACTACCAGCTCGTTGTAGCAACCACCAGTGCGTTTACATTGACCAGTGTGATAATGTTTAAGGACTGAAAATCCATTGAGAAGGCTGTGACATAGCATACATACAGATTATCGTACATATTGTCAGCTCTCTTGGTTCAATGTCACTGAAAATGTTAACGTTTGTATAGAATTGCAACGTGATCTTGTCTCATCTTGGCTCAGGTGCCATTTAACCAAAAATACTGCATAACAGTGCATGGACATAGATCCAAAAGACAGTCAACATTCTTCAGTAAACTCCATAACATGAGGTACAGTCAAATTAACATAACGGTATGTAGTCATTCAACAACATGATGGGTAAACTATGTGTATCCCCAGCATGACGAGAGATATTCATTCATGTCAAATGCTGCGCTAGAGAACCACTGTTCTCGAACTGCATGGTCATCACGGATTGCCTTCTGTTGACGAAGGCACGAAATATACCATTTAAGTATACATGGCTGTATACATGTTTTTTGTTAATGTTTTACTTCCCAAAATATTCTGTACTTATCATTGTCACTTATATATCCAACTGTGTGTCTGCTTAACAAAGATTTATGTGAGTTAAGCGTTAGTCGATACAGCACCTGAGTTATGCCCAAAAAGGTGATATTTTTCCTGAAAAAGGATGGAAGGCATTCTGTTTATGTTCTGGAATATATGCTTACTTTAGTTAGTTTAGATAAAATGCAAAATAATTAGTACAGTGTACTTTAATGCGCAAAAGTTCGAAATCTGAGGGTAGAGCATTTTGAAAGTTGTTCAAGCTTTTCATGCTGTACGCATAGTACATGTACTACATATATCAGCTGTTCTCGCCCAGTGACCGGGTCATAGATTGCATACAAATTAATTAGATTTAGACCCTCGACTACTGGTGCAATGCCCTTGACTACTCAAATTGTGTGTACAGCTACAAAATGGTTTGCAACTTCACAAAAAATAAACAGAAATATGCAAAACTTTCTATTCGTTCACTTATTTGTATTCTTCATTATGTGATGACATTAAATCATAACTAATGACTTAAATAGCGCACTCATCAGTCATCATAGTGTGAATGCATGCACAGCAAAATCTATTGGATAAATGATTTTGCAGTCAAACGATATATGTATTCCAATTATTCAATGGTTCTACCATTTTGACATCATTGAGTGAGATAACAGGAAGTATAAGTTAGTTTGAGCATGCGTAATTATGGAAAATATATTTAAGAAATAGATCAGCTCCAGCAGTGAATTGTTGAGTAATAATTCACTGTTTGGAGGTCAGTTGTAAAGAAGATCAAATCACGAGCGCACAGCGCGAGTGATTTATCTTCGCACAACTGACTGATAGCTGATCTTTTTTCCATTCTAACACACTATAAACGACGAAAACACATTCGAAGTCTTCAGCTTCCGCCATTGCACTGAAGAACTCCCGCCAATACTTAGACTACGTCGCATACGTTTACATAGAATTGTAATGTCTTTCAAGCGTTAAAACGACGTTACACCTTTTCACGCCATGGGTGACGTCATTTTCCAGTGACGTCAGCTATCACACATTTTAGCTGTGAATTATTGTCCGATATATCACAGTTTGTTAACGTTGGCTCTAAAGGCGAGGTGTGTTAGAATAAAATATATTTGTTTATGTCTTTTAGGACATCTAGAGATATAGTGGGTCGATTTTTTACCATGTTAAACGTAAATACTGGTCTGTGTTGTCAAGTAAGACCAAGTTTTCTATAGCGGAAGTGAATTTTGGCATGCGCATGCGCAGAGGAAATTTGTCGACGTGGTTCTATATCTAAAAATCATCAGCTCACCAACCTAAATTAGTGTGGAAAGTTCCATGCTTGTATCCGGATTAGCACAATATGGGCTCATAGCCAGCTAGCTATTAGTGCACCTGTTCAAAAATATGCCTTTTATTGTAAATTTTTCTTTGATATTAGAAGTATTATTGAGTGTTATTAGAAAGCTCCGCTGTTAGTCGGTCATTTCAGGAACAGTAACTCTTAAATTATTTAGTTGTTTGCCATGAGCAGTTACTGGTGCCCTGGTTACGTACATTCTGATGGACGCCGGATACCAGAGTGGTGAATGTATGATTATGGCTGTTAATCAGGTAATAGATAGATGGTTTATTTGAAAATTCCAATAGGCAATGAAGCCCGTGATGATACAACATTTAAACATATACATGGCAGATACAGTATAGTGAACATGCAATACAGTTATGCTGAATACAAGCATATATACATTCAGCAGGTCGCTCAGGCGACAGCAACGATTCGAAACGAGTCTGTGCATATGCAGAGTCTCGCTCGAGCCTTCAGATAGTATCCAATGCTTATCTTTCTGTATTTACATGATAAAAAGTTCTTTATAGAGTACGATATTACGACAAGCATCATTTTTCACATAAATATGAAGCACTTAACAAATGACAATATACATTTATGGATAGTATCCATTGATGGAGACGGTGTACACATTTGTTTCTAGCTAAATTGATATTTTTCACTAAATTGTGGAAATAAAGAATTTCTCTAATGGCTGCATACAGATACTTTTCATTGTTGGAGAGGGTGTTAACTAAACGATCATAGATTTCTATTTTTTATGGGAGCAAAACCAAATCCTTCATATTTGCAAATGAAGGACATAGGTTTCTACGACCAGTAGGGTCAATCCGGGTAAATACAGACAGATGGCTTACAAATCACATGTCAAAGTACACAGGTCTGTGACAAAGAACTGTTTTATCTTAGCTTTTAATTAGTGTTTATTCGGCTCTTCTACACCCGTAAGGTATGATAGACGATATTCTGATGACTAAAATAGCACAGCAGGGTGTGAATCCTTACCGTTAACCTATCAATTGCCTGTTCATAAAGGATTTCACAACTAAAACTCTACACTCAATCTAATTATAACTAAATTAATTCTATTAAACAAATGATATATTTTTTCTTGTTAACCATTAAATATAGCGTTAAATATCGCGTTTGGTGTGCAAATGCCCTAATGCAGGGATCTGGTATAGTCCAGAATGTCACTTTATACCACCCTTACAAAGTTTAGCACAAATGTCGCATGATGTGCAAGGTCTGATGTAGGTGGTATAAAATAGTAATACAGTGTTTGCACACCTGTTCATAAGATAAAGCACTCGCTAAAGCTCGTGGATAATCACCAAGTACAGGCAGACAACCCATGGTATAACCATTACTTAGGTAGCAAACCACTCTTTTTTGGAGGCCCAAGAGCAGGCCAAAGGGTGCACAAAGATTAATTCAAATTTCGACCAGTTTCAACCATGAAAGCAATTTCTCTTTAATCCAAATCAGGATAAGAGATGGTTTTGTGGCTTCTGGTGAAATAAAACTATAAAATTGATGTAACATAAGAATGTCAACAGCATACAAATCTTCTCAGAACCCGCTTTTTCTACAAAAAATTTTACGACAAAGTGTGCCAACTCTGATGCACCTGCATGCCGACTCTGATGCACCTGCTGGACAGTGTGCATGAGCAACGTACTCAAATCCTACTAAATCCTGCAGAAATCCCTGTTACCAGGTGCACCATTTACAACTTAGGACCTGTCTCCAACTTAGATGTTTCAATAATCAGCTTCGAGTTTGTGTATATGAAAATGAAAGTAGTATTCTGATGCATTTCCAGACCAAGCCACACATTCGTATTTTTGCCGGATTAGCCACATTTAGTATTTTTAGTTGCAAACAATGCTTTTTATCGATGATCAAACATTCCCGGACACACACAGAAACAACAATTTGTAGTATAAATGCAACAAAATGTATTTAGAGCCAAGAATTGAAGGTACCCCCTTATATTACCAATTTGCCCATGTGCAGCTGATTGGATCAGTTTGCTACCTAAGCCAATACTGGAAGGCGCTATAGTCGTTGAACTTTCCATGAATTTTCATAAACAGACTGTTTGGTGCTTGATGCTTGAATTTGACTAAGCCTATCGTGGCTCATCTTGAGGTTTTCTTTATCTCAGACTATCTGTGAGTCATGAGTTTTTTTCTTCGTTATATCCCATTGTGTTTATTTGATTGATTGTTTCTCTGTGACGAAACAATGCTATAGTTAGGAAGCTAACATGCGAGGTTTTATAACAAATTTTGTGTTTTAACAAAAACAGAATCTACTTGACTGTAAAAATTTTTCACTCTATTCTGAAGGGTCCGATTTTCGAGACTGTATATAAGTCCTCTTTGCACATGATAGAAGAAAGTCTTTGATCATATCTTTGCTTCAATCTTGACTCCAAGAGAATAAAGTTTTTAATGGAAGTTGGTACCAGATTTGTATTCATAAGCAAATGTAATTTGAATCCATGAAATGCTCTTCTCAAGGAATTCCGACAATATTCCTTCAGAGACTTTGGTCTATTTAGTTCACTTTCTATTTTTTTAAGATCATTTGCCTTATTTTTCTATCTCTTGTTGACTTCCGGCCTCCTTGTAGCAGCTGAGTATATGATGAACGGACTATTTCATCATTTCTTATATCATAGCCACATTCAAGAAGCAATATCGCCATTGATCCTTCATAGAAGCTAAAGCCTTTTTGTGTATAACCATATTTCATTGAATAATTCTTTAAATCTCTCTCAATCGCCAGAGCAAGGACTGTAATCTGATTTACCTTTTCCCTATCGAATAGCCGTAGGTGACATTCTGTGATTGTCCGAACTTTCTCAAAATCGGTAAGAATTGGGTCAAAATGAAAATTTCTAAAAACAAATAAACCAGTCATACAACTTTTGGAAGCAAGAAATTACTGACTGCGTGCTTTAAGTTATGTTAAAAAGATAATCAGTGACCAGTGTGACCTTCATTTTTACGAATACTTAGCAGAATACGTCGCCTCATTGAATTTACGTAACGTTGTATGAGCACGTTAGGGATACGTATGTAATGGTAACAGAGGCGCATATTGGAGTCATTTAACGCATCCATTTGATGATTTGACCTGACCCTCCGACCCCATTCATCCTTTTCGTGTTCTATGGGGTTCATGACTAGGGGTGCCGCAGGCCAAGGCAAGAGGTTGACGTTTTTTTAGCGTGGAATTGTGTGGTTATTTACGTGTTGTATGAGGCCTTGCACTGTCATGCTGGAAAATGCCAGGTCTGTTATTTTGCACGAAATGACTAATTATCTTTTGTGCATGAGCGCCGTAAAGACGAGCAATTATGGTTGCCGTTTAAAACGATTACGTGGGTGAGTTAACGCGTTAACGTGATAAGGACGTAACGTGGTCACACGTGCGCGACCAGGTCTTGCACGAACTCTGACATACCCAGTTCTGTTGTACGGGTTCATAAGATCATGAAAAGTCTGTCCAGAGCAGCCAAAATGATGCGATATATCATTTACCGTAGACCCCGTCTTGAGCACGCCAATAACTTGGTTTCTTTGATCTTTTGAAAGACGTGCCGTCACTAAATGGAAGCGTTTTGTAACAATAAATTATTTTTTATTACCAGTACTCAGCTGCAAACGTTTTCTTGTCGGTTTTAAAGCTGTAAATGAACCACCTGTTCCTCAGCACGTGCAACGTAAGGAACACGTTTTTCAGGCGTTGACGCTTGAATAGACCTAGGATCTGAATAAAAATTGCATAATCGTTATCTGCGACGAAGTCTCGATAAGCGTGCGTAAATCTTACAACGACATGTATACTCACAAAACAGTTATTCAAAGACATAAAGTGTAAAGTTTTCATTTTGGGTCAGTGTATTTAACATATAGGGACATTTAGTAAGCGCAGTAGAGACTTCGTCAACAGCCTTTGGATCTTTTCTTATAATGAGGCAGAAAAGCCTGATAACATCCTTTCGAATTTGCTTGTCCTCTGTGTTCATTTCCATTTAGACGCGCGTTTCTATCATAGTTGACCTGGAGATAAAGCAATATTGATTACGTTTTATTTTTTGTATCAAAAGGAACTTTTATGATCCTTATATACATTAAACAGCATGCTCAGCTATACATCAATTTAACAATATATATTTTGGTACACCTTAACATGCATGTATATAGAGAATACTAGGTGAGTGTCATTTGATATCAAGTTTACCAGGCAAGGCTTTGAGACCGCTTGTTGACATCGCGAGGCTTGCCGAGCGATTCAACAAGCGTTCTCAAAGCCGATCCTGGTAAACTTGATTTCAAAAGACGGGAACCTGGTATTCTATTTATCAGTTTACCCATTGTTTAACTCTTCAAACTAGCGATTATGACGTAGTTTTCGATTTTGTGTTGATTCTGCGTCATTAGCGACGTCATTCAAAAAATGCAACGTCATCATGACCTGATAAAGGCAACATGCCGTGAGATAGACAACGTTTATCAGGCAACGCGCAACAATACAGTTGATATGAGAGGTAACTGATAAAAAATTACCTTTACAAATTTTTGTTTCATTACGGTATGTTAATTGATTCTGTTGTTTCCCTGTGATGATATATTGAATAAGTTAGAGGCCTCGATCGAACTGAGCTAATTTTGAGTTTTTACAACAGCAGAAACTAGGGCGAAGATTTGGCCAGTAAGAATAATTTAAGCCTCCAGTGGCTTCAGCTGCTGTCCGTTCTAAGGAAACAAGAAGGCAAAGATCAGGAATCTATACCATCAAATACTACATCTGACCTAGGAAATTATATGGGAAAGTGCGAAAACACCAACAAACAGCACATACAAGAGAGCCAAGCTCTTTCCAGCAGGTGGTCAGAAGGCTGCATAGAACAGACAAGACAATCAGTAAAAATAATACAGGACGGCTTAAACATGTTTGACGGTACCAACCTCACCCTTATTTCTGATGTTGAATAGGACAGAAAGATATTTAGTTTGCATGAAAGATCCCTAACTTATCGATGTCTCCTAGTACATAGAAATTGAGATATAAAAATGAGATAAAACAAAGAAAAGAAATCAACAGTATAGGTCCGTTAAAAAGTTATTTCGCAATATTTCACGTTTTTATTATGCATTAATGGTCTATATTTAAATTATCAAGGTCTCTTTAAATCACCCAGTCACATATTTTTAGATCATCCAATCGCATATTTTCAAAATCCAATCACCATTTACCGACTCTTGCTCTAGTAAGTGGCAGCAAAATGTTGCTGGTGGTAGTATAATAAAAAATCACACGAACTTAATTTTAACTTACATTTTCAAAAATAATTAAATATTTTATTTGAAAATTACTGTACCTACAACAAATATGTATTTCTTCTTAAAGGAGACCAGAAATAAACTTGATTGTTTAATTATGAGATGAAGATCAAAGAATAATTACTTTTGCTGAAAATCCCATCTCTTAACAATGCCTAGAAAGCAATTAATCACCGTGTTACATCAAGGTATTTATTGCCTCTGTTAAAAAAAACGGAAAATTCCAGATAGCTGGGTGAAAAAAGCTCTACGTCATCGAAGACACAGGAGATCTATTCTTTTATCACTTCTATAGCCTCAAAACCGAAAGCTAATAATGGATGAAGTTGAACAAAAATTGAAACACCAGATGGAAGTGTTAATGTTGATATTCACATCTATATGGTAGATCCTGATAAGCTAATACAGTAATATCTTTCATCAGATTAATACAGGGAATTTTGCATGCTTTTTGTCGTCTGCTGCATTTCCTCTAAACCTTTTTATAGACAATTCTTTCAGGAACACCTTTAGATTGTCAAACAGTGTGGATCTATACAAGGACTGATGTTCTCTCAGTCCTGATCTTCTCTCAGTCCTTATCTGGGTCCAAAATGTTTTCCATCAGTAGACGACATTCCCAGTAGGCAAAGAGTTAAAAAATAGCATTATACTAACGAGCTCTTAATTATAGCAGTACATAAATAGTGTTACAGAAGTTTCTTTCTCTATCTGTAAAAGGGTTCTGAGGGCTCACTCATATGAACATTTTTCATTGTGTGTGTAATAAAGAAAATACTGACCTTACCCATATAAACGATTCATTTCTCATCAACAGTTTCATAGGTGAAACAGAATAGATCTTTAGGAGCTTACACACAATAGCATTCTCGATATATCTATATAGTAAGTGAGTATGATCAAGAAATACCACAATCACAAACCGCAGACAACCCCATGGCACCGCGAGGAAGAGCCGCTCAACCATCACGAGACACCAGGAAGACAAATAAAGCAAAGCAACCAGCTCTCTCTTCCCCATCAAGATGATTGCAATACTAGAATTGACATAAAGTAACGTACAACAAAACATAGAACAATTACAGGCTCCAAAATGGGAGTAACAATAAACAAAACGTCAACAACAACAGAACCACCGCCCCAAAACGGACAGCAGCCTAACCCACTGGGTGCTTAAATGCATTTTACTGGTACCAAATCTTCGCCCTAGATTCTGCTGTTGTTGAAGTACAAGAAAAGTTCAGCTCGCATGGAGGCCATCTAACTAATGCAAAGTATCATCATGGAGAAACACTCTAATCATATTAACACACAATGATGCAACAACGAAAAAGGCTCATGACTCACAGATATTCAGAGCTAAAGAAAACCTCAAGTTGAGCCACGGTGGGTCCAGCTACAGATAAGCATCAGGCACCAACCCACCGATTAAAGCTTAAGTCAGAGCCGTCATAGAGTCTGAGGCCTGACCCACCGTCTTGCAATTTAAGAGGAAACCGTAGCTATAAACCGTGATTGGGTTTAAAACTAGGCATGCAGACTGTCGCATGATATCCAAGTTATATCCAACCCTTATATAACGTTTTACTATCTTTTTGAATTGATCACTAAAATGCCCTAAAGATCTATTATGTTTGCAAGCAAAACAATTAAGATGGGAATACTGAAGTCTAATTTCAATCATTGTTAACAAATAATAGCATGTAATTAAGATTAGATGATGCGTCTACGTCTTTGTGAATTTCATAGTTCACAAGTTATGCGAAATAAGAACAAAAAATCTTGATAATAATACTCATATAGGCAGGCTAATTATTATTTATAATTTCTATAGCCCATTCAGTATACCGCATCGATAATATGGTGAATACTGCATATACAAGCAGAGACATGCGCGGATCCAGAAAGTTGTGTCAGAGGGGGTCCAACTTTGACAACTTTTTTTGATGAGGGGAGAGAGGATCAAAACACCACTATTAGCGGGCCATCATCGGCCAGACAGTGAAATGCCATTTAAATGGCGAAACACCATTTAAATTTAAATGGTGTTTCGCTGGCGGGCAGACAATGACCCAACATTGAATGCTGGCTTGGTAGCTTTTTGATTTTTCAGGGGATCCTGACCAGTATTTCTTAGAAACCCTAATATTTTGTGATTTTTCAGGGGGGGGGTCTGGACACCCTGTTCCCCCCTCTGTATCCGCCCATGAGAGAAGACAAGTTTGTCGCCTGACGATTCGATGCTCGAGCATTTATAAAAGCGGTAAAATACAAAAAGTGCATTCCATACTTATCTTATCAACATGTCTGTGAAAGTCCAACGGAATGAAAAGAGACTGAGTAAATGGGTGCAATAAAATGAGGCATTTCATTACGGTCTACAATGTTTGCTAGTATAAACACAATGGACACATTTTAGTTGTTTTTTTCTTCATGATTTTCATCGTTTGCGGATATTTTTCCAAGATTAACGTTTTCAAATTTTTTATTCAGATCAGGTGGAAAATTGCATAGGGTCTGATCCTTGTCCAAACTGTTTGCAAGGTTATAAACAGAGGACACTACCAAATGAAAGCGCAATAAATGTATCAACTTATGATTGGTGGCGTGCACTTTTGTAACCAAGCCACAGCATACCGAAACCAGTGTCAGGTGGACCAACTGAACAAAATACATATACATGACATATATGTAGGGAAATTAAGATTATTACAGATACCTATGCACTGCTACATGCATCTTGTAGCGAGAAGAACTGTGCTCAGCTATAGAGATTAGCTAAAATTTGGAAATTTTTAGTTTTCATTCTTTCCAATGATTGACTAATAAAGGCATTTGTTGTTCATGTGCAACAAAATAAGGGGTTTTCGTATCATGGCCTATATATGGTGTAAATGGAAAATTAATAAATCACTCAGACAATCAAAAGCACAGTGTATTTATCATGTAATTGCACTGTAGCAGACAGCTGGCTCTAACTGTGTGGCTTCTATTACGTCTACCTGTGAATACAGGCGGAAATTATCCGAAGAGGTAAACTCAGGTTTTTATTGAATTTACAAGAAAGAGCAGATGTTTTTTGAAATTCTTCCTCTGGCAATAGGTGTGGAATGATAATTAGATTAAAGACAATAAGTATGAAATCCATTTCTGGTACCCTTTAATACTGTAGAATTGCAAAAAATGCAGCCCACGTATTGGATTCCTTTTTTGAAGGAAGCCAACTTGTTACCACTTTTAGTATGAAAATAGAGTTCGTGTTTTTTTTCGTTTTCATGAGAACGTTGTCAACGTTGAAGCAATAAATCGGTATTATCTTTATACAGTTCCTTTGTTTGGCGAGAAATATATATGATGTACACCCGTGATCGCATAATGAAACTAGCATCTGTATGTACGTTCCTTGAATAGGCGCTAGACGATATTCTATCGACAGAGTGCAATCAGAACAGGCTGGTCCCACTAGATCTTACACCTCATTTAAGTGGTCTATGTGTAATGACGGACCGGTGTAATACAGGGATTTTTTTGCAATTTTGGGAAGGGGCCCTAGGGCCTTTCAGATTGGGAAAATTAGCGCGGTAAACCACTATTTTGGGAAATTTTCTAAACAAACAAGAACAGCATTTTTGGTCAGTTTAAAAACAAAATTAGCTATTACACATACTATTGCCATTAAAATGAAGGAAAATAGGATGCAATTCTAGTTGAATGTCATCATGTAGCTTGTGAGTGTGGGTGTGTGTGGTGACTGAATGACAATTCTAAAAAAAAAAAAAAAAAAAAAAAATTTTTTTTTTTTTTTTTTTAGATTGGGATTTTTTTTCAAATTTGGAAAAAAGTCACCTAAATCCCATTGGGGAAGGGGCCGAATTTCGGCTCCTGAGGACACCAAAAAAAAAATCCCTGTAATAGTGTTTGATATATAAAAAAAAAAATGTCATCTGGCTTTATATTATTGTACCAGCCATGACGTATTGTAATGTGCAAGGTCATCATCGATGTAGGTGGTATAAGAAAGTTTGATTATCCACTCGCTAAAGCTCGTCAATTAACTCCACTTGTAGGGAGCGCAGTGGCTCAGTGGTAGAGTGCTTGACTCGAGACCGAAGGGTAGCGGGTTCGAGCCTCACCGGCGTCACTGCGTTGTGGTCCTTGAGCAAGATACATTTATCCTAGCTTAGTACTGGTTAAACCCAGGAAGAACCGTCCCGCATAACTGAAAGATTGTTGAGTGGACGTAAAGAATCAAAATAAACAAACAAACAAACAAATAACTCCACTTGCAAGCGGACATACCACGGTATAACTGCATTATATTACATCTCCGTGCTTATTCACATGCGCGGATCTAGAACGTTTTTCAGAGGGGGTCTAAATGGGTTTTTAGTTGATAAGGGGATAGAGATCCAAATACCGCTATAAATAGGCCACCATCGGCCCGGCAGCGAAACGCCATTGAAATGGCGTTTCGCTTGGGAGCCAATGATGGCCCAATATTGAATGCTGACTTGGAAGCTTTGTGAATTTTCAGGGGATCGGGACCAGTATTGCAAAGAAACCCTATATTTTTGTGATTTTACAGGGGGGGGGGGGTCCGGACCCCCTGTCTCCCCTCTGGATCTGCCAATGATTCAGATGAAATTTGTCCCCAGGTGTACGACGGGTGTAATTTCAATTTTCCACATGTATTAGCTGTTGATCATGACAACAAATGATGAAAATGGGACAGTACTAAAGTGTCCATCATGCGCGGATCCAGAGGGGGGACAGGAGGTCCGGACCCCCTGAAAAATCACAAAAATATAGGGTTTCATAGCAATACTGGTCCGGATCCCCTGAAAAAGCACAAGGCTACTAAGCCAGCATTCAATGCTGGGCCATCATCCGTACGCTAACGAAACGCCATTTAAATGGTGTTTCGCTGGCGGGCCGATGTAAGCCCGCATATAGTGGTATTTGGATCTTCTCTCCCTCATTATCGAACGAAAAAACGTTGTCTGAATTGGACCCGTATTAATCAAAATGAATAACGGACAACCGATACCTTTGATGTTGTATTTTTTTTAGAATATTAGGATTAGAAAATATTGTCAAAATGTTGACGACTGGACCCAGGCCACTTTTTCACCCGTGTGCCTCATCACGGGCTCTTTAATATATCCCCCCAAAAGTTAATCCTAATTTTTGGGGCCTGTAAGAATATGGACATGCTTAATAACCTTTACCATTTAGTGTAGCTTAATAAATAAATGTGCAGTTATCGATCCGCCACAATGTATTTCCTCCATTTTTCGTTTGTTTGATTTGGTTCTTTACGTCCCATCAACAATCTTTCAGTTAGACAGGGACGGGTCTTCCTTGGTTGAACCAGTACTAAGCTTGGATAAATGTGTCTTGCTCAAGGACCACAACGCAGTGACGCCAGTGAGGCTCGAACCCGCGGCCCCTCGGTCTCGAGTCAAGCACTGTACCACTGAGCCACTGCGCTCCCATCCATTTTTCGTAACCTATACGTTAATATTACGTAACGTGGTGCCTAAGCAGTATGACAATAATACGCAATTTATTTATACATGTTTTTTATTGAAATTTATATATAAATATTTATATTTATATAAATTTACAAAGACGTACCTTAAGGAATCTGCAATCACGCATCATATAAGTCAAAAGAACGACCAGCCAGTGTCCTGTTCAGCCAGGAAGTGTGGTAATATAATGATTTTTGAAACGCAATAAATCTGAGCCGTGACATGAAATTTTTAACAATGTGGTATGCGCGACCAGCAAAGCCTCTGATCAGCCTGCGCATACGCGCAGTCTGATCGGAGCCTTTGCTAGTCGCTTGAATATTCTATGAGTGTTAAACTACTGACCGAATATCATTTGGAGGTTCTAAGCTTAAAAGGAGGCAGCACAGGCTCGTTTGAGTCTACACTTGTCAAAATGTCACATTGTTGGAAATCACGTGTCGCGGCTCATTTTTGAAACACAATATTATACGACTGAGTTGTTACAAGTTAATAACTTGTTTTAGTTCCGTGTTCAGTAATACCCGTGTAAAACGACCACACGAAAAAAGACAATGGTAAATGGTAGGCTATTGAAAGTCGAAAGAAAATTCGAAATTGACCTGCATAAAGCGATAATTGGAATTGGAAACCATTTTGTGGTCTTTTTGAGTTTTTAATGTAGCCGTTTTACACAGGTTTTACAGTATAAAGTTGGTCGCAGGTAAAAAAAAACAAGAAGTATATTTAAAAAGATACTTGTCGAAGCTTACATGTTTACATTCCATATGAGCCGCGACATGTGATTTCCAACAACGTGACATTTTTACATGAATAGACTCGGATGAGCATGTGTAGCTTCCTTTTAAGCTAGGAAACTCCAAATGCTGTTTTGTCCGTAGCTTAACAGTCATAGAACATTCAAGCGACTAGCAAAACCTCTGATCAGACTGCGCGTATGCCACCTTAAATGTGAAATGTTAGATTAAATAGCACTTAAAAGAATCCACAAAAATCGTCTTGGAGAATGTTGGTATCGATTCAAGTACCTCTCTCATGCTAAGCTACCACTTGAGGTAATTCCCCTTTGCAATGATCTTTCAACTACGTTAGTTCTTTCAGATTTAATGATGACGTAGCGATGCCCCTAGCATAGAGCGCCCATTAAACTTATACTGTACTTATTTACATGTACATCTATCTAATGGGCCTCGATGCGAGAAAACCTGAGATCAACAAAGGGCTCTAGAGAGTGTAGTAGTAAAACTTGCTCGATGCAAGATTTCAAAATTCTAGCTTGTCTCTGTAGCTGAGCAGGCTAAATGGAGCATTACTTAGTCAGAAACCCCAGAGTAAGCAAGGTTTTCTTTTAACGCCTTGTTTATGTTTTTGTTAAGTCATATCATTTATGCAGATAGTAGAGCGCTTGCTTTTTATGCGAGAGGTACCGGATCGATACCCGGGTCCAACAAGTTGCATTTTATTCAGATTTCTTTTATTTCATACGGGTAAGTACATGTGATAGTGTTTTAGTTGTTTTTGTAAGCACGTTCCCCTTCTACACCCAATCTATAGCGAATTAGTGTAGGTATTATTGATACTTTGTATTCTAATGAGTTCTTCCATCTGATAAGATGCAATAAACTTGGGATGGTCCATTGTATATATCTAGGGGTGTCAGCTTGTAATTTAGATAATAATAATAATAATAATAATAATAATAATAATAATAATAATAATAATAATAATAATCCGTTTCTTGTTTACTGTCGTGAGTTGGCTCCCAACAGGTGACCGGGCCCAGGGCGACGACAGTAAACATGATTTGCATTATACTGTTTTTTTGTCTGAATATAGACTTCGAGCTAAAAAAGGTCCTGCTCCCCCCCCCCCCCCCCCACTAGGGAATTTCGCAGACATATCCTATCTTAAAGAAAATTTCAAGCCGCATCTTTTAAGAGATGTTTGCACTCTGTGCTCCGGGGCGTTAGTCTCTGACAGCCTGTTACATATGTTACTGTAACAAACTAAGGAAAAAATCATAATGAAAGTTTGAGCTACAGATAGAAGACATTGAACCATCTAATAATTCAAATTTCTTATAAAGTTTGCAAGCTGGATGCCTAAGCTACATAAAAGCAGCATTTTAAACAAAATTACAGCCTTCAATAGTGTTATATGCGTTACATAGATTAAATTTCCCTTTGAAAGTTGAAATCGTGACTAACATCATTCATTTTACATACAAATTGTGCATTTTTACAAGTGTTTTTAATCTTAGTTTACTAAAATACTCCTTTGACTAATAGAAAAAACAAAGTTTGCTTTTCTATCTCAAATACATTGTTTTATATGAGGTATTAAACAACCCTACCCCCAATTTTAAGTACCCAATTTTGGTATCTATTATTGAAGAAAAATATATGAAAATATTTGACGCTCGTGAATATCTTACATTTTTGGCACTGTCTTGCTAATGCAATAAAGAATCATACATTTGCAAGTTTGACATCAGGATCAGAGCACTTATTAAAGTATGTAACGTATGTTACATGGCATAATGAGCTAGGAAATTTTCTTGGAAGTAAAAGATGATATTTCAGAAAAAAACCATTTTTCACATGTTTTCCTATTAATCTTTAGCCTGTGGTGCCTTAGTCTTAGTAATTAGTAATCTTAGTCATTACTGATAACAAGCCCATGGAATTGTGTTACCTATGTTATATATAACCTTTTTAATCACATATTTCCTTATGCCTTTAAAATTAAAATATATAGACATATAGATAGAAAATAATAGTTCTCATTTAAATGACACAATTTAATAAATATCCCTATTAAATAAAATTATTCAAAAACAATCTTTATTCAGGTCACCCTCACAATGTCTATCATTGTGTCTGCTTCTATGGCAAAATAATCACCCATTTCATCACAACCAGTAGAATCATGGCATTGTATTAGGACTGCAAACTGAGTACAACCCTGTTCCTCTCCACCCCTTTGGGAATTGTGCAGACATATCCTACCTTAAAGAACAATTCAAGCTGCATCAAATAAGAGATGTTTGCACTCTATTAACTAGGGGTTTAGCCTGTAATGGTATGATATGTATGTTACCAAATCAATTTAAGAATAAATGAATTGAAAGTCTGGGAAACAGAAAGAGGACATAAAACTATCTATTTATTTAAATTATTCATGTAGTTTGCATGCTGAATACCTTTGATACATAAGAAAAGATTTTTTAACAAATATGCAGCTTCCTCTGGTGTTATATGTGTTACATTAATTAAGATTACCTTTTAATATTGGTAATTGTGACAAACATCACTTATAAGTATTTCATGTGATCCTCCTCTTTTGCCATCAAAAGACTTAATTTTCTTTGTATGTGTGGCCAGTGTCAGCGTCAAACAACTTGACTCAGCCAAAATTGAATCCTTAGCATTCTTCAAAAGCAGAAACAGCATGTCAGTGTCATGGGATCAAACACCTGATTATATATGGTTTTAATGCCATTTCACATATATGCATGCAATGGAGTATGACTCTGGTATATATCTCTTCCTGTAAAGTGGCAAGAGCAATATAACTGCAGCTGCATCTGCATCCGTGCTAGTCAAATGATAACTTTGCTCTGATTTTGCAAAATCTATGTCTTTACCGTGTACCTCTAAGAATACTTTAAGATTTCTGACATTGGTCAAAACAGAAATTTGATAGGCTGCTTTTTTGCATCATTTGCCATGGAACTTATCCTGTCTTTTGGTACTTAAGTCCTCAGGTGTTAGATCAATAGTATTTTGCTGCGCCCAAAGAACTTTATAAGTTTTCTTTAGTTACAATGTTGACTCTTGATGGTTTTGGCAGACCATCTGAAACAATTTCTGTTTCACCTTGAAAGTTATCTGGTATAAGAGAAAGAATATGAAGTTGGATATTGCCATCAATTATGTTTGCAGTAGGTTGTTTTTTGATGTCAGTACATTGAAGCATGTCTTAAAATAATGTAAAACCTATGATTTCTCAGTTTTTGCAGCCATATCATTAACTGTTACATTCAAAAGAAGGAAAGTGGACTATAGGTAGAATGGGATAACCAGTAGTTCTATATTATGCTCTATGGAAGATTTATACAGAGTAAACAAGTTGATAAGGTGCCTCATTTCATGATCCATTGAAAACACTGAAATTGAAAACATTTGCCTCTGACTGTGTAATCAAAAAGGATGTCACGACAATGCCCTTGCTCATTTATTATGACGAGTTATATATGTTTCATCCTTTAATAAGCGCTCTTATCTTAGAAACTTAGTGAATCATTGAATTGAAAGGGTCTATTTGCGCTCTGTTCATCCTGCATTTCATTGATTTACCTGCTGTGATACATCTAGTTCGTTTATCTGAAGGGAAAGAGTTTCCTCGGTTTCAGCACTTCAGAAGTACTAAGACTTCAAATAAGTTTTTGAATGCTTGGGGAAAGATAATAAGTGCAGAGACATTATTAGATGAAAATATGTGGGTTGCATGTATGGAAAGGCTACATTTATAACAGTTAACCAGCTAAGATATGATTCTTTATCACAGAAATATCAAGGTACATCAGTCCAGGTACTCATTGCTGTTAATGGCATAGTTTTCCTCCTTGTAAAGCTTTAGTCTTTCTCCTACTTGCAGAGTATCACTTGAAACACATACTCAAAGAGCCAACTATTAGGAATTCATATTAGTTTCCGAATGTTCCAAGCCATAATTGGCAAAATTTTAAAGTTGATAATGGCTCATCAATTTTGAGTGGACTGTTGGTAAAATTGAATAACAGTAAATGATTGAAATATTGTGTGATAATTTTACTGGTTGCAAGGAGGCGTGTGATAATAATGATTACCACAGAAGCAGACAACGATAAACGTTTAACATGAGTGTTAAATCGATGAGAAATAGTTTGGACCATTTCATTTATTGTATTTTCTTGTAAAAATGTAAAACTATCTTTTCTATTTGTGGCTCTATATTTAGCATTATATGCACCGTATTAGGAAATGTGTCCAAAAGGTCATTGATAACATCTGTAAAAACAGTCCATGGGCTTGATAATCAGAAATGAATATAATTTCTAGTGTCTTGGCACCAAAGACTTATAAGTACACATTAAGTGTCCTGATCTTAAACTTAATGACATCTTGCAGATATATGAGCAAGACAGACTAAGAAAATGAAAAATATCCACATGCTGTAATCGCTTTCATGTGTTTTACTAAACGGTAATAACAAAATTCGCTTCTCTGTAAAACTGGGAGTAGGGCTGTGTAATAGCTCCTATAAGACAATATATTTAAGATAGAAAAGCAAACTTGGTTTTTCCTATTCATCAATTGAGTATATGTTTGTAAAATCTAATAAAACAGTTTGAAACCAAGTCATAGAAGTTGTTTAACTAAATGACGATAGCCACAATTATAGCTTTTGAATTATAATTAGGTTCATGTAACGCACATAACACCACAGTTAGCCGTATTAATGTTAAACAGCTTCCATATGTAGTAAAGACGTCCAGTATAAAGACTATAAGAATGTCAATTTATTAGATAATTTTAATGTCTTCCTTTAGTAGCTCAAACATTCAAATTTCTTATTCTCAAATTGATATAGTAACATATGTAACAAGCTGTTACAGGCTAACACCCCAACTTACAGAGTGCAAACATTTCTTATTAAATGCACCTTGAATGGCTACATAAGATGTAATTTGTCTGCAGAATTCCAAAGGGGATTAGGATGGAGCAGGCCCTTACTCAGCTTGATGTCAAAATACTGTTTGATGATTTTACTTATCACGCTAACATATGTAACGCTCTCTGATCTTTAAAACTTGATGACAACTAGCAGATATATGAGTCTTTATCATAGGAGCCAGTTTAAAATCCCTAAACAATGTAAGATATCCAACAGCTGCAAATTTTTTCACAATTTTAGCTCAAACTTTCAAACTACATTTCCTTTATTTGATATAGTAACGCATGTAACACGCTGTTTCAGACTAACGCCCCAACATAGAGAATGCAAACATCCCTTATTTGATGCAGCTTGAGTTGTACTAAAAGAAGGAATATGTCTGCAAAATTTCCTCGAGGAGATTAAAACATTTTTAGGCATATCTTACGTAAAGACAATGAGCTTGTCCATTTATTACATCAGGTAACACATGTTACAGCCTCTGATATTAAAAATTTTGCAACAAACTTGCAGATTTATGAGTCTTTTCATATAAGCAAATAAATCTCAAACAACGAAACACATTCATCAACTGCAAATATTTTTTAACTATTTTTACTTTAGTTTTAATACCAAACATTTTACATTAAAACTGGGTAGGGGTAGGGTTGTTTAATTGCTTATTCCAGAAAAAAATATTCAAGCTAGGGAAACAAACTTTAATTTTTCTGTTAGCCAATTGCATAAGCTAGTCAGACATGGTTAAAAACATTTTGCAAAACACACAGAGAGATTGTGAATGTAAATGATGTTAGCCACACTTGCAAATTTTAATGGGTTATCTGATTTATGTAACGCATTTGACACCTTAGGAAGCCGCAATTTTGTTCAAATGGCTGTCATATGTAGTTAAGATATCCAGTATGCAGACTATATGAATAATTTTAAAAAATAATTATTTCAATGTCTTTAATTTGTAGCCCAAACTTTCAATTTACTTTTTCTCAGTTTGATTAAGTAGCGTATGTTACAGGCTCTTACAGACTAACGCCCCGGAGCACAGAGTGCAAACATCACTTAAAAGACTCGGCTTTTAATTCTCTACAAGATAGGATATGTCTGCAAAATTCCCTAGGGGTGGGGGAGCAAACCCATTCTCAGCCATCCGTCTAATATCTTTTTTACCTTATAACAAACATTTTATCTGAGTCTTTACTGTTTGTAAAAGTACCAGTTTCTATCGTAAAGCAATGCATTGAACAACAATCTTTTGCAAGTTTTCACAATGAATCCCGAGGTGGGGAAAAGGTCATTGAATGTTTATTTGTTTTGGTCCAATCTGTGTTATACATTATCTTTTACGTGCATATGAAATAAAAACAATTGAGCCACATGAGATTTCCAACAATGTGGTATGTGTGACCAGCAAAGGCTCAGACCAGCCTGCGCGAATGCGCAGTCTGATCAGAACCTTTGCTAGTCGCTGGATTATTCTCTGACTGTTAAGCTAATGACAGAACATCATTTGGAGTTCCTAAGCTAAATGAGTTTCTGTGGAGGCTCATCTGAGTGGACACTTGTCAAAATGCACCATTGTTAGAAATCACATGTCGAGGCTAATATGGTAACCAGCTTATCACGTGCCAATAACTTGTTACCTTCATAGGTTCAGATAAAAATGAGCATAAAATTGTTATTATAATCTGCTCTCGTTGGGTGTCCGAAAGAACGGCCTCAACATATGTTTTGGTTGAGAAATAAGAATAACTAGAAATTGTATTTATGAAACACTGTACGCCAACCATTTGTTTGTCCATAAGGATGGTGCACTTTAAAGACAATGGTCATCTTATGTTTGAAGCTTCATTATCCTGAATAGCCGACCAAATTTGAACCTCCTAACTATATTATTTTTTGAGATATCACGTTTACAAGTTTTCAATGTCTAAATTTGAAATTTTCAAAGGCAATAACTAAAAAAAGAAAATAAACTTCTTCTTATTTTCACCAGGAAATCTACTCCTCATCTTCTGTCAGCTGACTAAGCTTAAAGCTGCTAGCGATGATAGTTTTCCAGATATCTTTATAACAATTTTTCAAAGGGCAATGCATTTTTTCTTGTCATCAGGTAGTATACTCATTATCTTCAAACAGCTGACAGGTTTGAAGCTCACAGCTTTAATAGTTTAACTGCCACCGGTATTTTTTTTGCCAAACCAGTTTTTGGCAAATGAACTAGTACTTTTAGCTGACATAGAAAGCTAAAGTGACTTATTTCCAGGAGAATAGACCCTACTGAGGAAATGCTATAGGTTTTTGGCTTCAAATCTGTAATGACCTAGAAAATATTCTACGACAAAGGTCAAAATCCTCGCGGGGATTAGCAAATATTTTCTAGGTCTGTGTTTATTTTTGTTTGTTTGATGTTATTCTTTACGTCCCATCAACAATCTTTCAGTTGTGTTTATTTGCTGGGATAGCGCTGACCTCTTGGCTCTGTTGTGTGTGATAATGTATTGTGTTTTTGTCACCTTCCCATATGTCCTGGGTCAGGTGTGGCACCTGATTGTATCGATTCCTGATATTTGTCTTCTTCCTTACTTTGAGTATGAAAAGCAAATAAATATATTATTTTTATCAGAGGGGGTACTCTAAAACTCAATACAGCTTTTATCATGTTTAGGGCAAAACTGTTCAAACAATTTCAATTTTGATTTATTATATCTTGCCTTTTATTACCTTCTTATACAGCAAAGGTACATGACCATTGAAATGATCCACTCGAGATTTCCTTCCAAGTGCTTCTTCTCCCCATTTAGGTCGTGGCCAAGCCTCGTGAATGTTTAGCGGATTGCTACCCCATAGGCGCATGTCATATCTCGTGATTATTGAATTGCAAACCGCTGAAATGTTTGGGTTTATTCAGGGTAACTATTTCTTGACTTTTCGCTTACTGTAAAGGCGGCGCCTTATGAATGCGTAATAAGGACTAGTCAACCTTAGGCATAGGTAACAGCTGAAAAGGAGGCGTGGTTTTATTCAAAAGTAACTGTATCATCTTGCGCCATTACCTTAGTATAGACACAAAACACGTTATTTAGTCCTTAAAACGCCAGCAAAATAACTGCATCTGAAATGTCTATTTAACATAAGCATAGAGGCAAACATTGTGGACCCAGATCAGACTGCTCCTACACACTATTTGTCTGTGAGGCTTTAAATATTTAAGTGGACGATAAAAACATACAGTTTGTAATTATGCGCTGTAAGGGTTAAGAAATGTGAGTCGAGTGTGTATACGGTTAGGATTTTCGTAAAATGCACTCACGTTTGCGCGGCCCAATAAACTGATTAACTCTTGGCCAAATTATAAATAAAACGTGATTCCCTTCTTTAGCAGATGGAATAGCCGAACCACGCCCAGATATGAATATTAAAGTTGCCGCCTTTACAGTAAGCGAAAAGTCAAGTAATAACTACAATGGAAATCAACTGACTGTACTGTGGATGACCCGTTGTTAACTTAGATTAATCAATACCCAGTGCCAGATGGAATGTGCGGAAAGTAAATCAGACGGACAGACGGACTCACACAGTGAATGGCACAAATACGATTAACAACTGCCAAGCTCTCCTACCCGTGCAATACGCTTTAAACATCGACTTCATTCGCCAAAAGTGACACTAGTGGTTTGATTGAAAGCGAGCCACACCTTATCAAGCCTCTTGTTTGCTCCATTGGCTGTCCGTGTTCACATTGGCGGTTCCGCTTTAATTTCCGTTTTACACTCCAAGAAAATCGTTAATACATATACATATTAAGTAAAAAAACTTTTTTCTCCTAAATTATAAAAAATATAAATATTTTTGATATTAATATAAGCAATAAATTCATTTTTAGATATGTTAATCAATTCGTGAATACTTCGGATCTCTTGCGCCTTCCTTCGGGCTTCACTTACTTTGCAAGAGACCTGAAGTATTCATGATTCCATGAACATTCGAATTTATCTCTTAAATGCATTTAAAGTGAACATATGAGAATTAGCATAAGCGGCTAGTGAATGACCATACTGTGTAGGCCCATTTACTGTCCTGCCAGCCAAGAGTGACAGTGATGTCATGTTTAATTACAAAGTTATCAGGGACTTATAATAGATAGATCACTTGTGTAATAATCCTTTCCACAGGATAAGATTAATACACAAGTGATTCATCGATTCCCGTTAGCTCAAAAGATGTGTACAAGTTAATGTTTTACCTTACAATTGTAAACAAAACATACGTCACGGTCCTTCTTGGTTTGCACGACAGTCGGTACAACCCTCGCTTCTCACAAACACTAAAAAGGTAACAGTTCACACAACGAGGCGGTTACGCGAGTACACGTATGTGATAAATACACCAACCTTTAACTACCCTTACTTCCTTGTCTCGTAGCTATTGTGGTATTTTATCTAGTTTTAAGACACTTATAGGCTATGAGCTACTAAGGGTTTTGCTCCCCCCTGGGGGAATTTTGTAAACTATGTTTTTCATAAAGCATATCATCTGACAAGCTTTTTGAAACATGTAAGCCCTCTGGCGGCTGGGGCGTTTGGGTATTACAGCGTGTTAATTACGTTACCTGTCATTTAAAAAAATGTAATGAAGGCTGTTAAGGTAGTACTTGAACAGTTCAAATTGGCTAAATGGTCATGTACTTAACAAGAACAGTTAATTCCCTACAGATATTGATGTTTGTCAATGTTATTTAGGCATATTATGGTGTCATTTACGTTACATTTTCAAATACACCCTGTAAAATCATTAAAATTTTGTTAAATATTTTCATTTGATAATTTTTCAATTCATATTTTAGATTAATATAACATATCTCTAAAAGACAATTAACTGACCATTCCAAAACTGCAATCAGCTTGCTTCTATCAAAAAAATTCCAAGAGTTATAAGCTGTTGAATATGACGACCCTGAATAAAACGTTATGTAAAGTAAGAATCTTTTCATTTAAAAATACCGCATGCAATCCTATCTGTATGCTATTAAACACCATATATGAGCATTCTATTGATAAGCAAGACTGAAAGGGGATATTAAACATTGTTTCTGGTGTAAAATATCATTTTGATGTTTGATTGCCAATATGTTGTGTATGTTACATTAACTTCAGTGCGTTCTATATATTGATTTATACCCTAAAAGATACATTTACTGGGCATTTACATTTATTTCAAAAAAATTTGTGTGTTTAATAGATATTAAGATAATAATTTGTCTGAAATGGAATCTATCAGCTTATATTAAGAGACTATATCAAATTGTCAAAGCATATTAGCTTTTGTGAAATAATATATTTTTGAACTTTTTTTGAAAAAGATTTTTTTACCAACTTGGCAAAATTTATAGCTTTTAAACTTCATTAGCAAAGAATATTAGAGCTCTCAAGTGATAGCTGAATAAAACAAATATATTCCCATGTTTTGTCAAAACTGTTAAAGTAACGTATATTACCATATTAAATATATCATAAGGTAATATGTATGTCCAAAATGATGTCATAGACAGTATAAATTGAGTCTGAAATGGTAATAAAAGGTGGATTTAGATTTTGTAATACTTATCTGAAGACTTTAGGTACTAAGTTTAATTCAATTACTTATTTAACAGCAACCAAATAATTTTAGTGCAACCACCTAACTGTTGTTCATATTATATGAACATAGTCAGTAACATGACACGGGCTAGAATTCCTCCTTGTATATGTATGCTAATCTACAGTTATAAAAACTACTTTTTAACTAAATGTTGTGTTGGAAGTGGCAGCATACAAAAGTGTGTGCTAACAATCCAGAAAGAATCAAGCATATATAAGTTGGTATGATAAAATTTGATATGTGTTACATTAGATACTATGCATTTTAAGTGAATGTATTCAAAACTGTTTAAAGAATTTGTCTCTAAATAAAAGCTGACATCTTATTTGCATATGCAGATGATGACATATTTCTTTATTTTAGCTTTTAAATGGACTTTGTTATCTTCAGCATATCTTTCACTGTTTAATGAATGAAAATGTTAATGAAATCAACATAGTATTTCTGATCAGTTGCTCAAGCAATGTAAACTTTATATAAATAAGTAAATGATTTACAAAGAACAATTACTTCCATGAAAATGGGGAAAAAGTGTCAATGATAAGTTTTTCCGTGACAATGATCGCATTTGATAGGATCATATCCACAGAATCAGGCCAGTTGTTACTTACAATACCAACAAGATTGTTGGCTCTAATAATTTTTCAGCGCAGTTCATTAAAATCATTTCCCATTATAAAAAGATTGGATATAACATTAATGTATTGCAACAGACTGCATGCTTGGTAGTCAACCCAATCACGGTTGGCAATTTTGCTTTCCTCTTTAATTGCACGCCGGTGGGTCGGACTTCAGACTCTATGATGGTTCCGACTTAAAGACTTATCTATTGATGAGATGGTAGGGGCCTGATGCTTTGGCTGTTTGTCGGGCCCACCGGGGTTTACCTGTTGGATTTCTTTTGCTCCGGTATTCAGTTTAATTTACTGTTGAGTCCTTATCCTTGCTTTATCTCCTTGTTATATCTTGATTTATATGTTTTAGGAGATGATGCATTGATAAGTTAGGGGTCTTTCATGCAAACCAAATATCTATGTGTCTTGATCCACATCTGAATTAAGGGTGAGGTTGGCGCCGTTAAACCGGTTTAAGCCCTCCAGTAAAATATTTTACTGACCGTTCCAAGGCGGTACTTCTTTTGTGGATCTTTTATGTTTTTGTTCTGTCTTGTGTTTGCTATGTTTTGTGCGCGTCTGTTTATATTTGCTTTGTGGTCACCTGCTGGGAAAGGGCTGACCTCTTGGCTCTCGTTTGTGGTGTCTTCTGTGAGTTTGTCACTTTCCCATTGGTATCCTGGGTCAGGTGTGGTACTTGATTGTATCGATTCCTGATCTTTGCACCATTACTTACTTTTAATTTATAAGACTTTATCAGCCAGAATAAGGGCAGACGAAATTTGGCCAGCTGACATTCAAGTTAATGTAAGATAGATTTAACAATGTTCTTTTAGCATGTGGGATGGAAAAGTAAAACATATAAAACAGTGCTGAGATCTTACTTAGTTTTATAAATTAATGTCAAAACAACTGATGCTAAATTCCCCTATACTGAATGTGGCATGACCAAATTATTGCAGGAATTCTCAATAGCAAAGTTTTATATGAATATTAAACTAATAGAATGAGTTGTAAACACACCAGAGATTGGAAAAAGGACACATACAAAATAAATCAACTATTCTGACAAAAATAGTATTGAGAGGACATCCTAGTCACTATCAACAGTGTTACCATGATAAACTTACATGCAATGTTAACAAAGTATACATGATTTTGTTGATAAGTTTTTATATATTTCTGATTTCCATGGGTCTTTTTCCTCAATTATCTCCAAAAGAAATCATATTTCTTTCACAATGAAAAAGATATCATTAATATCAGATATATTGCAGTGTATTTATTGTTGTATGTGTTACATGTGTGTATGATATTGTATACCAAATATTGAAACCTTATCTCAGATTTGTTCTTTGACACTAGCAAAAGTATGCAAATTATTGCATTTAGATGGAACCAATAATTGCTGATCTTATTTAATGTAATATATAAAGTGCTCAAATGAAGATTTGACCAGCAAGTGAGATTTTGGTCTTATCACATATTGGCAAAAGCCAGAAGTAATCGTCCATGCTGACGCAGTGGAGCCAGCTGTCTTAATTCTGGTCTACATCTATACTTAGTGTATGCAGGCAGCAAAGGCTCTGGTGAGTCTACACATTTACACAGGCTAACATGTGCTTCATTTCTTGAAACTGTGATAGGTACATGTACCAAAATCAAATGTGCTGGCTCATTTGATTTATTCTATGCGTTTCTAGTTATAATATGTTTAGCTTGATTTGAATTATGCAGATGATTAGAAGGATGTAATTTTGTAATCATGATCATATTTTCAGTTGGCAGGCGAAATATGTATAAAATAAAATTTCACTGTTTATTAAGTATAATTGACAGAAATAAGTCAAAGCGAAATTACAAATGATGTATTTAAGTCCATTCAATTAGTCATGTCTACAGTACAATACTAACAATGCAAGGTAGCTTTTCTATGTATTGTCCCTTTTAAATTTAATTTATTAGTAACAAAGAACCTTTAGAACAAAACTTATGCTGTCATGTTTCATTACTTTACAAAATTGTATTACCAGATGAAACAGATATCAAGTGTTATATTCTCCTAAAATATTTGTGTCATGCATGTTACCCAGATAAAGTGTATACTGGACATGCTTTAGATATAGAGGGATTCATTAACATAGGGGATATAGCCATAAGTTTGACATGGTCGGTGCCATATATGGGTCAGAAACAACTATGATTTAAAAAAAACTTAATTTTTGTTCAAAGGATAAACACCTGTTTTAATTCTTCATTTCTCGATTTTGACCATGCTTAAAATGACTTACAATTTTAGAAATTGTAAGGTAGCTTCCCTTGATTGTTATCAATATAGTTGTTGTAATCAATAACTGATAAGCTATATATGTATTTTGTTGGCTTACATAATGGTCAAGTGATCATACTAAACTACTACATGCTTGATAGCATGTTTCATCTAAATTGAACTATAGACAGTGAGGAAAATGTCTTGCATATCCAATGTATCATTTCATGTATAAAAATGATTAAACATATAATATGAAATAGGCACACCTAATGGGCAACCAACCACTATTTAATCTGAGAGGATAGCACAATAAACGGTATTTTTGTGAGTTGGTACTCGTGTTAGTATAAAAAGTAAGGAAGAAGGCAAATGTCAGGAATCGATACAATCCACGCCTGACCCAGAACAGCTTATGGGAAACTGACTAAAAACAAGAAAACGTCACATACAGTTCTAAGCGCCTTGAGGTCAGCTCAGACTCAGGGCCGTCGCCGTGTATTTCTAAGTGGTCCGACGCAGGAAATCATCGAATGCCAAAGGCACAAAAGGGGGGAGAGCACGAATGGGTAATCATTCCACCCTATCGTTAGGGGGGTCTCCCCCGATATATATATTTTTTTAATTTTGAGCGTTATTATGGTCGTTTTTAATGGGTTTTATTGCGTTTGGGACTAGATTGCAGTCGCTTTGGATCATGCTTTTTTTGCCAGAAAAGATTTTCCTTGTGGAGTGAGAAACTGAATGCAGGACAAAATCCTTTTTAGACAGTTACGTTTTTCACTTTTTTCGTCAGCTCGTTACTTTGACATATGTCTCCGCGGGTTATTGTCAAAAACTTTTACCACTGATCCTTGGGTCGTGGTTTTGAAAAGATATACACTATACACTCAAGCAGGCTTGATCTAGATTGGCTGCGCAACTTTCCTTGACGACTTCCCTTGTTGGTGACAAAACGCGAGATCTTTGGCTTCATCGTAATAAGCCAGGCCCTAATGTTGAACCAAGACGGAAAAACACTTCTCTGTACATATGGTCCAGGCTCAGGGTCCAAGCTTCTAAACGGCAAATAACCGTTGAGGGGACCGAAAACTCTTGGGCTAAATTGGGACAGGCAGTACTTGTATATCCTTAACGGAATAGACATGGGTTCACGATGTTAATATTATATGAATTCACAACGTTTTAAACTTTAGAATAATAATAAGAAAAAAAGCAAAACAAAGCTGGATCACAGAAATTAGCTTGGCTTTGATAAATGAGTCTCAACATGAGAAAACCTGTCTTCGGGGTTTTCGACCATGCAAGCCTCAAACCAACCTGCTCAGTTACAGAGATTAGCTAGAATGCTTAAATTTTGTGTGTATAGCAAGTTTATCAATTATATTTTCCAGAGATTGAACAACAAAGTCGCTGATCAGACTTGGTCTGCGCCATTGTTGTTGAAATGTAACTACCTTAGGTTTTCTCGTGACGCGACCCATAACCATTATTTCTGTGACTGCTTGTTATAACACCTTGGCAAGGTCTATTTATGACATGCGCAACGTTTGGAGTGTTTCAGTAAATATTGTTGCATCAGAGGTACGCTCAAAGAAAAATAAGCCAAAAGGAGAAAAAGGGACACGGCGGAAAACATACTCAGCCAAAAAAGCGGGACCAGCAGCTCTGGACCTGCCGGACCGGCGACGAAGGCCTTAGCCACTTTCCCAACAGGTGGCCACAAGGCTGAAAGACACATACAAGGATATATGTCAAAGACGGACACAAATAAAGAAGTACCGCCTTGGAACGGTCAGTTAGAAAATTACTGGAGGGAAAAACTAGTATCACAAGCTTAAAAGCTCTGAGTATAAGGAAATAAAATAATCCTGCAAGCTAGGACCCTTGAACGGAAGTTCCAATTGGATACCATGAGGATTTGTAATTTAAGCAGCGACATATGATTTCCAGCAATGTGGCATTTTGACAAGTATAGACTCAGACGAGCCTGTGCAGCCTCCTTTTAAGCTTAGCAATTCCAAATGATCATATGTTCAGTCAATAGCATAACACACATAGAGAATTCAAGCGACTAGCAAAGGCTCTGATCAGACTGCGTGTATGCGCAGGCTGATCTGAGTCTTTGCTGGTCGCACATATCATATTGTTCGAAACCTCACGTCATGGCTCATTTGTGACTGCCTCTTTCAAAGGCGCGACGATGCACGTGTCAGTTGGCGTTACGTGACGTAACGTTATAAGAATTGTGACGTCACGTCACGGGGATCACACAGCCGCTTGCTTGAAAGAGCTATCGTTAACGTTCAAGCTCCTGGTGATCGAAAAAATCCCTAAGTCTTATGGCTAAAATACAACTTAAGTATCAACAAAACTAGCATTTTCGGGATTAATTTTTACTTTTTGTATTTTTACAATGTTAATGATGATTACGGCACATTTTCAACGGAAGAATAAGGTTTTTAGTTAGATCCAATCGACTCCGTATAGATACCGGAACTCTCGGTTGACAGAACGGAAATCAGGCCTTCATATAGCAGATGAATAGAACAGAACAGAGCCTCTAATCGTAACAGCAACCAACCCTCGTTGTTGCCGCTTCGCGGCAACAACTCGTTGGTTGGTTGCTATAAGTGTATGACAGTTAAGTGATATTATTTTAGCATTTAAGAAACATTATTTGATCATTTGAATTAAGCATTTTTCTGCAAGTGATTGTTACATATTTTCGATAAAACACTCTTAATTGTAACGGCATTTTATTTGCTTCGAGTTTAAGTTTTTTCTTTTACTTTCCCATTCTTTTGTCAGAGTTTAATCCCATTTGAATTTTATGTTAAAAAGGTAATATTTATTGTTTCTCTCATCTAATTAAGCCCTCATATGGTATTTATCTACATCCTCTAGCAGTCTTACTTCATATAATGCTAATATTGCACTAAAATAATGTATTTAATGAAATGTAACGTATGTAACAGTAATCAAAGGTGCCTAAATGTGTTAAACTTATACTGCTAGTCATTTAATTTCAATTACAAGATAATATTGATATGTAAGAATAAGAAAAGCTTGATATATATACCACAGGATTTCCGATTATTTTAGGGTAACATATTAAACCCCAGTTTTGCAGGATAAAACCCCAAGCCATAAAGAGGTAACATGCATTATTTTATGACTTATCTTATGTGGCTTTAGAAAATTATAGTGTATAAAACTCACCCTCAGATATATTTTGGCAATTCATGGTCTAGTGGAAGCACAACACTAAATAGTAGTATATTTGAAAGTAAGTAACGTATATAACTGCAATATAATGGACTTAAGTTGTATTGATGCGTACCAGCTGTTTGCTGCATTTAATTTAGTGATTTTAAGGTCATTAGCATGTTGATAAATAAGATTTAGGTATAGGTTTGTATTTGCACAAGGGGATTGGAAGCTGTTATTGGGTAACGTAGTTAACAAGGCTGTAACACGGTAACGCCCCAACTGCCAGAGGGCTAACATGTGTCATTTTACTTCATATATAGTGTAGTTTAAGAAAATCATAGTGTACAAAATTCCTCCTGGGTGGGGAGGGGGGTCTATAAGCAGCTCACTGTCTATTATAGTCATTGTTGGTGAATTGTTGACTTGATCTCTGTATGGAAGAAAGTACATGCCATGAGATGGTTATTCAAATATCGCAGGGATTTAGTAGTATGTTATGTTTATTGTTTTTTTCTGGACGTTTTAGGTTTTAAATATGATATCACGTTGAAGCTGAATGAATGATAGTTAAAATGCGAGGAATGAAAAGAAATATCTGCGTCGACAGTTTAAAAAAATAATTTATGGCATAATACCGCTTCCGTAGGGAAAAATGTCGATAGGTTACAGTCAACTTAATTCTGGTACTGTTTTAGATGTTTTGCACCAGGAATGTATGGCACTAGCTATTAAAATATGCAGCATTTGGGCGCAGGGCACTTCTTTACGTTCTGAGTTTTCGCGAGATTTCTGCAATCCTGTACCCTAGAAGTATCACCACAGATGTTTCGGAATAGCATAGGTTCCTTAAGCTAAACGGTTTACTGAGCTTAGCTGACTGAATACATAACAAGATACATTTATAGCAACCAACCAACGAGTTGTTGCCGCGAAGCGGCAACAACGAGGGTTGGTTGCTGTTACGATTAGAGGCTCTGTTCTGTTCTATTCATCTGCTATATGAAGGCCTGATTTCCGTTCTGTCAACCGAGAGTTCCGGTATCTATACGGAGTCGATTGGATCTAACTAAAAACCTTATTCTTCCGTTGAAAATGTGCCGTAATCATCATTAACATTGTAAAAATACAAAAAGTAAAAATTAATCCCGAAAATGCTAGTTTTGTTGATACTTAAGTTGTATTTTAGCCATAAGACTTAGGGATTTTTTCGATCACCAGGAGCTTGAACGTTAACGATAGCTCTTTCAAGCAAGCGGCTGTGTGATCCCCGTGACGTGACGTCACAATTCTTATAACGTTACGTCACGTAACGCCAACTGACACGTGCATCGTCGCGCCTTTGAAAGAGGCAGTCACAAATGAGCCATGACGTGAGGTTTCGAACAATATGATATGTGCGACCAGCAAAGACTCAGATCAGCCTGCGCATACACGCAGTCTGATCAGAGCCTTTGCTAGTCGCTTGAATTCTCTATGTGTGTTATGCTATTGACTGAACATATGATCATTTGGAATTGCTAAGCTTAAAAGGAGGCTGCACAGGCTCGTCTGAGTCTATACTTGTCAAAATGCCACATTGCTGGAAATCATATGTCGCTGCTTAAATTACAAATCCTCATGGTATCCAATTGGAACTTCCGTTCAAGGGTCCTAGCTTGCAGGATTATTTTATTTCCTTATACTCAGAGCTTTTAAGCTTGTGATACTAGTTTTTCCCTCCAGTAATTTTCTAACTGACCGTTCCAAGGCGGTACTTCTTTATTTGTGTCCGTCTTTGACATATATCCTTGTATGTGTCTTTCAGCCTTGTGGCCACCTGTTGGGAAAGTGGCTAAGGCCTTCGTCGCCGGTCCGGCAGGTCCAGAGCTGCTGGTCCCGCTTTTTTGGCTGAGTATGTTTTCCGCCGTGTCCCTTTTTCTCCTTTTGGCTTATTTTTCTTTGAGCGTACCTCTGATGCAACAATATTTACTGAAACACTCCAAACGTTGCGCATGTCATAAATAGACCTTGCCAAGGTGTTATAACAAGCAGTCACAGAAATAATGGTTATGGGTCGCGTCACGAGAAAACCTAAGGTAGTTACATTTCAACAACAATGGCGCAGACCAAGTCTGATCAGCGACTTTGTTGTTCAATCTCTGGAAAATATAATTGATAAACTTGCTATACACACAAAATTTAAGCATTCTAGCTAATCTCTGTAACTGAGCAGGTTGGTTTGAGGCTTGCATGGTCGAAAACCCCGAAGACAGGTTTTCTCATGTTGAGACTCATTTATCAAAGCCAAGCTAATTTCTGTGATCCAGCTTTGTTTTGCTTTTTTTCTTATTATTATTCTAAAGTTTAAAACGTTGTGAATTCATATAATATTAACATCGTGAACCCATGTCTATTCCGTTAAGGATATACAAGTACTGCCTGTCCCAATTTAGCCCAAGAGTTTTCGGTCCCCTCAACGGTTATTTGCCGTTTAGAAGCTTGGACCCTGAGCCTGGACCATATGTACAGAGAAGTGTTTTTCCGTCTTGGTTCAACATTAGGGCCTGGCTTATTACGATGAAGCCAAAGATCTCGCGTTTTGTCACCAACAAGGGAAGTCGTCAAGGAAAGTTGCGCAGCCAATCTAGATCAAGCCTGCTTGAGTGTATAGTGTATATCTTTTCAAAACCACGACCCAAGGATCAGTGGTAAAAGTTTTTGACAATAACCCGCGGAGACATATGTCAAAGTAACGAGCTGACGAAAAAAGTGAAAAACGTAACTGTCTAAAAAGGATTTTGTCCTGCATTCAGTTTCTCACTCCACAAGGAAAATCTTTTCTGGCAAAAAAAGCATGATCCAAAGCGACTGCAATCTAGTCCCAAACGCAATAAAACCCATTAAAAACGGCCATAATAACGCTCAAAATTAAAAAAAATATATATCGGGGGAGACCCCCCTAACGATAGGGTGGAATGATTACCCATTCGTGCTCTCCCCCCTTTTGTGCCTTTGGCATTCGATGATTTCCTGCGTCGGACCACTTAGAAATACACGGCGACGGCCCTGAGTCTGAGCTGACCTCAAGGCGCTTAGAACTGTATGTGACGTTTTCTTGTTTTTAGTCAGTTTCCCATAAGCTGTTCTGGGTCAGGCGTGGATTGTATCGATTCCTGACATTTGCCTTCTTCCTTACTTTTTATACTAACACGAGTACCAACTCACAAAAATACCGTTTATTGTGCTATCCTCTCAGATTAAATAGTGGTTGGTTGCCCATTAGGTGTGCCTATTTCATATTAAACATCAACCATTTTTCTTCTCCATTTCTTTAACAATTCTCACGATACTCATATCAAATATGTCTTCTGTCACTTCGTCGTATATCTTTTTTAAAAGATATTTCTTTGTAATAATATAAAGACTGATGGCTTTAAAGTATATATTATCAAATGTGCACAAAATATAGGGTTCACATGTTCAATGAGTGAACAATCATGGTACAAAGTATGAACATGAAGGAATGAAGACTGCGTGAGTTACAGATTGCACAAACCAGACACCGCATACCATTAGTATTTTAGCCTATAATATCAGCCTAGACATGAAATTTTCAACAATGTGGTATGTGCGATCAGCAAAGGCTCAGACCAGCCTGCGCATACGCGCAGTCTGATCAGAGCCTTTGCTAGTCGCTTGAATATTTTATGACTGTTGAGATAATGACTCAACATCATTTGGAATTTCTAAGCTTAAAAGGAGACTGCACAGGCTCGTCTGAGTCTACACTTATCAAATGCCACATTGATGGAAATCCCATGTCACGGCTCATATCTTTTAGAAGAAAAAACTGACTTTGTTACATGTGAATCATAAAGGCGTATAGCCAATTGCGCATTACCACAGTATGATTATTGTCTTTGTTAACCCTTAATGCGCCTATTGCAATAAAAGTCGTCTGCTTTCTCGTCTGCTGAAATGTTTAAGAAGCCCCTATGGCAAACATTGTGGACCCAGATCAGAGTGCTCCTATAGGAGCAGTCTGTTCTGTGTCCACGCTGCTTGCTTCGATATTTAATTCGTCAGTAATGCTAGGCAATTATTTGCAGCAGACGACTTCAGCAAACGACATTTACAGATGCATTGTTTTCATGGCACTTTAAGGATTATTTGCTGTCTGTAAACCTTGCACCATGCATGACCTTTATATTCTAGCTTGTCTCTGTAGCTAAGTATGCAGATTTGAGTTATACATTGTCGGAAAATCCTGATGATAGGTTTTCTCACGACGAGACACATTTATAACTTCTCTTCGATGCACACGATATAAGATCTCTCACCATATCTTTGTTTCAATCTTGACTTCAACAGCATATAGTTTTTAATGGTAGTTGGTACCAGGTTTGAATTCATAAGCAAATGTAATTTGAGTCCCGGAAATGCTCTTCTCAATGAATTCCGGCAATATTCCTTTAGAGGCTTTGGTCTGTATAATTCACTTTTTATTTTGTCTAAGATCTTTTGCCTTATTTCTCTTTCCCTTACTAACCTATAGCCTCCTTGTAGCAGCTGAGTATATGATGAACGGACTATTTCATCACCTCTAATATCAAGGCCACATTCAAGAAGCAATATCGCCATTGATCCTTCATAGATGCTAAATCCAGAGTATTCCAAAGCCAATTTTTGTATTGAAAAATTCTTTAAATCTCTTTCAATCGCAAGAGCCAGAACTGTAATCTGTTTTACCTTTTCCCTGTCAAAGAGCTGCAGGTGCTTTTCTCTGTGAGTTCGGACCATATTTTCTTTCTCAAAATCGGTTAAAAGTGGGTTGAAGTACAAAATATCTAAAATAGCTCGAGGGTTTGAGTCGTGTTTCATCGCTAGTGCTAAAGGTGTGAGACCATCTGGTCCTTTGACCTCGACGTCACCACATATCTCAATAGTGCTCTTAAACCAATTCCGCGCTTGAACGTTACTGGATCAACAACAAGAGCTTTACATTCCTCCTTTCTCTCAGCCACAGGTTTCTTCAACCAAACCTTTCGCAGTAGGACATCAGCTTGTTCTGGTACGTGCAGTGACCTTATTATATCCAAGATGACATGAAATGGAGAAATATTTTTAATGCTTGACCCTTTTATTCCATGATTTTGGATAATATCTGCACACTCACTGTGGTCGATGCTGTTAGCAATGTCAGCAATATTGTGGTCTCTAACAGTATATGCACCGGTAATCAAGTTTGAATCAAGAAATATTTCAAGTATCCTTGGTTGATTGTAAATGGTAGCTAAAAGTGCCCAAGGTACGAATGCATATTTTTTCGTTTTCAATTCCTGGTCCTTCAGCCTGTTAATTAACAATGACGCTATATGTAAGGTATCTCCATTTTTAATAACAAGTTTCAATATATTTTCAGCTTCATGTATCGTGATCTGCGCTATAAACTGTTCATTTACGCTTGGCAATATAAAAGCATTGAGATATTCAGATTCACTGGTCATTGCATCAATAACCCACGTAGCACGCAGTGATGTATGCTGTACGATGTATTGTGCAGTCTGGTAATCATTCATGATCATACACAGTTTGATTATTGACAAGCGAGGGTTGTTAATTAAGTTGGGTAGTGTTTGACTTCGTACTGCGTATCTAAACCGATTATTACAGTACATTTCAAATTTCTCATGTCCTGATTCAATAATTGTTTTAATACATTGTCGCTGTTTGAAAAGTATCGCTAGATGCAGTGGTGTTGCATTCAGTGAATTTATGGCTACTTTATATCTCAAATTTTACACCCCTTTAAAGTAACAGACAACCCCCATCCACTCTGATTACTGTAGTCTAGTAATAAAAATCAACATCTTGGGCCTTTCAAAGTTCAGATGTTTTAGCGTCTAGTTTTGTTGGAAGAGGCTAAGGACATACACAAATGTCAGATTATGCATCAATTACACTTTTATCACGTTTCTTGTGTATTGTGCAAGTGACGTTTCTGTAATTTTTAAGACGTTCTCGATCACATGACAGCATATCTCCTGCCATGGTTTACATCAAAACGTCTTCCCAACATGTTTGTCAGTGTATGTAGTCAATATCAGTATTTTTAAAGCGTGCCTAAATGTACTTTATGTATATGTTTTTAAAAAGGAGCTGTAAATTGATGTTCAAATTTGACTTTTATTTTCGAAATATTAAAGTTATCAATTACTTTTAATTGCAAAACGTCTATTAACTCTGTTGCTGATATGGTATCATACACACTAGATTTTAACACAAAACTAATCAAAAAGCATCAATTGACTGTGGAGAAAGGTGCTGGATGCTGTATTTACCCATTTGACGTCATAAGCAGCGTCGTGTGATAGTGCAGTCAAATCAACGACTGATTCTTACAAATTCTATAATGCAAATTAAAACCTGCGAGTAAAGTTCCAATCGCATATACGGTTTGCAAGAACAGTGCAAAAATATAGTGATGCATTTTCAAAGTCCTCTTGTATATATACAACTGAAACTCCTTATCCTCTGCATTATACTCTGCATTACTCTGCCTAAAATAGTGCTAGCCAAACAAACATTGGTGCATTGTGTAGCACCTACGGGTGTTGCCATGCGAGGCGTTGTTGTCATGGTCAGGATTTTCATACCAAAAGAAAAAATCGTAAGTAGTGTGATCAGGAAATGTTTGGTTCAAGCAGATAGTCAAAAACAATGATGTAGTTTTTTGAAGATCGTATTATGTTTGACACTTTAAAACGTGAACTTGTTGGCACTAATAAAGTAAATGAGTATGACCAGGAAATACCACAACCACAAACTGCAGACCAACCCAAGGTATCGTGAGAAAGAGATACAGAAGTCTAACAGCCGCACGACAGCAAGAAGACAATTAAAGTAAAAAGGCACTTATGCCTATAAATTGCAGGCTTCCTTGAGTGAGAAGTCTGTTGTAGATGGGCATGGTAGTCATACAGCCCTATAGTTAGGTGTCAAAGCTAAAGAAAATCAAGACAAGTTTCCTACATTATGCTGGTAACCTAAACTCAATAAAAACCTTATTGCCAATTCTTGTTCTTGTACGACAACAGAATTTTCTTAATTTTAAAACACTTGTCTTACTGCTATACAAAGATATGTAATTCAATAATGCTTAAAGTATATGAAAGATCTGGTAAGAATCTATTTTGGTCCATTAAAATGCTGGTGAAGTATTAGATAAACTTAAAGCTAGGGACTCCAATGCAACCAGTTTGTCTACACATCGTTTTTCCACTCTTTCCACAACTTTAACTCATAATTAATTTAAAGTTAAACTAATTGTTCTATCAAAAGAACCTTCCAAAGAGAAGGCTCTCCTTATCTTGAGAATAATGACAGAAACGAATTTTTACTTAGAACAAAAAAAAAAGAATGCATGGTCGTGTCAAAGTGTATGCGCGGGCCTTTCTATTGAACAGCATTTTATATGATTAAGCATTAAGTTGTATAAACAAGTTGTATGAATTCCAATGGGCACTATTTATGCTCTTCTGGTTGTGGATTTATTCTTGTTTTGTAACAAGGTATGAGAAGGGCTTTCTGATGATAAGCAGGCTGATATAATTTATGCTTTTAACGCTATATCCAGATATTTGGATGATATTTCAAACATAAATAATACATATTTTGAAAATGCGGTAAGTCAAATATACCCGACAGAGCTTCAACTTAATAAAGCCAATACCTCTGATACCTAAGCGTCATTTTTGGATTTGCATTTGTCTATTTCTATTGATATTGTTTCTACCAAAACTTACGATTAAGCATGACAATTTTGATTTTGAAATTGTCATTTTCCCATCTTTAGATGGCGTTGTTCCTCGCTTTACATCCTATAGTGTTTATATTTCTCAACTCGTGACATTTGCTAGGGCGTCTAGTCATGTTACAGACTTCAACACTCGCAATAAAGTTTAAACTCAGAAACTTCTTAAACAAAGCACTATCAGCATCATAAACTTCGCAAAACTTTTTAAAAATTCTATCCCTGATACTGTGATTTGATATTTAAATTCCATATTGGATTTAAATCTATTACGCCAGGGACTTTCGAAGCCAGAATTTTAGTGTATAAACTAAAGAAAATTGTTTGCATTAATAATTCTAGCACAGCTTATTAAAATCATTTCTAAATTTGCTATAACATTAATGTATTGCACAGACTGCATGCTTGGTGGTCAACCCAATCACGGTTCTGACTCAAAGAATTATCTATAGATAAGAAGGTTCAGGCCTGATGTTGCCTCTGTTGTTCGGCCCACTGGGGTTTAACTGTTGGATTGCTTTTGCTCCGGTATTCAGTTATATATCATATTGAGTCCTAGCTTATCTTTGTTTTATCGCTTTTTTATATCAAGGTTTAAATGTACTAAGAGATGATTCATCTATAAGTTAATTAAGGATTTTTAATGCTTATCAACTATATATGTATCATCACAGTATAAGAATCAAATCAATGTTACCCACTGGGATGAGAAAAAAACTGGCCCGGGGTCATAAAACTTTTTCCATGCTGAACTCTGCTGAGCACAAAATTTATCATGCTCAAAAATTTTATCCCGCAGTGCTATGTTTTTCTGTATTTTTTAAGCATGATGTTGTCGATACCAAGTCTTTAAAATATTGTTGTTATTGGTAATATCGATTTGCATATTTTCATATTCAATTACGATTTTGTTATTTTCAGCAATTTCCTACGTTTAAAATTCTCCCAACAGCCTTGTCTACGTTCGCATACCTGTGGCTAGACTTTGGTAAAACAGTTAAGTATGCAAAATTGATCTAAATATAGGAGTTTAAGAGGTATAAGCATTTTCGCTAACTGACCATGATAGGCCGGACTGATTTTCAGCAAAGCCTCATGCATCAAAAAAATGGCGGTTACACATGCCAGTTGTTAGACAATGTAGACATGCATACATATGCAAAATGTTATCAAAATAATCATGTGGTTTCACAAACTGCTAATGGTCAGACAGACAGACAGACGCACTAACACAGTGAATTGTGCACATCTCTGGGTCGTGCAATTCAACTGTTTGTTTTAATGGTTATACGATAAGGGTAAAGTAAAAGTTTTGTTTCTCTTTAATTGCACAACAGTGCATTAGACTAAATGACGACTCTGCCCTTAAAGGCCTACATGCATGTCTATTAGAGGTTATTAGCGAATTAACTGACAAGGGACATACTAAATTGATTTCAATATCTCGCTGGATTAAAGCGGCCTCAAGAAGAGACTTCCTTGTACAAAACAAAATTTCTGTCACATCTTTTATCAGAAAATACCTAAACCTTTCATGGGACCACTTTATTGCCCCTGTACGGAGATCATAATCCCCTCATTATGATTAGCGTTTGATCTCCATGGAATACCCCTCAGGCAATGTTATTACTTTTATGGTTTAAAACATTTCAAGGACACTGCGTCCCAACCTTGAATATTCTTCTTTTTGGCGATATGAGTCTAAATAGCCACACTAATTGAACCATCTTCGAAGCTGTTCAGAAGTTTATTACCCACTCAAAAAGATTTGAGAATTAAATATTGAAATATCGTTGTACTCTATTCTGATACCGTGGAATATACTCTCCCTATTTCTCTACCTCTTTTCTCCCTCTCTTTAACACACACACACACACACACACACACACACACACACACACACACACACACACACACACACACACACACACACACCTGAATATAAAATAAATTTAATCACACTTAACACATTATGAAACATCACTTATAAATCAATTGCTATTCACATATCGTATTGTTTAGGTGACTTGTTCGGGAAACAGATTAAAACAAGTCTGGGACTTACTTCTGTATCCATTTCAAATGTAATGTCTTGTAGATATAAATTGTTTGTATCATGATGTACTAATACTTAAATAAAATACTGTTTACACTATTAACTTCTAATCGATGGTATTGTGCCTTGTAGGGTAAAGTCAGGTAACTGCGCACATCAGGTAAAATCAGACTTACATTGGAAATCCAGAATAGACCGCACCTTATAAGCCGCCTCATCAGGATTTTCACTGTTTGATTACTTAATTTTTGATTCTTATTCATTAATTAAGATATTAAACAAACAAGGTCGCTGTTCGAATTTACCTGATGTCCGAAGTTACATGACTTTACCCTACTTGTCTGTTGGTGGTCCATCATTGGTTTTCTTTAGCTGTCGTTTTCAGTAAGATTTAACTGTTTTCATGCTCAACTCAACTGAACACGAAATTTCAAATGCTCGTAAATACTAAAATACCGACAACTAAAGAAGTTTATTGCTTTAAGTCTCTCAGATGTTGTATTTATCATGCAGATTAATGTTAAAATGCCAACATTTTTGAGCAGGAAAAATTTCGTGCTCAGCTGAGTTGGGCATATAAAAGTTTTATAACTGCCAGGCCAGTTGTTTTATTTTCATCCCAGTGGGTTACTTTGATTTGATCCTTATACTGTGATAATACATAACATATGTTACTGTCATGCCAGCCAAGAGTGACAGTGACGTCATGTTTTGTTTACATAGTTATCAGGGACTTAGAATCGATAGATCACTTGTGTATTAATCCTATCCGCAGGATAGGATTAATTCACAAGTGATCTATCGATTCGCGTTAGCTCAAGTGAAGTGTTAACGTTAGTGTTTTACTTAGCAATTGTAAACAAGGTATTACGTCACTGTCACTCTTGGTTGGCACGACAGTAGGAAGCCTCCATCTGTTCGTGTTTTAATAACAACAGATATATTTATACATTTATAATACATTTTCAAAATAAACCTTAAAATGTATTTTAAGATATTTGCAACCGTTCATAGCCTCATGAATGACAAAAATACGATTGACAACTGCCAAGCTCACCTGCCCGTGCAATAGGCTTTGAACATTGAATTCATCCGCCGAAAGTGACATTGGTGGTGTGATTTAAAGCGAGCCACAGCTAGGTCGCACGCGCAAAACAAGCCTCTTGTTTGCTCCATTGGCATTGGCTGTTGCGCTTAAAATTCTGTTTTACACTCCAAGAAAACCGTTAATACGAATACATATTAAGTAAAAAAAATTCCTGTTTTCCCTAAATTATAAATCATTTATATATTTTAGATATTTATAATAAAATAAAAATATAAGCAATAATTCACTTTTTGGTCTGTTCATGGAATCATGAATACTTTTGGTCTCTTGCAAAGTTGACGTAAAGCCCTCGTTCAGGCTTCACTTACTTTGCAAGAGACCTGGTTTATGGGATTCGTGCTTCCATGAACATTCCAAAAAATCGAAGTTATTTCTTAAATGCATTTAAAGTGAACATATTAGGATTAGCATAAGCGGTTAGTGATTGCCAATACAGTACTGTGTAGGCCCATTTACTGTCCTGCCAGCCAAGAGCGACAGTGACGTCATGTTTTGTTTACAAAGTTATAAGGGACTTATAATCGCTAGATCACTAGTGTAATAATCCTATCCGCAAATACACAAGTGATCTATCGATTCGCGTTAGCACAAGTGATGTGTACAAGTCAATGTTTTACATAACAATTGTAAACAAAACATACGTCACTGTCATTCTTGGTTGGCACGACAGTTGGTACAACCCTCGCTTCTCACAAACACTAAAAAGGGAACCGTTTACACAAAGAGGCGGTTACGCGACTACATGTACATGTTTGTGGTAAATACACCTTACCTATAACTACCCTTACATGTACTTCCTTGGCTTATTGCTATTGCGGTATTTTATCTAGTTTTAAGACGAAGTATAATGTCATTGTTGGTGAAAGTTGACTTGATCTCTGTATGGAAAAAAGTACATGCCATGAAATGGTTATTCATCTTTCGCAGATATTTAATAGTACGTTATGTTTATCTTTTATTTTTTGCACTTTTTCATTATAGGTTTTAT
Organism: Loripinus fragilis; assembly: GCA_964019695.1. Lineage (NCBI taxonomy): Eukaryota > Metazoa > Mollusca > Bivalvia > Lucinida > Lucinidae > Loripinus > Loripinus fragilis. The sequence goes on from OZ026517.1 coordinate 91,937,889, forward strand.
ACGAATTTCTAGCGATAAGGCGAGCAATCTCCCTAAACGAGACGTTAATTTTGTTTTGTTGAAATAACAACTGGAGAAACTAGGCATTCAACAAATATATATAGTAGAGCCGTCGATGCACCATTGCCCCCGAATTTGTATATTATAACGGGGTTTCCCTTTATGCATGTAATAACTCTACTTCTTATTGAATGAGAATTTATTTCGATCATCAACTGTGCTTGTTATTCATTAACATATATGGGAACTAGACCGTTAAACAAGGAACCACGCTATGTACAGTAAAACTATTTATACAGTTGATGTACAATAAAAACGACCATCTTGCAAAGTGGTCTATTTTTGTCAGATATACGATGTCTTCTTTCGCTTATACTAACCCTTTCCCCCCCTAGACCCAAGACGCCCTTTACATATGTTATATATATGTATAGCGACATTTAATTGTCTAAAGGGCATCTTGGGTCTAGGGGGAAAGCATCTAAAACAAACTGAAAGACGCCAGTTTCATCTTTTCAATGACAAACGTCACAATTTTAAGTATATTTCGTACGCATGCGCAGAAGGATTACCGCAAATTTTTGGAAATGAAGGGCACTTATATCCTTAATATTTTAGAACTTTTAATTTTTGAAAACCTGCAAAGGATTTACTAAAACTCTCGTCTAAACGGCACCCAGTCTAAAGACGTAAAATAAGGGTTGGGAGTAGAAGGCGCTAGTTTTCACGGCTTTGTAAATGATGAATCGTTTGGAAACCTATGTTGATGCTTTCTATGCATATTTTTCTACCGAAACAGTCCAATTTTAAAAACATTAGGGCAATTTGAAAATTTAGGTTTTGTAATCATGTCAACTAGGGAAAATATACGCCTTATCGCTAGAGCTCCTTTCACGTTGAAACTGAAAGAATGATATAACAGTTAAAACGCGAGAAATGAAAAGAAATATCTGCGTCAACGGTTTTAAAAAGTAATGTATGGCATAATACCGTTTCCGTAGGGAAGAATTATTGAGATTTGTAGGTTCCGGTCAATGAAACTTCTATTTGTAGGCTACAGTCAACTGAATTCTACTACTGTTTTAGATTTTTGCACCAGGCATGTAGGACACTACATGTAGAAATTAAAATTTGTAGCGTTTGGGCGCAGGATATTTTTTTCGTTTTGACTCGAGTTTTCGCGAGATTCCAGCAATCCTATACACTAGAAGCATCCCTACAGATGTTTTGGAATAGCATAGGATTCTGAAACTAAACGCTTTACTGAGCTCAGCTGACCAAAGACATAACAAGGTACATTTATAAACATCCACCATTTATTTCTTCTCAATTTCTTTAAAAATTCTCACGTTACTCATATGAAATATATCTTCTGTCACTTCGTCGTATATCTTTTTTAAAAGATATTTCTTTGTAATAATATAAAGACTGATGACTTTAAAGTATATATTATCAAATGTGCACAAAATATAGGATGCACATGTTCAATGTTTGAACAATCATTATACAAAGTATGAATCTGAAGGAATGAAAACTGCGTGAGTTACAGATTACACGAACCAGACACCCCAAAGCGTTAGTATTTTAGTCGTTATCTTTTAGAAGAAAAAACACTGACTTTGTTGCATGTAAATCACAAAGGCGTATATCCAATTGCGCATTGTCGCAGTATGGTCTATTTCTTGCACACTGGATAGGGACATCTGAGATTTTACCCTGGGTTAGAAAATCTTATCTTACTCATGCTATCTTACTCAGGCTGTTTCGTGAGGGCTAAATACATTTGTTGTATTGGAACTCACGCACATGGTCGTCAAGTGACGTCATCGTTATGTCAAAGTGACGTCATCATAACATGTCGCAACTCAGCGTATTCAGGAACTTCTCGGAGCCCTTTCTAATGGTGAGCAAGAAAAAGAATCCATTATTCGGATGAGAGTAGGACAGAAAAATCCGTCCCTCGGGATCACCACTTGTCATCACTCGGCAAGCCTCATGATTTAAAATGGTGATCCTCGGGACGGATATTCCTATCCTATCCTCACACTCATGATAGATTCTTATAGACTTTGTTATTTGCTGTCTGGAAAGTATAGTTGTAAACCTTTCACCATGCATATCCTTTATGTTCTAGCTTGTCTCTGTAGCTAAAAAGGCCAGTTGTCAGAAATCCTGATTATAGATTTCCACACAACGAGGTACATTTATAACTTTTCTTCGATGCACACTATAGAAGATCTCTCATCATATCTTTGTTTCAATCTTGACTCCAACAGAATAAAGTTTTTAATGGTAGTTGGTACCAGGTTTGTATTCATAAGCATATGTAATTTGATTCCAGGAAATGCTCCCCTCAACGAATTCCTACAATATTCCTTCAGAGACTTTGGTCTGTATAAGTCACTTTTTATTTTGTCTAAGATCTTTTGCCTTATTTCTCTTTCCCTTGCTGGCCTGTAGCCTCCTTGTAGCAGCTGAGTATATGATGAATGCACTATTTCATCACCTCTTATATCATAGCCACATTCAAGAAGTAATATCGCCATTGATCCTTTATAGATGCTAAATCCAGAGTAACATAAGGCCCCTTTTTGTATGGAATAGTTCCTTAAATCCCTCTCAATCGCAAGAGCCAGGACTGTAATCTGTTTTACCTTTTGCCTGTCAAAGAGCTGCAGGTGCTTTTCTCTGTGAGTCCGGACAATATTTTCTTTCGCAAAATTGGTAAGAATGGGGTTGAAGTACAAAACATCTAGAATAGCTCGAGGGCTTGAGCTGTGTTTCATTGCTAGGGCTAAAGGTGTGAGACCATCTGGTCCTTTGACCTCAACGTCACCACATATCTCAATCAATGCCCTCAAACCAATACTATGTTCGTACGTTTCTGGATCAATAATAAGAGCTTTACATTCCTCCTTTCTTTTAGCCAAGGGTTTCTTCAACCAAATCTTTCGCAGTAGGACATCAGCTTGTTCTGGTACGTGCAGTGACCTTATAATATCCAAGATGACAAGAAATGGAGAACTAGTTCTATTGATGGACCCTTTTATTCCATGACTTTGTAGAATGTCTGCACACTCACTATGGCTGATGCTATTTGCAATGTCAAAAATAGTGTAGTCTCTAACAGTATATGTACCAGAAGTCATGTTTGAATCAAGAATTGCTTCCAGTATCCTTGGTTGATTGTAAATGGTCGCTAAAAGTGTCCAAGGTTTATGTCCAAATGTATGAAATTTTAATTTCGGGTCCTCTAGCTTGTTAATTAACATTGAGGCCAAATGTAAGGTATGCCCATTTTTAATAGCAAGTTTCAATATGTTAACAGCTTCATTCACTGAAATCTGCCCTATAAACTGTTCATTTACGTTGGACAATATAAGAGCCTTGAGACATTCAGATTCACTAGCCATTGCATCAATAACCCACGCAGCACGCAGTGAAGTATGCTGTACGATGTTTTGTGCAGTCTGGTTATCATTCATGACCATACACAGCTTGATTATTGACATGCTAGTTTTGTTGATTAAGTTGGGTATTGTTTGACTTCGAACTGCGTATATAAACTGATTATTACAGTACGTTTCAAATTTGTCATGTCCTGATTCAATAATTGTTTTAATACATTGTCGCTGTTTGAAAAGTATCGCTAGATGCAGTGGCGATGCATTCAGTGAATCTATGGCTACTTTATATCGCTTGCGTGCCTCTGGCTGAGTTAAGAATATCTCAAGCACTGGGACACAACCAACCGCAGCTGCAGCATGTATCAGTTGAACAGAGGTTGGAATTGGGTCAATGATTTCTATATCCTCTTTAGGTATATCATTGTGGTGGTGGCGACATTTACCATCCTCTATACTTGCCAAAATATGATCGAACAGCTCTGTATCTAAACCATCATGTGATACATACGTAAATAGTTCATGATTAACCTGGCAAGCACATCCTGTATCTGCATAATTATAGATACTACCACAGGTAAATTCAAGCCGTCTCGTTTCTATAGAGGGATATCTAGTTAACGCAGTAGAGACTTCGTCAAAAGCCTTTGGATCTTTTCTTATAATGAGGCAGAAAAGCCTGATAACTTCCTTTTGGATTTGCTTGTCCTCTGTGTTCGTATCCATTTAGACGCGCGTTTCTATCATAGTTGACCTGGAGATAAAGCAATATTGATTACGTTTTATTTTTTGTATCAAAAGGAACTTTTATGACCCTTATATACATTAAACTGCATGCTCAGCTATACATCAATATAACAATAAATGACCCGTGATATGTGATTTCCAACAATGTGGCATTTTGACATGTGTAGACTCGGACGAGCCTCTGCAGCATCCTTTTAAGCTTAGAAACTCCAAATCGTGTTCAGGCAGTAGCTTAACAATCCTAGAATACTCAAGCGACTAGCAAAGGTTCTGATCAGACTGCGCGTATGCGCAGGCTGATCTGAGGCTTTGCTGGTCGCACATACCACATTGTTGGAAATCTCATGCATATATTTTGGTACACAATAACATGCATGTATATAGAGAATACTAGGTCAGTGTCTTTTGATATCATGTTTACCAGGCAAGGCTTTGAGAACGCTTGTTGACATCGCGAGCCTTGCCAAGCGATTCAACAAGCGTTCTCAAAGCCGAGCCTGGTAAACTTGATTTCAAAAGACGCGAACCTGGTATTCTATTTAGTTTAACTCTTCAAACTAGCGATTATGACGTAATTTTCGATTTTGTGTTGATTCTGCGTCATTAGCGATGTCATTCAAAACGTGCAACGTCATCATGACCTGATAAAGGCAACATGCCGTGAGATAGACAACGTTTATCAGGCAATGCGCAACAATACAGTTGATATGAGAGGTAACTGATAAAAAAATACCTTTACATTTTTTTGTTTCATTACGGTATGTTAATTGATTCTGTTGTTTCCCTGTGATGATATATTGAATAAGTTAGAGGCCTCCAATCGAACTGAGCTAATTTTGAGTTTTTACAACAGCAGAAACTAGGGCGAAGATTGGGCCAGTAAGAATAATTTAAGCCTCCAGTGGCTTCAGCTGCTGTCCATTCTAAGGAAACAAGAAGGCAAAGATCAGGAATCTATACCATCAAATACTACACCTGACCTAGGCAATTATATGGGAAAGTGACAAAACACCAGAAAACATCACATAAAAAAGAGCCAAGAGGTCAGCTCTTTCCAGCAGGTGGCCAGAAAGCTGCATGTAACAGACAAGACGGTCAGTAAAAGGAATATAGGAGGGCTTAAACATGTTTGACAGTACCAACCTCACCCTTATTACTGATGTGGATCAAGACAGATCAAGACAGAAAGACATTTAGTTTACATGGAAGATCCTTAACTTATCGATGTATATCCTGCCAAAAGCCTTCTAACACTCATATTGGCGTACACGTAGCATTAGTACAGAATACTTCGCGGACGTTATTTGTTGATTTTCGATGTTCTGACTCGTAAGGCTTCCGAATAGTGTTGGTTTAACATATTCAAAATATCGTAATGATAATATTCCAGACTTAAAAATTGCAGTTTGACGTTTCTCCAACGTTTATCATGAACGCCTGATCAAGTTTGAAACTTTTTTAAATGGTTGTCTTGTCAGACGTATGGACTTTATATACGCATAGATTTTAAAGTAATGAGTTTGCATTTAAGTGATTAAATTTCTATTTAAAAGTGTAAAGTTTCTATTTTTGTTCAGTATCCATAGAAATTGAGATATAAAAAGGAGATTAAACAAAGATAAGAACTCAACAGTATATAGAACTGAATGCCAGAGTAAGAAATATCCAACAGTTAAACCCTAGTCAGCCTAACCACTGACACAACATCAGGTCCTCTCATCTATAGATAAGCCTTTAAGTCAGAACCGTCATAGAATCTTAGATATGACCTGCTGGCAATTTAAGAGGAATTCAAAGCATGATGTCTGTTACAATACATTTATGTTATAACCCATCTTCTTATAATGAGAAATTATTTGATAAATTGCACTGAAAAGTTATTATAGAGCCAACAATTACTTTAATTCATACTCTAGGTCGCCATAAAACTCTGGTTCCGAAAGTCCCAGACGCAAGAGAGATTAAAGTCCAATATTGAATTTAGATATCAAATCATAGTATCGGCGGTAAACATTAGAAAAAATGTTTATGAAGTTATGATACCGATCGACTTGTTTAAGAAGTTTCAGAGTTAATAGTTTATTGTGAGTGTATAAGTCAGCAACATGGCTAGATTCTCTAGCAAATCGTATGAGTTAGAAATATAAAACATAGGAAGTAGAGCGAGGAACATCACCATCTAAAAAGGGAAATAGACAATTTCAAAATAAACATCGTCATGTTTATGGCTAGTTTTGGTAGAAACAATATCATTTGAAATGGTCAAATGCATGTCCAAAAACGAGGCTTCAGTATTAGAGGTAATGGCTTTAAGTTGAAGCACTACAGAGTATATTTGACATACCATATTGTCAAAATAAATATATGTTTTGTTTAAAATACTATCCAAATGTCTGGATGTAGTGTTATAAACGTCAATTATATCACCCTGCTTATCCTCAGAAGGAGACATCATAAATTCCCTTTCACATCAAAAGAAGAATAAATCCGCAATCACAGGAGCACAATTAGTGCACAACTTAGTGCCATATCGTATATAAATAAGTTGGCCAACAAAAAGGTAAGCCTATCACATACATTTTAAAGACAATGCATTATATTTATTAGGCTGTTCCGAAGTGAAATATAAGTTTCTGTTGTTAAATGCAAGATACTCAGAGTTTTCTCTTTCAATAAGATCAATAAATTCGTATTTAATTAAATTATAAGGTAAAGTATTGTAAAGAGTACAAACTCAAACGTTGACAAACTGGACTCGAGGTTATAAAACTTGAGTACAAGCTCAGACTCAAAATAAAGTGCAATGATTGGCTGCTTGCGGACACGTGTCCACAAACAGCCAATCATTGCGCTTTATTTTGAGTCTGAGAATGAACTCAAGCTTTATAACCTCGAGGCCTGGTCGACCTGAAATCCCACAGCTTTTAGTTTATATAATACGTACTTCACCTGAATTTTCATAGACCAAGATATATTCTAACACGATCTTTCATATACTTTTCCCCAGTACTTGATAATATGTTTTCGATCTTGGTGGGGAAGAGAGAGCTGGTTGCTTTGCTTAGTTTGTCTTCCTGGTGTCTCGTGATGGTTGTGTGGCTCTTCCTCGCGGTGACATGGGTTCGTCTGCGGTTTGTGATTGTGGTATTTCCAGATCATACTCACTTTCCATTTTTGCTTCAGAATATGATATTTCTAATGTAAGTGTTTAGACTATAATCCATGAGCATTTAGGCATGTCAAAATATCTGCAAGGTGTGTACCCAGAAACCTGACCATGCATGATTGTCAGCAAAGGCTAGAGTCAAGTCAGGAACTTTTGAAAGTGTATAAAAGTGCGACCAGGTAACGGACGTTGGGCGTGTCTGACAGAACACTGCCATTCACTGTCATTTTAGACTGGTCTACAGTAAAGGACCTCGGACAGTTTCCTATTCAATCTGCCCAAATTTTGACAGCCTTTAGGCTAGGATAATGCATAACTGGCAACTATATTTTTGTGCTTAAATCAAACCGTTACATTTAGTGCACCCAGCAAAATAAGAATATTTTGAAAATATTGCATAATTATGCCAAGACTTTAAGGTTTAGGGGGTGGGGGTATATTTTGTGACCAAATTTTATTTCACAGAAAGTCAAAGTTTTGTCGAGTATTCACCTGAATACATGTAAATATTATGTTTGCGGCATAAAACTTGAAACAAAAGTGATGTGTTGGCATAAAATTCGGGTTGAGAAGATTTCATTGTTTCATATAAAGAAGAGTGCTATCAATGACTTTTGGCTATTACCTGTAATGTTTCAAGTTTAACTTGTGCACTGAGGCGTATAATATCTGCATACTGTATAAATCATAGTCTAGATAAACACAGTTTTTGAGCGTAAAATCGTTAATATTTTCTTACACATCAGATTTAGGCTTTATTTTGGTGCTTAAAAGAACCGTCTCATTGTGACGGTTCTTTTGAGTACCCACACCATATGTTTTGGTTTAGAAATGAGACAATTAATTACATGGTACTCACTCATAACTAAAGCTCTGATACATGCCATTGTAAATTGATATTTACCTACAGGTTTGTACAAAATAAGTTTCTAATAAGCTTTTATCATACAGTGTTTTTGAGCATTTTGACAGCGTTCCCCCCCGTGACCAATCATGCTGTTTTTATATGATGTGTGTAATGTAAAACTACAACTGTATGCAAAAGGATTAGTTTGGTCACGGGGGGGGGGGGGAAGCACTTCAGTTAAACTTTTTCTATTTTCTATATGTTGAATAGCAAAAACAGAGTTTTCAACCCATATTTTGCAATTGTTACTTGTCCAATGAGAAAACGGCTTTTGTGGATAATTCGAGGGTTAAAGCTACTATCTTTTTCATAGAAAAAATATCATTTTCTTTGAAACTTTTCTCTGGTCATTTTTATGGGCAATCCTTCATTAAGACTGTCCGAGGTCCTTGGGTAAAACAGCATAGGTGTGCTTTAACCCTTTAAAATGCCAGCAAAAAAATAATCCGAAAATTCCGTCTACATTTGTCGTCTGCTACAATTTTTGCTAACATCATTTAACAAAGCTAGGTATAGAGGCAAACAGTGTGGACCAAGATCAGACTGCTTGTATAGGAACAGTCTGATCTGAGTCTACACTGTTTGTTGGAAAGGCATCTTAAACATTTCAGCAGACGACAAAAGCAGTCGAATTTTGTTGTGATTGGCGCTTTAAGGGTTAATCGTGCAAAACAACTGAACCGCAGACGACAAAGGCGACCAACTTTATACGATTAGTATGCCCGGTAAACGTTTCGCAGAAAACTTAAACTAGAACCTAGGTGGATTTTTGTCAAGATCAGCAAGGCAGACTGGTCTCTGTTAGAACGGCTGTTGCTGCTACATGTATAAAGATATAGAGTCAGGTTACACAGCGTAATCTGATTGCATGTAGCGTGCATATATCTGTAATTTCCTTTGGTATTGTATTTACTATACAGCCAGTCTCAAGTAACCATCTAAAACGCAAAGCTGCATACACTGGTACGGAGGTCGAAATGTTTTACACAAGATATACGGATATAAACGGCATGCATGTAATATAGGTTTAGTGATTACACATTATTGAACTAACCCAACAAACAGGCTGGCATGAATGACACCTTCAAAAACTGTAGTTATTAATTGGCTTTTGGGTCACTGTCTAGCCACGCCCACAACTGGTTCATATCTCCATAAGCTTTAAATGAGACCGGGCCATCGCATACCACGTGGCGATACAGCGACCAAATAGCTGTATAATACCTGTAGAGCCAACCAGTGGTAGAGTGCTTGACTTGAGATAAAGGGGACGTTGGTTTGAGTCTCACCATATTGTTTCCTTATGCTAGACACGTTATACTTTATTTGGTACTTGTTCAACCCAGGAAACATCCCGACATGGCTGAAAATTTCTTGACTGGCATGGGCGGATCCAGAGGGGGGGGGGGGTTAACAGGGGGTACGGACCCCCTGAAAGATCACAAAAAAGGTTTTCTTGGCAATATTGGTCCGGATCCCCTGGAAAATTGCAAAGCTACTAGGCCAGAATTCAATGTTAGACCATAATCGGGGCACCAGCGAAACACCATTTAAATGGCATTTCCCTGGCAGGCCAATGATGGCCCGCTTTAAGTGGTATTTTGATCATCTCTCCTCTCATCAACTAAAAAACATTGTCAAAGTTAGACCCTCTCTGACAAAAGTTTCTGGATCCGCGCATGACTGGGGTGTAAATTATCAACTCAAATAATCGAGATCCACAGTTGCTCAGTGCTGGTGTGTTAGACATGTGATTAATGAATCGCTATTTTGAGAAGGTTCAATCAAAGCACTTCGAAACGTCCTAAGCAAGACACTTTATTCTCTGCTAAGTACTGGTTCATTCTAGGTGGCCAGGAAACGTCGCGCCATGGCTGCAAAAATGTTGGCAGCGACGCAAAACATCAATACAAACAAACAAAATCAACTCAAAATAAGAAGAGACACTCATCTCTAATTTTTGCTGCAGTTGTGTGCGTCTACTGGTACACAGGTTTACCTATAGTATGCTATATGAAAATATTCGCGTCAAAAATGTTGTCGATGAAAATATTCTTCCAAAATTTTGTTTGTTTGGCAAGAAAATAATTTGGTGTTTAGCTCTGAATTAAAAAAAAATAGCATTGAAAACAACAACATAAAATAGCCCCCTCCCCCCCCCCCCCACACACACTCACACACAAATTAAAATACAGAATGCTAAGGGTTCAATAAATGGATCACAGCGAATGGGTACACATATCTTTTATAGAACAATACAACTTGTGTGATTGCAGATTTCATTGTCGAAGATTGATGTTTTGGTTGTATAGATTAAGATACACGTACATGTTTAAGATACATGTATGTACATATTTGGGCTGATCGGATTCATCTTCAATAATTCAAAACGCTTATTTTCCACGATACGGCAACTATAAGACTACAGGTATATACTTTTGGTGTGGAGAGTTTCACAGATGGTTGAATACGCGAACAATGCAACCTGACTAAACTCCAGCTGTTAAGTTTTTAGACTTAATTTTTTGCAATAACTTTTTTATCTTCAATTTTAGCAAAATGTGTTCGCGATGAAAGTTGTAGAGGAGAATTTCCGCCAACTTCTCCAAAAGGTCTTGTGCTTGTGGCGCAAACAGATTTTTGGGTATATAGATAAAGATTTTGCAATAAATGGAATTCATCCTAAAGGGGGAGTTCCACCCTATATGGAATTTACATAGGGTTCTGCCCACGCACAGATTTTTATAAATTTTTGTTGAAAGATTGTCTATTACATGTGTGTTCTATTTGTGAGATATTTACCCATTTATCAATTTCAGTTGTTAAATTTAAATAATTTTCAGTTTTAAAATTAAAAAAATTGACACCGTTATTAAAAGTGGCCCTAGGCGACAAGATTTTTGATTTTTTCGACCTAATTTATTCTCAACATGATGCCTAATAATTTGTTATTATGTATGTACCATACATGTATTTTAATGTATAAAATAAACAAGTCCGCATCAAATTTTGTTTGAAGATACCCCTTAATTTAACATTTTGAAAATATTTTCAACAAATTAAATTGTCAATTTTGCCTAGTTGCTGTTCTTGTCAACCTATGAAATTTATATCAAATTTGTCCACACATGTGTTTGTTATAATCATAAATTCTCAAGAAAAAATAAAACTGGTAAAATGGAGTTTTCTGAATTTCAATCTTAATGGTCAAAATTTTGCGGAATGTAAAAATCAAGATTTTATGTAAACTTCCAGCAGTATGCTCAATTTACAAAGAGTTCTGTTCTTCACAGGCACAGATTTTGATGATATTATGCAAATTGACTGTTTGGCTTATAAGTAGTTTGTTTTCATTCGCTTTTTATTGGTTGGTTACAACATTTGGTATTGTGTAGTATGTGATTATAGGGATACCCCCCAAATCAGCACAATTTGCATCTATCCGAAATCAGAATGTCTATAAATGATAATTATTAAAATAATCTGTGAGTTCTAGCTTATGAGTGTGGTACACACATTATCATATCTATCACGTAAATTGTTTAAAATAATGTTGTTTTTTTTAGAATATTTACTCAAATTTAGCTGTACAAATTATTTCAACAATATTTGGGTTTTGATTATGGTGTGTTTCAGTTCTTGTCAACCTTTCCCATCTATTTATAATGTGACTACATGTATAAGGATAATATTCACAAGATTTGAAGCTCGGGAATATATTTTTTTTGATTGTCGAGTCAGACTATTGTTAAATGAATAAATATTATTGAATTCAACATGAATATTTATGCCCAGTTTTACAGAATTGTTTAGTATGTCAGCATTATGATTATGAGGTCATTTGAGAATTAAATTCATGATTCTATAACCATGATGGAAATAACAGCACAAAGACTGTTTCACCTCGTCTAATGCCAGATGTTCAGTATGTATACATTCAAAAATTCGCTAAGCGTTTCTTAATATTTGAAAAATCCATTTATAATCTTAAAAAGTATCATTTTTATTTTCATCAACTCCATTTCTATTCATTGGAGCATTTTAAAGCTTTTGTTGAAATATTAATGATTTTAAATGGGGTTTATGATAAGTATTTTTGGATACGCTTTTGAAATTTTTGGTGGATAGAACTTAATACAGGAGAAATAACCACAAGATACAATGCAATTCAAATTAGATTCTGTAAACCATTCATTAAAATGTACACATTGGGTGACTAAGGGACTGCAAAATAAGGATACTATTTAAATAATGTGAGAAAACGGATCATTCCATAATAGAAATAAACTATAAAATTTTAAAACTTTAGACTCAGTTTCACTCAGTCTCTGCATGAGTGCTGCAGCTCTCATGCCCCCTAGCACTGGCTTAAATTGTCTTCTAGTTTCTGCTGAAGCTAAATATTCCAGACGGAACAGAATATGAAAATACAACACTTTATCAATGTACGGGGGGAAAGTTTAACCCAATACAAAGACAGCAGGTGTGAAATCCAAGTTCTCTGAAAAAAGAACCTACCAAAATAGTGAGTACATACACAATTTATTAAACACTTGACCTGGCTTCCCTTAGTTTATTTATTAATGAGAAGTAAGGTTAATGAGAAGTATGTATATAGCCCTGAACCAATTTAGCCTCAATATTTGATTCAGAGGGACATAAGATAGAGGCAATTCTAGGTGCAACAGGAATATAGAATGTAGATGGAGACGATGAATTACCTAGCATAAATCCTAATGTGTTTGAATTTTTTCAATGGCTGAAAGACATTAAAGGCATAACCACCTTTTGGCTTCAGCCCAAAAATAATTTGGAAACCAGCAGAAGATCAATTCACAAATGATACCTGCTGGACATCCACCCGTACAACTAAGTTCTAGACCAAGTGCTACTTATCAAGTGCTGCTTACAAAAATGTCAGTTTTATGCTATTGAATTAGCTAAAACTTCTGACACCAAACATATTTTGGACCTAATTTGAATGAAGATACTAAATAGTGATAGTCAATGCGTTTTTAGAATAATACTGGTGGAAAAACTGCGGTATGTTAGCCCTAACTGGAAAATTTATTTGAAATCACATAAGAATCAAAACTGACTTAACTCATTTCATGCAAATTATGACACTTTTACCGGTGTCCAAATTTTATGAAAATTTACATGCATAAAGAGGATGTATTTGACCTACTTTTCTGAAAATATTATGGGTTGACAAAAACTGGAACATGGTAAATATTAGGACAGAATCCCCTATAGACAATAACTTTAGTGTTCAATATGGGGATAATTCAAATTTTGATGGGTCAGAAAAAAATTATCTAGATGTATTCATATACATTAATGGTAGTAAGGTATACCCTGGGAAGTCTTCTTTCATATTCCATTCAAAGAATGTAGCAGTCAATAATTTTAATGATTTGAGACTGATATTTAATAGGTCATACATTAGTATAAAGAGGGTGTACATCAAGGTGCCCCCCTGTGGCCTAACAGCCTTCGAGGAATGAAACAATTTCATTTTTGTAGTTGTTATAACGTAGGTATTCAACATACAAAATATTATTGAAATCCATGCGTGGGCAGATTTGGAACTCCCCCTTTCTAAGTCTTTTATTGACAGGTATAACTCGTATAGGCGTGACAGAAAGGGGTAGTTTCAAAAAATATTCTGAAGCGGTGCATATCCCGTTCTTCAAAGGCTGTGCATAACATGAAGCTGCCGTTAACATACTCAGAATTTAACGTACATATGCTGAATCAAATTAAAGCAGGCTCATTTGTAGGAACAAATGCTGGGTTACCGCATGACGTGCAATTTTTCTCTTACGCACGTGCTATGAAATGAACGGTTTTGAGATGACCCTACTAGCTTAACGCACGAGCGAATCAGGCGCGATTTCTATTATATTTGAACAAGCCATACATCGCTTTAGTAATTGAATTAGGGCGGTGCAATGTAACTTTTTGACTGACATCTTGGACTAAGTTTATTTGCGCTTTGCTTAAAATGTTCAAAGATTGCATCTAAGCTCAGATGAACCTGCAGCATCTAGGATGTTGGAACCATTTGGAGAAGTTGGCGGAGATGTTCCTGAATACTTTTCATCGCGAACACATTTTGCTAAAATTGAAGATAAAAAAGTTATTGCGAAAAATTAAGTCTAAAAACTTAACAGCTGGAGTTTAGCCGATTCTCAAATGTATTTGTCCAGGGGTTGAACTTATCTAAGAACCGCCCAACGTCTCTTATCTGGACGGAGTATACAATGCCAATATAGAAGACTTACACACTCGTCTTGTAACAGGAATGAAACCTGGCTTCACCAATGGGACGTATATACTAAGAAAAGAGTCCATGCAATGGAGGCGGCCTGGCTTACCCCCACTTAAGAAATTTCGTACCCAACCTTCAGTCAGCATATTAATGGCTACGGTTTTTTTTCGGATATCGATAGATTACAAATAATCTTGGAAAATGGATCCTTCAGGAATAGAAAGAGCCTATAATATAAGAAAACAGCAGACTCTGTTTTATTGAGTCTGTTCATGAGGCAACAGTGCTCACGCCCCTAGGACTGGATTAAGCATTATTCTGCTTCCTGTCAGAACCCAATATTTCTAAAGGAAAAGAGAATGAAAAAATGTCAAAAATATCAACACTTTATAGATGCTAAGGGAGAAGTTTTACCAATTCCACACAGAGCCAAGCCTGCTGGTACTTCAATTACTGGCAAATCCTATATCAATGCCATTAAACAATTAAGGGTTGCTATTAAAGGTAATTGCGGGCAATACTTCCCACATTGAAATCTTTTTTTTTAAAATTCATTTACAGTTTGTTTTATGTACAGACTGTCAATTTATGAAATAAAAAGGATATGTCACCAGGTTCAATTTTTCATAACCTCACATGGAAGTTTTCAGCATTTTACAAATTTCCTGAAAAAAAAAAACCCAAGTCCTTAATATTAAGCTAATTTTTTGTAATCGCCATCCAGCTTTTTTATTTTAATTTTCGTTATTTCTCACGACATCAAGCTTTTTAGGAAATGTGAAAATGTATTTGTTTCCAAGCCGAGACAAGAAACTGAATGGTATTTGAAATTCCCCAAAAATAGAAATATGATTTTTAGAGTAAATTGTATATTAACAAATCTGCCATTGAAAGTCTTAAAGTTTTGTTTTTTGATTTCATAGACTATTATTTTACATTTTAGAAAAAAAGAATAAAAAAATGGTGGTCACCAAACTAATAATCTTTCAGGAGAGCAAAATTTACCCCCACCCCCACAGATTTTGAGGATAATTCAATATAAAACGTTATGGAGTGTATGTACTTTTTGTCATTTATATGAAATCATATTACTTGTACGAAGAAATTCAGCATTATAAAGCTGAACAAAGAAGAAGAAAATAATGTATAATAGGTGCCTACTCAGGAATCGACCCTGGTCTGCTGGTTCCAAAGTTCGACGTGCTAACCATTAGGCTACGAAGTCAGATTGTCCACCGCTGAAATTAACTGTACATATTGCAATATCCAAGTACTGGCTTGATTCGGTATAAACTTGGAAATTTTGCATATTGTTTGATTTCCCCTGATCTATTTATCAGTATTCGGTACTGATACAATCATTTATAATAACGGGTCAATAGATAGTTCAGGCACATTTTAGCTACATTACTTTGGCCAGAAAATACGGATAATCCATCTGACAAAAGCGCATCTGAAAACTTTATTGATCCGATATCCTAAATGGTCTGAAAGACGGGACCACCATACCATAGGTATCAATGTATTCTCTTAACCTTGTGAGATGGCTGTCTTCAATGTAACAGAAGTAGACATTGCAGCTCTCCAGTGTGCGACCCTTTGTGCCTGTGGTGGCAGCTTTGAACACTACATTTCTGTAAATTGATGATTGTTTTTAAAATGGATAATCACACTGGTCAATGTAAACGCACCGGTGGTTGCTACAACGAGCTGGTGGTTGCATTTTACAGCACCGGTGGTGGCGTAAAAGGTAAAAAAATCTATACCTGTTGACTTTATTATTTATTTATAAACTTGCATTTATTTTATTTGTGATGACACCTGGCGCACAGACCACCAGTAACATTGCAGTTTATGGCTCTGCCAAGCAATTGGTGATTTTATTCATGGTTTGGACTGCAAATCCAACAAAGTTCTGGAGTTTTGCCGTGACAGGTGTTTTTTCTAGTGTAACTGCCTAAATTGAGTGAAATCTGCACGTCTAAGCGCAGCTGTTGTCATATTCCCATGAAATAACATCCAAAAAACGATTACTACTTTGGGGTTTTTTTCTTGGTAAACTAGCAAATGTTTTATTGAGGAATTTTTATTACAACGCACTGGGAGCATTTTTTGACGCATTGATACAACGCACTGATGGTTGCACAGAATTCCTGTGGTTGCTGGTGCAGCCTCACCACAGCATTCACTGTTCTTATAAACGGTACATAAATCGTTATTTGAGCCAGCACATGATATTTCAGTACCAGGACTAAGACTCAGGTGAGCCTATGCAAATGAACAGACTCGCCAGATCCTTCTCTGCATAGAAAAAATAGAGAGTAGTAATCGCTTTTTAGGATGTTATTTCATGGGACTATCATTATATAGCTGCAGCTGTGCTTAGACATGCAGAATTTCCTGAAGTTAGGCAGTCACAATAGAAAAAGCACCTGTCACTGTCAAACTCCACAACTGTGTTGGATTTATCGGTCAAACAATGAATTAAAACGCCAATTGCATGGCAGAGCCATAAACTTCAATGTTTCTGACGGTTTGTGCGCATTGTGTTATCAAAAGTAAAATAAAAGCAAGCTTATAAAGAAATCATACAGTCAATAGGCATAGATTTTGTGGTTTTTGTACACTGATGAAGGCTCAAGCGTGACTCTGCAAATGTGTAGCCTCACCAGAGATGCTCCAGAGCTAGCCCTGTTCGCACTTTGAGAGTGTTTCCGCCTATTTTTCAGATTGGCCCCAAAACTTTTAATTAAATGAGATTGTTTGTCCGTTATGATACATTACAATACTTAATAAGCCTCCATGCGAGCTTAAAATTTTTGTGCTTCAACAATAGCAGATTCTAGGGCGAAGATTTGGTACCAGTAAAATGCAATTTTAGTACCCCAGAGGTATAGGCTGCTGTCTGTTCTAAGGCGGTGATTCTGTTGTTGTTGATTCGTTGTTGATTGTTACTCCCATTACTGTACAGGATTCTGTAATTGTTCTATATTTTGTTACTTTATGTCCATTCTTGTTTTACAATCATCTTGATGGGGAAGAGAGACAGAGCTGGCTGCTTTGCTTAGTTTGTCTTCCTGGTGTCTCGTGATTGTTGTGTGGCTATTCCTCTTAGTGCCATGGGTTTGTCTGCAGTTTGTGATTGTGATACTCACTATTTTTGGGTGTCGTTCATGCGAACAGCGATGGCTTTGGCCACATTTGCTTGGTCTAGTATGAGCCTTCGTCACAGTTTAAAATTCTCATGTGGTGACTCAAATGGCGATGAATGCCATTTTGTGCAAGCAGCGAAGGATCTGGCGAGTCTGCACATTTGCACAGGCTTACCTTAGCCTTCGTCACTGTACAAAATCTCTTGTGCTGCCTTAAATGGCGATTTGTGTGCTATTCACGCCAGCAGCAAATACTCTGTTGGGTCTGCATATTCGCGCAGGCAGTCACTGGACAATGTAATAAATGTCAAGATCTCTTGTGCTGGTAGCAAACTCTTGGGAGTATGCACGTTTGCACAGGCTGGCCTGAGCCTTCTATACAGTATCGAAATATCATGTGCTGGTTGAAATGGTGATTTTTGCAACGTTTATGTGAACAGCGAAAGATGTGGTGAGGCTGCACCAGCAACCACAGGAATTCTGTGCAACCATCAGTGCGTTGTATCAATGCGTCAAAAAATGCTCCCAGTGCGTTGTAATAAAAATTCCTCAATAAAACATTTGCTAGTTTACCAAGAAAACCCCCCAAAGTAGTAATCGTTTTTTGGATGTTATTTCATGGGAATATGACAACAGCTGCGCTTAGACATGCAGATTTTACTCAATTTAGGCAGTTACACTAGAAAAAAGCACCTGTCACGGCAAAACTCCAGAACTGTGTTGAATTTGCAGTCCAAACCATGAGTTGTATCACCAATTGCTTGGCAGAGCCATAAACTGCAATGTTACCGGTGGCCTGTGCGCCAGGTGTCATCACAAATAAAATAAATGCAAGTTTATAAATAAATAATAAAGTCAACAGGTATAGATTTTTTTACATTTTAAGCCACCACCGGTGCTTAAAAATGCAACCACCAGCTCGTTGTAGCAACCACCAGTGCGTTTACATTGACCAGTGTGATAATGTTTAAGGACTGAAAATCCATTGAGAAGGCTGTGACATAGCATACATACAGATTATCGTACATATTGTCAGCTCTCTTGGTTCAATGTCACTGAAAATGTTAACGTTTGTATAGAATAGCAACGTGATCTTGTCTCATCTTGGCTCAGGTGCCATTTAACCAAAAATACTGTATAACAGTGCATGGACATAGATCCAAAAGACAGTCAACATTCTTCAGTAAACTCCATAACATGAGGTACAGTCAAATTAACATAACGGTATGTAGTCATTCAACAACATGATGGGTAAACTATGTGTGTCCCCAGCATGACGAGAGATATTCATTCATGTCAAATGCTGCGCTAGAAAACCACTGTTTATCGAACTGCATGGTCATCACGGATTGCCTTCTGTTGACGAAGGCACGAAATATACCATTTAAGTATACATGGCTGTATACATGTTTTTTGTTAATGTTTTACTTCCCAAAATATTCTGTACTTATCATTGTCACTTATATATCCAACTGTGTGTCTGCTTAACAAAGATTTATGTGAGTTAAGCGTTAGTCGATACAGCACCTGAGTTATGCCCAAAAAGGTGATATTTTTCCTGAAAAAGGATGGAAGGCATTCTGTTTATGTTCTGGAATATATGCTTACTTTAGTTAGTTTAGATAAAATGCAAAATAATTAGTACAGTGTACTTTAATGCGCAAAAGTTCGAAATCTGAGGGTAGAGCATTTAGAAAGTTGTTCAAGCTTTTCATGCTGTACGCATAGTACATGTACTACATATATCAGCTGTTCTCGCCCAGTGACCGGGTCATAGATTGCATACAAATTAATTAGATTTAGACCCTCGACTACTGGTGCAATGCCCTTGACTACTCAAATTGTGTGTACAGCTACAAAATGGTTTGCAACTTCACAAAAAATAAACAGAAATATGCAAAACTTTCTATTCGTTCACTTATTTGTATTCTTCATTATGTGATGACATTAAATCATAACTAATGACTTAAATAGCGCACTCATCAGTCATCATAGTGTGAATGCATGCACAGCAAAATCTATTGGATAAATGATTTTGCAGTCAAACGATATATGTATTCCAATTATTCAATGGTTCTACCATTTTGACATCATTGAGTGAGATAACAGGAAGTATAAGTTAGTTTGAGCATGCGTAATTATGGAAAATATATTTAAGAAATAGATCAGCTCCAGCAGTGAATTGTTGAGTAATAATTCACTGTTTGGAGGTCAGTTGTAAAGAAGATCAAATCACGAGCGCACAGCGCGAGTGATTTATCTTCGCACAACTGACTGATAGCTGATCTTTTTTCCATTCTAACACACTATAAACGACGAAAACACATTCGAAGTCTTCAGCTTCCGCCATTGCACTGAAGAACTCCCGCCAATACTTAGACTACGTCGCATACGTTTACATAGAATTGTAATGTCTTTCAAGCGTTAAAACGACGTTACACCTTTTCACGCCATGGGTGACGTCAATTTCCAGTGACGTCAGCTATCACACATTTTAGCTGTGAATTATTGTCCGATATATCACAGTTTGTTAACGTTGGCTCTAAAGGCGAGGTGTGTTAGAATAAAATATATTTGTTTATGTCTTTTAGGACATCTAGAGATATAGTGGGTCGATTTTTTACCATGTTAAACGTAAATACTGGTCTGTGTTGTCAAGTAAGACCAAGTTTTCTATAGCGGAAGTGAATTTTGGCATGCGCATGCGCAGAGGAAATTTGTCGACGTGGTTCTATATCTAAAAATCATCAGCTCACCAACCTAAATTAGTGTGGAAAGTTTCATGTATGTATCCGGATTAGCACAATATGGGCTCATAGCCAGCTAGCTATTAGTGCACCTGTTCAAAAATATGCCTTTTATTGTAAATTTTTCTTTGATATTAGAAGTATTATTGAGTGTTATTAGAAAGCTCCGCTGTTAGTCGGTCATTTCAGGAACAGTAACTCTTAAATTATTTAGTTGTTTGCCATGAGCAGTTACTGGTGCCCTGGTTACGTACATTCTGATGGACGCCGGATACCAGAGTGGTGAATGTATGATTATGGCTGTTAATCAGGTAATAGATAGATGGTTTATTTGAAAATTCCAATAGGCAATGAAGCCCGTGATGATACAACATTTAAACATATACATGGCAGATACAGTATAGTGAACATGCAATACAGTTATGCTAAATAAAAGCATATATACATTCAGCACGTCGCTCAGGCGACAGCAATGATTCGAAACGAGTCTGTGCATATCCAGAGTCTCACTCGAGCCTTCAGATAGTATCCAATGCTTATCTTTCTGTATTTACATGATAAAAAGTTCTTTATAGAGTATGATATTACGACAAGCATCATTTTTCACATAAATATGAAGCACTTAACAAATGACAATATACATTTATGGATAGTATCCATTGATGGAGACGGTGTACACATTTATTTCTAGCTAAATTGATATTTTTCACTTAATTGTGGAAATAAACAATTTCTCTAATGGCTGCATACAGATACTTTTCATTGTTGGAGAGGGTGTTAACTAAACGATCATAGATTTCTATTTTTTATGGGAGCAAAACCAAATCCTTCATATTTGCAAATGAAGGACATAGGTTTCTACGACCAGTAGGGTCAATCCGGGTAAATACAGACAGATGGCTTACAAATCACATGTCAAAGTACACAGGTCTGTGACAAAGAACTGTTTTATCTTAGCTTTTAATAGTGTTTATTCGGCTCTTCTACACCCGTAAGGTATGATAGACGATATTCTGATTACTAAAATAGCACAGCAGGGTGTGAATCCTTACCGATAACCTATTAATTGCCTGTTCATAAAGGATTTCACAACTAAAACTCTACACTCAATCTAATTATTACTTAATTAATTCTATTAAACAAATGATATATTTTTTCTTGTTAACCATTAAATATAGCGTTAAATATCGCGTTTGGTGTGCAAATGCCCTAATGCAGGGATCTGGTATAGTCCAGAATGTCACTTTATACCACCCTTTCAAAGTTTAGCACAAATGTCGCATGATGTGCAAGGTCTGATGTAGGTGGTATAAAATAGTAATACAGTGTTTGCACACCTGTTCATAAGATAAAGCACTCGCTAAAGCTCGTGGATAATCACCAAGTACAGGCAGACAACCCATGGTATAACCATTACTTAGGTAGCAAACCACTCTTTTTGGGAGGCCCAAGAGCAGGCCAAAGGGTGCACAAAGATTAATTCAAATTTCGACCAGTTTCAACCATGAAAGCAATTTCTCTTTAATCCAAATCAGGATAAGAGATGGTTTTGTGGCTTCTGGAGAAATAAAACACTAAAATTGATGTAACATAAGAATGTCAACAGCATACAAATCTTCTCAGAACCCGCTATTTCTACAAAAAAATTTACGACAAAGTGTGCCAACTCTGATGCACCTGCATGCCGACTCTGATGCACCTGCTGGACAGTGTGCATGAGCAACGTACTCAAATCCTACTAAATCCTGCAGAAATCCCTGTTACCAGGTGCACCATTTACAACTTAGGACCTGTCTCCAACTTAGATGTTTCAATAATCAGCTTCGAGTTTGTGTATATGAAAATGAAAGTAGTATTCTGATGCATTTCCAGACCAAGCCACACATTCGTATTTTGGCCGGATAGCCACATTTAGTATTTTTAGTTGCAAACAATGCTTTTTATCGATGATCAAACATTCCCGGACACACACAGAAACAACAATTTGTAGTATAAATGCAACAAAATGTATTTAGAGCCAAGAATTGAAGGTACCCCCTTATATTACCAATTTGCCCATGTGCAGCTGATTGGATCAGTGGTTTGCTACCTAAGCCAATACTGGAAGGCGCTATAGTCGTTGAACTTTCCATGAATTTTCATAAACAGACTGTTTGGTGCTTGATGTTTGAATTTGACTAAGCCTATCGTGGCTCATCTTGAGGTTTTCTTTATCTCAGACTATCTGTGAGTCATGAGTTTTTTTCTTCGTTATATCCCATTGTGTTTATTTGATTCGATTGTTTCTCTGTGACGAAACAATGCTATAGTTAGGAAGCTAACATGCGAGGTTTTATAACAAATTTTGTGTTTTAACAAAAACAGAATCTACTTGACTGTAAAGATTTTTCACTCTATTCTGAAGGGTCCGATTTTCGAGACTGTATATAAGTCCTCTTTGCACATGATATAAGAAAGTCTTTGATCATATCTTTGCTTCAATCTTGAATCCAAGAGAATAAAGTTTTTAATGGAAGTTGGTACCAGATTTGTATTCATAAGCAAATGTAATTCGAATCCATGAAATGCTCTTCTCAAGGAATTTCGACAATATTCCTTCAGAGACTTTGGTCTATTTAGTTCACTTTCTATTTTTTTAAGATCATTTGCCTTATTTGTCTATCTCTTGTTGACTTGCGGCCTCCTTGTAGCAGCTGAGTATATGATGAACTGACTATTTCATCATTTCTTATATCATAGCCACATTCAAGAAGCAATATCGCCATTGATCCTTCATAGAAGCTAAAGCCTTTTAGTGTACAACCATATTGCATTGAATAATTCTTTAAATCTCTCTCAATCGCCAGAGCAAGGACTGTAATCTGATTTACCTTTTCCCTATCGAATAGCCGTAGGTGACATTCTGTGATTGTCCGAACTTTCTCAAAATCGGTAAGAATTGGGTTGAAGTACAAAACATCTAGAATAGCTTGAGGGCTTGAGTCCTGTTTCAGGGCTAGTGCTAAAGGTGTGATACCATCTGGTCCTTTGACTTCAACGTCACCACATATCTCAATCAGTGCCCTTAAACCAATTCCGCGCGTGTACGTTACTGGATCAACAACAAGAGCTTTACATTCCTCCTTTCTTTCTGCCACAGGTTTCTTCAACCAAATCTTTTGCAGTAAGACATTGGCTAGTTCTGGTACCTTCAGTGACTGTATAATTTCCAACATGGCAAGAAATGGAGAACTTATTTTATGGGTTGACCCTTTTACAGTATGACTTTGAAGAATATCTGCGCACTCACTATGGTTGACGGTATTGGCAATGTCAAAAATAGTGTAGCCTCTTACAGTGTATATATCCGTGTATATACCAGAAGTCAAGTTTGAATCCAGAAGTATTTCAAGTATCTTTGGTTGATTGTTAAGTCGCTAAAATAATTGTAGCTTTATGTACTGAAGGCCTCTTTACATGTGGCAATATAAGCGCATTGAAACATTCTGAATCACTGGTCATCACATCAATCAGCCACGTAATAGGAATATAGTCCTCTGTACGATGTTTTGTGCAGTCTTCTTATCGTTCATCATCATACACAGTTTGATGATTGATACGCTAGGTGTTTTTATTAAGTTAGGATTTGTTTGACTTCGTTCTGCGTATCTAAACAGAGAATTACAGAACGTTTCAAATGGTTCATATGGTGATTCAATAATTGTTTTAATACATTGTCGCTGTTTGAAAAGTATCGCTAGATGCAGTGGCGATGCATTCAGTGAACGTATGGCTTCTCCATATAGATGGCCTATCTGTGGCAGAGTTAATAATATCTCCAGCACTGGGACACAACCAACCGCAGCTGCAGCATGTATCAGTCGAACAGAGGTTGGACTTGGTCCAATGGTTTCTTCATCCTCTTAAGGTATATCATTGTAGTGGCGGCATTTACCATCCTCTATACTTGCCAAAATATGATCGAACAGCTCTGTATCTATACCATCATGTGATACATACGTAAAAAGTTCATGATCAACCTGGCAAGCACACCTTGTATCTGCATAGTCATGGATACTACCACAGAGAAATTCAAGCCATCTATTTAACATAGAGGGACATTTAGTAAACGCAGTAGAGACTTCATCAACAGCCTTTGGATCTTTTCTTATAATAAGGCAGAAAAAGCCTGATAACTTCCTTTTGGATTTGCTTGTCCTCTGTGTTCGTATCCATTTAGACGCGCGTTTCTATCATAGTTGACCTGGAGATAAAGCAATATTGATTACGTTTTATTTTTTGTATCAAAAGGAACTTTTATGACCCTTATATACATTAAACAGCATGCTCAGCTATACATCAATATAACAACATATATTTTGGTACACTTTAACATGCATGTATATAGAGAATATAAATAAAACCTGATTTCCCTTCCTTAGCAAATGAAATAGCCCAACCACGCCCAGATATGAATATTAAAGTTGCCGCCTTTACAGTAAGCGAAAAGTCAAGTAATACAGTCAGTTGATTTCCATTGTAGTTACCCTGAATAAACCCCAACATTTCAGCTGTTTGCCATTCAATAATCACGAGCTTTTACACGCGCCTATGGAGTAGCAATCCGCTAAATAGAGAATACTAGGTGAGTGTCTTTTGATATCAAGTTTACCAGGCAAGGCTTTGAGAACGCTTGTTGACATCGCAAGGCTTGCCGAGCGATTCAACAAACGTTCTCAAAGCCGAGCCTGGTAAACTTGATTTCAAAAGACGCAAACCTGATATTCTATTTATCAGTTTACCCATTGTTTAACTCTTCAAACTAGCGATTATGACGTAATTTTCGATTTTGTGTTGATTCTGCGTCATTAGCGACGTCATTCAAAAAGTGCAACGTCATCATGACCTGATAAAGGCAACATGCCGTGAGATAGACAACGTTTATCAGGCAACGCGCAACAATACAAATGATATGAGAGGTAAATGATAAAAAAAATTCCCTTTACAAATTTTTGTTTCATTGCGGTATGTTAATTGATTCTGTTATTTCCCTGTGATGATATATTGAATAAGTTAGGAGGCCTCGATCAAACTGAGCTAATTTTGAGTTTTTACAACAGCAGAAACTAGGGCGAAGATTTGGCCAGTAAGAATAATTTAAGCCTCCAGTGGCTTCAGCTGCTGTCCGTTCTAAGGAAACAAGAAGGCAAAGATCAGGAATATATACCATCAAAAACTACACCTGACCTAGGAAATTATATGGGAAAGTGCGAAAACACCAGCAAACATCACATACAAGAGAGCCAAGAGGTCAGCTCTTTTCAGCAGGTGGCCAGAAGGCTGCATGTAACAGACAAGACGGTCAGTGCAAATAATACAGGACGGCTTAAACATGTTTGACGGTACCAAACTCACCCTTATTTCTGATGTGGAATAGGACAGAAAGATATTTAGTTTGCATGAAAGATCCCTAACTTATCGATGTATCATCTCCCACATGTAGTACATAGAAATTGAGAAATAAAAATGAGATAAAACAAAGAAAATGAATCAACAGTATAGGTCCGTTAAAAAGTTATTTCGCAATATTTCACGTTTTTATTATGCATTAATGGTCTATATTTAAATTATCAAGGTCTCTTTAAATCACCCAGTCACATATTTTTAGATCATCCAATCGCATATTTTCAAAATATCCAATCACCATTTACCGACTCTTGCTCTAGTAAGTGGCAGCAAAATGTTGTTGGTGGTAGTATCATAAAAATCACATGAACTTCATTTTATTACATTTTCAAAAATAATTGAATATTTTATTTGAAAATTACTGTACCTACAACAAATATGTATTTCTTCTTAATACTGTAGAATTGCAAAAAAAAATGCAGCCCACGTATTGGATTCCTTTTTTGAAGGAAGCCAACTTGTTACCACTTTTAGTATGAAAATAGAGTTCGTTGTTTTTTCGCTTTCATGAGAATGTTGTCAACGTTGAAGCAATAAATCGGTATTATCTTTATACAGTTCCTTTGTTTGGCGAGAAATATATATGATGTACACCCGTGATCGCATAATGAATCTAGCATCTGTATGTACGTTCCTTGAATAGGCGCTAGACGATATTCTATCGACAGAGTGCAATCAGAACAGGCTGGTTCCACTAGATCTTACATCTCATTTAGGTGGTCTATGTGTAATGACGGACCGATGTAATAGTGTTTGATATAAAAAAAAGTCATCTGGCTTTATATTATTGTACCAGCCATGACGTATTGTAATGTGCAAGGTCATCATCGATGTAGGTGGTATAAGAAAGTTTGATTATCCACTCGCTAAAGCTCGTCAATTAACTCCACTTGTAGGGAGCGCAGTGGCTCAGTGGTAGAGTGCTTGACTCGAGACCGAAGGGTAGCGGGTTCGAGCCTCACCGGCGTCACTGCGTTGTGGTCCTTGAGCAAGACACATTTATCCTAGCTTAGTACTGGTTTAACCCAGGAAGAACCGTCCCGCATAACTGAAAGATTGTTGAGTGGACGTAAAGAATCAAATCAAACAAACAAACAAACAAACAAATAACTCCACTTGCAAGCGGACATACCACGGTATAACTGCATTATATTACATTTCCGTGCTTATTCACATGCGCGGATCTAGAACGTTTTTCAGAGGGGGTCTAAATGGGTTTTTTAGTTGATAAGGGGATAGAGATCCAAATACCGCTATAAATAGGCCACCATCGGCCCGGCAGCGAAAACGCCATTGAAATGGCGTTTCGCTTGGGAGCCAATGATGGCCCAATATTGAATGCTGACTTGGAAGCTTTGTGAATTTCCAGGGGATCGGGACCAGTATTGCAAAGAAACCCTTTATTTTTGTGATTTTTCAGGGGATGGGGTACGGACCCCCTGTCCCCCCTCTGGATCCGCCAATGATTCAGATGAAATTTGTCCCAAGGTGTACGACCGCTTGTAATTTCAATTTTCCACATGTATTAGCTGTTGATCATGACAACAAATGATGAAAATGGGACATTATACTTAAGTGTGCATCATGCGCGGATCCGGAGGGGGGACAGGAGGTCCGAACCCCCTGAAAAATCACAAAAATATAGGGTTTCATAGCAATACTGGTCCGGATCCCCTGAAAAAGCACAAGGCTACTAAGCCAGCATTCAATGCTAGGCCATCATCCGTACGCTAACGAAACGCCATTTAAATGGTGTTTCGCTGGCGGGCCGATGTTAGCCCGCATATAGTGGTATTTGGATCTTCTCTCCCTCATTAACGAACGAAAAAACGTTGTCTGAATTGGACCCATATTAATCGAATTCAATAACGGACAACCAATACCTTTGATGTTGTATTTTTTAGAATATTAGGATTAGAAAATATTGTCAAAATATTGACGACTGGACCCAGGCTACTTTTTCAACCGCGTGCCTCATCACGGACTCTTTAATGTACCCCCCCCCCCCCCAAAAAAAAAAAAAAAAAAAAAAAGTTAATTCTAATTTTTGGGGTCCGTAAGAATATGGACACGCTTAATAACCTTTACCAATTAGTGTAGCTTAATAAATAAATGTGCAGTTATGGATCCGCCAAAATGTATTTCCTCCATTTTTCGTTTGTTTGATTTGGTTCTTTACTTCCCATCAACAATCTTTCAGTTAAACAGGGACGGGTCTTCCTGGGTTGAACCAGTACTAAGCTAGGATAAATGTGTCTTGCTCAAGGACCACAATGCAGTGATGTCTCGAGTCAAGCACTCTACCACTGAACTACTGCGCTCCCATCCATTTTTCGTAACCTATACGTTAATATTACGTAACCTGGTGCCTAAGCAGTATGACTATACGCAATTTATTTATACATATCTTTTTTATTGAAAATATCAAGTTTTATATAAATTTTCAAAGACGTACCTTTTGAATCTGCAATCACGCATCTTATAAGTCAAAAGAACGACTGTTCAGCCATAAACTGGTTCCGAGTTGTTCAAAATTAACCAATGTAGGGGAGAGAACCAGTCTAGTTCAGCCAGGAAGTGTAGAAATATAATGATTTTTGAAACGCAATAAATTTGAGCCGTGACATCAAATTTCCAACAATGTGGTATGCGCGACCAGCAAAGCCTCTGATCAGCCTGCGCATACGCGCAGTCTGATCAGAGCCTTTGCTTGTCGCTTGAATATTCTATGAGTGTTAAGCTACTAACCGAATAACATTTGGAGGTTCTAAGCTTAAAAGGAGGCAGCACAGGCTCGTTTGAGTCTACACTTGTCAAAATGTCACATTGTTGGAAATCACGTGTCGCGGCTCATTTTTGAAACCCAATATTATACGACTGAGTTGTTCCATTGTAGTCTTTGTAAGTTGATAACAATCTATAGCTAATTAGTGTAGGTAATATTGATACTTTGTATTCTGATGAGTTCTTCCATCTGATAAGATACAATAAACTTGGGATGGTCCATTGTACATGTATATATCTAGGGGTGTCAGCTTGTAATTTAGATACTACTACTACTACTACTAATAATAATAATAATAATAATGATAATTATAATAAATACTGTTTTTTTTTAATATCTTTTTAACCTTATCACGTTATGTTATAACAAACATTTTATCTGAGTCTTTACTGTTTGTTAAAGTACCAGTTTCTATAGTAAGGCCAGATTTTTTTTATTAGTTGATTTACGGGAAATTTTCTTCAGACCTAGGGTCGGGTGAACGAAAAAAAATAAATAAAAAAGCTCTGAAAATGACCAGTTGACTGGTCATTTTCAGAGTTTTTTTTTTTTCAGAGCTTTTTTTTTCCAGAGCTTTTTTTCTTTTTTTTCTTTAATATCTAAAAAAAAACAGTAAAACTAGTAAGGTAATCTTTAAATATTTCATCATTTTCCTAAAAATCTGGACAGAAGAATCACTTTTAAAAGTGTCACTCTCAAAAATACACAGACAGAACCTCAAAAATATATCGTTTTTTTCAACTAAACAAATAATATTTATAGTCGGTGGATAAAATATAAAAATAATTTTAGAAATTAAATTTTTTTTATACTTTACGGAAAATTACAGTAGGAGGGTTCGTAAATCAACTAATAAAAAAAATCTGGCCTAAAGCAATTGAACAACAATTTTTTGCAAGTTTTCACAATGAATCCCGAGGTGGGGAAAAGGTCATTGAATGTTTATTTGTTTTGGTCCAATTTGTGTTATACATTATCTTTTACGTGCATATGAAACAAAAACAATTGAGCCACGACATGAGATTTCCAACAATGTGGTATGTGTGACCAGCAAAGGCTCAGACCAGCCTGCGCATGCGCGCAGTCTGGTCAGAACCTTTGCTAGTCGCTGGATCATTCTCTGACTGTTAAGCTAATGACTGAACATCATTTGGAGTTCCTAAGCTTAATGGGTTTCTGTGGAGGCTCATCTGAGTGATCACTTGTCAAAATGCACCATTGTTAGAAATCACATGTCGAGGCTAATATGGTAACCAGTTTATCACGTGCCAATAACTTGTTACCTTCATAGGTTCAGATAAAAATGAGCATAAAATTGTTATTATAATCTGCTCTCGTTGGGTGTCCGAAAGAACGGCCTCAACATATGTTTTGGTTGAGAAATAAGAATAACTAGAAATTGTACTTATGAAACACTGTACGCCAACCATTTGTTTGTCCTTAAGGATGGTGCTCTTTAAAGACAATGGTCATCTTATGTTTGAAGCTTCATTATCCTGAATAGTCTACCAAATTTGAACCTCCTAACTATATTATTTTTTGAGATATCACGTTCATAAGTTTTCAATGTCTAGATTTGAAATTTTCAAAGGGCAATAACTCAAAAAATATAATAAACTTCTTCAGATTTTCACCAGGAAATCTACTCCTCATCTTCTGTCAGCTGACCAAGCTTCAAGCTGCTAGCGATAATAGTTTTCCAGATATCTTTATAACAAGTTTTCAAAGGGCAATGCATTTTTTCTTGTCATCAGGTAGTATACTCATTATCTTCAAACAGCTGACAGGTTTGAAGCTCACAGCTTTAATAGTTTAACTGCCACCGGTTTTTTTTTGCCAAACCAGTTTTTGGCAAATGAACTAGTACTTTTAGCTGACATAGAAAGCTAAAGTGACTTATTTCCAGGAGAAAAGACCCTACTGAAGAAATGCTATAGGTTTTTGGCTTCAAATCTGTAATGACCTAGAAAATATTCCACGACAAAGGTCAAAATCCCCGCGGGGATTAGCAAATATTTTCTAGGTCTGTGTTTATTTTTGTTTGTTTGATGTTATTCTTTACGTCCCATCAACAATCTTTCAGTTGTGTTTATTTGCTGGGATAGCGCTGACCTCTTGGCTCTGTTGTGTGTGATAATGTATTGTGTTTTGTCACCTTCCCATATGTCCTGGGTCAGGTGTGGCACCTGATTGTATCGATTCCTGATATTTGTCTTCTTCCTTACTTTGAGTATGAAAAGCAAATAAATATATTATTTTTATCAGAGGGGGTACTCTAAAACTCAATACAGCTTTTATCATGTTTAGGGCAAAACTGTTCAAACAATTTCAATTTTGATTTATTATATCTTGCCTTTTATTACCTTCTTATACAGCAAAGGTGCATGACCATTGAAATGATCCACTCGAGATTTCCTTCCAAGTGCTTCTTCTCCCCATTTAGGTCGTGGCAAAGTTTCGTGAATGTTTAGCGGATTGCTAGCCTATAGGCGCGTGTCTTATCTCGCGATTATTGAATGGCAAACAGCTGAAATGTTGGGGTTTATCATAGGTTTAGATACACAAACATTTTCAGCGTAAAATTGTAATTATTTTCTTACCCATATTTTTAGCATATGTTTTGAGTGCTCAAAAGAACCGTCTCATTGAGACGGTTCTTTTGAGTACCCACAACATATGTTTTGGTTGAGAAATAATAAAATTATTTTTCTGGTACGCACTCTTAACTAAAGGCCTGGTTTATTCAGGGTAACTACAATGGAAATGTGAATGACCCGTTGTTAACTTAGATTAATCAATACCCAGTGCCAGATGGAATGTGCGGAAAGTAAATCAGACGGACAGACGGACTCACACAGTGAATGACATAAATACGATTGACAACTGCCAAGCTCTCCTACCCGTGCAATACGCTTTAAACATCGGCTTAATTCGCCAAAAGTGACACTAGTGGTTTGATTGAAAGCGAGCCACACCTTAGTCGCACGCGCAAATCAAGCCTCTTGTTTGCTCCATTGGCTGTCCGTGTTCACATTGGCTGTTCCGCTTTAATTTCCGTTTTACACTCCATGAAAACCCTTAATACATATTAAGTAAAAAAAACTTTTTTCTCCTAAATTATAAAAAATATAAATATTTTTGATATTAATGTAAGCAATAAATTCATTTTTAGGTATGTTAATCAATTCGTGAATACTTCGGATCTCTTGCGCCTTCCTTCGGGCTTCACTTACTTTGCAAGAGACCTGAAGTATTCATGATTCCATGAACATTCCAAAAATCGAATTTATCTCTTAAATGCATTTAAAGTGAACATATGAGAATTTGCATAAGGGGCTAGTGAATGACCATTCTCTGTAGGCCCATTTACTGTCCTGCCAGCCAAGAGTGACAGTGATGTCATGTTTTTTTACAAAGTTATCAGGGACTTATAATAGATAGATCACTTGTGTAATAATCCTTCTTGGTTGGCACGACAGTAGGTACAACCCTCGCTTCTCACAAACACTAAAAAGGTAACAGTTCACACAACGAGGCGGTTACGCGAGTACACGTATGTGATAAATACACCAACCTATAACTACCCTTACTTCCTTGTCTCGTAGCTATTGCGGTATTTTATCTAGTTTTAAGACTTATAGGCTATGAGCTACTAAGGGTTTGCTCCCCCCTGGGGGAATTTTGTAGACTATGTTTTTCATAAAGAATATCATCTGACAAGCTTTTTGAAACATGTTAGCCCTCTGGCGGCTGGGTTTTTTTGGGTATTACAGCGTGTTAATTACGTTACCTGTCATTTAAAAAATGTAATGAAGGCTGTTAAGGTAGTACTTGAACAGTTCATATTGGCTAAATGGTCATGTAATTTACAAGAACAGTTAATTCCCTGCAGATATTGATGTTTTTCAATGTTATTTAGGCCCATTATGGTGTCATTTACGTTACATTTTCAGCTACAGCCTGTAAAATCATTAAAATTTTTGTTTCATTTGATAATTTTTCAATTCATATTTTAGATTAATATAACATTATTCTAAAGGACAATTAAATGACCATTCCAAAACTGCAAACAGCTTGCTTCTATCACAAAAATTCCAAGAGTTATATGCTGTTAAATATGACGACCCTGAAGAAAACGTTATGTAAAGTAAGAATCTTTTCATTTGAAAATACCGCATGCAATCATATCTGTATGCTTTTAAACACCATATATGAGCATTCTATTGATAAGCAAGACTGAAAGGGGATATTAAACATTGTTTTTGGTGTAAAATATCATTTTGATGTTTGATTGCCAATATGTTATGTATGTTACATTAACTTCAGTGTGTTCTATATATTGATTTATACCCTAAAAGATACATTTAATGGGCATTTAAATTTATTTCAAATTTTTTTGTGTGTTTAATAAATATTAAGATAATAATTTGTCTGAAATGGAATTTATCAGCTTATATTAAGAGACTATATCAAATTGTCAAAGTATATTAGCTTTTGTGAAATAATACATTTTTGAACTTTTTTTAAAAAAGATTTTTTTACCAACTTGGCAAAATTTATAGCTTTTAAACTTCATAAGCAAAGAATATTAGAGCTCTCAAGTGATAGCTGAATAAAACAAATATATTCCCATGTTTTGTCAAAACTGTTAAAGTAACGTATATTACCGTATTAAATATATCATAAGGTAATATGTGTGTCCAAAATGATGTCAAAGACAGTATAAATTGAGTCTGAAATGGTAATAAAAGGTGGATTTAGATTTTGTAATACTTATCTGAAGACTTTTGGTACTAAGTTTAATTCAATTACTTATTTAACAGCAACCAAATAATCTTAGTTCACCCAGTTAAATGTTACTCATAATATACGAACATAGTCAGTAACACGATACAGGCTAGTATTCCTCCTTGTATATGTATGCTAATCTACAGTTATAAAAACTACTTTTTAACTAAATGTTGTGTTGGAAGTGGCAGCATACAAAAGTGTGTGCTAACAATACAGAAAGAATCAAGCATATATAAGTTGGTACGATAAAATTTGATATGTGTTACATTAGATACTATGCATTTTAAGTGAATGCATTCAGAAACTGTTTAAAGAATTTGTCTCTAAATAAAAGCTGACATCTTATTTGCATATGCAGATGGTGACACATTTCTTTATTTTAGCTTTTAAATGGACTTTGTTATCTTCAGCATATCTTTACTGTTTAATGAATGAAAATGTTAATGAAATCAACATAGTATTTCTGATCAGTTGCTCAAGCAATGTAAACTTTATATAAATAAGTAAATGATTTACAAAGAACAAATACTTCCATGAGAATGGGGAAAAAGTGTTTATGATATGTTTTTGCGTGACAATGATAGCATTTAATAGGATCATATCCACAGAATCAGGCCAGTTGTTACTTACGATACCAACTTAAATTTATAAGACTTTATCAGCCAGAATAAGGGCAGACGAAATTTGGTCAGCTGACGTTCAAGTTAATGTAAGATAGATTTAACAATGTTCTTTTAGCATGTTGGATGGAATAGTAAAACATATAAAACAGTGCTGAGATCTTACTTAGTTTTATAAATTAATGTCAAAACAACTGATGCTAAATTCCCCTATACTGAATGTGGCATGCCTAAATTATTGCAGGAATTCTCAATAGCAAAGTTTTATATGAATATTAAACTAATAGAATCAGTTGTAAACACACCAGAGATTGGAAAAAGGACACATACAAAAAAATCAACTGTTCTGACAAAAATAGTATTGAGAGGCCGTCCTAGTCACTATCAACAGTGTTACCATGATAAACTTACATGCAATGTTAACAAAGTATACATGATTTTGTTGATAAGTATTTTTATATTTCTGATTTCCATGGGTCTTTTTCCTCAATTATCTCCAAAAGAAATCATATTTCTTTCACAATGAAAAAGATATCATTAATATTAGATATATTGCAGTGTATTTATTGTTGTATGTGTTACATGTGTGTATGATATAGTATACCAAATATTAAAACCTTATTTCAGATTTGTTCTTTGACACTAGCAAAAGTATGCAAATTATTGCATTTAGATGGAACCAATAATTGCTGATCTTATTTAGTGTAACATATAAAGTGCTCAAATGAAGATTTGACCAGCATGTGAGATTTTGGTCTTATCACATATTGGCAAAAGCCAGCATTAATCGTCCATGCTGACGCAGTGGAGCCAGCTGTCTTAATTCTGGTCTACATCTATACTTAGTGTATGCAGGCAGCAAAGGCTCTGGTGAGTCTACACATTTACACAGGCTAACATGTGCTTCATTTCTTGAAACTGTGATAGGTACATCTACCAAAATCAAATGTGCTGGCTCATTTGATTTATTCTATGCGTTTCTAGTTATAATCTATTCAGCTTGATTTGAATTATGCAAATGATTAGAAGGATGTAATTTTGTAACCATGATCTTATTTTCAGTTGGCAGGCGAAATATGAATAAAATAAAATTTCACTGTTTCAATAAGTATAATTGGCAGAAATAAGTCAAAGCAAAATTACAAATGAATGTATTTTAGTCCATTCAATTAGTCATGTCTACAGTACAATACTAACAATGCAAGGTAGCTTTTCTATGTATTGTCCATTTTAAATTTAATTTATCAGTAACAAAGAACCTTTAGAACAAAATTTATGCTGTCATGTTTCATTACTTTACAAAATAATTGTATAACCAGATGAAACAGATGACAAGTGTTATATTCTCCTAAAATATTTGTGTTATGCATGTTACCGAGATAAAGTGTATACTGGACATGCTTTAGATATAGAGGGATTCATTACCATAGGGGATATAACCATAAGTTTGACATGGTCGGCGCCATATATGGGTCAGAAACAACTATGATTTAAAAAAATAATTTTTGTTCAAAGGATAAACACCTGTTTTAATTCTTCATTTCTTGATTTTGACCATGCTTAAAATGACTTACAATTTTAGAAATTGTAAGGTAGCTTCACTTGATTGTTATCAATATAGTTGTTGTAATCAACAACTGATAAGCTATATATGTATTTTGTTGGCTTACATAATGGTCAAGTGATCATACTAAACTACTACATGCTTAATATCATGTTTCATCTAAGTTGAACTATAGACAGTGAGGAAAATGTTTTGCATATCCAGTGTATCATTTCATGTATAAAAATAATTAAACATATATAAGTGTATGACAGTTAAGTGCTATTATTTTAGCATTTAAGAAACCTTATTTGATCATTTGAATATAGCATTTTTTGCAAGAGATTGTTACATATTTTCGATAAAACACTCTTAATTGTAATGGCATTTTATTTGCTTTAAGTTTAAGTTTTTTCTTTTACTTTCCCATTCTTTTGTCAGAGTTTAATCCCACTTGAATTTTATTTTAAAAAGGTAATATTTATTGTTTCTCTCATCTAATTAAGTCCTCGTATGGTATTTATCTATATCCTCTAGCAGTTTTACCTGATATAATGCTAATATTGCACTAAAATAATGTATTTAATAAAATGTAACGTATGTGAGAGTAATAAAAGGTGCCTAAATGTGTTAAACTTATACTGCTAGTCATTCAATTTCAATTACAAGATAATATTGATATGTAAGAATAAGAAAAGCTTGATGTATATACTACAGGATTTCTGATTATTTTAGGGTAACATATTAAACCCCGGTTTTGCAGGGTAACACCCCAACCCATAAAGAGGTAACATGCATTATTTTATGACTTATCTTATGTGGTTTTAGAAAATTATAGTGTATAAAACTCACCCTCAGATATATTTTGGCAGTTCATGGTCTAGTGGAAGCACAACACTAAATAGTAGTATATTTGAAAGTAAGTAACATATATAACTGCAATATAATAGACTTAAGTTGTATTGATGCGTACCAGCTGTTTGCTGCATTTAATTTAGTGAGTTTAAGGTCATTAGCATGTTGATAAATAAGATTTAGGTATAGGTTTGTATTTGCACAAGAGGATTTGAAGCTGTTATTGGGTAACGTAGTTAACAAGGCTGTAACACGGTAACACCCCAACTGCCAGAGGGCTAACATGTGTCAGTTTACTTCATATATAGTGTAGTTTTAGGAAATCATAGTGTACAAAATTCCTCCTGGGTGGGGAGGGGGTCTATAAGCAGCTCATGGTCTATTATAATGTCATTGTTGGTGAATTGTTGACTTGATCTCTGTATGGAAGAAAGTACATGCCATGAAAGGGTTATTCAAATATCGCAGGGATTTAGTAGTATGTTATGTTTATTTTTTTTTCTGGACGTTTTAGGTTTTAAATATGATTTCACGTTGAAGCTGAATGAATGATAGTTAAAACGCGAGAAATGAAAAGAAATATCTGCGTCGACAGTTTAAAAAAATAATGTATGGCATAATACCGCTTCCGTAGGGAAAAATGTCTATATGTTACAGTCAACTTAATTCTAGTACTGTTTTAGATGTTTTGCACCAGGCATGTATGGCACTAGCTATTAAAATATGCAGCCTTTGTGCGCAGGGC
Source organism: Loripinus fragilis (assembly GCA_964019695.1). Classification (NCBI taxonomy): domain Eukaryota; kingdom Metazoa; phylum Mollusca; class Bivalvia; order Lucinida; family Lucinidae; genus Loripinus; species Loripinus fragilis. The sequence continues at coordinate 91,975,070 of OZ026517.1, forward strand.
ACTTCTATACGTTCTGAGTTTTCGCGAGATTCCTGCAATCCTGTACCCTAGAAACTTCACCACAGATGTTTCGGAATAGCATAGGTTCCTTAAGCTGAACGGTTAACTGAACTTAGCTGACTGAATACATAACAAGATACATTTATAAACATCAACCATTTTTCTTCTCCATTTCTTTAACAATTCTCACGTTACTCATATCAAATATGTCTTCTGTCACTTCGTCGTATATCTTTTTTAAAAGATATTTCTTTGTAATAATATAAAGACAGATGGCTTTAAAGTATATATTATCAAATGTGCACAAAATATTGGGTGCACATGTTCAATGTGTGAACAATCATGATACAAAGTATGAATATGAAGGAATGAAGACTGCGTGAGTTACAGATTGCACAAACCAGACACCGCATACCATTAGTATTTTAGCCTATAATATCAGCCTAGACATGAAATTTTCAACAATGTGGTATGTGCGATCAGCAAAGGCTCAGACCAGCCTGCGCATACGCGCAGTCTGATCAGAGACTTTGCTAGTCACTTGAATATTTTATGACTGTTGAGATATTGACTCAACATCATTTGGAATTTCTAAGCTTAAAAGGAGACTGCACAGGCTCGTCTGAGTCTACACTTATCAAAATGCCACATTAATGGAAATCCCATGTCACGGCTCATATCTTTTAGAAGAAAAAACTGACTTTGTTGCATGTGAATCACAAAGGCGTATAACCAATTGCGCATTGGCGCAGTATGGTTATTGTCTTTGTTAACCCTTAATGCGCCAATCGCAATAAAAGTCGTCTGCTTTCTCGTCTGCTGAAATGTTTAAGAAGCCCCTGTGGCAAACAGTGTGGACCCAGATCAGACTGCTCCTATAGGAGCAGTCTGTTCTGTGTCCACACTGCTTGCTTCGATACTTAATTCGTCAGTAATGCTAGACAATTATTTGCAGCAGACGACTTCAGCAGACGACATTTTCAGATGCATTGTTTTCATGGCACTTTAAAGATTATTTGCTGTCTGTAAACCTTGCACCATGCATGACCTTTATATTCTAGCTTGTCTCTGTAGCTAAGCAGACAAATTGGAGTCATACAGTGTCAGAAATCCTGATTACAGATTTCCTCACAACGAGGTTCATTTATAACATTTCTTCGATGCACACTATAGAAGATCTCTCATCATATCTTTGTTTCAATCTTGACTCCAACAGAATAAAGTTTTTAATGGTAGTTGGTACCAGGTTTGTATTCATAAGCATATGTAATTTGAGTCCGGGAAATGCTCCCCTCAACGAATTCCTACAATATTCCTTAAGAGATTTTGGTCTGTATAATTCACTTTCTATTTTGTCTAAGATCTTTTGCCTTATTTCTCTTTCCCTTGCTGACATGTAGCCTCCTTGTAGAAGCTGAGAATATGATGAACGGACTATTTTATCACCTCTAATATCATAGCCACATTCGAGAAGTAGTGTCGCCATTGATCCTTCATAGATGCTAAATCCAGAGCCGTCTAAAGCCCATTTTTGTATAAAATAGTTCTTTAAATCTCTCTCAATTGCAAGAGCTAGGGATGTCATCTGGGTTACCTTTTCCCTGTCAAAGAGCTGCAGGTGCTTTTCTCTGTGAGTCCGGACCATATTTTCTTTCTCAAAATCGGTAAGAATGGGGTTGCAATACAAAACATCTAGAATAGCTCGAGGGCTTGAGCTGTGTTTCAGTGCTAGTGCTAAAGGTGTGAAACCATCTGGTCCTTTGACCTCGACGTCACCACATATCTCAATCAGTGCCCTTAAACCAATTCCGCACTTGTACGTAAATGGATCAACGACAAGAGCTCTACATTCCTCCTTATTTTCAGCCACAGGTTTCTTCAACCAAACCTTTCGCAGTAGGACATCAGTTTGTTCTGGTTCCTGCAATAAGCTTATAGTATCAAAGATGACAAGAAATGGTGAACTATTTTTAATGTTTGACCCTTTTATTCCATGATTTTTGAGAATATCTGCACACTCACGGTGGTCGACGCTATTTGCAATGTCAACAATAGTATAGTCTCTAACAGTATATGCACCAGTAGTCAAGTTTGAATCAAGAAATATTTCAAGTATCCTTGGTTGATTGTAAATGGTAGCTAAAAGTGCCCAAGGTAGGGTAGTACATTTTCTCGGTTTTGATTTCAGCCTGTTAATTAACATTTCGGCTATATGTAAGGTATCTCCATTTTTAATTACAAGTTTCAATATCCTTACAACTTGAAGTATTGTAATCTGCGCTATAAACTGTTCATTTACGTTGGACAATATAAGAGCCTTGAGACATTCAGATTCACTAGTCATTGCATCAATAACCCACACAGCACGCAGTGAAGTATGCTGTACGATGTTTTGTGCAGTCTGGTTATCATTCATGACCATACACAATTTGATTATTGACATGCTAGTTTTGTTGATTAAGTTGAGGTTCGTTTGACTTCGAACTGCGTATATAAACTGATTATTACAGTACGTTTCTAATTTCTCATGTCCTGATTCAATAATTGTTTTAATACATTGTCGCTGTTTGAAAAGTATCGCTAGATGCAGTGGTGATGCATTCAGTGAATGTATGGTTTCTCCAAATGTCTGGGCTTTCTGTGGCAGAGTTAATAATATCTCCAGCACTGGGACACAACCAACCACAGCTGCAGCATGTATCAGTTGCACGGAGGCCGGACTTGGCCCAACCATTTCCTCGTCCTCTTCAGGTAGTCTATGGTGGTGGCAACATGTACCAGTCTCTAGACTTGCCAAAATATGATCAAACAGCTCTGCATCTATACCATCATGTGATACATACGTAAATAGTTCATGATCAATCTGGCAAGCACACTGTGTATCTGCATGGTAATAGATACTACCACAGAAAAATTCAAGACGTTTCGTTAACAGAGTGGGAGATTTAGTTAACGCAGTAGCGACTTCGTCAACAGCCTTTGGAACCTTTTTTATAATAAGACCGAAAAGCCTGATGACTTCCTTTATTTGCTCGTCTTCTGTGTTCGTATCCATTAAGAACCGTCTATATCACAGTTGACCTGGAGATAAAGCAAAATAGATAACGTTTCAATTTTTGCATGCGCATCTTTACCTTAAGATGACAATACATACATGTACATCTGAGAGATATGATGTTATATGAAGAAAAACGTTTAGCCCTTTGTTGCTTTGAACTGACAACCTTGTCAAAGCCTAACACAGTTTCTTCCCTCACCGCCCATCCAGACAATTCTATTAAAATATACTTAAGGACTTTGAAAACGCATCACCCAGATTTAATTCCTTTATTTCATAAACCCTGAAAATATCAGCGAGATAATTGTTATTGCATATTATAGTATGACCAACTTGTAGTGTGTCCTAGAAAGTTCATGGTTCTAAATTTATTTGAAGGTATTGAAACAGCACCCGTTTTAAAACAAGGGTAGTCGATTTTGGAGGACGCCAATTCACCTGCAAGTTAGTTTTGGTTTTAGTTTTGAAGGACACTAATTCACCTTATGCTTTAGTTTTGGTCCCAGACTCAACAGATTTGTGTCCTGTGCTTCTTTCACGATTGCACATTCATCATTGAACGATTCGAAATTAATTGACGGTTCGGTATACTCAAATTTTACACCCCTTTAAAGCTACTGACAAACCCACCCACTCTGATTACTATAGTCTAGTAATAAAAGTCAACATCTTGGACCTTTCAAAGGTCAGATGTTTTAGCGTCTAGTTTTGTTGGAAGAGGCTAAGAGCATACACAAATGACAGATTATGCTTCAATTACGCTTGTATCACGTTTCTTGTGTATTGTGCAAGTGAGGTTTCTGTAGATTTTTTTTAAGATGTTCTCGATCACATGACAGAATATCTCCTGCCATGGTTTACATCAAAACATCTTCCCCACCTGTTTGTCAGTGTATGTAGTCAATATCAGTACTTTGAAAGCGTGCATAAAGGTAGCTTATGTATATGTTTCAAAAAGGAGCTGTAAATTGATGTTCAAATTTGACGTTTATTTTCGAAATATTGAAGTTATCAATTATTTTTAATTAGAAAAAGTCTATAAACTCTGTTGCTGATATGGTATCGTACACACCAGTTTTAACACAAAACTAATCAAAAAGCTTCCACTGATTGTGTAGAAAGGTGCTGGATGCTGTATGTACCCATTTGACGTCATCAACAGCGTCGTGTGATAGTGCAGTCAAATCAACGACTGATTCTTACAAATTCTATATTGCACGTTAAAACCTGCGAGTAAATTTTACTCTGCATTATACTCTGCATTACTCTGCCTAAAATAGTGCTAGCCAAACAAACGTTTTGAGGTTGCCTCACTGGTGCAGTTTGTAGAACCTATGGGCGTTGCCATGTAGGCGAAGTTGTCATGGTCAGGATTTTCATACGAAAAAAAAAAGTAAATGAGTATGATCAAGAAGTGTTTGGTTCCAGCAGATAGTCATAAACAATGATGTAGTTGATTGTATTATGTTTGACACTTTATAACGTAAATGATTATGACCAGAAAATACAACAACCACAAACTGCAGACCAACCCACGGTGTCATAAGGAAGAGATAAAAAACACTAGCAGCCACACGACAGCAAGAAGACAATTAAAGCAAAAAGGCACTATTGCCTATAAACTGCAGGCTTCATTGAGGGAGAAGGCTGTTGGCGATGGGCATGGTAGTCATACAGCCCTAAAGTTATATGTCAAAGCTAAAGAAAATTAAGACAAGTTTCCTACATTATTCTGGTAACCTAAACTCCATAAAAACCTTATTGCCAATTCTTGTTCTTGTACAATAACAGATTTTTCTTAATTTTAAAACTTACTGTTATAAAAAGACATGTAATTAAGTATTGCTAAAAGTATATGAAAGATCTGGTAAGAATCAATTTTGGTCTATTAAAAAATCTGGTGAAGTATTAGATAAACTTAAAGCTACGGACTCCAATGCAATCATTTTGTCTTGCATATGCTTTTTCCACTTTTTACACAACTTTTACCTCATCATGTAATTAAAGATAAACTAATTGTTCTATTAAAAGAACCTTTCAAAGAGAAGGCTCTCCTTACCTTAATAATAATGACAGATACACATTTTTCATTTGGAACAGCGGAATAAAAGAATGCATGGTCGTGTCAAAGTGTATGTGCTGACCTTTCTGTCGAACAACATTTTAAACGATTAGGCACTGAGTTGTATAAACAAGTTGTATGGATTCCAATTGGCACTATTTATGCTCCCCTTGTTGTGGATTTATTATTTTTTTTTTTACAAGGTATGAGTAGGGTTTATGCTGACACTTTCTGATGATAAGCAGGCTGATATTATTTACGCTTTAACGCTACATCTAGATATTTGGATGATATTTCAACATAAATAATATATATTGTTATCGCCTGCCCAGTCAGGATTAACAGCTAGATGATAGGTACGGGGTTGTTAGTTGTTTGGATGAGTCAAACAGACAAAGAAAGCATACAAGCATTATTTCATTATTTATTTAGAAAGTGAATCAAATTTGGACGCGCCAGGAAATTTAATTATAAGAAAATAACTTGAGCAGGGTTAGCGGTCTCAGGTGCCAAGGTCTGTCTGGCCGGAAGTATACAATACAAACCGCAAAATTCTCTAATGTTTGGGCTCTAAAAGTGAACAACTCCATAGAAATTACGAGAATGATGCTAACCTACTAACAGCACTAGAAACAGACATGTTTGTATAAAAGCGCCTTTGGAATTAGGAATTCAGACTTGTTGTTTAAGACTTGATTTTTCAACGGAAAGTGAACGATTTCTGAATCAGACTGCAACGCACTCATATATATAGGCTCCGAGTTAATGGCCCATGAGCACAAAATGGTCATCCTGACCAATCAGCTACCAGGAGCAGGAACTCCAACCAATGACGTTACATAACGGATTTTACTGACGCCTGCTCACAGAACTAACATCAAAAGTATACGCCGCTAAAATGATACCATAACTTTAGCGAAAGATAAATGTAACCTTCTATAATGACAAAATATGGCTAAAATATCATGAAAAGCACTAGGGATGAATTCTTCAGATGAATATGCGATGGGGATGACTTAACTCGCAAAATAAGACACTGCTGGGGAGTAGTAACTATAAATAGTTACGTCATCAACAAGCTTTCTTCAGTGGATAAAAACAAAATTTACGGATGAAATAAATGGCAAACTATGGCAACTATAGATGATATGAGACAAAACGGATCGTGCACATTAAATCTACGTAACTCAGACAGTTTCTAGATGCAATGATGGACAATGACGATCATGAATAACTTTACATGAGTTGAATGAAGTATTGAGTCAAGCTGAGAACTCAAGGGAACGTCACCGATTTCTGTGATTGCAGGAAAATGAAAAAGATGACGGATTTGGAGCAACACACGTGAGTTGCGCCTTAATGCGCATTTAAAAGATGATTATTACAATACATACATTATCTTAAAAAGTTCAATACATACCTGACGCGTCCAGCAAGAATATAATATAAATATAGCACACAGAAAAAACAGGAGGTGGGGAATACTTACGGGGACTCTTGTTACAATATTTTAACAATATGATAGGTCAACTATACCCAGCAGATCTTCTAACTTAATAAAACCAATACCTCTGATACCAAAGCGTCATTTTTGATTTGCATTTGTCTATTTCTATTGATATGATTTCTACCAAAAATTTACGATAAGCGTCACGATTTTGAAATTGTCAATTTTCCATATATAGATGATGTTCCTCGCTCCACATTCTACAGTGTTTATATTTCTCAACTCATTCCATATTCTAGGGCGTCTAGTCATGTTACAGACTTCAACACTCGATATAAAGTTTAAACTCAGAAACTCCTTAAACAAGGCGCTATCAGCATCATAAACTTTGCAAATCTTTTTAAAGATTCTATCCTTGATACTATGATTTGATATCTAAATCCCATGTTGGATTTAAATCTCTCTTACACCAGGGACTTTCGAAGTCAGTTTCGCCGCTTATTAAAATCATTTCTCAATTGGTTATAACATGCAGACTGCATGCTTGGTGGTCAACCCAATCACGGTTCAGACACAAAGAAGTATCCATAGATAAGAGGGTTTGGGCCTGATGTTGCCTCTGTTGTCAGGCCCACTGGGGTTTAACTGTAGGATTGCTTTTTCTCTGGTATTCAGTTATATGTTATATTGAGTCCTAGCTTATCTTTGTTCTATCGTCTTTTTATATCTTGGTTTAAATGTACTAAGAGATGATTCATCTATAAGTTAATTAAAGATTTTAATGCTAATCAAACATATATGTATCATCACAGTATAAGAAGCAAATCAATGTAACCCACTGGGATGAGAAAAAAACTGGCCCGGGGTTATAAAACTTTTTCCATGCTCAACTCTGCTGAGCACAAAATTTATCATGCTCAAAAATTTTAGCCCACAGTGCTAAGTTTTTCTGTATTTTTTAAGAATGATGTTGTCGATACCAAGTCTTTAAAATATTGTTGTTATTGGTAATATCGATTTGCATATTTTTCATATTCAATAACGATTTTGTTATTTTCGGCAATTTTCTACGTTTTAAATTCTCCCAGCAGCCTTGTATACGTTTCGCATACCTGTGGCTAGACTATGGTTAAACAGTTAAGTATGCAAAATTGATCTAAATATAGGAGTTTAAGAGGTATAAGCATTTTCACTTACTGACCACGTTAGGCCGGACTGATTTTCAGCAAAGCCTCATGCATCAAAAAAATGGCGGTTACACATGCCAGTTGTTAGACAATGTAGACATGCATACATATGCAAAATGTTATCAAAATAATCATGTGGTTTCACTAACTGCTAATGGTCAGACAGACAGACAGACGCACTAACACAGTGAATAGTGCACATTTCTGGGTCGTGCAATTCAATTGTTTGTTTTAATGGTTATACGATAAAGATAAAGTAAAAGTTTTGTTTCTCTTTAATTGCACAACAGTGCATTAGACTAAATGACGACTCTGACCTTAAAGGCCTACATGTATGTCTATTAGAGGTTATTAGCGAATTAACTGACAAGGGACAGACTAAATTGATTTCAATATCTCGCTGGATTAAAGCGGCCTCAAGAAGAGACTTCCTTGTACAAAACAACATTTCTTTCACATCTTTTATCAGAAAATACCTAAACCTTTCATGGGACCACTTTATTGCCCCTGTACGGGGGTCATAATCCCCTCATTATGATTAGCGTTTGATCTGCATGGAATACCCCTCAGGCAATGTTATTACTTTTATGGTTTAAAACATTTCAAGGACACTGCGTCCCCACCTTGAATATTCTTCTTTTTGGCGATATGAGTCTAAATAGCCACACTAATTGAACCATCTTCGAAGCTGTTCAGAAGTTTATTACCCACTCTAAAAGATTTGAGAATTAAATATTGAAATATCGTTGTACTCTAATCTGATACCGTGGAATATACTCTCCCTATTTCTCTACCTCTTTCCTCCCTCTCTTTAACACACACACACACACACACACACGCACACACACACACACACACCTGAATATAAAAGAAATTTAATCACACTTAACACATTATGAAACATCACTTATAAATCAATTGCTATCCACATATTGTATTGTTTAGATGACTTGTTCGGGAAACAGATTTAAACAAGTCTGGGACTAATTTCTGTATCCATTTCAAATGTAATGTCTTGTGTATATAAATTGTTTGTATCATTATGTACTTATATTTAAATAAAATACCGTTTACACTATTAAACTCTAATCGATGATATTGTGCCTTGTAGAGTAAAGTCAGGTAACTGCGCACATCAGGTAAAATCAGACTTACATTTACAAACAGTGGAAATCCAGAATAGACCGCTCCTTATAAGCCGCCTCGTAAAGATTTTCACTGTTTGATTACTTAATTTTTTATTCCTATTCATTAATTAAAATATGAAACAAACAAGGTCGCTGTTCGAATTTACCTGATGTCCGAAGTTACATGACTTTACCCTACTTGTCTGTTGCTGGTCCATCATTGGTTTTCTTGAGCTGTCGTTTTCAGTGAGATTTAACTTTTTTCATGCTCAACTCAATTGAGCATGAAATTTCAAATGCTCGTAAATACTAAAATACCGACAACTAAAGAAGTTTATTGCTTTAAGTCTCTCAGATGTTGTATTTATCATGCAGATTAATGTTAAAATGCCAACATTTTTGAGCAAGAAAAAATTCGTGCTCAGCTGAGTTGGGCATAGAAAAGTTTTATAACCCCCGGGCCAGTTGTTTTATTTTCATCCCAGTGGGTTACTTTGATTTGATCCTTATACTGTGATAATACATAACATATGTTACTGTCATGCCAGCCAAGAGTGACAGTGACGTCATGTTTTGTTTACATAGTTATCAGGGACTAAGAATCGATAGATCACTTGTGTATTAATCATATCCGCAGGATAGGATTAATTCACAAGTGATCTATCGATTCGCGTTAGCTCAAGTGAAGTGTTAACGTTAGTGTTTTACTTAGCAATTGTAAACAAGGTATTACGTCACTGTCACTCTTGGTTGGCACGACAGTAGGAAGCCTCCATCTGTTCGTGTTTTAATAACAACAGATATATTTATACATTTATAATACATTTTCAAAATAAACCTTAAAATGTATTTTAAGATTTTTGCAACCGTTCATAGCCTCATGAATGACAAAAAACGATTGACAACTGCCAAGCTCACCTGCCCGTGCAATACAATTTGAACATCGAATTCATTCGCCAAAAGTGATATTGGTGGTGTGATTTAAAGCGAGCCACAGCTGAGTCGCATGCGCAAAACAAGCCTCTTGTTTGCTCCATTGGCATTGGCTGTTCCGCTTTAAATTCTGTTTTACACTCCAAGAAAACCGTTAATACGAATACACATTAAGTAAAAAAAAGTCCTGTTTTCCCCTAAATTATAATAATTTATATATTTTAAATTTTAATAATAAAATGAAAATATAAGCAATAAATTCACCTTTTGGTCTGTCCATGGAATCATGAATACTTTGGGTCTCTTGCAAAGTTGACGTGAAGCCCTCGTTCGGGCTTCACTTACTTTGCAAGAGATCTGAAGTAGGGATTCGTGCTTCCATGAACATTCCAAAAACTTGAAGTTCTTTCTTAAATGCATTTAAAGTGAACATATAAGGATTTGCATAAGCGGCTAGTGATTGCCGATACTGTGTAGGCCCTTTTACTGTCCTGCCAGCCAAGGGCGAAGTGACGTCATGTTTTGTTTACACAGTTATCAGGGACTTATAATCGCTGGAAGACTTGTGTAATAAACCTATCCGCAAATACGCAAGTGATCTATCGATTCGAGTTAGCACAGGTGATGTGTTCAAGTCAATGTTTTACATAACAATTGTAAACAAAACATACGTCACTGTCACTCTTGGTTGGCAGGACAGTAGGTACAACCCTCGCTTCTCACAAACACTAAAAAGGTAACAGTTCACACAACGAGGCGGTTACGCGAGTACACGTATGTGATAAATACACCAACCTTTAAGTACCCTTACTTCCTTGTCTCGTAGCTTTTGCGGTATTTTATCTAGTTTTCAGACAAAGTCTTATAATGTCATTGATTGTGAAAAGTTGACTTGATCTCTGTATGGAAGAAAGTACATGCCATGAAATGGTTATTTATCTATCGCATATATTTAACAGTACGTTATGTTTATATTTTATTTTTTGCACTTTTTCATTATAGGTTTTAAATAGGATTTCACGTTGAAGCTGAAGAATGGTAGTTAAAACGGGAGAAATGAAAAGAATATCTGCGTCGACGGTTTAAAAAATAATGTATGGCATAATTTCGTTTCCGTAGGGATGAATTGTCGATATTTGTAGGTTACGGTCAACGAAAGTTATATTTGTAGGTTACAATCATTAAAATCCTACTTCTGTTTTAGATTTTTTGGACCAGACATGTTTGACACTAGCTATTAAATTATGCAGCATTTGGGCACAGGGTACTTTTTTCGGTCTGACTCGAGTTTTCGCGAGATTCCAGCAATCCTGCACCCTAGAAGCATCAATACAGATGTTTGGCAATAGCATAGGTTCCTTAAGCTAAACGCTTTACTGAGCTCAGCTGACCGAAGACATAACAAGGTACATTTATAAACATCCACCTTTTTTTTTCTTCTCAATTTCTTTAAAAATTCTCACGTTACTCATATCAAATATGTCTTATGTCACTTCGTCGCAATTTTTTTTAAAAATATATTTCCTTGTTATAATAAAAAGACAGATGGCTTTAGAGTATATTATCAAATGTGCACAAAATATAGGATGCACATGGTCAATGTTTGAACAATCATAATAAAAAGTATGAATCTGATGGAATGAAAACTGCGTGAGTTACAGATTACACAAGCCAGACACCCCAAAGCGTTAGTATTTTAGTCTATATCTTTTAGAAGACAAACTGACTTTGTTGCATGTGAATCACAAAGGCGTATACCAAAATGCGCATTGGCACAGTATTTCTATCTATTTCTTGCACACCGGATAGGGACATCTGAGATTTTACCCTGGGTTAGAAAATCTTATCTTACCCATGCTATCTTACCCGGACTGTCACGTGAGGGCTAACTACATTTGTTGTATTGGAACTCACGCACATGGTCGTCAAGTGACGTCATTGTTATGTCAAAGTGACGTCATCATAACATGTCGCAACTCCGCGTAGTCAGAATATTCTCAAAGCACTTTCTAATTGTGAGCAAGAAAGAGAATCCATCATTCGGGTGAGAGTAGGACAGAAAAATCTGTCGCTCGGGATCACCATTTGTCATCACTCCGCAAGCCTCATGATATCAAATGGTGATCCTCGGGACGGATTTTCCTATCCTATCCTCACACTCATGATAGATTCTTATAGTCTTATTTATTTGCTGTCTGGAAAGTATAGTTGTAAACCTTGCACCAAGCTTAACCTTTATATTCTAGCTTGTCTCTGTAGCTAAGCAGGCCAGTTGGAGTCATACAGTGTCAGAAATCCTGATTACAGGTTTCCACACAACGAGGTACATTTATAACTTTTCTTCGATGCACACTATAGAAGATCTCTCATCATATCTTTGTTTCAATCTTGACTCCAACAGAATGAAGTTTTTAATGGTAGTTGGTACCAGGTTTGTATTCATAAGCATATGTAGTTTGTTTCCGGGAAATGCTCCCCTCAAAGAATTCCTACAATATTCCTTCAGAGACTTTGGTCTGTATAAGTGACTTTTTATTTTGTCTAAGATCTTTTGCCTTATTTCTTTTTCCCTTGCTGACCTGTAGCCTCCTTGTAGCAGCTGAGTATATGATTAATGCACTATTTCATCACCTCTTATATCATAGCCACATTCAAGAAGTAATATTGCCATTGATCCTTCATAGATGCTAAATCCAGAGTAACATAAGGCCCATTTTTGTATGGAATAGTTCTTTAAATCCCTCTCAATCGCAAGAGCCAGGACTGTAATCTGTTTAACCTTTTCCCTGTCAAAGAGCTGCAGGTGCTTCTCTGTGTGAGTCCGCACCACATTTTCTTTCTCAAAATTGGTAAGAATGGGGTTGAAGTACAAAACATCTAGAACAGCTCGAGGGCTTGAGCTGTGTTTCATTGCTAGAGCTAAAGGTGTGAGACCATCTGGTCCTTTGACCTCGACGTCACCACATATCTCAATCAGTGCCCTTAAACCAATTCCACGCTTGTACGTTACTGGATCAATAACAAGAGCTTTACATTCCTCCTTTCTTTTAGCCACAGGTTTCTTCAACCAAATCTTTTGCAATAAGACATTGGCTAGTTCTGGTACCGGTAGTGACCTTATAATATCCAAAATGACAAGAAATGGAGAACTAGTTTTATTGATTGACCCTTTTATTCCATGACTTTGTAGAATGTCCGCACACTCACTATGGCTGATGCTATTTGCAATGTCAAAATTAGTGTAGTCTCTAACAGTATATGTACCAGAAGTCATGTTTGAATCAAGAATTGTTTCCAGTATCCTTGGTTGATTGTAAATGATCGCTAAAAGTGCCCAAGGTTTATGTACGGATGCACTTTTTTGAGTTTTTAATTTCGGGTCCTCTAGCCTGTTAATTAACATTGAGGCCAAATGTAAGTTATGCCCAGTTTTAATAGCAAGTTTCAATATGTTTTCAGCTTCATTCACTGGCATCTGCCCTATCAAATGTTCGTTTACACGAGGCAATATAAGAGCTTTGAGATATTCAGAATCACTGGTCATTGCATCGATAACCCACGTAGTTCGCAGTGTATTATGTTGTACAATGCTTTGTACAGTCTGTTTATCATTCATAATCATACATAGTTTAATTATTGATACGCTAGGGCTGTAAATTAAGTTAGAGTTTGTCTGGCTTCGCACTGCGTATATAAACCGATTGTTACAGTACGTTTTGATTTTTTCACGTCCTGATTCAATAATTGTTTTAATACATTGTCGCTGTTTGAAAAGTATCGCTAAATGCAGTGGTGATGCATTTAGTGAACTTATGGTCTCTCCAAGTGTCATATCTTTCTGTGGCAGAGTTAATAATATCTCCAGCACTGGGACACAACCAACCACAGCTGCAGCATGTATCAGTTGCACGGAGGCCGGACTTGGCCCAACCATTTCCTCGTCCTCTTCAGGTAGTCTATGGTGGTGGCAACATGTACCAGTCTCTAGACTTGCCAAAATATGATCAAACAGCTCTGCATCTATACCATCATGTGATACATACGTAAATAGTTCATGATCAATCTGGCAAGCACACTGTGTATCTGCATGGTAATAGATACTACCACAGAAAAATTCAAGACGTCTCGTTAACAGAGTGGGAGATTTAGTTAAAGCAGTAGCGACTTCGTCAACAGCCTTTGGATCTTTTCGTATAATAAGACAGAAAAGCCTGATAACTTCTTTTATTTGCTCGTCTTCTATGTTCGTATCCATTAAGAACTGTCTATATCACAGTTGACCTGGAGATAAAGCAAAATGGATAACTTTTCAATTTTGGCATGCACAGCTATACATTAAGATGACAATACATAATTGTACACTAGAGAGATATGATATTTACCCCTTTTTTGCTTTGAACTGACAACCTCATCAAATCCTAGCACAGTGTCTTCCGTCACCGCCCATCCAGACAATTCCATTAAAATATACTTAAGGACTTTGGAAACGCATCACTCAGATTAATTCCTTGATTTCACAAACCCTGAGAATATCAGCGAGATAATTGTTATTGCATATCATAGTCTTACCAACTTGTAGTGTGTCTTAGAAAACTCATGGTTGTAAATTTACTTAAAGGCATTGAAACAGCACCCGTTTTAAGACAAGGGTGGTGGATTTTGAACGACACCAATTTACCTGCAAGTTAACATGCGTTAGTTTTGATTCCCGCCTCAACAGATGTGTGTCCTGGGCTTCATACACGATTGTATATTCATCATTGAACGATTCGAAACGAATTGACAGTTTGGTATACTCAAATTTTACACCCCTTTAAAGTTACAGACAACCCCCATCCACTCTGATTAGTGTAGTCTAGTAATAAAAATCAACATCTTGGGCCTTTCAAAGTTCAGATGTTTTAGCGTCTAGTTTTGTTGGAAGAGGCTAAGGACATACACAAATGTCAGATTATGCATCAATTACACTTGTATCACGTTTCTTGTGTATTTTGCAAGTGACGTTTCTGTAATTTTTAAGACGTTCTCGATCACATGACAGCATATCTCCTGTCATGGTTTACATCAAAACGTCTTCCCAACATGTTTGTCAGTGTATGTAGTCAATATCAGTACTTTTAAAGCGTGCCTAAATGTACTTTATGTATATGTTTTTAAAAAGGAGCTGTAAATTGATGTTCAAATTTGACTTTTATTTTCGAAATATTGAAGTTATCAATTACTATTAATTGCAAAAAGTCTATAAACTCTGTTGCTGATATGGTATCATACACACTAGATTTTAACACAAAACTAATCAAAAAGCATCAATTGACTGTGGAGAAAGGTGCTGGATGCTGTATTTACCCATTTGACGTCATAAGCAGCGTCGTGTGACAGTGCAGTCAAATCAACGACTGATTCTTACAAATTCTATAATGCAAATTAAAACCTGCGAGTAAAGTTCCAATCGCATATACGGTTTGCAAGAACAGTGCAAAAATATAGTGATGCATTTTCAAAGTCCTCTAGTATATATACAACTGAAACTCCTTATCCTCTGCATTACACTCTGCCTAAAATAGTGCTAGCCAAACAAACGTTGGTGCAGTTTGTAGCACCTACGGGTGTTGCCATGCGAGGCGTAGTTGTCATGGTCAGGATTTTCATACCAAAAGAAAAAATCGTAAGTAGTGTGATCAGGAAATGTTTGGTTCAAGCAGATAGTCAAAAACAATGATGTAGTTTTTTGAAGATTGTATTATGTTTGACACTTTAAAACGTGAACTTGTTGGCACTAATAAATTAAATGAGTATGACCAGGAAATACCACAACCACAAACTGCAGACCAACCCAAGGTATCGTGAGAATGAGATACAGAAGTCTAACAGCCACACGACAGCAAGAAGACAATTAAAGTAAAAAGGCACTTATGCCTATAGATTGCAGGCTTCCTTGAGTGAGAAGGCTGTTGTAGATGGGCATGGTAGTCATACAGCCCTATAGTTAGGTGTCAAAGCTAAAGAAAATCAAGACAAGTTTCCTACATTATGCTGGTAACCTAAACTCAATAAAAACCTTATTGCCAATTCTTGTTCTTGTACGACAACATAATTTTCTTAATTCTAAAACACTTGTCTTACTGCTATACAAAGACATGTAATTCAATAATGCTTAAAGTATATGAAAGATCTGGTAAGAATCTATTTTGGTCTATTAAAATGCTGGTGAAGTACTAGATAAACTTAAAGCTAGGGACTCCAATGCACTGCATGCTTGGTGGTCAACCCAATCACTGTTCTGACTCAAAGAATTATCTATAGATACGAGGGTTTGGGCCTGATGTTGCCCTTGTTGTCAGGCCCACGGGGATTTAACTGTTGGATTGCTTTTGCTCCGGTATTCAGTTATATATCATATTGAGTCCTAGCTTATCTTTGTTTTATCGCTTTTTTATATCTTGGTTTAAATGTACTAAGAGATGATTCATCTGTAAGTTAATTAAGGATTTTTAATGCTAATCAAACATATATGTATCATCAGTGTATGAGAATCAAATCAATGTAACCCACTGGGATGAGAAAAAAACTGGCCCGGGTTATAAAACTTTTTCCATGCTCAACTCTGCTGAGCACAAAATTTATCATGCTCAAAAATTTTAGCCTGCAGTGCTAAGTTTTTCTGTATTTTTTAAGCATGATATTGTCGATACCAAGTCTTTAAAATATTGTTGTTATTGGTAATATCGATTTGCATATTTTTCATATTCAATAACGATTTTGTTATTTTCGGCAATTTTCTGCGTTTTAAATTCTCCCAGCAGCCTTGTCTACGTTTCGCATACCTGTTGCTAGACTATGATAAAACAGATAAGTATGCAAAATTGATCTAAATATAGGAGTTTAAGAGGTATTTTCACTAACTGACCA
This sequence comes from Loripinus fragilis, assembly GCA_964019695.1. Lineage (NCBI taxonomy): Eukaryota > Metazoa > Mollusca > Bivalvia > Lucinida > Lucinidae > Loripinus > Loripinus fragilis. Next base: position 91,991,793 of record OZ026517.1, read on the forward strand.
CGTTAGGCTGGACTGATTTTCAGCAAAGCCTCATGCATCAAAAAAATGGCGGTTACACATGCCAGTTGTTAGACAATGTAGACATGCATACATATGCAAAATGTTATCAAAATAATCATGTGGGTTCACTTACTGCTAATGGTCAGACAGACAGACAGATAGACAGGCAGACAGACGCACTAACACAGTGAATAGTGCACATTTCTGGGTCGTGCAATTCAATTGTTTGTTTTAATGGTTATACGATAAGGATAAAGTAAAAGTTTTGTTTCTCTTTAATTGCACAACAGTGCATTAGACTAAATGACGACTCTGCCCTTAAATGCCTACATGTATGTCTATTAGAGGTTATTAGAGAATTAACTGACATGGGATAGACTAAATTGATTTCAATATCTCGCTGGATTAAAGCGGCCTCAAGAAGAGACTTCCTTGTACAAAACAACATTTCTTTCACATCTTTTATCAGAAAATACCTAAACCTTTCATGGGACCACTTTATTGCCCCTGTACGGGGGTCATAATCCCCTCATTATGATTAGCGTTTGATCTGCAGGGAATACCCCTCAGGCAATGTTATTACTTTTATGGTTTAAAACATTTCAAGGACACTGTGTCCCAACCTTGAATATTCTTCTTTTTGGCGATATGAGTCTAAATAGCCACACTAATTGAACCATCTTCGAAGCTGTTCAGAAGTTTATTACCCACTCTAAAAGATTTGAGAATTAAATATTGAAATATCGTTGTACTCTAATCTGATACCGTGGAATATACTCTCCCTATTTCTCTACCTCTTTCCTCCCTCTCTTTAACACACACACACACACACACACACACACACACACACACACACACACACACACACACACCTGAATATAAAATAAATTTAATCACACTTAACACATTATGAAACATCACTTATAAATCAATTGCTATCCACATATTGTATTGTTTAGATGACTTGTTCGGGAAACAGATTTAAACAAGTCTGGGACTAATTTCTGTATCCATTTCAAATGTAATGTCTTGTGTATATAAATTGTTTGTATCATGATGTACTTATATTTAAATAAAATACCGTTTACACTATTAAACTCTAAAAGATGGTATTGTGCCTTGTAGAGTAAAGTCAGGTAACTGCGCACATCAGGTAAAATCAGACTTACATTTACAAACAGTGGAAATCCAGAATATACCGCTCCTTATAAGCCGCCTCATCAGGATTTTCACTGTTTGATAACTTAATTTTTGATTCTTATTCATTAATTAAAATATGAAACAAACAAGGTCGCTGTTCGAATTTACCTGATGTCCGAAGTTACATGACTTTACCCTACTTGTCAGTTGCTGGTCCATTATTAATTTTTTAGCTGTCGTTTTCAGTGAGAATTACCTTTTTTCAATGCTCAACTCAACTGAGCACGAAATTTCAAATGCTCGTAAATACTAAAATACCGACAACTAAAGAAGTTTATTGCTTTTAGTCTCTCAGATGTTGTATTTATCATGCAGATTAATGTTAAAATGCCAACATTTTTGAGCAGGAAAAATTTCGTGCTCAGATGAGTTGGGCATAGAAAAGTTTTATAACCGCCGGGCCAGTTGTTTTATTTTCATCCCAGTGGGTTACTTTGATTTGATCCTTTTACTGTGACAATACAAAACATATGTTACTGTCATGCCAGCCAAGAGTGACAGTGACGTCATGTTTTGTTTACATAGTTATCAAGGACTTAGAATCGATAGATCACTTGTGTATTAATCCTATCCGCAGGATAGGATTAATTCACAAGTGATCTATCGATTCGCGTTAGCTCTAGTGAAGTGTTAACGTTAGTGTTTTACTTAGCAATTGTAAACAAGGTATTACGTCACTGTCACTCTTGGTTGGCACGACAGTAGGAAGCCTCCATCTGTTCGTGTTTTAATAACAACAGATATATTTATACATTTATAATACATTTACAAAATAAACCTTAAAATGAATTTTTAAGATTTTTGCAACCGTTCATAGCCTCATGAATGACAAAAATACGACTGACAACTACCAAGCTCACCTGCCCGTGCAATAGGCTTTGACCATTGAATTCATTCGCCGAAAGAGACATTGGTGGTGTGATTTAAAGCGAGCCACAGCTGAGTCGCTTGTTGAAGCCTCTTGTTTGCTCCATTGGCATTGGCTGTTACGCTTTAAATTCTGTTTTACACTCCAAGAAAACCGTTAATACGAATACATATTAAGTAAAAAAAATCCTGTTTTCCCTAAATTATAAATCATTTCTATATTTTAGATATTTATAATAAAATGAAAATATAAGCAATAATTCACTTTTTGGTCTGTTCATGGAATCATGAATACTTTTGGTCTCTTGCAAAGTTGACGTGAAGCCCTCGTTCGGGCTTCACTTACTTTGAAAGAGACCTGAAGTAGGGATTCGTGCTTCCATGAACATTCCAAAAATCGAAGTTATTTCTTAAATGCATTTAAAGTGAACATATTAGGGTAAGCATAAGCGGCTAGTGAATGCCGATACAGTACTGTGTAGGCCCATTTACTGTCCAGCCAGCCAAGAGCGACAGTGACGTCATGGTTTGTTTACAAAGTTATAAGGGACTTATAAGCGCTAACTCACGTGTGTAATAATCCTATCCGCAAATACACAAGTGATCTATCGATTCGCGATAGCACAAGTGATGTGTACAAGTCAATGTTTTACATAACAATTGTAAACAAAACATACGTCACTGTCACTCTTGGTTGGCACGACAGTAGGTTAAACCCTCGCTTCTCACAAACACTAAAAAGTGAACAGTTTACACAATGAGGCGGTTACGCGAGTACATGTTTGTGGTACATGTAAATACACCTTACCTATAACTACCCTTACATGTACTTCCTTGTCTTATTGCTATTGCTGTATTTTATCTAGTTTTAAGACAAAGTCTTATAATGTCATTGTTGGTGAAAAGTTGACTTGATCTCTGTATGGAAATAAAAGCACCGCAAGCACTGCATAATACCCCGCCACTGCTGGGTGCACCAAATGTTATTTTGTGAGATATATAATGCCTAAATAGCAACAGAACTGAGATAGACAGTGATATGACGTCCTTAGTCACAATATGTAACCTTTGATGGTCAACATATCTGTGAAGTTTCAATCAGATATTTCATATAGTAAAGGAACTACAGGTCAAAAACATTTTCCAGATTAATCAAGGGCGGATAACTCATGAACTGGAAAGGTAAGAGTGACGGTCCATCGTTGTAATATGTAACCTTTGCTGTTCAACATATCTGTGAAGTTTCATTCAGATATCATAAACAGTAAAAGAATAACAGGCCAGAAACCATTTTTTAAGGGAGAAAGGGCAGTAACTCCATCGAAAATGGTCGGATTTTGCCCATTAACAATCCCATACCACTCATCCCCAATAACAATATGTATGCAAAATTTGAAAAAATTCTGTGCATAAATGCTCAAGTTATCGATCGGAAACAGTGAGCACAGACGGATGAAATGATCTACAGGTCAAAAACCAATTCTCAGATCAATCAAGGATGGATAACTCACAATCTGAAAAGGTAAGAGTGACGATCTTTACCCACAATATGTTACCTTTGATGGTCAAAATATCTGTGAAGTTTCATTCAGATACTCCATATAGTAAATGAACTACGGTCAAAAACCATTTTTCAGATCAATCAAGGGCGGATAACTCATGAACTGGAAAGGTAAGGGTGACGGTCCTTACTAAAAATATGTAACCTTTGATGTTCAACATATCTGTGAAGTTTCATTTAGATATTCCATATAGTAAAAGAAACTACAGGCCAAAATCCAATTCTCAGATCAATCAAGGGTGGATAACTCACAATCTGGAAAGGTAAGAGTGACGATCCTTAGTCACAATATGTAACCTTTGATGATCAACATATCTGTGAAGTTTCATTCAGATATTTCATATAGTAAATGAACTACAGGTCAAAAACCTTTTTTCAGATCAATCAAGGGCAGATAACTCATGAACTGGAAAGGTAAGAGTGATGGTTCTTTGTCACAGTATGTAACCTTTGATGTGAAACATATCTGTAAAGTTTCATTTAAATATTCCACATAGTAAAGGAACTACGGGTAAAAACGTTTTTTAATTCAATCAAGGGTGGATAACTCACAAACGGGAAAGGTAAGAGTGACGGTTCTTAGTCACAATATGTTACCTTTGATGTGAAACATATCTGTGAAGTTATATTCAGATATTCCATATAGTAAAAGAACAATAGGTCAAAAACCTTTTTTCAGACCTATCAAGGGCGGATAACTCACAAACTGGGAAGGTCAGAGTGACGGTCCTTAGTCACAATATGTAACCTTTGATGTGCAACATATCTGTGAAGTTTCATTCAGATATCATTAACAGTAAAGGAATAACAGGCCAGAAACCATTTTTCCAATACGAAAAAGGGCAGTAACTCCATTATAAATGGACGGATTTTGCCCATTAACAATCCCATACCACTCATCGCTGATAACAATATGTATGCAAAATTTGAAAAAATTCAGTGAATAAATACTCAAGCTATCGATCAGAAATGGTGAGCACGGATCGACGGACGGACGGACAGACACCGAAAGGTATAACATAATACCCCGACACTAAAGTGTGGCAAGGTATAAAAAGTACATGCCATGAAATGGTTATTCATCTTTCGCAGATATTAAATAGTACGTTATGTTTATCTTTTATTTTTTGCACTTTTTCATTATAGGTTTTATAATTTCACATTGAAACTGAAAGAATGATATAACAGTTAAACGCGAGAAATGAAAAGAAATATCTGCGTCAACGGTTTTAAAAAGTAATGTATGGCATAATACCGTTTCCGTAGGGAAGAGTTATTGAGATTTGTAGGTTCCGGTCATTGAAACTTATATTTGTAGGCTACAGTCAACTGAATTCTACTACTGTTTTAGATTTTTGCACCAGGCATGTAGGACACTAGATATTAAAATTTGTAGCATTTGGGCGCAGGGCATTTTTTTCGTTTTGACTCGAGTTTTCGCGGGATTCCAGCAATCCTATACTCTAGAAGCATCCCTACAGATGTTTTGGAATCGCATAGGTTTCTGAAACTAAAGGCTTTACTGAGCTCAGCTGACCGAAGACATAACAAGGTACATTTATAAACATCCACCATTTATTTCTTCTCAATTTCTTTAATAATTCACACGTTACTCATATCAAATATATCTTCTGTCACTTCGTCTAATATCTTTTTTAAAAGATATTTCTTTGTAATAATATAAAGACTGATGGCTTTAAAGTATATATCATCAAATGTGCACAAAATATAGGATGCACATGTTCAATGTTTGAACAATCATAATACAAAGTATGAATCTGAAGGAATGAAAACTGTGTGAGTTACAGATTACACGAACCAGACACCCCAAAGCGTTAGTATTTTAGTCTATATCTTTTAGAAGAAAAAACACTGACTTTGTTGCATGTGAATCACAAAGGCGTATACCCAATTGCGCATTGTCGCAGTATGGTTTATTTCTTGCACACTGGATAGGGACATCTGAGATTTTACACTGGGTCAGAAAGTCTTATCTTACTCATGCTATCTTACTCAGGCTGTTATGTGAGGGCTAAATACATTTGTTGTACTGGAACTCACGCACATGGTCGTCAAGTGACGTCATTGTTATGTCAAAGTGACGTCATCATAACATGTCGCAACTCGGCGTATTCAGGAACTTCTCGGAGCCCTTTCTTATGGTGAGCAAGAAAAAGCATCAATTATTTGGATGAGAGTAGGACAGAAAAATCTGTCCCTCGGGATCACCACTTGTCATCACTTGGCAAGCCTCATGATTTAAAATGGTGATCCTCGGGACGGATTTTCCTATCCTACCCTCACACTCATGATAGATTCTTATAGACTTTGTTATTTGCTGTCTGGAAAGTATAGTTGTAAACCTTTCACCATGCATAACCTTTATGTTCTAGCTTGTCTCTGTAGCTAAGCAGGCCAGTTGGAGTCATACAGTGTCAGAAATCCTGATTACAGGTTTCCACACAACGAGGTACATTTATAACTTTTCTTCGATGCACTATATAGCAGATCTCTCATCATATCTTTGTTTCAATCTTGACTCCAACAGAATAAAGTTTTTAATGGTAGTTGGTATCAAGTTTGTATTCACAAGCAAATGAAATTTGATTCCATGAAATGCTCTTCTCAATGAATTCCTGCAGTATTCCTTCAGAGACTTTGGTCTGTATAATTCACTTTCTATTTTGTGTAAAATCTTTTGCCTTATTTCTCTTTCCCTTGCCGACCTGTAGCCTCCTTGTAGCAGCTGAGTATATGATGAAAGCACTATTTCATCACCTCTGATATCATAGCCACATTCAAGAAGTAGTGTCGCCATTGATCCTTCATAGATGCTAAATCCAGAGTATTTTAAAGCCATTTTTTGTATTGAAAAGTTCTTTAAATCCCTCTCAATTGCAAGAGCCAGGACTGTAATCTGTTTTACCCTTTCCCTGTCAATGAGCTGCAGGTGCTTTTCTCTGTGAGTCCAGACAATATTTTCTTTCTCAAAATCGTTAAGAAGTGGGTTGAAGAACAAGATATCTAGAATAGCTCGAGGGTTTGAGTCGTGTTTCATCGCTAGTGCTAAAGGTGTGAGACCATCTGGTCCTTTGACCTCAACGTCACCACATATCTCAATCAGTGCCCTTAAACCAATTCCGCGCTTGTACGTTACTGGATCAACAACAAGAGCTTTACATTCCTCCTTTCTCTCAGCCACAGGTTTCTTCAACCAAACCTTTCGCAGTAGGACATCAGCTTGTTCTGGTACGTGCAGTGACCTTATTATATCCAAGATGACAAGAAATGGAGAAATATTTTTAATGCTTGACCCTTTTATTCCATGATTTTGGATAATATCTGCACACTCACTGTGGTCGATGCTGTTAGCAATGTCAGCAATAATGTGGTCTCTAACAGTATATGCACCAGTAATCAAGTTTGAATCAAGAAATATTTCAAGTATCCTTGGTTGATTGTAAATGGTAGCTAAAAGTGCCCAAGGTAATAATGCATATTTTTTCGTTTTCAATTCCCGGTCCTTCAGCCTGTTAATTAACAATGACGCTATATGTAAGGTATCTCCATTTTTAATAACAAGTTTCAATATATTTTCAGCTTCATGTATCGTGATCTGCGCTATAAACTGTTCATTTACGCTGGGCAATATAAAAGCCTTGAGACATTCAGATCCACTGGTCATTGCATCAATAACCCACGTAGCACGCAGTGATGTATGCTGTACGATGTATTGTGCAGTCTGGTAATCATTCATGATCATACACAGTTTGATTATTGACAAGCGAGGGTTGTTAATTAAGTTGGGTATTGTTTGACTTCGTACTGCGTATCTAAACCGATTATTACAGTACGTTTCAAATTTCTCATGTCCTGATTCAATAATTGTTTTAATACATTGTCGCTGTTTGAAAAGTATCGCTAGATGCAGTGGCGATGCATTCAGTGAATGTATGGTTTCTCCAAATGTCTGGGCTTTCTGTGGCAGAGTTAATAATATCTCCAGCACTGGGACACAACCAACCACAGCTGCAGCATGTATCAGTTGCACGGAGGCCGGACTTGGCCCAACCATTTCCTCGTCCTCTTCAGGTAGTCTATGGTGGTGGCAACATGTACCAGTCTCTAGACTTGCCAAAATATGATCAAACAGCTCTGCATCTATACCATCATGTGATACATACGTAAATAGTTCATGATCAATCTGGCAAGCACACTGTGTATCTGCATGGTAATAGATACTACCACAGAAAAATTCAAGACGTTTCGTTAACAGAGTGGGAGATTTAGTTAAAGCAGTAGCGACTTCGTCAACAGCCTTTGGATCTTTTCGTATAATAAGACAGAAAAGCCTGATAACTTCCTTTATTTGCTCGTCTTCTATGTTCGTATCCATTAAGAACTGTCTATATCACAGTTGACCTGGAGATAAAGCAAAATGGATAACTTTTCAATTTTGGCATGCACAGCTATACATTAAGATGACAATACATAATTGTACACTAGAGAGATATGATGTTTACCCCTTTTTTGCTTTGAACTGACAACCTCATGAAATCCTAGCACAGTGTCTTCCGTCACCGCCCATCCAGACAATTCCATTAAAATATACTTAAGGACTTTGGAAACGCATCACTCAGATTAATTCCTTGATTTCACAAACCCTGAGAATATCAGCGAGATAATTGTTATTGCATATCATAGTCTTACCAACTTGTAGTGTGTCCTAGAAAACTCATGGTTGTAAATTTACTTGAAGGCATTGAAACAGCACCCGTTTTAAGACAAGGGTGGTCGATTTTGAAGGACACCAATTCACCTGCAAGTTAACATGCGTTAGTTTTGGTTCCCGCCTCAACAGATGTGTGTCCTGGGCTTCTTTCACGATTGTATATTCATCATTGAACGATTCGAAACGAATTGACAGTTTGGTATACTCAAATTTTACACCCCTTTAAAGTTACAGACAACCCCCATCCACTCTGATTACTATAGTCTAGTAATAAAAAACAACATCTTGGGCCTTTCAAAGTTCAGATGTTTTAGCGTCTAGTTTTGTTGGAAGAGGCTAAGGACATACACAAATGTCAGATTATGCATCAATTACGCTTGTATCACGTTTCTTGTGTATTGTGCAAGTGACGTTTCTGTAATTTTTAAGACGTTCTCGATCACATGACAGCATATCTCCTGCCATGGTTTACATCAAAACGTCTTCCCAACATGTTTGTCAGTGTATGTAGTCAATATCAGTACTTTTAAAGCGTGCGTAAATGTACTTTATGTATATGTTTTTAAAAAGGAGCTGTAAATTGATGTTCAAATTTGACTTTTATTTTCGAAATATTTAAGTTATCAATTACTTTTAATTGCAAAAAGTCTATAAACTCTGTTGCTGATATGGTATCATACACACTAGATTTTAACACAAAACTAATCAAAAAGCATCAATTTGACTGTGGAGAAAGGTGCTGGATGCTGTATTTACCCATTTGACGTCATCAGCAGCGTCGTGTGATAGTGCAGTCAAATCAACGACTGATTCTTACAAATTCTATATTGCAAATTAAAACCTGCGAGTAAATTTCCAATCGCATATACGGTTTGCAAGAACAGTGCAAAAATATAGTGATGCATTTTCAAAGTCCTCTAGTATATATACAACTGAAACTCCTTATCCTCTGCATTACTCTGCCTAAAATAGTGCTAGCCAAACAAACGTTGGTGCAGTTTGTAGCACCTACAGGTGTTGCCATGCGAGGCGTAGTTGTCATGGTCAGGATTTTCATACCAAAAGAAAAAAACGTAAGTAGTGTGATCAGGAAATGTTTGGTTCAAGCAGATAGTCAAAAACAATGATGTAGTTTTTTGAAGATTGTATTATGTTTGACACTTTAAAACGTGAACTTGTTGGTACTAATAAAGTAAATGAGTATGACCAGGAAATACCACAACCACAAACTGCAGACCAACCCAAGGTATCGTGAGAAAGAGATACAGAACTCTAACAGCCACACGACAGCAAGAAGACAATTAAAGTAAAAAGGCACTTATGCCTATAAATTGCAGGCTTCCTTGAGTGAGAAGGCTGTTGTAGATGGGCATGGTAGTCATACAGCCCTATAGTTAGGTGTCAAAGCTAAAGAAAATCAAGACAAGTTTCCTACATTATGCTGGTAACCTAAACTCAATAAAAACCTTATTGCCAATTCTTGTTCTTGTACGACAACAGAATTTTCTGAATTCTAAAACACCTGTCTTACTGCTATACAAGGACATGTAATTCAATAATGCTAAAAGTATATGAAAGATCTGGTAAGAATCTATTTTGGTCTATTAAAATGCTGGTGAAGTATTAGATAAACTTAAAGCTAGGGACTCCAATGCAACCAGTTTGTCTACACATGGTTTTTCTACTCTTTACACAACTTAAATCATAATTTATTCAAAGTTAAACTAATTGTTCTATCAAAAGAACCTTCCAAAGAGAAGGCTCTCCTTATCTTGAGAATAATGACAGAAACGATTTTTTACTTAGAACAAAAAAAAAGAATGCATGGTCGTGTCAAAGTGTATGCGCCGGCCTTTCTATTGAACAGCATTTTATATGATTAGGCATTAAGTTGTATAAACAAGTTGTATGAATTCCAATGGGCACTATTTATGCTCCTCTGGTTGTGGATTTATTCTTGTTTTGTAACAAGGTATGAGTTGGGCTTTCTGATGATAAGCAGGCTGATATTATTTATGCTTTTAACGCTACATCCAGATATTTGGATGATATTTCAAACATAAATAATACATATTTTGAAAATGCGGTAAGTCAAATATACCCGACAGAGCTTCAACTTATTAAAGCCAATACCTCTGATACCTAAGCGTCGTTTTTGGATTTGCATTTGTCTATTTCTATTGATATTGTTTCTACCAAAACTTACGATTAAGCATGACAATTTTGATTTTGAAATTGTCATTTTCCCATCTTTAGATGGCGTTGTTCCTCGCTTTACATCCTATAGTGTTTATATTTCTCAACTCGTGACATTTGCTAGGGCGTCTAGTCATGTTACAGACTTCAACACTCGCAATAAAGTTTAAACTCAGAAACTTCTTAAACAAAGCACTATCAGCATCATAAACTTCGCAAAACTTTTTAAAAATTCTATCCCTGATACTGTGATTTGATATTTAAATTCCATATTGGATTTAAATCTATTACGCCAGGGACTTTCGAAGCCAGAATTTTAGTGTATAAACTAAAGAAAATTGTTTGCACTAATAATTCTTGCGCAGCTTATTAAAATTATTTTTAAATTGGCTATAACATTAATGTACTGCACAGACTGCATGCTTTGTGGTCGACCCAATCAGGGTCCCGACTCTAAGAGTTATCTATAGATAAGAGGGTTTGTGCCTGATGTTGCTTCTGTTGTCAGGCCCACTGGGGTTTAACTTTGGATTGCTTTTTCTCTGGTATTCAGTTATATGTCATATTGAGTCCTACCTTATCTTTGTTTTATCGTCTTTTTTTGGTTTAAATGTACTAGGAGATGATTCATCTGTTAGTTGATTAAGAATCTTTAATGCTAATCAAACATATATGTGTCTTGATCCATATCAGTATAAAGAGTGAGGTAGTGTAGGCCGCTGTGTAATTTCGTGTGCATTTTTTGGTAAAAGTGTCAAACATACATTTTCTTGTAGAAAAATGTATTCTGTTTAAGAAAAAAGATGTTTACAATTTTTCTTTGGCGTTTTAACGTCACAGTGACGTCACAAAGTGACGTACACATTTTTTGGTTATTTAAGGCTTGAAAGTAGAGTGTTATGAACTCCAGCAGGCATAAACATGAACTGTTCGATCAGTTGCGGTAATTTTACTGGCGACATGTTGAATTTGGAGCATAGACCCTGACTCTGGATTTCAAAGAGGTTACATTAACTTGAAAATGATGTCTGTACATGGGAAAGTGACGTCAGTACAAAAATGAAAATTCTGCGATAGTGAAAGCTCAAATAGCTAGTACCTCCACTCCACACAGCAGGGAAAATATTGTTTACTATAATTTTCTGAAACAATATTATATAATATGCAAATGGCATACGTTAGCTCTCTGACCTATATTTTGGCAGGCGTGTTAACTACGTTACCCTATTATAGTTTCAAATGCTACTTTTCAAATACCAAGTTAAACCGAATTATAATTTATCGACATGCTGTTTGCCTTAAAACATTTTTAAATGGAGGGAACAGCCCGTTTGCATTCAAAAAATACACCACCATGATGTTACAGTTATATATGTTACTTTAAATGTATAACTATGTAATGCATTACTATCACTAGACATTGGACTATCAAAATACCTTCTAGGGGAGTTTTATACACGATAACTTTCTAAAAAGTTCTAAAACCACATTCTACAAGCCACAAATTAATGAATTAAATGTTAACTCTTTAGCGGCTGGGGCGATACCACACAATAGCAAATTTTTTTATGTTACTGTAAAATAATTGGAAATCTTGTCTAAATACTCCTTATTCTTACATGACAATATAACCTTTTAATTGTAAACAGATGACTAGCAATATGATGTTATCAAAGTAGAAGGATCTGTTATTACTGTGACTTTACCGTTACTTTCTTTTAAGTACATTTTCAAATTACAAAGTAACACTATTTAAGTTTACACTGCTAGTAGGACATGCATTGCCATTAAACTGCAACTAATTGTCATTAAAGGAAAATATCAACAACGCATGGATGAATAAAAGAATAAAACTTGAACTTTATTCACATACAGCGATTTTTAATGCATGTGCGATTTATTAAATATGTAAGCAGCATTTTATTTTCTCAAATTTTATTAAATGATATATTTTATCTCACTGAAACTGATATATTTGCCTCTTTTAATAGTGAAATGATATATAAAAGACACATATAAAGTCATTTAACCTATCAAAAAAAAGCTAAATGCTCCTCAGGAAAATTATTGTTGTTGTTTCACTACATTAATAAGTTAATGTATGTGTAGTTTATATACATTGTTACGTTATATTGTATCGTATTTTAGATACCACAATAATATTAAGCATGGAATAGCTTAGTAAGATTTATCACATATTGTTTAAGCCAGCTATTAATTACAACTACTATGCTGATACCATTGAGGAATAAAAATCTTTTCAGAATTTGTGATTGTAGGTCAATTCAAGCATATATCAAAATCAGGAATTGAGAATTTTAAACGGTCCTTTATCCTAGTCTTTTGAAAAAAATAAACTGAAATGATTTAAAAATGTAGCGATCTTTGCCCAATGGTTTAAACTGCTTTATATCAGAACAATATCCAGTTTGGCGACAAAAGAATACCATTTAAGATGGCAAATTGCATGACAAGAGAATTTTAAGGACATATTGCACTTATCATCTGTTCTGTCTGGTTCTAAACTATTGTGAAGCATTCAAACAGAACAATATTTGTTCTAATGATTCATTTTAGCCATACGTTTGAAAGATATATGTTTATCACTTAGAAAAAAACCAGGTATTGTTAGTATTAATGCATAATGTAGCCATTGCTGAAATAGCTGACTCGCAACAAATTATTGCTTTTAATAAACTATTTGTTTTGCATTATTCTATCAGTTAGACCCATTAGTCTTATAGAGAAATTTTGTTGCATGTCAAATGCGAACATTATCGTTGATACAAAATTGCAGCCTAATAATAATCTTTGCAAAGTTCAAATCAAACAAAATAGATGTACCAGTAACGAAAGAACAGATCAAAGGAATAAGCCCATTTGATTTTGGTACTTGTCGCAGTGTTGAGCAATAAAGGCTCAGGTGAGCCTGTGCATATGTGTAGGTAGCCTTACCAGAGCCTTCTCTGCTGGTATACACAAAAGAGTATGGTGGTTGGTGACCAAATTTTAGAACGCTAGCCCCTCTGCATCATGAAGAGTGATTAAAAATGCATTTGCTAGTCCAAATAGTTATTTATGAATTCCAGTAAAAGTGTCTAAAAATATTTTGCATCTAAAAGCAACGTGATTTAAAAAGATTGGCTATAACATTAATGTATTGCAACAGACTGCATGCTTGGTAGTCAACCCAATCACGGTTGGCAACTTTGCTGTCCTCTTTAATTGCACACCGGTGGGTCGGACTTCAGACTCTATGATGGTACCTACTTAAAGACTTATCTATTGATGAGATGGTAGGGGCCCGATGCTTTGGCTGTTTGTCGGGCCAACCGGGGTTTACCTGTTGGATTTTTTTTGCTCCGGTATTCAGTTTAATTTACTGTTGAGTCCTTATCCTTGCTTTATCACCTTGTTATATCTTGATTTATATGTTTTAGGAGATGATGCATTGATAAGTTAGGGGTCTTTCATGCAAACCAAATATCTTTGTGTCTTGATCCACCTCTGAATTAAGGGTGAGGTTGGCACGTTGAACCGGTTTAAGCCCTCCAGTAAAATATTTTACTGACCGTTCCAAGGCGGTACTTCTTTTGTGAATCTTTTGTGTTTTTGCTCTGTCTTGTGTTTGCTATGTCTTTGTGCGCGTCTGTTTATATGTGCTTTGTGGTCACCTGCTGGGAAAGGACTGACCTCTTGGCTCTCGTCTGTGGTGTCTACTGTGAGTTTGTCACTTTCCCATTAGTATCCTGGGTCAGGTATGGTACTTGATTGTATCGATTCCTAATCTTTGCACCCTTACTTACTTTTATACTTGCGCTACTGTCAAAGAACTTTTGTGGAATATAGCATTCAACATTTCGTAAACTATACCATTCACATATATTACACAATTTACAATAAGACACTGCTAAATCAATCTCTGAGATTTATAATGATATCCTGTACGTTTAAATGATATGATTTCTTTTAGAGATAGCTAAATAAAAGTATACATGGCAAATTAGGTATGCATAAGTTCATGCACATTTCTTTTTAACTTTGCATGTGCGACTATCATTAGTGACAATGTTGATACGGAGAAGATTGTCATCTTAATGTTGAACAGTTAGCATTGTGTATGCTCCTTTTGAATCTATGTCCTTGCAAGTTAACAACTCATTATAATCTTAAGTACACATAAACATGTAAACCATTGTTATTAATGAGTACATTTATCATGTTTGCGAGGTTTCTGTACTGTTTCGCCAACGTTCTGTTTAGTGAAAATTATCATCAGATATATAAACATTTATTGCTAAAACTAAATCGGATTTTATCCCTTGACTACATCTTTTTTAATATTTTACATTTCTATCCAGCATTCTAAAAACATTGTAAAATCTACTTTACAATAACTTGAATGTCACCCGTTAAAATTTTGCCAGACACAATTTTAGCTGAAAAGTCTATATTGAATTGATATCGTTGTAACAGCTGACCTATTTCCTTGCATATGACCATATGGCCTTAAAGTCAAACTCACCGCTATGACCAACTTTCTCTATTTCCAGCGAAATGCATGTTTCTCACCAATAAAGCAGTTCTTTAGATATTATTGGTTGAGCAAAGTGATCCAAGGTACCGACTTAATGTGATGGACAGTTTTGTTGATTGCACAATGAAAGCTATACTGTATATAAACTAAAATTAATTTCAAAGCTTCTGTAATGCGACACCATATGCATACACAGCTAAAAGTCAGGATACAAATTGATTTCGAGACAGTCACTTTAAACAATAGGTCATTACAGACACTTTAAATAACTGAATAGAAGTAGCTCAATTAAACTTAGAATTCTTGAGAAAAATATTACAAAACTCTAAACTTATCATAATATATTAGCTTTTCTGGCTCAATTATATATCGTCTTTGTTAACATTTTAGATAAATATATGGCAATATAATATATCTTGTACAGTAATATGTTATTTTAACATATCCTCTTCTAAGTGTTGTTACTTGAGGGCTATTATTTTCTTTGTTTATGAATTTTAAAATCTATAATTTTGGGCAAAACATTTCTTTGTAGATATAAAAAGTTCAAATATATACTATTTTGCAAATGTAAATGTGCATGGATAATTAGTAGGAACTTAAATGCAAACTGATAAATCCTTTTTTTCAGACAGACTGGTATCTTGATATCTATTTAAAAAACACAGTCAGTTTTGAGATGAAATAAAGTATCCTACGACGTATAATATACGGAATAAAGCAATGAATTTTCAGTCTTGAAAGTTGTAATATACGTTACATGATGACGTACAAACAAAAAAAACTAATATTTTACACTGGAAACGATGTTAAGCATGGCTTTTCACTCTTGCTTATCAACAGAATGTTCATATTTGGTGTTTAAAGGTTTTCCAATTGAATTTCATGCTGAATTAAAGAATGAACTTTTTGTTCAGGGTCGTCATATCTAACAGTTTATAACTCTTTAAGTATTTGTGATAGAAATAAACTGTTTACAGCTATATAATTAACCATTGCTTGCCTTTAGGAAGGTGTATCAAAAACCTGAAAGTTATCTGGGAAGCTTATCAAAGAAACTTTTTAACAGAATTACAGTGATTTTAAATAGAGTAGCTTAAAATGTAACATAAATAACATTATAATGGGCCATTATAACTTTTATAAACATGAATATATGTAAGGAATAAAATGTTCTTGTATGATACGTGAATGTTTGTCCAATTCAAATAATTCAAGTATTACCTTAACAACCTTGATTACATTTATTTTGTTTAAAAAATCTAGGGTAACGTAGTTAACACGCTGTAGCAGCTGAACGCCTAAACCAACAGAGAGCTAACTTGTTTCAAAAGCTAAGCCAGGATCATACAGTTATGCTAAGATCTAATTTTAGTCGCAAGGCGCACGAGATTTTCTAGAATTATTTTTCTTTGTACGCGATGTGTTTTTCCAGCAAACTGACGTCAAATCGACGTCAATTTCATGTAAAATTGAAGCCCATATTGAATTAACTTTCATTTCAGTATTTCTATATACGTTTTTTACCATTTCAATGCAACAAACATAAAAAGAAGATTATTTTAGGTGTGAAAATAACCCCACCACATATAAGATCTTTGATGCAAGTTAAAAGACGGTACCCCATTTTGTGACGTCACTGTGACGTTAATACTGCAAGAAAAAATTGTAAACATCTTTTTCCTTACACTTCATATATTTCTCTAGTTGAAAATTGATAAGAATCACTTTTACCAAAAAATGCACACGGGAGCCCAAATTTCGACACAGGGGCCTACACTATTGGTACTGTTAAACATGTTTAAGCCCTCCAGTATTTTATTTCACTGATCTATCCAAGGCGGTGCTTCTTTTGTGAATCCTTTTTGTTATATGTGTTTGTCTCTGTTAGACTGTTATGTCTGTTCCTTGCAGCCTTGTAGTCATCTGCTGGGAAAGGGCTGACCTCTTGGCTCCGTTGTGCGTGATAATTTCTTGTGTTTTTGTCACCTTCCCATATGTCCTGGGTCAGGTGTGGTACCTGTTTGTATCGATTCCTGATCGTTGCCTTCTTCCTTACTTTGAGTATGAAAAGCAAATAAATATATTATTTTATCAGAGGGAGTACTCTAAAAATAAGTACAGCTTTTATCATGTTTAGGGCAAAACTGTTCAAACAATTTCAATTTTGATTTATTATATCTTGCCTTTTATTACCTTCTTATACAGCAAAGGTACATGACCAATGAAATGAGCCAGTGCATGAGATTTCCAACAATGTGGTATGTGCGACCAGCAAAGCCTCAGATCAGCCTGCGCATATGCGCAGTCTGATCAGAGCCTTTGCTAGTCGCTTGAGTATTCTATGATTGTTTGACTACTGACTGAACACCATTTGGAGTTTCTAAGCTTAAAAGGAAGCTGCAGAGGCTCGTCTGAGTCTACACATGTCAAAATGCCACATTGATGGAAATCTCGTGCACTGGCTCAAATGATTCACTCCAGATTTTCTTCCAAGTGCTTCTTCTCCCCATTTAGGTCGTGGCCAAGCCTCAAAAATGTTTAGCGAATTGCTGCATAGAAGCGTGTCATATCTTGTGATTGTTCAATGTTTTGCATTGAGAAATGTAAACAGCTAAAATGTGGGGTCTATTTAGGGTAACTGCAATGAAAATCAAGTGACTGTTATGAGAATGACCCGTGGTGAACTTAGATTAAAGTATATGTTCATGGTTTTGAACATTTTACTTAAATCCAAAATGCATAATTCATAATGTACTTAAATATGTTTAAAATCATCCCCACATCTGCTAAGTCAATTATGGCAGTGTTCATTGCAGGGTTCCCACACTTTTTTCAATTTCAAATTCAAGGACTTTTCCAGGACTTTTCCAGGTTAAACAGGTGATTTTCAAGGTCTCATCAATGCAAAATTCCAGGACTTTTCCAGGTTAAACTGTTGTTTTTCGTGGCACGAAAGCCTAAACTTATCAGGATAATGCATCTACATATAGCTACAACATGTAAATTGCTTTGAAGTGCTCTTTACATTTCTGCATGTTTTTTTCCTATTTTCAAATCCTCTTCAGTCTTCACCCATGTCTGGAACTATGGACGTAAACATGTACCAGCGTAGTCTGCTCTTCAAACAGTTTGGACCCAGATCAGGCAGGATAAAATGTTGGGCCTAATCTGGATCCAAATTGTTTGACACTGGTTGCACATGTCATAAAAATGTGAGACATAAAATCATACTTTAAACTCCTTCTTCTCTCCAAAGCCCTTGCTAGCCAACCTACTCGTCCTGGCACCCCTTTGCACCTTTTCCACAAAGAGGAGTAATAGAATGTTTTCAAGTGGGGACAGGTTTTTATTATGTCCAACACATGCAGGGCTTATTTTCACCATTTCGGGACGGTGAACCATACCCCTGGGCATTTTTAGTCAATTGTGGTTTTAACTTTATTGACAAATCATGAAATACATCAATATATCTGTACATGCATTTAGCTGTACTTTTAACTTACAATCACCACTGGGCATGATGTATTATATGAGACTACAATGTTGAATATTCCCAAGGTTCCCACTCATATTACACTGACCCAAAATGAAAACTTTACATAGTATTCAAAAGTATATATTTTGGGGATAAATTAAGTTCCGGGGTTAATTTTTTCGGTCATCGAATCTTCAATGCCTTATCAATGTCTCCGAAAAAAAAACATTGGATGAAAATCATAAATTGCATAATGTTTATGAATAATTCAGTTCAGAGGGGTCTAAATGAAAATTTCTAAAAACAAATAAACAAGTCACACAAATTTTGGAAACAAGAAATTACTGACTTCGTGCTTTAAGTTATGTTAAAAAGATCATCAGTAACCAGTGTGACCTTCATTTTTACGAATACTTAGCAGAATACGTCGCCTCATTAAATTTAAGTAACGTTGTATGATCACGTTAGGGATACGTATGTAATGGTAACAGAGGCGCATATTGGAGTCATTTAACGCATCCATTTGTTGATTTGACCTGACCCTCCGACCCCATTCACCCTTTTCGTGTTCTATGGGGTTCATGACCAGGGATGCCGCAGGCCAAGGCAAGAAGTTGACGTTATTTTTAGCGTGGAATTGTGTGGTTATTTACGTGTTGTATGAGGCCTTGCATTGTCATGCTGGAAAATGCCAGGTCCGTTATTATGCACGAAATGACTAATTATCTTTTGTGCTTGAGCCCCGTAAAGACGAGCAATAATGGTTGCCGTTTAAAACGATTACGTTGGTGAGTTAACGCGTTAACGTGAAAAGGACGTAACGTGGTCACACGTGCGCGACCAGTTCTTGCACGAACTCTGACATACCCAGTTATGATGTACGGGTTCATAAGATAATGAATAGTCTGTCTAGAGCAGCCAAAATGATGCGAGATATCATTTACCGTAGACCCCGCCTTGAGCACGCCAATAACTTGGTTTCAGACGTGCCGTCACTAAATGGATGCGTTTTGTAACAATAAGTCATTTTTTATTACCAGTACTCAGCTGCAAACGTTTTCTTGTCGGTTTTAAAGCTGTAAATGAACCACCTGTTCCTCAGCACGTGCAACGTAAGGAACACGTTTTTCAGACGTCGACGCATGAATAGACCTAGGATCTGAATAAAAATTGCATTATCGTTATCTGCGACGAAATCTCGATAAGCATGCGTAAATCTTACAACGACATGTATACTCACAAAACAGGTTTTCAAAGACATAAAGTGTAAAGTTTTCATTTTGGGTCAGTGTATTTGAGGGTGTACACATTTTAGAGGGTACATAGAGCCACTAAAAATCCTACAGCTACACATTTTTGAAGTGCAGAGTAGGCCTAGATTTCAAACTGCTAAAAATAACTATGCAAACCCACCCTAAACAGATTTGAGTAACGCTACTCCTTGAAAATGACTAGCTTGAAAATGACTAAGTTAACACACTGAAAAAAAATTGGGCAGGGGTTCCCCTACACATAATGATTTTTCGTTCACCCCCAGCCCTTTCCCCGGCCAACATAAAGTGGGGATAAGATAGAAAAAATGAAGGAGTGGGGTGGGGTACTTGGGAGTTGGGACTACAGAAACTTACACCAAAGTACCAACTTCTTCAGGTCTGATAGAAGAGAGACAGTTAAGATAGTCAAAATAATATCTTAAGGCCCTGTCACACTATAACGTTTTAGCCAACGTATGCCGACGTATGAAATATATATCTAGTATGCTGGCATACGCTGAAATCTAATAAAAAAATCAGAGGAAGCCTCTCTCTGAACTTATGCAAAGCGTACGCGAAACGAGCATAGAACGTATGTCTAACTTATGAGTAACTTATTCATAACTTATTCCCGACGTAACAGAACTTATACTTGTATCAGCGTATAAAAGCGTATGCCCAGCGTATCACTAGCGTTCTTGAAACTTATGCACAACGAACGGCTAACGTATGATGAATTGTACATATAACGTACGTTAACGTATGAATAACTTACATGTAGCGTACCTCTAACTTATGTCAAACGTATAAAACAGTACAACATTTTGGGACCATTTTGTCATATGGCAACTTATACCAACGTACTGTAGCGTGTTCGTAACGTATTGATAACGTATCTCTAACTTATTCAGCGTACACCAACGTACTTGGTGAATTTTCATACGTTGGTGCTAACGTACCTTAACGTATGCATAACTTACCTGTTGCGTACATCTAACTTATGCCTACCGTATAAGCAATACGTCGGCATACGCTGAAGATTTTTTATGCAAGCACAAAATTTTGGGATCTATTCGCCGTATGACAACGTATACCAACGTACAGTAGCGTATTCGTAACGTGTTTAAAACTTATCTCTAACGTATTCAGCGTACACCAACGTACTTGCTTAATTTCCCATACGTCCGCATACGTTGTTGCTAACGTACCTTAACGTATGCATAACTTACCTGCTGCGTACATCTAGCGTATGCCTAGCGTATAGAAACAGCACGTTCGCAAACGCTGTCAATTTTTATGGATGCACAAAATGTTGGACCTCTTGGCCGTATGTCAACGTATACCACCGTACAATAGCGTATTAGTAACGTGTTTAAAACTTATTTCTAACGTACTCAGCGTATACCAACGTACTTGCTGAATTTTTCATACGTCGGCATACGTTGGTGCTATACGTCGTAGTGTGACAGGGCCTTTACCTCTTTAATTTTCCATCTCATTTGAGTCCAATTCTTACACACAGATGCAGCTTTTTTATCAACAGATCCTTCGACAGATGCAAACTTTGTTTGCTGACTTGTTATTCAGCAAAAATGGGTATTTTGAAGCTGTCAACATTCAGATCATGTACTCTGTAAGTCGCTCAGATAGTTTATAGCAGACGACGAAATCATAAGATTTTGACCAAGCCTCGATCTTTCATTCTTTTTATCAATTTGTTACAGAAAGAATTGGGATTAAATAAATAATATTCGGTGAGAACGCTAGATAATGTCATGATATATATATATACAAACCTTCAATGTGGACAAAATAATCTAAAACATGTGGGCAGAAATGCTCAAGAGAACGGTAAAGTTTTGTTTTGGTGTGTAGTCTATTCCACTTAGAGTTACTTCCCTTGTCTATCGTATGATATTGGCCGGTACCAGTAAATACTCCCCAGTACTTACCTCATCGTTCATTTGCCTTAGATAAGCTACAATTGAGCCATTTTCTTGCGAAAAAAAAGTGGTAGACTAAGTTCAACATCCAAGCATAGCTATGGCGTTGTGGATAGGCGAGACTGCAAATTTTCCCGGACAATTCACGGCTCAAATCCCCAAATGTACTAATTCCCGGACTTTTCATGGCCGTGAACGACCAGTATCTAATTCCCGGACTTTTCCCGTTTTACCGGTTGTGTGGGAACCCTGTCATTGCCTTAATCTAAACATCTGGGGGCTGCCATATAACAGTAATGGACATAAAAAGATGGACATTAACCTTTATTTCAGGTCGGCTAAATGACTCATGTAATCACCTTGCTAGTGGTTCGATACATTGCTTTATTTCAATATTTGATAATTGATATTCTGTTTAAATAACAATCATCAGTCAGATTATTGCAAATTAGAATGTTACGACTGTTAAAAAAAGTATGTTGCTTTTCAATAAGTTTCAGTCAATTTTGCTATATCTTATTGTACCTAAAATGAAGAAAGTTATTACAAAAAAATGTCGTCTGCTATAGTAATAATTAGTGGTTTAAGGGTTGAGTTTTAGATGTAATTATCAAACCTTGGCCCATGTATCAAAATATAGTCATCAATGTACACACTGCTAAAAATATTACTTTGAAACATTGTTATTTTTTGCCATTATCAAGGATTCAAGACTTTGGTCTGGTATTATGTAAGCAGGTCATAGTGATTCCATTCCACCTGTTAGGAGCTCATTGACCTGCAAATGGCCAGACCCCCAGTGCCGACTGAAAGTAATTAATTACAGGCTAATTGAAGGGATTTCACGCACATTAAATGAATGATTATTCCTACCATACTGTAAGTTCTATGATAAATGCATTTCAAAAAAAGTGTGAATTTTCCCTTTAATCAATATCCAGTGCCAGAAGAAATAATCAGACGGACAGTTGACCAAAACAGTGATAATAGTGCTAACTTGTGGGTCGTGCAAAGTGTCGATACCAAGTCTTTAAAATATTGATGTTATTGGTAATATCGAATTGCATAATTTTCATATTTAATTACGATTTTGTTATTTTTCGGCAATTTTCTATGTTTTTAAATTCTCCCAGCAGCCTTGTCGCCGTTTCGCATAGCTGTAGCTAGACAAATATTAAAATAGATAAGTATGCAAAATCGATCCAAATATACCATGCGGTTTAAGAGTTATGAGCATTTTCACTAACTGGCCATGATCGGCCAGACCGATTCTCAGCAAAGCCTCATGCATCAACAAGAGGACCCTAGGGCCCTGGATCGATATATTAGTAGATGATATATTAGCCTGTGGCTGAGGAGCTATACGATTTAAAAGATATTTCTATTTTTAGCTCTGATAGCCATGTTGTTCTGCCAAGATGACCCTTCTTATCTATTTACGTAGAGACTATTTCTGAGAAATTATTTTGATTTCGGACCAGTGGTTTTAGAGCTTTGCAACCACTTTTTTGTCGGAGCAAAACCATTTGTGCAATTGTGGTACAGGGCATCATGAGGAACATTTCTGTAAAAAATATTTTAAATGTGGACCAGCGGTTCATGAATAAACGTCATTTAAAGACATTTCTCATCTAGAGCTCTGGAGACCCTGTATTAAGCCTAGCGAAACTGTTTGTAGGCATCATGAAGAACAATTCTGAATAAGTTTGAATTTGGACCAGTGGTTCAGGAGGAGATAACGTTTAAAGATATTTCTTATCTGGAGCTCTGGTGGCCCTTTTTGTTCAGCGGACTGGAACCATTTGTGCAATATTGGTAGAGGGTATTATAAGGAACAATTCTGTAAAATTATTGTGACTTTGGACCTGTGGTTCAGGAGTAGATGTCTTTTAAAGATATTTCTTATCTGGAGGTCTGGCAGCCCTTTTGTTAGGCGGAGCGGTACCATTTGTGCAATTTTGGAAGAAGGTATCAAGAGGAACAATAATTTGATATAATTTTAAATTTGGACCAGCGGTTCAGGAGGAGATGTCGTTTAAAGACATTTATCTGGAAATCTGGCGGCCCTTTTGTTCAGTGGAGTGGAACCATTTGTGCAATTTTGGTAGATGGTATAGTGAGGAACAATTCTGTGAAATTATTTTGAATTTGGACCAGTGGTTCAGGAGGATAATGCCTTTTAAAGATTTTTCTTTTCTGGAGCTCTGGCGGCCCTTTTGTTCAGCGGAGCGCAACCATTTGTGCAATTTTGGTAGAAGGTATCAAGAGGAACAATTCTGTGAAATTATATTTACTTTGGACCAGGGGTTCAGTAGGAGATGTCTTTTAGAGATATTTCTTATCTGGAGATCTGGTGGCCCATTTGTTCAGGTGAGCGAAACAATTTGTGCAATTTTGGTAGAGGGTATCAAGAGAAACAATCCTGTGAAATCATTTTGAATATTGACCAGTGGTTTAGGAGGAGATATCGTTTTAAAGATTTCTTATCTAGAGCTCTGGCGACCCTCCTGTTCAGTGGAGCGGGACCATTTATGCAATTTTGAAAGAGGACATCATGGGGAATAATCCTGTAGAGTTATATGAAAGTTTGACCAGTGATTCAGGAGGAGATGTCGTTTAAAGAAAAAGTTTAAGGACAACGGAATATGGACGCCGAATGAAGACCAATCACAATGACTTCGTCTAAGCTTTTGAGCTAATACGATGGCCGTTACACGTGCCAAAGGTTAGACAATGTAGACATGCATACGTATGTAAACTTTGACCAAAATATATCATGTGGTTCAAGAGTTGTGAATATTTTCACTAACTGCTAATGATCGGACAGACAGACATACGAACTAACACAGTGATTAAAGTGCACATCTATGGGTCGTGCAATTTAATTGTTTGGTTATATTAGTATAATATAATAATTAATTAAATAAATTGAGCCAGTTTATGAGATTTCCAACAATGTGGCATTTTGACATGTGTAGACTCGGACGAGCCCCTGCATCCTACTTTTAAGCTTAGAAACTCCAAATGGTGTTCATTCAGTAGCTTAACAATCATAGAATACTCAAGCGACTAGCAAAGGCTCTGAAAAGACTGCGCGTATGCGCAGGCTGATCTGACGCTTTGCTGGTCGCACATATCACATTGTTGGAAATCTCATGCACTGGCTCTATATTGTTTCGTGAACTAGATTTTGCTATAACATAGGTATCATGCGACTGTCCGCATGCCTGCTTACAAACCCAAACACATACAGCAACATATATACTCAACTACAAAAGAAACCCATCAGTCACTTCTTAGGGAAACTATGGAAATCAGAATTAAGAAATGAAAATACATTTATACCATATTCCGTAGCAATCAGTTCTGCATAACATTATTGAATAATGTAACAGTTTTAATTAAATCTGTTCATGCTTTTCGCCAGTGTTTAGACAAGGGGGCATTTACAAAAATGACAAGTTTTTCACTTGACAATGAATATCACGTTCTCGTCTAAATCAGTTCACTAGAGTTAAAGTCGTCCAAAAACAGACATGACCCTGAAGCAATGACTGCCTCATAACGAGGTCGAATCAAAAGCACGTAACGTCGCACAACGTTCTTGGGAATCCGTGCCCATTCTTAATGAAGAGCAACCTGGAGCTGTCGAAGATTCCGAGGCTGCACTGAATGATCCAAGATGCATCGCCAGAGCTCATCCCACAGCTGCTCTATCGGATTGAGATCTGAGCTTACTAAACTAACGCGGTTTGTTTTGGCTTCTGCACACACTCGATTGCTTTGCCAGAGAGGGACATACCGGTTATTGGACGAAGTGAACTGATTAAGGCTAGAACTCGAGTGAAAACCAATTGTCTGAAACTTGTCATTTTTAGAAATGACCCCTTGTCTATGCACTGGCGTACAGCATGAACGGGTTTGAGTAAAACTGTTATATTATTCAATAATTTGATGCATAATTGATTGTTAAAGAATATGGTATAAAATATATTTTGATTTCTTAATTAGTTTATCCTTATTGCGCTAAAAAGTGACTAATGGGTTTCTTTTGTAGTTGAGTATATTATTTGTTGCAGACGACAATGTTAAATGTGCTGCTCTTTTAAAAAATAACAAATAAGGCATAGTATTTCATGAAAATCGTCTACTGGCAGACGATTTTTATGAAATATAAAACCTTTTATTTTCGAAAATTAGGACTGATGTCGTAGAATTTGTCGTCTGCTGCAATTGTGATAAGGGTAAAAGTAAAGTTTTAGTATCTCTTTAATTGCACGACAGTGCATTAGACTAAATTAAAGGCCTGTATCTGTAACGAATTAACTGATAAGGGACATATTAAATTGAGTTCAATATCTTACTGGATTAAAGCGGCCACAAGATGAGACTTCCCTGCGAATAAATAACATTTCTTTCACATATCTTATCAGAAAATACCTAAACCCTTCATGGGATCACTTTATTGTCCCTGTACGGAGGTCTTTGTCACCTAATAAAGGCTAACATTTGATCTGCCTGGAATACCCCACAGACAGTAATAATACTTTTAGGGCTTAAAGATTTTGGTGCCTGGTACTTGTCTTTTGCTGGACCACCATTGGTTTTCTTTAGCTGTCGATGTCAGTAATTTAACCCTTAATGCGCAAATCACAACAAAAGTCGTCTGCTTTTCTCGTCTGCTGAAATGTTCAAGAAGCCTCTATGGCAAACAGTGTGGACCCAGATCAGACTCGGTCCACGCTGTTTGCTTCTTTGCTTAATTCATCAGTATAGTTAGGCACTTATTTGCAGTAGACGACTTCCGCAGACGACATTTTTGAGATACATTTTTATTGCCGTTTTAAGGTTAAAAAGCCCTGTTGTGTTTTTTTTTCATCACAGTGAGTTACTTTGATTTGATGATACATTACATTTGTAATTGTCCTGCCAGCCAGTGACGTCATGTTTTGTTTACAAAGTTATCAGGGACATATAATCGATAGATCACTCGTGTATTAATCCTATCCTCATGTTCCCTGAGTGTTAACGTTAATATTTTACTTAACAATTGTAAACTAGACTGCGCAGTCGATGGGGCGCCATTGCAAATCCCCACGGTAAAGTTTTTGACCCCCAGCACTCCCAAGTCCCATCCATGGGGCATGACCCAGGCAACTTATGAGAATTCCGTTCATTTTTTATTGGTTATTTTTGAGAACACACACAGAGTTTGGTATAAAAATCTTTGAAATTGACTTTGTAGCTGAAATTAAATGATATTTGACCTTAAGACCTCACCCAAGGTCACCAGTTTGACCCTAGGGTGAAAATTTTACTTGCACATTTGCTTTCTCTTCTGCTCGTCATCCCCGTCAATTTTATATGCCACATGACCATGTTCAAAAAACCTTTTTGCCCCCCTAGGCACCCCATCCACACAAAGTCTTACCCTTGGGCATGACCCAGGAGACAGAATAAAAATCCCGTTTGATATGTTCTAGAGCTTTCATTTGTGAGAACACACACACAGCTTTGAAAGTGCCTTTGTAATTGAAATTTAATGATGTTTGACCTTTTCACACAGGAGCCGGGGCCAAAACAATTGCAATGTTGCACGCCCCATTTATGTGAGTAACTCACGCACCCAATTTGGTTGGATTTCGTCCATTGATTTAGGAGGAGATAGTATAACTACATGTAGTTTGTAATAATATAAGTAAGAGTTATACCATGGGTTGTCCGCCTGTACGTGGAGATAATCCACGAGCTTTAGCGAGTGGATTATCTTACGTACAGGTGGACAAACATGGTTTAACTATTTCATACCACCTACATCAGTGTAGATTTTGCACATCACGAGATATTTCAAGCTAAAAATGGTAAAGGTGGTATAACATACGCTATCCCATTTATACATTATTTATTTTATTGAAAATATAAAAAAAAATATATGAACTTACAAAGACGTACCTTTTGGAATTTTATCCGGAGTCACACATCATAACAGTAAAACTACCCGCTCTCAGGACGGAAGTTACATGTACTATAGTGCCAACGAAGAGTGACAGTCACGTGATATTTTGTTTACGATTGCTGAGTATATAGTACAATGCTACCCATAAAATATTTACTTGTGTACTTCAAGTTAGAAGATACTGTAGTGTAGTGGTTATGTCTACGGCGTTGGACGCAGGCGTACCAGGATCGAACCTATTTAGAGGTTGTTGTTGTTTTTTTTCTTCATATTTTTACTAGGCCCGAAAGGAACAGGCGGTATTATTTCAGCTTACTGTAACTTCGGAAGTTTTCGCGAGGTTTTATTTTCGCGAAATTTCTCACATGCAAAATTTCGTGAAAATAAAATTATCGAGAAATTGCGAATGGCGAAATCACTCCGTTGTTTACTTGCCCTATTCACAAATTTTGACGTCGCAAATATGTACTTTGACGCTCACATTCGCTTGTACTCTTATTTCCGAATTTACAGTAGCTTGTGTTGTTACAGAAGTTTTTAAATATGCACCTTATACATGTTAAAATGATAAAAAATAACAAAATAACAAAAAAAATAAATAAAAAGAAAAAAAATAAGACATGAAGAGGATAATAAAATCAAACCTCCACCCATTCGCCCCCCCCCCCCCCAAATAAAAAAAAAAAATAAAAAAAAAATAAATGAATGAATAAAAAAGAGCAGCCAGTGAGATTCGAACCTAAAAAATGTTCTTTGTGGCTTAATAATCCTCCTCGCTACCACTTGAGCTATCTCGATTCTATAGATCAATTGTGTATTTATCCTGTCATGAAAGGTAAGTCCCATAACTTTGTAAACAAAACATGACGTCACTTCTACTCTTGGCTGGCAGAATAATACTTGTGTAACAACATAATGATCAATAATGCTATATGAAACCCAATATGCTATTGAACAACTATTTTTAGTTTCGAGTGTGGTAAGAAGTATATTAAAAGGATACTTGTTGAAGCGTGCATGTTTTGCATTCCATATGTGAAACCCAACATGTTATTGAATAACTATTTTTAGTTTCGAGTGTGGTAAGAAGTATGTTTAAAGTATACTTGTTGAAGCGTAACATTGGCCTGAGACGTATCACAGGTATCATACCAAATTCTTGGACGCGGATATTTTTCTACTAGTCTTTTCGCGGAGAATAAATATACTGAAATTGAAGGTAGGGGCTCTCATTTGAAATAGTAAAAACTTATTTACGAACACTTGTTAGAGTCGATTTAAGGCGTATATGTTTTCTTGAATAGTCATCCTAACAACACATCATGGCTAAGGCATTAGAGAACTTAAAATATGCGAGTAAAATGGATTTACATCATGAACGAGTCCTTGAAATCGGGATACTTTGGGATTGATTGACAATTACACCTTTTTACAGAAATGGTTTCTATATTTATTGCGTTTTGGGTGAAACGACGTTTACTTGTTTTTACCTATATGTTAACGATTCGGCTTAAATAAGCGTCAATTGTTTATAAGAACGAGATTTCTGCCCCTACCCCTTCAACGGTTGCAAGTCTTAACCGCGGAGGTGCGTGAAAAAATGCTATAGCGTCTGCGGGGTTTTGTTATCTGGCCGCGGGGTAGGGCTTTTTAGAACCGTTTTTTTCACACATTAATTAATCGACAAGAACCAATTATGGGCTC
This sequence comes from Loripinus fragilis, assembly GCA_964019695.1. Classification (NCBI taxonomy): domain Eukaryota; kingdom Metazoa; phylum Mollusca; class Bivalvia; order Lucinida; family Lucinidae; genus Loripinus; species Loripinus fragilis. Next base: position 92,021,220 of record OZ026517.1, read on the forward strand.
AAAGGCACTTACATTTTGATAGTCTGATGGTTTCTACCAGCAGGGACAGCCGATACTGGTTCTATAACGAGTTTGATGCGAATCTGAACCACGGGGTGAGCGCATGCTCCTAATCTTACCGCGGATGTGACCATTGTCGGCGTTGTTCATGGCCGCGGGGTTCTGCAATATGCTTTCTTTTCCGCGGAAATCCTAAAATTAAAAAAAATATCAGAATCATCTATGACAAAAGATAGGTAGGTGGTGTGCTGAAACCACTGTAAATCAGAATGAAACCATTGGGTTTCGCTCTTTTCATTTCTCTGAATGGTCATTTAGCTAAATAATCTAGTATTTACGGTAGTAAGATCGCCAAACCAAAGTGCCAAAGGTTGTGAGCAGCAAAATCTAGCTGTTTGTTTGTCTGCCCGTTAACCAGTCCGCCCGTCTGTATGCATTGGTTCTTTTACTTGTATGCTCGTTAAACCAGCTTACATGTGTCTAGTGGCTCAGGTGGTTAGAGCGCCTATCCAATGTTCTGAAGGCTGTGAGCAGCATAATCTAGCCGTCTGCCTGCCTGCATACTTGTCTGTCCACTTGCCTATGACTGTCTGTCTCGCTGTATCGGTCCATTGCTCTTTTTACTTGTTTTGTAGGCCAGTTTTGCTAGATTATCTAGTAGCTCAGGTGGTAAAAGTGCCTGACCCCATTGGGGATACTTTCATTTTTCTAAATACGTAGGCTTGTACCCAGCATCTACTCTTTTCCCCAAAAATATAAGGAATATCAGGAATACTCTACCTTGACCTTAAGAAAAGCCCTAAAATGTATAGAAATGACTCCCCAAAAGGTCCAAAAAACCTTTTCATAATATCATCATACCCCAAAACATATTATTTATCTTTCTGCCCCCCCCCCCCCAAAAAAAAATGAAATTCAAAATTTGAACCTCCAAAAGTGGACCGAACCTACTTATTTATGATAATATTAGAGTACCCCCCCCCCCCCCCTCTGCCGAAAGTTGACCATTGGTTTTAGAGAAGTATGCACCAAAATATAGCTGTCTGTCTACTTGCTTCTCAGTCAATCAATCAGTCAGCCAGCCAGCTCGAACAACCGCGTAGACTGAGCTACTTTGTAAAAGCGTATACTTGTTAAATAAAAATGGTTGCATGTCCCAGGGCTGGGGGGGGGGGGGGGGGGGGGTAACTCTCATTTTTTCTTCATACGTATGGTCAGGCCCAGCATCTTCGGTTCACTCCAAAAAAATCAAGAATTTCAAGTACCCCCCAAAAAATGAAATTTTAGCAACCCCCAAAAATACCCCCCATTATGTACCTTGATCGAATGAAAAGACCCTAAAATGCATTAAAATGACCCTTAAATATAGTCCAACTATGTGCCCCCCCCCACCCCCCCCCCCAAAAAAAAATAAATATCCACAAAATCTTCATACCCCCAAAAATATTCATTTCTCTGAAAACCTCAAAACATACTGAAATTGAATTTTTGAACCCTTAAAAATGGCCTTAGCCTACGTGTGTATGTAAATATTAGAGTACCCCAGACCCCCCCCCCACCCCTCCTGAACTGCGTATCTTGTTCTTCGAGGTAAGTTATTGATAACAACAACAGAATTTTGGGGGCATATCTGTTGCAAGTTATATGCATTGTAGACAACAGAGGAATAGGCTACTGTCCGTCCTACATGTGCGGATCCAGACAGTTTTTGTCAGAGGGGGTCCAACTATAACGGCTTTTTTCCTTTGCTTGTGTTTGAATGATGACGAGAGGTTGGATCCAGTTACTACTATAAGCGGGCCATCGTCGGTCCGCCAGCGAAACGCCATTTTAATGGCGTCAAATGGCGTTTCGCTGGCGAGCCGATGCTGCTGGCCCATCATTGAATGCTAGGATAACTGTGATTTTTCAGGGGATCCGGACCAGAATTGCTGAGAAACCCTACATTTTTGTGATATATCGGGCGGGGGGGGGGTCGTCTGGATCCGCGGATGTCCTATGGCGGCGAATCTTTTGGCGTCTGTCCATTTCTTATTGTTGCTCCCATTGTATTAGGAGCTTGCCTAATTATGTTGTTCTCAGTAGACGAACGAGGACATCTCGGAGAAAAAAATCAGTTGCAGACAACATTTATATGTCAGGGGCGTCGCACTGTGTTATGTCCTTGAGCAAGACACATTTATCCTTGTATTAGTACTGGTTCAACCCAGGAAGACCTGTCCCGATATATCTGAAAAATTGTTGACTGGGAGGTAAAGAATCAAATCAAACAAAATCAGGGGCGTAGTGAGATGACTTTATCATGTTGAACTGAATTAAGATAGTTGACCTTGTTTCTTTACTTTTCAGCAATGATTGCGAATAACAAAGGCGCTGATCAGACTGCGCGAAAGACCAGTACCTTTATTGTTCTTTGAGATTTGTCGCATCGAGGCCCATGTGATGTTGAAGCCCAGGCATCCTTGCTTCTGCCTTTCTGCGCTCCCTTATCTTGAAATAAATACTGGGGCCCCCAGGGGTTTGGGGGAGCTGGGGAGAAGAGCTATATATTTTCAGGGAGCTGGGCTGTACTGGTAATAATTTCAGGGATTTGAGGATCAAACTTATAGTTTTGGGAATTTTGGGAGCCCTGCAAAAAAGTAAAAAATAAATTTATGAACTCTTACCTTAAAGGAAAAGCCTTCATTTCCTTTTGATTTTTTTAATTCTTCGGCTTCTGAGGGGAAGCCCCCATACCCCCCGCCCTTGTAATATGTGATTGTATTCATTTTTGTACTAACGTGCGCATCTGGATTAATCTTGGAGAAAAATATGGCACAAAATTTGGGATGTTGTTGATTTATTATCCTAAAAATTGTTGATTTTTAGGTTGATAATGACATATTTCAGAACACTCAGAATGCACGAGATCGCACCATTTTATCATTTTCCCGGAGCATGTCCCCGGAACCACCTAGCACAAGTGTTTATTTCTTTAAACGAATTATATATCGTGTAATATTTGCATTCTTTGGATAAGCCTTAACTTTACATACGTAAAATTAAGTCATCCACTCGTGTATAGCTTCATTGTTTAGGCATGTGAATTTAATACTATGGAAAGAAAAATGCATTTTAGGGAGAGTTGGCTTAAATTTTGGGGGATTTGGGGAGAAGCTGAATTAATTTTAAGGATTTGGGGAGCAAAGGAAAAATACTTTCAGGGAGCTGAGGAATTTTGGGAGATCAGTGCATTATTTTCAGGGATCAAGGGAGCATAGACCCCCCGAGGGCCTCAATACTATATTCGTTATGTGATGTGTTAAGCAGACGATACATTCGCGAGGCCCTCCGACAGTGGTGGGGGTAAATGTCCCCATGTTCCCCGAAATAAAGGGGCGTGTTCCCCTGCCCCCCCCCCCCCACCCCCCATCGAAAATTCGTTATCTTATGTTCCCTGTTCCCCATTTTTATCTTTGTTTTTCTGTTTCCATCAAAAGTTGGCCTTACTTTCCCTGTTCACGTGAAATAAATGCCATTTTGCCTGTCCCCAAAACACCTGGGAGAGTCTCATCAATATTAAATTTCCGATTCAGTTTAAATAAAATCAGAAGGCTGCAATTACTTTATTCTTGATCACAATGTTGCTTATTGCAAAGAAACACAAACGCAGTAGATCTAATGTATTGTATGACGGCTCATCCGGGAGTAGCTCAAAACAGGAAAAAGATGAAAGAAAACTGTTGGTAGGATCTCTATTTTTCGTGAGAGAAAGCAGTCTATCTTACTCCCCAAAAATAAGTCTGACCACATTTATTTTATTATCATGTTTTTAAAAGTCTTTTTAACAGGAGCTTATCCCAATTCTATTCTACTTACATTTACTATAATAGCAAAAGTTCTTGTATGAATTATGTTTTGATTATTTAAATGTGATATGTGCGACTAGCAAAGCCACAGATCAGCCTGCGCATATGCGCAGTTTGATCAGAGCCTTTGCTAGTCGCTTGAAATATTCCACCCTGTGGTAGCCTTTCTTTGCCTCAATCAGTGCAGAGTCAGGGAAACGAGAATGGTATTTTGTTACTTGACGTTCCTCTGAAACAGTAACCGCCCATACTCAGCATTCGTTGTCGTTACATTTCCAGTATGTCCTCTCTTCTCATGTTAGCTTAAAAGAACCATTTCATCGCGACGGTTCTTATGAGTACCCACAACATATGCTTTGGTTGAGAAATAAGAAAGTTATGTTACTGTTACACAATCTTAACTGAAGTCCTGCTTATGTTCAAAACAATATTAAGACCAACATAAGGGATGCACGATGGGAGCTCCATTTGTATGAAATTGATCATAGAAATCAAATTATAGTGTTGCGAAGCTAAAAGTTTGACTTTCTTCTCCAACATAGAGCAACAAGCACAAATATATTGTTTGGCCATATTTTCAAACATTTAGGGGAATGATCAGGATACTGACAAAATATTTTATTTTAATTTGATTCTTTTATTTAATTCAAGTAAATTTCAGACTAAATTCAGCAAATATATGATACCTATATGGACTTACGCTTTTCAGTATATCATTGCATACTTATTTTAAATAAAACATGTTCAATAGCGTAGCCAGAACACTGGAAAAGTTACGCACATCAAATGCGAGTATGCAATGATATACTGAAAAGCGTATGTCCATATAGGTATCATATATTTGCTGAATTTAGACTGAGGTTGCTTGATTAAATAAAATAATCAATTGTGTCCCTTTTCAAAATGGGAACTTCTCTTAAAGGAAAGAATTTGCTCCCAGAGGGAGCGAATTCTTTCCTTTATGAGCAGTTCCTTATAGTATGAAAAATCACTATTACCACATTAGGTGACCTCCCTTGAATGTTACTATTTTTATTACGCACGTGCGTAACTGCGTAATGGTAGCTACGCCAAAGATGTTGATTCATTTTAAGCAATTTATCTATTACAACTTCGAGGACAGTACTAGGGTTCAACACTGTATCATCCGCGTTTCAGTATTAGCATTTTCCGTAAGTAATCACCTCGGTTAGACTAGCAAAATCTTGGTGTGCCCCGCAGACAGGAACGCCAACGTCCGCGGATAAGATCAACATTTTTGAGCATAGGCACCATGTTTATATGACATTATCTAGTAAATGCTAAGAGAAATTACTATATTATTTTTTTCAAAATTGGTATCGATAACCTGGCTTTTAAGATATCAATGTTAAATGAAATGTTATTTTAGGATTTTCTCAGTTTGATCGACTGAAAGCAATTTTTGCCTTTCAAAATAATTTCCACCGTTTTAAACCATGATTTGTGGTCCAACAGTAGAGTTTGCAAGGTTTGCGATATTCTAAGCACATGAACGAGTGTTTGGTTGTGTTAATACAATAGAATTAAGTTGGATATAGATAATATTAATATATTTTTTTACCCTTTTACGGAACCAACCCTCCCCTCCGCCATAAAAGAAACGACCCCCGAGACAAGACTAGCCACAAAATCTCCGCAGTCAGAAAACGGTATGATACCTGTGCACAGGTATCATACCAAATTCTTGGACGCGGATATTTTTCTACTAGTCTTTTCGCGGAGAATAAATATACTGAAATTGAAGGTAGGGGCTCTCATTTGAAATAGTAAAAACTTATTTACGAACACTTGTTAGAGTCGATTTAAGGCGTATATGTTTTCTTGAATAGTCATCCTAACAACACATCATGGCTAAGGCATTAGAGAACTTAAAATATGCGAGTAAAATGGATTTACATCATGAACGAGTCCTTGAAATCGGGATACTTTGGGATTGATTGACAATTACACCTTTTTACAGAAATGGTTTCTATATTTATTGCGTTTTGGGTGAAACGACGTTTACTTGTTTTTACCTATATGTTAACGATTCGGCTTAAATAAGCGTCAATTGTTTATAAGAACGAGATTTCTGCCCCTACCCCTTCAACGGTTGCAAGTCTTAACCGCGGAGGTGCGTGAAAAAATGCTATAGCGTCTGCGGGGTTTTGTTATCTGGCCGCGGGGTAGGGCTTTTTAGAACCGTTTTTTTCACACATTAATTAATCGACAAGAACCAATTATGGGCTCAAAGGCACTTACATTTTGATAGTCTGATGGTTTCTACCAGCAGGGACAGCCGATACTGGTTCTATAACGAGTTTGATGCGAATCTGAACCACGGGGTGAGCGCATGCTCCTAATCTTACCGCGGATGTGACCATTGTCGGCGTTGTTCATGGCCGCGGGGTTCTGCAATATGCTTTCTTTTCCGCGGAAATCCTAAAATTAAAAAAAATATCAGAATCATCTATGACAAAAGATAGGTAGGTGGTGTGCTGAAACCACTGTAAATCAGAATGAAACCATTGGGTTTCGCTCTTTTCATTTCTCTGAATGGTCATTTAGCTAAATAATCTAGTATTTACGGTAGTAAGATCGCCAAACCAAAGTGCCAAAGGTTGTGAGCAGCAAAATCTAGCTGTTTGTTTGTCTGCCCGTTAACCAGTCCGCCCGTCTGTATGCATTGGTTCTTTTACTTGTATGCTCGTTAAACCAGCTTACATGTGTCTAGTGGCTCAGGTGGTTAGAGCGCCTATCCAATGTTCTGAAGGCTGTGAGCAGCATAATCTAGCCGTCTGCCTGCCTGCATACTTGTCTGTCCACTTGCCTATGACTGTCTGTCTCGCTGTATCGGTCCATTGCTCTTTTTACTTGTTTTGTAGGCCAGTTTTGCTAGATTATCTAGTAGCTCAGGTGGTAAAAGTGCCTGACCCCATTGGGGATACTTTCATTTTTCTAAATACGTAGGCTTGTACCCAGCATCTACTCTTTTCCCCAAAAATATAAGGAATATCAGGAATACTCTACCTTGACCTTAAGAAAAGCCCTAAAATGTATAGAAATGACTCCCCAAAAGGTCCAAAAAACCTTTTCATAATATCATCATACCCCAAAACATATTATTTATCTTTCTGCCCCCCCCCCCCCAAAAAAAAATGAAATTCAAAATTTGAACCTCCAAAAGTGGACCGAACCTACTTATTTATGATAATATTAGAGTACCCCCCCCCCCCCCCCTCTGCCGAAAGTTGACCATTGGTTTTAGAGAAGTATGCACCAAAATATAGCTGTCTGTCTACTTGCTTCTCAGTCAATCAATCAGTCAGCCAGCCAGCTCGAACAACCGCGTAGACTGAGCTACTTTGTAAAAGCGTATACTTGTTAAATAAAAATGGTTGCATGTCCCAGGGCTGGGGGGGGGGGGGGGGTAACTCTCATTTTTTCTTCATACGTATGGTCAGGCCCAGCATCTTCGGTTCACTCCAAAAAAATCAAGAATTTCAAGTACCCCCCAAAAAATGAAATTTTAGCAACCCCCAAAAATACCCCCCATTATGTACCTTGATCGAATGAAAAGACCCTAAAATGCATTAAAATGACCCTTAAATATAGTCCAACTATGTGCCCCCCCCCACCCCCCCCCCCCCAAAAAAAAATAAATATCCACAAAATCTTCATACCCCCAAAAATATTCATTTCTCTGAAAACCTCAAAACATACTGAAATTGAATTTTTGAACCCTTAAAAATGGCCTTAGCCTACGTGTGTATGTAAATATTAGAGTACCCCAGACCCCCCCCCCCACCCCTCCTGAACTGCGTATCTTGTTCTTCGAGGTAAGTTATTGATAACAACAACAGAATTTTGGGGGCATATCTGTTGCAAGTTATATGCATTGTAGACAACAGAGGAATAGGCTACTGTCCGTCCTACATGTGCGGATCCAGACAGTTTTTGTCAGAGGGGGTCCAACTATAACGGCTTTTTTCCTTTGCTTGTGTTTGAATGATGACGAGAGGTTGGATCCAGTTACTACTATAAGCGGGCCATCGTCGGTCCGCCAGCGAAACGCCATTTTAATGGCGTCAAATGGCGTTTCGCTGGCGAGCCGATGCTGCTGGCCCATCATTGAATGCTAGGATAACTGTGATTTTTCAGGGGATCCGGACCAGAATTGCTGAGAAACCCTACATTTTTGTGATATATCGGGCGGGGGGGGGGGGTCGTCTGGATCCGCGGATGTCCTATGGCGGCGAATCTTTTGGCGTCCGTCCATTTCTTATTGTTGCTCCCATTGTATTAGGAGCTTGCCTAATTATGTTGTTCTCAGTAGACGAACGAGGACATCTCGGAGAAAAAAATCAGTTGCAGACAACATTTATATGTCAGGGGCGTCGCACTGTGTTATGTCCTTGAGCAAGACACATTTATCCTTGTATTAGTACTGGTTCAACCCAGGAAGACCTGTCCCGATATATCTGAAAAATTGTTGACTGGGAGGTAAAGAATCAAATCAAACAAAATCAGGGGCGTAGTGAGATGACTTTATCATGTTGAACTGAATTAAGATAGTTGACCTTGTTTCTTTACTTTTCAGCAATGATTGCGAATAACAAAGGCGCTGATCAGACTGCGCGAAAGACCAGTACCTTTATTGTTCTTTGAGATTTGTCGCATCGAGGCCCATGTGATGTTGAAGCCCAGGCATCCTTGCTTCTGCCTTTCTGCGCTCCCTTATCTTGAAATAAATACTGGGGCCCCCAGGGGTTTGGGGGAGCTGGGGAGAAGAGCTATATATTTTCAGGGAGCTGGGCTGTACTGGTAATAATTTCAGGGATTTGAGGATCAAACTTATAGTTTTGGGAATTTTGGGAGCCCTGCAAAAAAGTAAAAAATAAATTTATGAACTCTTACCTTAAAGGAAAAGCCTTCATTTCCTTTTGATTTTTTTAATTCTTCGGCTTCTGAGGGGAAGCCCCCATACCCCCCGCCCTTGTAATATGTGATTGTATTCATTTTTGTACTAACGTGCGCATCTGGATTAATCTTGGAGAAAAATATGGCACAAAATTTGGGATGTTGTTGATTTATTATCCTAAAAATTGTTGATTTTTAGGTTGATAATGACATATTTCAGAACACTCAGAATGCACGAGATCGCACCATTTTATCATTTTCCCGGAGCATGTCCCCGGAACCACCTAGCACAAGTGTTTATTTCTTTAAACGAATTATATATCGTGTAATATTTGCATTCTTTGGATAAGCCTTAACTTTACATACGTAAAATTAAGTCATCCACTCGTGTATAGCTTCATTGTTTAGGCATGTGAATTTAATACTATGGAAAGAAAAATGCATTTTAGGGAGAGTTGGCTTAAATTTTGGGGGATTTGGGGAGAAGCTGAATTAATTTTAAGGATTTGGGGAGCAAAGGAAAAATACTTTCAGGGAGCTGAGGAATTTTGGGAGATCAGTGCATTATTTTCAGGGATCAAGGGAGCATAGACCCCCCGAGGGCCTCAATACTATATTCGTTATGTGATGTGTTAAGCAGACGATACATTCGCGAGGCCCTCCGACAGTGGTGGGGGTAAATGTCCCCATGTTCCCCGAAATAAAGGGGCGTGTTCCCCTGCCCCCCCCCCCCACCCCCCATCGAAAATTCGTTATCTTATGTTCCCTGTTCCCCATTTTTATCTTTGTTTTTCTGTTTCCATCAAAAGTTGGCCTTACTTTCCCTGTTCACGTGAAATAAATGCCATTTTGCCTGTCCCCAAAACACCTGGGAGAGTCTCATCAATATTAAATTTCCGATTCAGTTTAAATAAAATCAGAAGGCTGCAATTACTTTATTCTTGATCACAATGTTGCTTATTGCAAAGAAACACAAACGCAGTAGATCTAATGTATTGTATGACGGCTCATCCGGGAGTAGCTCAAAACAGGAAAAAGATGAAAGAAAACTGTTGGTAGGATCTCTATTTTTCGTGAGAGAAAGCAGTCTATCTTACTCCCCAAAAATAAGTCTGACCACATTTATTTTATTATCATGTTTTTAAAAGTCTTTTTAACAGGAGCTTATCCCAATTCTATTCTACTTACATTTACTATAATAGCAAAAGTTCTTGTATGAATTATGTTTTGATTATTTAAATGTGATATGTGCGACTAGCAAAGCCACAGATCAGCCTGCGCATATGCGCAGTTTGATCAGAGCCTTTGCTAGTCGCTTGAAATATTCCACCCTGTGGTAGCCTTTCTTTGCCTCAATCAGTGCAGAGTCAGGGAAACGAGAATGGTATTTTGTTACTTGACGTTCCTCTGAAACAGTAACCGCCCATACTCAGCATTCGTTGTCGTTACATTTCCAGTATGTCCTCTCTTCTCATGTTAGCTTAAAAGAACCATTTCATCGCGACGGTTCTTATGAGTACCCACAACATATGCTTTGGTTGAGAAATAAGAAAGTTATGTTACTGTTACACAATCTTAACTGAAGTCCTGCTTATGTTCAAAACAATATTAAGACCAACATAAGGGATGCACGATGGGAGCTCCATTTGTATGAAATTGATCATAGAAATCAAATTATAGTGTTGCGAAGCTAAAAGTTTGACTTTCTTCTCCAACATAGAGCAACAAGCACAAATATATTGTTTGGCCATATTTTCAAACATTTAGGGGAATGATCAGGATACTGACAAAATATTTTATTTTAATTTGATTCTTTTATTTAATTCAAGTAAATTTCAGACTAAATTCAGCAAATATATGATACCTATATGGACTTACGCTTTTCAGTATATCATTGCATACTTATTTTAAATAAAACATGTTCAATAGCGTAGCCAGAACACTGGAAAAGTTACGCACATCAAATGCGAGTATGCAATGATATACTGAAAAGCGTATGTCCATATAGGTATCATATATTTGCTGAATTTAGACTGAGGTTGCTTGATTAAATAAAATAATCAATTGTGTCCCTTTTCAAAATGGGAACTTCTCTTAAAGGAAAGAATTTGCTCCCAGAGGGAGCGAATTCTTTCCTTTATGAGCAGTTCCTTATAGTATGAAAAATCACTATTACCACATTAGGTGACCTCCCTTGAATGTTACTATTTTTATTACGCACGTGCGTAACTGCGTAATGGTAGCTACGCCAAAGATGTTGATTCATTTTAAGCAATTTATCTATTACAACTTCGAGGACAGTACTAGGGTTCAACACTGTATCATCCGCGTTTCAGTATTAGCATTTTCCGTAAGTAATCACCTCGGTTAGACTAGCAAAATCTTGGTGTGCCCCGCAGACAGGAACGCCAACGTCCGCGGATAAGATCAACATTTTTGAGCATAGGCACCATGTTTATATGACATTATCTAGTAAATGCTAAGAGAAATTACTATATTATTTTTTTCAAAATTGGTATCGATAACCTGGCTTTTAAGATATCAATGTTAAATGAAATGTTATTTTAGGATTTTCTCAGTTTGATCGACTGAAAGCAATTTTTGCCTTTCAAAATAATTTCCACCGTTTTAAACCATGATTTGTGGTCCAACAGTAGAGTTTGCAAGGTTTGCGATATTCTAAGCACATGAACGAGTGTTTGGTTGTGTTAATACAATAGAATTAAGTTGGATATAGATAATATTAATATATTTTTTTACCCTTTTACGGAACCAACCCTCCCCTCCGCCATAAAAGAAACGACCCCCGAGACAAGACTAGCCACAAAATCTCCGCAGTCAGAAAACGGTATGATACCTGTGCACAGGTATCATACCAAATTCTTGGACGCGGATATTTTTCTACTAGTCTTTTCGCGGAGAATAAATATACTGAAATTGAAGGTAGGGGCTCTCATTTGAAATAGTAAAAACTTATTTACGAACACTTGTTAGAGTCGATTTAAGGCGTATATGTTTTCTTGAATAGTCATCCTAACAACACATCATGGCTAAGGCATTAGAGAACTTAAAATATGCGAGTAAAATGGATTTACATCATGAACGAGTCCTTGAAATCGGGATACTTTGGGATTGATTGACAATTACACCTTTTTACAGAAATGGTTTCTATATTTATTGCGTTTTGGGTGAAACGACGTTTACTTGTTTTTACCTATATGTTAACGATTCGGCTTAAATAAGCGTCAATTGTTTATAAGAACGAGATTTCTGCCCCTACCCCTTCAACGGTTGCAAGTCTTAACCGCGGAGGTGCGTGAAAAAATGCTATAGCGTCTGCGGGGTTTTGTTATCTGGCCGCGGGGTAGGGCTTTTTAGAACCGTTTTTTTCACACATTAATTAATCGACAAGAACCAATTATGGGCTCAAAGGCACTTACATTTTGATAGTCTGATGGTTTCTACCAGCAGGGACAGCCGATACTGGTTCTATAACGAGTTTGATGCGAATCTGAACCACGGGGTGAGCGCATGCTCCTAATCTTACCGCGGATGTGACCATTGTCGGCGTTGTTCATGGCCGCGGGGTTCTGCAATATGCTTTCTTTTCCGCGGAAATCCTAAAATTAAAAAAAATATCAGAATCATCTATGACAAAAGATAGGTAGGTGGTGTGCTGAAACCACTGTAAATCAGAATGAAACCATTGGGTTTCGCTCTTTTCATTTCTCTGAATGGTCATTTAGCTAAATAATCTAGTATTTACGGTAGTAAGATCGCCAAACCAAAGTGCCAAAGGTTGTGAGCAGCAAAATCTAGCTGTTTGTTTGTCTGCCCGTTAACCAGTCCGCCCGTCTGTATGCATTGGTTCTTTTACTTGTATGCTCGTTAAACCAGCTTACATGTGTCTAGTGGCTCAGGTGGTTAGAGCGCCTATCCAATGTTCTGAAGGCTGTGAGCAGCATAATCTAGCCGTCTGCCTGCCTGCATACTTGTCTGTCCACTTGCCTATGACTGTCTGTCTCGCTGTATCGGTCCATTGCTCTTTTTACTTGTTTTGTAGGCCAGTTTTGCTAGATTATCTAGTAGCTCAGGTGGTAAAAGTGCCTGACCCCATTGGGGATACTTTCATTTTTCTAAATACGTAGGCTTGTACCCAGCATCTACTCTTTTCCCCAAAAATATAAGGAATATCAGGAATACTCTACCTTGACCTTAAGAAAAGCCCTAAAATGTATAGAAATGACTCCCCAAAAGGTCCAAAAAACCTTTTCATAATATCATCATACCCCAAAACATATTATTTATCTTTCTGCCCCCCCCCCCCCAAAAAAAAATGAAATTCAAAATTTGAACCTCCAAAAGTGGACCGAACCTACTTATTTATGATAATATTAGAGTACCCCCCCCCCCCCTCTGCCGAAAGTTGACCATTGGTTTTAGAGAAGTATGCACCAAAATATAGCTGTCTGTCTACTTGCTTCTCAGTCAATCAATCAGTCAGCCAGCCAGCTCGAACAACCGCGTAGACTGAGCTACTTTGTAAAAGCGTATACTTGTTAAATAAAAATGGTTGCATGTCCCAGGGCTGGGGGGGGGGGGGGGGGTAACTCTCATTTTTTCTTCATACGTATGGTCAGGCCCAGCATCTTCGGTTCACTCCAAAAAAATCAAGAATTTCAAGTACCCCCCAAAAAATGAAATTTTAGCAACCCCCAAAAATACCCCCCATTATGTACCTTGATCGAATGAAAAGACCCTAAAATGCATTAAAATGACCCTTAAATATAGTCCAACTATGTGCCCCCCCCCACCCCCCCCCCCCCAAAAAAAAAATAAATATCCACAAAATCTTCATACCCCCAAAAATATTCATTTCTCTGAAAACCTCAAAACATACTGAAATTGAATTTTTGAACCCTTAAAAATGGCCTTAGCCTACGTGTGTATGTAAATATTAGAGTACCCCAGACCCCCCCCCCCACCCCTCCTGAACTGCGTATCTTGTTCTTCGAGGTAAGTTATTGATAACAACAACAGAATTTTGGGGGCATATCTGTTGCAAGTTATATGCATTGTAGACAACAGAGGAATAGGCTACTGTCTGTCCTACATGTGCGGATCCAGACAGTTTTTGTCAGAGGGGGTCCAACTATAACGGCTTTTTTCCTTTGCTTGTGTTTGAATGATGACGAGAGGTTGGATCCAGTTACTACTATAAGCGGGCCATCGTCGGTCCGCCAGCGAAACGCCATTTTAATGGCGTCAAATGGCGTTTCGCTGGCGAGCCGATGCTGCTGGCCCATCATTGAATGCTAGGATAACTGTGATTTTTCAGGGGATCCGGACCAGAATTGCTGAGAAACCCTACATTTTTGTGATATATCGGGCGGGGGGGGGGGTCGTCTGGATCCGCGGATGTCCTATGGCGGCGAATCTTTTGGCGTCCGTCCATTTCTTATTGTTGCTCCCATTGTATTAGGAGCTTGCCTAATTATGTTGTTCTCAGTAGACGAACGAGGACATCTCGGAGAAAAAAATCAGTTGCAGACAACATTTATATGTCAGGGGCGTCGCACTGTGTTATGTCCTTGAGCAAGACACATTTATCCTTGTATTAGTACTGGTTCAACCCAGGAAGACCTGTCCCGATATATCTGAAAAATTGTTGACTGGGAGGTAAAGAATCAAATCAAACAAAATCAGGGGCGTAGTGAGATGACTTTATCATGTTGAACTGAATTAAGATAGTTGACCTTGTTTCTTTACTTTTCAGCAATGATTGCGAATAACAAAGGCGCTGATCAGACTGCGCGAAAGACCAGTACCTTTATTGTTCTTTGAGATTTGTCGCATCGAGGCCCATGTGATGTTGAAGCCCAGGCATCCTTGCTTCTGCCTTTCTGCGCTCCCTTATCTTGAAATAAATACTGGGGCCCCCAGGGGTTTGGGGGAGCTGGGGAGAAGAGCTATATATTTTCAGGGAGCTGGGCTGTACTGGTAATAATTTCAGGGATTTGAGGATCAAACTTATAGTTTTGGGAATTTTGGGAGCCCTGCAAAAAAGTAAAAAATAAATTTATGAACTCTTACCTTAAAGGAAAAGCCTTCATTTCCTTTTGATTTTTTTAATTCTTCGGCTTCTGAGGGGAAGCCCCCATACCCCCCGCCCTTGTAATATGTGATTGTATTCATTTTTGTACTAACGTGCGCATCTGGATTAATCTTGGAGAAAAATATGGCACAAAATTTGGGATGTTGTTGATTTATTATCCTAAAAATTGTTGATTTTTAGGTTGATAATGACATATTTCAGAACACTCAGAATGCACGAGATCGCACCATTTTATCATTTTCCCGGAGCATGTCCCCGGAACCACCTAGCACAAGTGTTTATTTCTTTAAACGAATTATATATCGTGTAATATTTGCATTCTTTGGATAAGCCTTAACTTTACATACGTAAAATTAAGTCATCCACTCGTGTATAGCTTCATTGTTTAGGCATGTGAATTTAATACTATGGAAAGAAAAATGCATTTTAGGGAGAGTTGGCTTAAATTTTGGGGGATTTGGGGAGAAGCTGAATTAATTTTAAGGATTTGGGGAGCAAAGGAAAAATACTTTCAGGGAGCTGAGGAATTTTGGGAGATCAGTGCATTATTTTCAGGGATCAAGGGAGCATAGACCCCCCGAGGGCCTCAATACTATATTCGTTATGTGATGTGTTAAGCAGACGATACATTCGCGAGGCCCTCCGACAGTGGTGGGGGTAAATGTCCCCATGTTCCCCGAAATAAAGGGGCGTGTTCCCCTGCCCCCCCCCCCCACCCCCCATCGAAAATTCGTTATCTTATGTTCCCTGTTCCCCATTTTTATCTTTGTTTTTCTGTTTCCATCAAAAGTTGGCCTTACTTTCCCTGTTCACGTGAAATAAATGCCATTTTGCCTGTCCCCAAAACACCTGGGAGAGTCTCATCAATATTAAATTTCCGATTCAGTTTAAATAAAATCAGAAGGCTGCAATTACTTTATTCTTGATCACAATGTTGCTTATTGCAAAGAAACACAAACGCAGTAGATCTAATGTATTGTATGACGGCTCATCCGGGAGTAGCTCAAAACAGGAAAAAGATGAAAGAAAACTGTTGGTAGGATCTCTATTTTTCGTGAGAGAAAGCAGTCTATCTTACTCCCCAAAAATAAGTCTGACCACATTTATTTTATTATCATGTTTTTAAAAGTCTTTTTAACAGGAGCTTATCCCAATTCTATTCTACTTACATTTACTATAATAGCAAAAGTTCTTGTATGAATTATGTTTTGATTATTTAAATGTGATATGTGCGACTAGCAAAGCCACAGATCAGCCTGCGCATATGCGCAGTTTGATCAGAGCCTTTGCTAGTCGCTTGAAATATTCCACCCTGTGGTAGCCTTTCTTTGCCTCAATCAGTGCAGAGTCAGGGAAACGAGAATGGTATTTTGTTACTTGACGTTCCTCTGAAACAGTAACCGCCCATACTCAGCATTCGTTGTCGTTACATTTCCAGTATGTCCTCTCTTCTCATGTTAGCTTAAAAGAACCATTTCATCGCGACGGTTCTTATGAGTACCCACAACATATGCTTTGGTTGAGAAATAAGAAAGTTATGTTACTGTTACACAATCTTAACTGAAGTCCTGCTTATGTTCAAAACAATATTAAGACCAACATAAGGGATGCACGATGGGAGCTCCATTTGTATGAAATTGATCATAGAAATCAAATTATAGTGTTGCGAAGCTAAAAGTTTGACTTTCTTCTCCAACATAGAGCAACAAGCACAAATATATTGTTTGGCCATATTTTCAAACATTTAGGGGAATGATCAGGATACTGACAAAATATTTTATTTTAATTTGATTCTTTTATTTAATTCAAGTAAATTTCAGACTAAATTCAGCAAATATATGATACCTATATGGACTTACGCTTTTCAGTATATCATTGCATACTTATTTTAAATAAAACATGTTCAATAGCGTAGCCAGAACACTGGAAAAGTTACGCACATCAAATGCGAGTATGCAATGATATACTGAAAAGCGTATGTCCATATAGGTATCATATATTTGCTGAATTTAGACTGAGGTTGCTTGATTAAATAAAATAATCAATTGTGTCCCTTTTCAAAATGGGAACTTCTCTTAAAGGAAAGAATTTGCTCCCAGAGGGAGCGAATTCTTTCCTTTATGAGCAGTTCCTTATAGTATGAAAAATCACTATTACCACATTAGGTGACCTCCCTTGAATGTTACTATTTTTATTACGCACGTGCGTAACTGCGTAATGGTAGCTACGCCAAAGATGTTGATTCATTTTAAGCAATTTATCTATTACAACTTCGAGGACAGTACTAGGGTTCAACACTGTATCATCCGCGTTTCAGTATTAGCATTTTCCGTAAGTAATCACCTCGGTTAGACTAGCAAAATCTTGGTGTGCCCCGCAGACAGGAACGCCAACGTCCGCGGATAAGATCAACATTTTTGAGCATAGGCACCATGTTTATATGACATTATCTAGTAAATGCTAAGAGAAATTACTATATTATTTTTTTCAAAATTGGTATCGATAACCTGGCTTTTAAGATATCAATGTTAAATGAAATGTTATTTTAGGATTTTCTCAGTTTGATCGACTGAAAGCAATTTTTGCCTTTCAAAATAATTTCCACCGTTTTAAACCATGATTTGTGGTCCAACAGTAGAGTTTGCAAGGTTTGCGATATTCTAAGCACATGAACGAGTGTTTGGTTGTGTTAATACAATAGAATTAAGTTGGATATAGATAATATTAATATATTTTTTTACCCTTTTACGGAACCAACCCTCCCCTCCGCCATAAAAGAAACGACCCCCGAGACAAGACTAGCCACAAAATCTCCGCAGTCAGAAAACGGTATGATACCTGTGCGTATGCCTTGACCTTTCACTCAATCTTCGGTATCATCGTGAAAATTATGCTTTTTAATATAAATCTGGCATCCATACGTCTGACAATGTTTGATTTGATTCTTTACGTCCCATCAACAATCTTTCAGTTAAACAGGAACGGGTCTTCCTGGGTTGAACCAGTACTAAGCTAGGATAAATGTGTCTTGCTCAAGGACCACAACGCATCGACGCCGGTGAGGCTCGAACCCGCGGCCTCTCGGTCTCGAGTCAAGCACTCTACCACTGAGCCACTGCGCTCCCCAATGTTTTGACAATGTTTTTATTCCCAAGAAAACGCCAGTATACAACTAAAAGCGGGCCACCAACAACACGCCATTTTAAAATGACATTTCGGTGGCAGATTGCCCTATATTGAATGCTGGTTGGGTAGTTTTGTGATTATGTCTCCCCCTAGAAGGGTCGGAAGACATAGTTTTCCCCTTGCGTCCGTCTGTCTGTCCATTTATCCGTCCGTCCATCTGTCTGTCCATCACAAAATCGTGTCCGCTCTATAACTTGCTAACCGTCAGAGATATTTCAACGAAACTTCATACATTTGTAAAGCACATTCAGACGACGTGTCATGCAAAAGAACCATAACTCTTGCATGTTTATTTGTCAAATTATCCCCATTGTAACATAATTAAATGCAATTTTTTGCCCGCTCTGTAAGTACATGTAGAACACTGTTAAAGCAATTTGGTTGAAATGTCATACACTTCTACACCACAATGATAACAATAACTCTGTTTTGGATATTTTTGGAGTTATTTCACTTTGATCGTTGGCAACCGCTCTAAAATTCAATAACCGTTAGAGGTATTGCAACGAAACGTCAAACATTTGTAATCCACATTTAGACGACGTGTCATACACAAGAAGCATACCTCTTATATGAAGTTTTTTCAAACTAGTCCCCTTGTAACATAACTAAATGCAATTTTGTATTTTTTATCTCCTAAAAAGGGGAGACACATGTTGTTGTTTTTTCGAAGAAAAACAATTCTAGTTTTCCAGGGAGTCTGGATCAGCATTTTGAAGTAAACTATGACTGTGTGATTTTCCAAGGGTACGGACCTCTGCCCCCCAGCCCCTCCCCCATTTCATCCCTCTGGATCCGCGCATGAAGGATATCCGCTTGTTCTAAAAATGGTTTGTACTTTCAGAAACACTTTTCAGCGAACTCGGCCGTACAATGTACCTGCTGGCATTTGCCTCCCACTTGACAGCATGCTCGACCCAAAGTGGGATCTTTTATGAAAATAATATAATGATATGGTCCATCGGGAAAGTCCAGCACAATTAGAGAATCGAATCAAGCCTCGGGTGTACGTGTAGTACGAAAAAGCTCAATTTTGTTAGCCGAAACTGGCGGATGGAAATTTAGTTTTGTACCATTTCAGTCTAGGGACAAGATGCCCCTGTACTTTAAAACAATCACTGCTGAGTAAAATTACATATATCAACACTCTGTCAGATTTGCTTTCAAAATAAACAGCCTAGATAAAATTGTAAGCTTGTCGTATCTCCACACATGTAAAACTTGAGGCCAGTGATTAGCTTTGGATACGAATAAACTTCATTTAACAGTGAAGATACATCTGGCGACATTTGATCAGCGTCTGCACTGTTACCCATTGAAGGGCCAGCAAAACACAGCTGAAAATATCGTCTGCTAAAGTTGCTTGCTGTAATATCCCATGTAGATGGAAGATTCAATTGCAACATGAAGGGTCAATAAACTTACCTCTTTTGATGTATGTAGCTGTTTGTCACATACTTTGCTGTTTTTATACAGTAGGAACTTATTAAAATTAAGTTAGTTTCTGGAACAGTCTAGTTTGGGTTTTGATAGATAAAATGGATTCAACAAAAAAAAGCAATGATGAATATATTATGTTTTGCTGTATGCATGGAGCTGACTTATGACAGAGTAATTTCTAAATTCAGATGCTGAACACAGTTAAATAAACAATCAATCTCAGAGTGTCGATAACACAATTACAGGCGAAATTTATGAACTCGGATCCGAGCTCCTCAAAAGTGCTTGTCTCTAGACTGATTTTGGTTTAGCCCTATTAAAATCCATTTTTCTGATTATCAGCAGAATAAATTAACTTAATGTACACTAGAACACATTCGATGGCCCGCCATCGCAAATCCCCACGCTCTCAAAGAAATCCAATGGTAATTGACCCTTTGACCCCATCCCAAGGTCACCAGTTTTATCGTTGGTTAAAATTGTTTAGTTTATCATGGTCTACTGCTCACCCCCTTTAATTTGATATGCCACATGACCATGTTCAGAAAATTAAATTTTTGACCCCTCCCCTTGGCGGGGACCCAAAAAATTGTGCCGGTGCATGTGCCATTCATGTGAGTAACTCACACACGAAATCTGGTTGAATTTCGGAAAAACATTTTTTTTACCCCCAACCCCCCACGGTACCCCCAAGTCCCACCCCTGGGCATGACCCAGGCGGCCGGATGAAAATCCCGTCTGATATGTTATATATCTTTCATTTGTGAGAAGATACACACAGTTTGGTTTAAAAACCTTTGAATTGACTTTGTAGATTTAATGATATTTGACCTTTTGGCCCCTCCCAATGGCCCCAGGGGGTGGGGACCCAAAAAATGGTGCCGGTGCATGTGCCATTCATGTAAGTAACTCACACACCAAATTTGGTTGAATTTCGAAGAAAAAAATTTTGACCCCCCCAAACCCGCCACGGTACCCCTAAGTCCGACCCCTGGGGCATGACCCAGGCGACCAAATGAAAATCCCGTCTGATATGTTTTATATCTTTCATGTGTGAGAAGACACACAAAGTTTGGTTAAAAAAATCTTTGAAATTGACTTTGTAATTGAAATTTAATGATATTTAAATATATTTGACCTTTTGGCCCCTCCCCAGGGCCCCAGGGGACGGGGCCAAAAAAAAATGTGCCGTTGCACACCCCATTCATGTGAGCAACTCACACACCAAATTTGGTTGGATTTCGTCCAATGATTTAGGAGGAGATAGCGTGACGGACAGACGGACGGACGGACGGACAGACAGACGGAGGCGATTGCAATATCCCCGACGCTTTTTTAAAAAAGCGTGGGGATAAATATAATATAGCTAACACATAAACTTCATTTATAACTGTTTGTTTTGCTGCAATCACACTTGTTATTGAGTTGACATGGCTTCTTTGACGTCAGCGTCACATTATGTAACATCAGCATCACGTTTTCAAAGTAGATCCTCAATGTACATCGATCCTAGGTCTGATTCCACGGGATTTCACGGAATTGGTCGAGGCAGTTCCGATTGATGATATGGTAAATGTATCAATAGATCCCGCCGAAAGTTGGCTGGAAAGAGGTGAACGGATTTCCAGAACATTGCGAAAAAACGTTGTTTACCATTAAGGGTCCGCCATTTTACTCTGTGCAGTGTATTCTAACAAAGACAATGTGACTCTACATCCTGAGCACTTTAATTAAAGGCCCAAAAGAAATTTGGATGTACACGCACGTGCATCAGTCCGTCTGTTTTCAATCTGCAAGTAAAGCACTGCATTGCATCGCACTCTTGCGTGTAGGATTTGACCTAAGCGCGATCCTACATGAAAGTGATATGGGGACTGAAGCTTGTTTCTATTTAAATAATTTTTATGCCACCGCCATGATAATGACCGGGGCATTAAGTGTTATCCCTGTCCGTCCGTCCGTACGTACGTACGTCTGTCCCGACGACGTCCGCTCTCTAACTCGAATATTTTTTATCAGAATTTTAAGAAACTTGGTCACATTGTTTAGTACCATGATGTCTTCTATAAGTTTGATAATGGTCCATATCACACCATGCTTTCTGTAGTTATGGCCCTTTGTTTATGAAAATTCACCGTTTAAACGACGTCCGCTCTCTAACTCGAATATTTTTTATCAGAATTTTATGAAACTTGGTCACATTGTTTAGTACCATGATGTCTTCTTCAAGTTCGATAATGGTCCATATCGCACCAGGCTTTCAAGAGTATTGGCCATTTGCTTATGAAAATTTACGGTTTTAAACGACGTCCACTCCCTAACTCGAATAACTTTTTATCAGAATTTTATGAAACTTGGTCACATTGTTTAGTACCATAATGTCTTTTACAAGTTTGATAATGGTCCATATTACACCATGCTTTCTGTAGTTATGGCCCTTTGTTTATGAAAATTCACCGTTTAAACGACGTCCGCTCTCTAACTCGAATATTTTTTATCAGAATTTTATGAAACTTAATCACATTGTTTAGTACTATAATGTCTTCTTCAAGTTCCATAATGGTCCATATCGCACCTTGATTTCTGTAGTTATGACCCTTTGTTTATGAAAATTCACCGTTTAAACGACGTCCGCTCTCTAACTCGAATATTTTTTATCAGAATTTTATGAAACTTAATCACATTGTTTAGTACCATAATGTTTTCTTCAAGATCGATAATGGTCCATATCGCACAATGCTTTCTGTAGTTATGGCCCTTTGTTTATGAAAATTCACCGTTTTAAACGATGTCCGCTCTCTAAATTGAATATTTTTGATCAGAATTTTATGAAACTTGGTCACATTGTTTAGTTACATGATGTCTTCTTCAAGTATAATAATGGTATATAGCGCGCCATGCTTTCTGTAGTTATGGCCCTTTGTTTATGAAAATTCACCATTTTAAACAATGTCCGCTCTCTAAGTCGAATAATTTTTATCAGAATTTTTTGAAACTTGGTCACATTGTTTAGTACCGTATTGTATTCTTCAAGTGTGAAAATGGTCCATATCGCACCATGCTTTCAGCAGTTATGGCCCTTTGTTTATGAAAATTCACCGTTTTAAAAGATGTATGCTCTCTAAGTCGAATAATTTTGATAAGAATTCTATGAAACTTTGTCACAATGTTTAGTACCATGATGTTTTCTTCAAGTTTGATAATGGTCTATATGGCACCATGCTTTAAGGAGTTATTACCCTTTGTTAATGACAATTCCATATTTATACAAATTTGGCAATAGCGGGGGCATCAGTGTTCCATGAACACATTTCTAGTTAAATGCTGAAACAGAAGTCATCGTCCTTGCCTCATTTGGAAGGCTGTTCCATGCTTTACTGGTAGATGGAAATAAAGAGTCTAAAATAAGTTAGAATTTTATCTGGAGCCCAGAATATGATCTGCTTTCCTGAGAGCATAGTTGTTTGTTTGGGCGACAATAGGGGATACGGTCTGGAAGACAGGGTGGAGCTAGGCCATTCACAATTTTGTAAAATGTGGTAAGTTTTTGCTTATTTCTTCTAGTTTGGAGCGATTCCCAACCAAGTTCCATAAATAATCTCTCAATGCTATACAATTTTGTCGCTCCTGTAACAATTCGTGCTGCTTCTACATGGGCAGCGTCTTGTAGCGGTTATGACTCCAGAGAACAATTATCCCAAACAATATCGCTATATTCCAAGAGAGGCCGTATATATGCATAGAACATTTTTCCAAAGATTTTCTTGAAACCCTAAATTTGAGAGCTCTTAACAGGTTTAGCCTTGACCAAGATTATTCTGAGATAGATTTGACATGGTCATCCCAAGTTCCAGAATAGGAAAAAGTTTGACCCAGGTCCTTATGGCAAGTAGTGTTCTTGATCTGAGTACCATTCATAAAGAGGGGATGGTGGAATACAGGATTGTGCTTGCGTGAGATAATCATTGAGAGTGTTTTAGTGGATTTAAAGTGACAAGCCAAGCTGCAGCCCAGTCAGAGAAAGTTTGCAGAACAGTGTTGAGAGTCTGGGCCGATTAAAGGGGGCAGTCCACAATGATATACAAACTTGTATCATCAGCAAACAAGCGGATAGAACATCCAATGTGTTTGAATATATCATTGATGTAAATGAGAGAAATAAAAGAGGGCCAAGAATCGATCCTTGTTGGACACCAGTCAAAATGTGGACCCAGTCTGATGACTGACCAATAATAACATACAGACAGACAAATCTTTAATTCTCTTAGGTCATTTACATGACATATAAGGAACAACATATTAACATAGACGGTAGCTGAGGTGTGAAACAGTATCAAAATTCAAATTGAACACTAAACATGTTAGAAACATCACGTTTGTCTTTTTGGGAGAATATGGAACTATGAAGCACCAATATAACGCGTTTCCGCTTCCTTGGGATCAGGCAACTGTTAACACATAAAAAACATTTGTGATCCCTATAATAATAGCAGGACGGCACATATTGCCGAGAGACGCCCCGCACTCTAGTAGCTACGGCAAGTTGCAACATGTACATGATGCTTTACCAATACAATACAGTTAATACGATACATTATTAATTAACTACTCAATATATAGCACTTATACAGCGAAATGCGTCGGTGTCATACTTGTGATGTTTCTACTTTCATATAGTCACCTTGGACTATATGGACTTCACCTTGGACTATATGGACTTCACCTTGGACTATATGGATTTCACCTTGGACTATACAGAAATCCATGCATCTGGTTGGTCAGAAGCTCAGTCACATGGGAGGGCTCTTCGTGGGAGTTTATGAAAGTCGGACCAATCTTTGATTTCGGTAAAAAATGCCGAAATGAAAATTCAACAACAGCAACACCAACGTTTTTGAGTTGGGGACGTTTTGACTTGGGGACGATTCGACTGCACACTCAGTAAATCAAGTCCGCCCTTGTTGTTGGGAAGATTATCGGACAGAACGCCCAGAATTGGCGAAACATTATGCAAATTTTAGCAGATGATTTAAGTCGCTATGAGCTACTGACATCGGTGAAACAAAATCCGTTCTAGAGGAAGTGGAGGGACACTCGATATTTCATAGAAGATAGGTTCGCCATTTTCTCTCAGGTAGTTTCAGTAGTTTCAATAATAACTAATAAGAATTTCCTTAATCTGAATTAATTCGCCGCATATTGACTGTCAATGAAAGTTAATTAATAAAAATGTCATTAATCAAGTGATTTCGAATTGGCTCAGTTACAGGTCCTTGGTCAGCTGTATAGGTCCTCGGCCTTCGGCCTCGGACCTGTAACTGAGCCAATACGAAATCACTTGATTAATCACATAATAATATAATACAATAATACAATACAGTGTGAAACGCCATGAAATCGGCTGCCGGATTATCTGAGGTTTATAATTTTGACACATTAGGAAATTTAATGTGATAGTGTTAGCATTTTTACCATATGATCCCCTGGAATGCTGCAACCATTTCCGTGGCATGGAGTCTATCAAAATATATAGGTGAAACTTTTAATACTATATTTTTGGCTTAATAGGCCAATGCCAGCACTGCCATTTACATAACTGGGTATTTATGGTAATGATACTCTCTATTTCATTCATAAACAATCTACGACAGCTGTGCTCAATCAAGTGGATATACCTCGTGCGTGCACGGGTATTTTAATCCATATTGTCTAGGAATTTGTGTTGCGGGATTGGATAACAGTTCTTGGAGACATTTTGTTTGTTTGTTTGTTTGGTTCTTAACGACGCATCAACCCTTGTGGGTCATTAGCGTCAGACGGTATTAAACTAAACATGATGAAGATGGAAAAAGTAAAAAATTATAAGATATAATAAAAGGAATGATGATGATGAGTTTGTATAATGATTATTAGTTGCAATACGATTGCTGACAGGAGAAACCACGTACAATATCTGACAGTTTCAAAGAGCTATTCAGATAACTGTACATGTTCTTTAACTGAACAGAATACAACATTAAAAAATCTGTATTATGGTCTGATACAAATGTAAAACAAAATATGATTTTAAAAATAGCAATTAGATTTTGTTAAAAAGATTTATTTGTCTTAAAAATGTCATAATACTATCAATATGTATATCTTTAAATAATTCTTTCATGTTATCAACGTGGAAGCAATTATTTCTTACTTGTGTACTTGTGCAAAATCGGCACACTCCAAAAGGAAGTGATACAGTGAATGGTGCATCGCAACCAACACATTGTGGTTGCTCTTCACCTAGTAGTAAGTATGAATGTGTGACTCTTGTATGACCTAAACGGAGTTGAGCTAAAACTACTTCTTCTTTTCTAATGTTTCGAACAACTGATTGATATTTACCAATAGTTGGTTTGATGTCAAGAAGTTTATTTGCAATGCTGTTATTCCATGAAGATTGCCATTCTTCCAAGAAATATAATAAATTTATTGTTAGCATCACAAGTGCTTATGAAATCTAAAGCTAGATCAATTGCTTTGGCTTCAGCAGTGAAAATTGATGAATCCTCAGGTTTACGTTGCATATTACTATGGTTGTCTGATGAAACAGCACAACCAACCTTTGAGTCTTCCTTTGACCCATCTGTATAAATTTGTTGGTAGTTCTTATAACGACTTTGCATTTTTCTGAAATCGTCTTTTAATATGTGTGGATTTGATTCAGATTTTTTTCCTGGAATGTAAATCAAAAAGTATTTCAGGTGGTTTCATACACCAAGCTGGAATATTTGGTGTAAAATGGTTTTCAATATTTTGTGGTTTGATATTGGCAGATTCTAAGAGTGGTGAAATTCTGATGCCAAAAGATTTAATAGCTTTAGGTTTTTGTTCATGTAAATCAACATAATTTGGTGGGAATGTAACTTCATGAGGAGGATTTGACGGGTTAGCAGCAAGTCTTATAGCGTATTGTAAAGAGAGTTTCTCTCTTCGTGAGTATAGTGATGGTTCATCTGCTTCCATTTAGAGACTAGCAACAGGAGAAGTTCTAAAAGCTCCTAAAGCTAACCTCAGTCCTTGATTGTATATAGGATCAAGCATGTGAAGATATGATTTTCGTGCAGAGCCATATATAATACAGCCATAGTCTAATTTTGACCGGACTAGAGACCGATAAAGCTTGAGAAGTGTAGTTCGGCCTGCATCCCAAGACGTATGGGAGAGCACTTTTAAAAGATTCAATGCTTTTAAACATTTAGCTTTGAGATATTTAATATGGGGTATAAAACTGAGTTTTCTATCAAATAAAATGCCAAGGAATTTAGATTCCTCAACAACTGGAATAGGTGATCCGTATAAATGTAAAACTGGATCATCATATTGCTTTCGCAACTGACAGAAATGTACAAACTGTGTTTTTGATTTGGAAAACTTAAAGCCATTGCTTGTTGCCCAATTTTCAATCTTATTCAAATTTTGTTGTAGTTGACGTTCAATTGTCGCCATGCTTTTTGAGCGATAACAGATACAGAAGTCGTCAACGTATAATGAGCAATCAGTAAGATTACCTAAACATTTCACATTATCATTAATTTTGATACTGAAAAGTGTTGTAGACAGAACACCCCCTTGAGGTACACCCTGCTCCTGGTCATAATAGTCAGACTGAGAGGAGCCAACTCGGACTTGCATGGCGCGGTCTGCAGTTTTCAATGAATGTAGGAAGTCTACCTCTTAATCCTAGTTTGTGGATATCTTTTAAAATGCCGTATCTCCATGTGGTATCATAAGCTTTTTACAAATAGAAAAACACAGCGACTACATGTTCCTTTTTAATAAAGGCATCACGTATGAACGTTTCCAATCTAACTAAATTATCAGTTGTACTGCGGTCAGATCTGAAACCAGATTGGAACCGCGATATATGATTATTAGATTCTAAAAACAAAGTAAGTCTTTTATTAATCATTCTATTAAGTGTTTTACATAGACAACTTGTTAAAGCTATAGGTCTATAATTATAAGGTTCCGCAGGATCTTTACCAGGTTTGGGAATTGGGATTATGGTTGCATATATGCAATCTTCTGGAAATTTACCAGTAGTCCAAATGTAATTAAACGTATTCAAAAGGGTTTCAAGAGAATTCTCTGGGAGATGCTTAAGCATTTGATAGTGGATCTCATCAGGACCCGTGGCTGAGTCATGTGATAGTTGAATAGCTTCAACTAATTCATCTAAATTAAAGTCTTGTTATAAATTTCATTTTTTTGTGATTTAAAATTCAATTTAAGTTTCTCTTGTTCGGTTTTAATCTTTCTGAAGGATTCAGAGTAATTGAATGATGATGAATTGTGACAAAAAGTTTCTCCTAAAGTGTCAGCAATGGAGACATTTTGATTATTACTTTTGAAAGAGAACTTTTAGGAAGAAGACCTGTACAGTGTTGTTTGGATTTAGTTATCTTTTTAGCTGTGTAAGTAAATATTTTATTGGTCATGCTTGTGGACCAAAACTTTTGATGGGGACCACGCAATGCTGGAGCAACATGTGTTGACACGTTGCTCTAGTGTCGCTAGTCAAGCATTTTAATACATTCTAATATGTAGTGGCAGTAGTATCTTGCCCAGCACTCCAAATAGTCGAACTAGCAAATCCTAGGGTCAGCGTTGTATGTGCGTGCGTGCGTGCGTGTGTGTGTGTGTGTGTAAGTGTGTGTGTGTGGGCAATAACAATCCAAAAGGAAATAATACAAAACGTTGAACAATTTAACATAATATTTACATTTCTTGTAATAACTCCTGCTTTAACTCGCCCACTTATCGAATTTGATCGACTGATTTTGCCTTGAAGCTCAGAGTGACCTGCCTTTGAGCATATTAATTAATGTATCTCAATACATTATGCTGGCTCTCAGGTGAGCGGTCGTTGCCCAATGGGCTACTTGTCTTATCTTATCTGATAGCTGTGTTATACATACTTTCAGGTTTTGTGTTATGATGTTAAGCAAGCTACAGAACACCTGTTGAGTTTTGCCCTTGCCCAGCAGACAAAGGCATACACCGTAGAAAACATAACATTTATACAGAGATTCACAGTGTTAAAGGAATGGCCCTACTGTTGTGCCAGCCAAGAGTGACAGTGAGGTCATGCTTTGTTTATAATTGTTAAGCAAAATATCTACGTTATCACTCCATTTGAGTTAATGCGAATCGATAGATCTGTTGTGTATTAATCCTATCCTGCGGATAGGATTAATACACAAGTGATCTATCGATTCTTAGTCCTAATAACTTTGTAAACAAAACATGACATCACTGTCACTCTTTGCTGGCACGACAGTAGTGTTGGCTGCACGGGAAGAGATGATAAGGATTAAAAAAGAATTACAAGTTGTTTTAGAAAACTAGCGTTGGTTTATCAAGAACAGAATAATTAAATTTGTTAAGAAAGAGGACGGTGATGACTCATCCAAACTGACCCAAAATGAAAACTTTACATAGTATTCAAAGGCATAAATTTTGATGATAAATTAATTTTCGGGATTATTTTTTCTGTCATCGAATCTCCAATGCCTTATTGATGTCTCTGAAAAAAATGATTGGATAAAAATCATAAATTGCATAATTTTTATGAATAATTCAGTTCAATGGAGTCAAAATAAAAATTTCTAAAGAAAAATAAAACAGTCAAATAGCATGTGGAAGAAGAAATAACTGCCTGCGTGCTGTAAGTGATGTTAAAACGATCATCGGTAACCAGTTTGACCTCCGAATACGTCGTCTCATTGAATAAACGTAACGTTGTATGAGCACGTTAGGGATTCGTTGTTCATTCTCCCAGGGCCATATTGGAGTCATTTATCGCATTCATTTGATGATTGGACCTGACCCTCCAACCCCTACAATTTCTGTGAGGTTCATGACTGGGGATAAAGCAGGTCAAGGAAAGACGTTGACATTATTTTGTGCATGGTATTGTGTGGTTATTTACGCGTTGTGTGAAGCATTGCAGTGTCAGCCTGGAAAATGCTAGGTCCGTTATTTTATATGAAATGATTAATTATCTTGTGTGCATGAACGCCGTAAAGGCCGAGCAATAATGGTTGCTGGTTGAAACGATTACGTGGGTGAGTTAACGTATAACTCGATAAGGATGTTACATTGTCACACCTGCACGACCAGGTCTAGCACGGACTCTGACAGATGGAGGACTGTTGTACCGGTTCATAAGATCATGAATAGTCTGTCTAGAGCAGCCAAAATGATGCGCCATATCATTTACCTTAGACCCCGCCATGAGCAGGCCAATTACTTGGTTTCTTGGATATTATTTTGTTGGTAGACCTGGGATTTGAATGAAAATTGCATAATCGTTATCCGCGACGAAATCTCGATAATCGTGCGTAAATCTTACAACGACATGTATACTAACAAAACAGCTATTCAAAGAAATAAAGTGTTAAGTTTTCATTTTGGGTCAGTGTAGTTCATTTTGAAATGTGTTTGGGTAGGATACGATACATGTAACAAATTGATTAAACCTTTGTATACAGAAGAACTTCTGATTGTTTTGGTCATTCTGCAGCCACATGGATTAAGTACAAAGGATCATTGACACTTGCTATGGGTAAATGCCTATGGTTTTCAGTAAAAATAAAAGTTTGCCAATCGTCCCTTTCTTCACCTTGAAGCTACCCTGGCCTGAGTACTTTATGGCTGTAAAATCCGTTTTCGATATAAAATGCTTCAAAGATGTAAAATTTGGGGTAGAACAATCAGTTTTACATTAAGATATATAGAAATCCGGAAACATTTTTTAAAATATCATTCCCCCCCCGTGTGCCAGCAAAAGCTTTTGCATGTATATGTGTTACCATATTTTACACATTATATGGAAGTGGCTTGCTGGCACAAGGGGGGGGGGGAAAGATGTTCAGCAGCCCAAAAACCCAGGGCCTAAGCCCATAAAATGCCTTTTCTACCAAGTAAGAAATTAATGACAGTAATGAAGTTCTCTAGAACCAACCTCCTAAATTGCTTTGTATTCTATGCTAGTTTATTATTAAGTACTTAAAGATTAAAAGTAGAATTAGCAAGGTTTTATGTATTTCTTCTTAAGAAAAAATCTCACTGTTATAAAATGACACATTATTTTGCAAACGTCCTGTACTTATCTATTTGCATGCTAGGGAATTGTTCATGGTTTTATTTTCGTCCGCTGACTTTCTTCAAAATTAAGTTTTTAAAAATAAACCACCCAGGACCACCATCAGAGTGTCAAACAGTTTGGATCCAGATCAAGACCGACATTCTGTTGGTCTTCATCTGGGTTCAAACTGTTTGCAAAAGGCTATTGGCAGACGACAAAATTATCCACTGGCATGCAAAGAGTTATAACAGGTAAATACTTTAGTGTTCAATATATTGTCTCATATAGGGATATACATGCATATGTATACCATAAATATTCGGACACTTTAAATACATTCAACATGCTATGCCCTTTAAACAAAGCAAAAGTAATATTCAAAGGATCTAGTAAGAATCAGTTTTACTTTTCAATGCTACATGGGACACTTTCATTCCTTCAAAAATATTTATTTCTTTTGTTGAGCTTTCAGTTTTACATTATTTACGGTACATGTAGTCAAAATGTATAGGTAACTTCTAAATTATCTCCCCAAAAACGTATTAATACAAAACTTATTTTGTTTTTAAAACAATTTCATCAATTATCGTGATTCGTTAATACTCTGCATGTGGTATGTTTAGTAGATATCACCATGCCTACCAAATAAATCAAGAAAACGTGCAGAAATCACTTTTTAAAACACTTTTTTATTTTCATGAAATTTCAGACCCCCTCCCCTTTCTACCCGCCATAACTCTCGAATGCGTAGAAATTTTGAAAATATTTTGCTAGCTGGCACTTGCCATTAGATGCACCTATTGCACTGATGCTACATGCACCACACTAGAAGCTCAAAAGCAGCGTTCTGGGAATCAGAAAAATAGGCGTATAAGGCCTTAACCGTCAATGGTCCTTTTGATTTAGAAAAATTAGGGATGACTGTTCAAAATTTTCATTTTATGCCACCCAAGGGAACTTTGGGAGGCATATAGTAATCACATTGTCCGTCCGTCCCGCTTCATGTCCGGTGCATATCTCCTATATTTTTTGAGGCAGGAATCCCAAATTTGATGTGTGGATGCATCTTGGGATGGCGGAGTGTCTTGTACAATTTTCGGGTCACTGTGACCTTGACCTCTGACCTAGTTTTTGATAATTTGTGTCAGGAGCATACCTCTTATATTATTTGAGGCAGGAATCCCAAATTTCGTGAGTGCATGCATATTGGGATGACAATGTGTCACGTACCATCCTCGAGTCACTGTGACCTTGACCTCTGGCCTAGATTCTAGAATCAGCATGGAGTCTGGTGCATATCTCTTATATTCTTAGAGGTAGGAATTCCAAAGGACCAGTGTCTATAAGGCCTGTTTCACGGCCACTATAAATTTCCTTTAAACTTTGTGTAATAAAAGTAGCATGTCTTAGCTGTAATATCATGAAATGTTGGATCAATAGATGAAGTTTTCTGAGTTGTATACTCATTTCAAGTGGGTGGGGTAATTCCACCCCAAACAGGGTTACGCTACGAAAAGGACTATATTTTTATATCCATATGTAGCTGGGAATCAGCCATTTCAAGATTATTTATGGGATAACAGATATAAAAACTGACACTAATGATATTTTAAAATATTTATATATGATAGGTATTTACTCACTTGAAAGTCATACCAATATTTTAGTTGTTTTTCTTCTCCAACTTTACGCAAAACCACAACATCCTGTCATGCTTGAATGGAATTAATTGATGTTTAGAGGTAACATAGTATATATGATGGTAAATATAAAATTATGAGGAATTGTTACCATGGTGATTACTTAAAGAGTTATCTGCCCGCAAAACCAGCAATTTTTATTTTTTCATTTTTTTAAGAGTGGGTATACATGCATTAGAGATTTTAGATATATCATTGCTTCTTGGTTACACACTGATTGGTCATGGTGTGTAGAATAAAACAAAGGCTTCAGATAGCTGATATGACCTTGTGGTCAAAGGTCAAGGTCACACATACTTAGAACTTGTCTATGGCTCAAAATGCTAATACCTCTTTCATTTTTTAGATCTAGTGCGTACATATTCGCCACAATGATAATCTATTATGTGCAGATTATAAAAAGCAGTGATTCATTTACAATTTTGGGCTTATGGGCCCTGGGACTCGCTACATCCAATATCAATGAGTCCCCACTGCAAACTAATGAGTCCTCAACACTATTTTAAATGACAAGTCTGCCATACTATTGCATCCAGGGACTCGCTGGGACTCGCTGAAATAAAAACTTATGCGCAAAAGATGCAGGATGCGCAGGTAACAAAATCACTGAAAAAGTATCAGAATATACATATGACCTTAAAATCAAGGGTCAAATTAAGTCAAATATTCTTATAAAACTGTCACACTGCTCATAATACAAAACTCCTCTTTGGTCAGTGGTTTATTGATGGGATGTGATCATATTTAGCACAACAATTGCGTAGGATGTGTAGATTGAAACAAAGGTTTCATATAGCTGATCTGACCTTTTGGTCAACGTCAAGGTCACACATACTTAGAACTTGTCTATGGCTCAAAACGCGAATACCTCTATCATTTTTCGATCTAGTGTGTACATATTCGCCGCAATGATTTCCTATCATGTGTAGATTACAACAAAAGTCTCAGAATATGGATATGACGTTGAAATCAAGGATCAAAGTCAAATATTCTTAAAATGTCACACTGTCCATAATACAAAACTCCTCTTTGGTGTATTGATGGGATGTGTTCATATTTAGCACAACAATTGCAAATGATGTGTCGACTAAAACGAAGATTTCAGATAGCTGATATGACCTTGTGTCAAAGGTCAATGACAAACATTCTTAAAACCTGTAAAATTGCTCGAAATACAAATATCTTCTTCATTTATTTTGACTGAGGGTGTTCAAATTCGCCCCAATGTTTGCATATCATGTGTTACATGTAATTGCAACAAACGTCTCGGAGGTTTCATATCGCTGATGTGACCTTGAACTTACACTTGCAAAAACCTATATACAGCCCATACCGAAAGCTCTTCTGTCATTTCTTGAGCGAGAGTGTTCATATTTGGAAGAATGCTTGCCTATGGTATGCTGTTTGTTTGATTTGATCCTTTTTATCCCAGTCAATATTTTTTCAGTCAAGTCATGTCAGGATGGTTCTTACTGGGTTGAACTGGCACTAAGCAGGATTTAATGTGTCTTGCCTGTCATGTCTTTTTTGCAGTCTTGTGGTCACCTATTGGGCAAGAGCTGACCTCTTGGCTCCCTTGTATGTGATGATTTCTTGTGTTTATATCACCTTCCCACACTTTTTCCTGGGTCATTTGTGGAACTTAATTGTATCAATTCCTGACCTTTGCCTTCTTCTTTACTTTGCTCAAGGACAATATGCAGTTCCACCTGTGAGGCTCAAACCTGCAACCCCTCTATCTTGACTCAAACACTCTACCACTGGATATCGCATGTTGTGTGGTGATTATGATGAAAGTTTCAGATTACTGCTATGACCTTGGAGTAAAAGGTCTATGTCAAATATATCTTACAAATGTTGACGTGAATTCTTTTTTCATTTTTGTAAGAGGATGTCCATGTATAGCGAAATGATTTCTTAAGGTGGGTACATTAAAATGAAGGTTTCAGAGAGCCAATATGACCTTGGGATCAAAGGTCAATGTCTTTAGAATTGGTCCTACGGCTCGCAACATGAACTTCTGTAGTATTTGATAGAGGTTCTATGAATGCAAATTAATTATATAAATACATGTATATTATCAGGTCGTTTGGCTTCTAGTGCCACTCCTCTTACTTTTTCAATGGAGGATATTCATATTTGCAACAGTGTTTGTCTGAGGTATGTAGATGACAAGAAACTCTCTGTTTTCCAGTCAAATGTTAAATATTTAAAACTCAAAAATATTTAAGTTTGTAAAGTGAGTATCCTTTACTACTCGTAGTTTCGATGAAGATTATATATATTTTGCACACTAATTGCCAAAATATGTAGATATCATCAAAGGTTACAGGTCGCTGCTATGACATATGATTCAAAGGTCGTCAAAATATTTGTTTTTAGAGCAATTGACAGTTTTTAAGTATGTGTGGCCTTGACCTTTGACCACAAGGTCATATCAGCTATATGAAACCTTTGTTTTAATCAACACATTATAAGGAATTATTGTGCTTAATATAAACACACCTCATCAATGCACGAAAGAGGAGTTTGTATTATGAGCTGTGTGACAGATTGAAAGAATATTTGACCCTTGATTTCAAGGTCATATCCATATTCTAAGAGTTTTGTTGTAATCTTCACATGATATGCAAATAATGTAGCAAATATGAATATGCAAGGTCAAAAAATGAAATAGGTGTTCGCGTTTTGAGCTGTAGACAGGTTTTAAGTATTAGTGACCTTGACCTTTGACTACCAGATTATATAAGCGATGTGAAACCTATGTTTCATTCTACACGCCATGACCAATCATTGTGTAACCTAGGATCAATGATGTATCTAAAATCTCTAATGCATGCAAACCCACTCTAAAATTTTGAAAAAATAAAAGAATCCTTGGTTTTGTGGGTAGATAACTCTTTAAATAATCGCCTTGTAAACAATTCCTCATAATTTTATAATTACCATCTTATATACTATGTAACTTATAAACATCAATTGAAACGCTTCAAGCATGGAAATATGTTGTGTTTTTTTGCAAAGTTGGCGAAGAAAAAATACTAAAATATTGGTATGACTTTCATGTGAGTATATACTTATCATTTATAGATATTTTAAAATATCATAAGTGTCAGTTTTTATATCTGTTATCCCATAAATAATCTTGAAATGGCTGATTCCCAGCTACATATGGTTATAAAAATATAGTCCTTTTCGTAGAGTAACCCTGTTTGGGGTGGAATTACCCCACCCACTTCAAATGAGTATACAACTCAGAAAACTTCATCTATTGATTCAACATTTCATGATATTACAGCTAAGACATGCTACTTTTATTACACAAAGATTAAAGGAAATTCATAGTGGCCGTGAAACAGGCCTTATAGACACTGGTCCTTTGGTGTGTGAATGCATCTTGGGATGGCGGTGTCTCACATACCATTTTCGGGTCACTGTGACCTTGAACTCTGACCTAGTTTTTTAGAATAATCGTGTCTTGAGCATATGTCTTGTATAATTTGAGATAGGAATCCCAAATTTTGTGTGAGGCTGCATCTTGGGATTTGGGAGTGTCGCATACCATATAAGGGCCATTGTGACCTTGACCTGGCCTAGTTTTAAAATATCTGTGTCCAGAGCATATCTCTTATATTATTTGAGGTAGGAGTCCCAAATTTGGTATGTGCATGTATCTTGAGATGATGAACAGTTGCATACCATTATTGGGTCACTGTGACCTTGACCTAGTTTCTAGAATTGGCATTGAGTCTGGTGCATATCTCCTATATTCTTTGAGCACAGATGTAAGTACCTCTTTGATCCAAATATACCATGTGGTTCAATAGCTATGAGCATTTTCACTCACTGACCACGACCGTATGGACTGATATTCAGCAAAGCCCCGTCCATCAAAAAAGGTTGTTACGCATGCCAGTGGTTAGACAATCTTGACTGAACAAAATGTACCATGTGGTTCAAGAGTTATGAGCATTTTCACTAACTGCTAGCGGACGGACAGACAGACAGACGGACAGACTCACACAGTAATTATCATGCACATCCGAGGGACTTACAATCTATAGAAAGATGACATAGATAGAAAGATTTAAGTTACAGCGAAAAAATCGATACAGTTGTTATAAGAACA
The DNA here is from genome assembly GCA_964019695.1 of Loripinus fragilis. Lineage (NCBI taxonomy): Eukaryota > Metazoa > Mollusca > Bivalvia > Lucinida > Lucinidae > Loripinus > Loripinus fragilis. The sequence continues at coordinate 92,057,686 of OZ026517.1, forward strand.
ATAACTGTTTAAAGAGAATTAATGAACAAAGAATGCCTTCTAGTGTCTGCAAACAGTTTGGACCCTGATCAGGCCTGACAATAGTATAAACGAATTAATTCGTAGACGTAGACGAATTTCGCTTGAAATATTTAGTGTAGTGTGCGCAGTCTGGACCACTAGCAACATTAGCACAACCTCCAAATATCAATCGTATGTACTTTAAAGTACAAATCGATACACTTAACCTGTGAAATAGAAGCGATAGCAGTGCATGTCTGCGGGAAGCCTGATTTAAAATTAAAGAAGTCATCAGCGTTTGGTGAATTTTAAAACAGCGCTTCCTAGCTACCTTACAAATCAATACATTGTTGTTGGTCACTTGAGAGAAAATTTCTTGATTAATGGTGCTTGAACAATGAAGCATTTTAGTAGTTCTGCAATCGTAGAAGTCAGCCATGGCATGACAAATCCAACTTGAGTGTGCGCCCAGTGAAGACCCTGATCAGCCTGGGCGATAGCCCAGTCTGATCAGGGTCTTCGCTTTGCGCTCTGTGGGTTGCTACTGAGCCTAACTTTCTTCAGGCAAACAGTGATGGCTCTGGTCGGACGGAGCTGGTGCATATGCTAATATAAGTCTTCTCGTGACGAACAACTTCTCATGACACGGCTCAAATTTATTCTCATTAATGGCAATGAAGACAGAATACGAGATTTGGGCACTAGTACTTATCGCACATGCGCAAGGACACTCTTAGAGATTGCATGCGCAGCTTTCTAGCGAAACTAGAAATCTAAACTTCCACTTGAACGTTTATGTACGTACCTTTTTTTCTGTGAGCGATGATGGCTCTGGCGAGCCTGCGAATCTACGCAGGCTCGCCAGAGCCCTCAACGATCGCATATGGGATAAGTACTTAAGTCTCACGTACAGTCTCAATTGTTGAAACTCTAATGGTCAGTTCAATTGATCATGAGTAAACAAACAAACCTTACAAACCCGCCCTAATGGGTTTGCGAAGCAAAATTCTTCTAGATTTGCGAAAGTGACGGTTGAATGGATTGTATAGAAAGGCATATGGTAGTCAGCACATGCTGTGATGCGGTACTAATAGCATCGGCCAACAGCCAATGCTCAGACGAGCATGCGCACCAACATGGTCAGGGAATCGGACAGAGATCATACCGATACTAGTCCAATGCTCTAACCACTGACCCAAAGAGTTGTCCGTCTGATGCAGATGCCACATATTCAACACGTACATGTATACAAGAGTACCTTAATAGTGAAATCTATTGTACGCAGACATAGCCAGTACTAAAATTGATGCGGGCTCGCCCACAAAATATTGGACCTATTGCATCATAGGTTAAGATAAACACAATATTCGAGCGTAAAAGTGTAAATAATTTCTTACCCATCAGTTTTAACATCAAAAGAACCATTTCATTGAGTTACCACAACATATGTTTCAGTTGAGAAATAAGAAAAGTAATTTTTTGGGTTCGCACACTTAACTAAAGGCCTGCAGTGTGACACTGTGTTACTTCTCATGCACGTCACGCATATCAGATAAGTACCATTAACCCTTTCCTTCATGAATATGCATGATAGGCCCCACCCACCAATGAATAATTATATAAATAAACTTTCACGTTTATACATAGAACAAAGAAATTACTTGTCAGATCCACTAGTGTTGCATCATATTTCCTTAAGCAAACAGAACAGACCCTGATCATGGTCTGCTCTGTTTGCAAAAGTGCTAAAGGGTTTTTATGAGGTAAAGGGATAAGTACAGGTCTGAACATGATGTAGTTTTTTTCAAAAAGGTACAACCGCGTAAATTGATCAAACTATCAATGTAATATGACAGTGTGCAATTTTCTTCTACATCACCCACTCTATCAGACTATAAATCTCAAAAATGCGCACACTGTCTTGCGATCCTGTCTGAGACGAGCTTAGACCACGAGAGAACTTGTCCCGAGATCTATAAATCAAACGATCAGTCGTTGAAGTGGCATGTATAAGATCTTGTCAATACGATATTATTCACCTTTCTGGCTGAAGGTAGGATGTGAAGTTGAACAAACCCACCAATACTGATTTCTTAACCACACAATGCCATACCACTATAAAATATTCTTCACCTTTGATGCGAAGTTGAATAAGCCCACCAATACTGATTTCTTATACTGCCAAAGTGGACCTCGTAACCACACAATGTCATACCACTATAAAAAATTGTTCACCTTTGATGCGAAGTTGAATAAGCCCACCAATATTGATTTCTTATACTGGCACAGTGGACCTCGTAACCACACAATGTCATACCACTATAAAATGTTGTTCACCTTAGATGCAAAATTGAATAAACCCACCAATACTGATTTCTTATACTGGCACAGCGGATCACGTTACCACACAATGTCATACCCGTATAAAATGTCAATACAATTTTATTCACCTTTATGGCTGAAGGTAAGCTGCGAAGTTGAATACACCCATTAAAACTGATGTCTTATACTGGCACAGCGGACCTCGTTACCACACAATGTCATACCCGTATAAAATGTCAATACAATTTTATTCACCTATATGCCTGAAGGTAAGATGCGAAGTTGAATAAACCCACCAAAACTGATTTCTAATACTGGCGCAAAAGTACCATGCTGCCGACCTCGAAGCCACACAAAGCCATACCACAAAAAATGTTGTCAATTTAATTTTATTCAACTTTGTGCCTGAAGGTAAGATGCGAAGTTGAATAAACCAACCAAGTTTTGGTTCTTATACTGGCAAAGCGGACCTCGTAACCACACAATGTCATGCCACTATGAAGTCTTGCCAGTGCAATATTATTCACCTTTCTGGCTGAAGGTGAGAAGTGCGAAGTTGAATTAACTGATTTCTTATACTAGCAAAACAGTACCATGTTGTCGTATCCACACACTGTCATACCACTATGAAATCTTGTCAATGCAATATTATTCACGATGCTAAGTTGAATAATGATTTCTTATAATGGCACAATAGAACCGTGTTGCTGGCCTCGTAACCACACAATGTCATACCCTTGTTATTTCTTGTCAACACAATTGGCTGAAGGCTAAAACATGAGAAAAACAGACAATCAACATGCGCGGATCCAGAAAGTTTTGTCAGAGTGGGTCCAACTCAACTTTTTTTAGTTGAGAAGAGAGAGAGGATTCAATTAACACTAAAAAGCTGGTCAGCATCGTTGGATTTTCCAGGGGATCCGGACAAGTATTGCAAAAGAAAATCTAAATCTTTGTGATTTTTGTGGGGATGTAGGTCTGTTCTAAATGATAAATATGTTTATACACACTAGCCAATGAGGTATCGGTCCAACCACCCTGCAGTCTACTGAAAAACCAAAAACCATGCAGTCTATTGAACATCTAAAATCATCCATTAAATTGTAACTATGGAACTACGTAATCAAATGAACCACCCAAAACATTCCAATCCAAGCAATCGTCCCAAGCTTTCCAGCTCAATGAAATACCCCAAACCATTTCAACCACAGAAACACCGAACACCAACCAGTATATTGAAACACCACAATCCACACGGTCAGTTTGAAACATCCCAAACCACACAGGAAATTGAAATACACCCAAACCACCCAGTCAATTGAAGCACCTCAAAACACAATCCACGGAAACATCCAAAACCACCTAGCCAACTGAGAGACCCCAAACCATTTAGTCCATTTAAACTACTACACTGACCCAAAATGAAAACTTTACATAGTATTCAAAAGTATATATTTTGATGATAAATTAAGTTCCGGGGTTAATTTTTTCCGTCATCGAATCTTCAATGCCTTATCGATGTCTCTGGAAAAAAATATTGGATGCAAATCATAAACTGCATAATTTTTATGAATAATTCAGGTCAGGGGGGTCAAAATGAAAATTTCTAAAAACAATTAAAACAGTCACAAAGATTTTGGAAACAAGAAATTACTGACTGCGTGCTTTAAGTGATGTTAAAAAGATCGCCAGTGTCCAGTGTGACCTCCATTTTTAGGAATGCTTGGCAGAAAACATCGCCTCATTGAATTTACGTAACGTTGTATGAGCACGTTAGGGATACGTATGTAATCCTAACAGAGGGGCATGTTAGAGTCATTTAACGCATCCATTTGATGATAGGACCTGACCCTCCGCCCCAATTCATCCTATACGTGTTCTATGGGGTTCATGGCCGGGGATGAAGCAGGCCAAAGCAAGAGGTTGGCGTTATTTTTAGCATGGAATTATGTTGTTATTTACGTGTTGTATGATGCCTTGCATGGTCACGCTGGAAATGCCAGGTCTGTTATTTTGCAAGAAATGGCTAATTATCTTTTGTGCATTATCCCCGTAAAGACGAGCAATATTGGTTGCCGTTTAAAACGATTACGTGGGTGAGTAAGCCTGTTAACGCGATACATTCAAAAATTGAATTTATTGCTTATGTTTACAATTTATTATAAATATCTAAAATATAAAAAAAAAATTAATGTAGGAATTACAACATTTTTGTATTCAAAATATAATCGTATTGGCGGTTTAGTCTGAGTGTAAAATGGAAAAGCGGAACAGCCAGCTTGAACACCGACAGCAAATGGAGCAAACAAGATGGCGGCCCCCAAGACTTCCAGTCTAAGATTGCAGCCCCCATGGTGTGAAAACCAAGATGGCGGCCCCACGAAGTCAGATCCAAGATGGCGGTCCCACGAAGTCAGATCCAAGATGGAGGTCCCTGTGACGCGTTCGGTTACACCTCGGAGGGTGAGTCAACGCCCTAGACCACGAGAAGGTAGCGTCACGTCCTAGAGCGCGGTGTCGTTCTTCTTTTCTATATACAAGGGGTGAGGGGCCTCTCATTTATTTCCGGGTGGTTTTTTACGAAGTTTAGAACGAGATCCAGTCTTTAATGGTGTAGCGCGTCGCAGTGCTTGGTTTATCCCTTTCCCTGGGTGGACCGTTTTTTCAGCACGTTCCTTTCACGTCTTTCAGGCGGGTTCTAAGGGCTTGGCAAACTTCATTTCTAGTCGGCAGTGCCCTTGTCTTTTGATATTGAATGAGTAGTAAGGATCGATCTCCAACGAATATAAGCAATAGCCTTTAACATAGTCATTTTATTTAACGTTTATATCTTTCCGAAAGCACGTCAGCGTTATGTAACAGTCCACGTACTGATTGGCTTCGTAATTGGGTCGTAAAGGCTGAGAGGGATATGATTGTCCATCAACGTAGAACAGGCTCCTGGCCATGCATATGGCGTCTGGCTAACTTAGGAGCATATTGCGCAATTATTTGCTGTTCGTCCTTTAGTATCTCAATGAATTCCAGTCCGAAGTTGCTGTCTTACCCCCTCCGTCATTTATACTATTCTCTCCTTTTCGCTTAAGCTCCGATTTTGCCATTTCTAAAGCTTGGGCTACTGGGGTGACCAGGTTCACTACGGGTTTTTCCTTTTGTCTCATTTCTTTCAACTCTCTGTATTTCCGTCCACTACCCACAATATAATGACCCTGACTGTTGCATTCAGCGTAGCCATCTCTAACATCCAGCAAGTGCTGATACCATTTGTCGGGATCCGAGACGTACGGAATCCACTTCTGGTGTTGGTAATCGTAAACGAGTCTAGTGCCCATCTCTTTCCATCGATTTCCTCCTTCTTGCTCGAGTTATTCTTACGCTGTATTCATACGAACGGGCGAGAATCTAGTTCACGATCCTCAAGCACCTCGATTAATCGCTCAGCAGCCTCTCTGGCTTCGCACTGTAGTTGTCTACATCTCATCAGAAACAACAGTTCATCAAACAAAGCTATACACATAAAAGTAATGGCGAACATATTTACGCATACTCAATACTTAATCCCTTTTCTTAGTTACCAGTTTTGATAGTCATTCGGGTTACACTCCAAACACCGTAATGCCCCTAGCTGATTCATGTGATCACTTTGCACGTAACAGGGTGCGACCCCGTCTAGTTCGGGTAAGGCCCTTCCAATTTCTGTTAAGAGTTCTTTGACGGTAATGTATTCTAGGGGTCTCAGGTATAATCACTTCTCGTAGGTATCACCTCTTCTTGCGGTTTCCAATACTGCCTTATATCCATACATGCGCTGCCCTCGGTGATGGTACAATAGACGTTCCCTCCAAGATGACTCTTATAGTTTTGTTTCTCTGTCCTCGCTTGATCCGCGTATTCTAAGTAATCCACCCAATTCTTCCATCGCATTAAGGTTAAGCTGATACCTCTTTTGGTCGGTTTGTCATCTTTCCATTCTCTCAGGTCAACACGCAGTTCACCTTCCCATTCTGTGACCTCGATAAAGCGATCGTTTCCGAGACTGAATCTGCATCTAGACATGTTTACTGTTTGACTGTCAGAATAGATATGACTAGATTGCTGCAAAGCGCCTTATATAGTGAGAGGTCTCTTCTGATTGGTCAATTATCCAGTCATCCGATTGGTCAACCTCCTCACTTCTGCTCCCTCCTCCTCATTCTCCTTCACGACGTAGTAGAGTCCTCTTGGTCTTCAGGGGCTTTCTCGGTTTCTATATTATGATTCGGTCATATGTCCATAAATAAATCTTTTCTGAGTTTGATGGCTTGTCTGATAGAGTCCGCCTGATTCATATCGTGTTGGTTCTTGAACGTTTTAGCCGATTCCAGTATTCACTGTTGAACAGGATCCTCTTGTAGCTCGTAATAATCTATTAGAAATTGGGCGTAATCTCGTCTGAGATTTTGCGGAGAGAAGGCAAATCATCATTGGCTGCGAGATGAATAGCTTTATCCGAACTAAAACCTCACTCTTCATAGGCATTCACTTTAGCTTTAAACTGCTCTACGTTCTCCTGCCTGATTGGATTTTGAAATCTCCTGTTCCAGATGTCAGGTTTAGAGCCCTCGTCTCTTAGTTTTCTTCGTTTACCTGGAGGGCTTAAATCGCTTACCCTCCTATTCCATATATCCGGTTTATAACTTTCATCTCTTTCTTTATTGGGAGGGCTTATAGAGCGTATATAATCTAGGGACTCCACACTGTCAGCATCTTCATCATCAGAAATATCTCCGTCATCGGGAGACTGTTGATCGACAAATATGTCAGTTTGTAGTCTGTCTGTTCAGATGTACTCGATTTAAGATCTAGGACGAGGAAACCATAAGGTCTTGCCGTGGCATCTTCAAATTTCCTCATAAATTTGGCGCAAGTGGATGGATAAATCCTTCTTGCCAAGGTCGCAACTTGTTGTCTGTAGATCGTATTATTAAACAAGACCAAATATTCTGTGGTGACTGCCTTTCGTAAAAAGGTCGGCAATTCTCTGGTCACACTTTGCTTCGGTCATCAAAATTGATTAGGTTCCTTTTTGAGGGATCGATAAACTGAGCATTATTGAGATCTGGGATACCCCGTAAAAATTCTATACACCGATTTCTCTTCTGAAGGTCTTCGTACAGGGGCTGCCATTGTCCAAAACACCATAAGATTCGTTCCGGTGGCGGTTGTACTAACGAGGAAAGGGATCATAAGAAGGATGACACCCGTATGAAGGTAGAGAAACAATACTAACTGAGACAAAATGATCAGGTGTTTGATCTGCAACCATTCCTATAGTAGGCGTGATGCATTGCAAAGACATGAACGCAATGTCCATGGCAGTGGGAAATATACCGACCAGTCACAACCATTGAAGGAAATGACATTTAGACACCCATTCTCTATGATGGTAACTGGACCCAGTGGATCGGGGAAAACGGAATGGACTAGAAAACTGTTACTTTCCTCGTTAGTACAACCGCTACCGGAACGAATCTTATGGTGTTTTGGACAATGGCAGCCCCTGTACGAAGACCTTCAGAAGAGAATTCCGTGTATAGAATTTATGCGGGGTATCCCAGACTATCTCAATAATGCTCAGTTTATCGATCCCTCAAAAAGGAACCTAATCAATTTTGATGACCTGATGACCGAAGCAAAGTGTGACCAGAGAATTGCCGACCTTTTTACGAAAGGCAGTCACCACAGAAATATATCTATCGTGTATTTGACACCAAATGTATTTCCTCAAGGTAGAGCTTGCAGGGATATCGCTTTAAATACACAATATTTGGTCTTGTTTAATAATCCGATCGACAGACAACAAATTGCGACCTTGGCAAGAAGAATTTATCCGTCCACTTGCGCCACATTTATGAGGAAATTTGAGGATGCCACGGCAAGACCTTATGGTTACCTCCTCCTAGATATTAAATCGAGTACATCCGAACAGGACAGACTACAAACTGACATATTTGTCGATCAACAGTCTCCCGATGACGGAGATATTTCTGATGATGAAGATGCTGACAGTGTGGAGTCCCTAGATTATATACGCTCTATCAGCCCTCCCGATAAAGAAAGAGATGAAAGCTATAAACCGGATATATGGAATAGGAGGGTAAGCAATTTAAGCCCTCCAGGTAAACGAAGAAAACTAAGAGACGAGCGCTCTTAACCCGACATCTGGAACAGGAGATTTCAAAATCCGATCAGGCAGGAGAACGTAGAGCAGTTTAAAGCTAAAGTGAATGCCTATGAAGAGTGAGGTTTTAGTTCGGATAAAGCTATTCATCTCGCAGCCAATGATGATTTGCCTTCTCTCCGCAAAAAACTCAGACGAGATTACGCCCAATTTCTAATAGATTATGACGAGCTACAAGAGGATCCTGTTCAACAGCGAATACTGGAATCGGCTAAAACGTTCAAGAACCAACACGATATGAATCAGGCGGACTCTATCAGACAAGCCATCAAACTCAGAAAAGATTTACTTATGGACATATGGCCGAATCATAATATAGAAACCGAAAAAGCCTCTGAAGACCAAGAGGACTCTACTACGTCGTGAAGGAGAATGAGGAGGAGGGAGCAGAAGTGAGGAGGTTGACCAATCGGATGACTGGATAATTGACCAATCAGAAGAGACCTCTCACTATATAAGGCCCTTTGCAGCAATCTAGTCATTTCTATTCTGACAGTCAAACAGTAAACATGTCTAGATGCAGATTCAGTTTCGGAAACGATCGCTTTATCGAGGTCACAGAATGGAAAGGTGAACTGCATGTTGACCTGAGAGAATGGAAAGATGACAAACCGACCAAAAAAGGTATCAGCTTAACCTTGATGCGATGGAAGAATTGGGTGGATTACTTAGAATACGCGGATCAAGCGAAGCCAGAGAAACAAAACTATAAGAGTCATCTTGGAGGGAACGTCTATTGTACCATCACCGAGGGCAGCGCATGTATGGATATAAGGCAGTATTGGAAGCAGCAAGAAGAGGTGATACCTACGAAAAAGTGATTATACCTGAGACCCCTAGAATACATTACGGTCAAAGAACTCTTAACAGAAATCGGAAGGGCCTTACCCGAACTAGACGGGGTCGTACCCTGTTACGTGCAAAGCGATCACATGAATCAGATAGGGGCATTACGGTGTTCGGAGTGTAACCGGAATGACTATCAAACCTGGTAACTAAGAAAAGGGATTAAGTATTGAGTAGGCGTAAATATGTTGGCCATTACTTTTATGTGTATAGCTTTGTTTGATGAACTGTTGTTTCGGATGAGATGTAGACAACTACGGCGCGAAGCCAGAGAGGCTGCTGAGCGATTAATCGAGGTGCTTGAGGATAGTGAACTAGACTCTTGCCCGTTCGTATGAATAACTCGAGCACAAAGGAGGAAATCGATGGAAAGAGATGGGCACTAGACTCGTTTACGATTACCAACAGCAGAAGTGGATTCCGTACATCTCGGATCCCGACAAATGGTATCAGCACTTGCTGGATGTTAGAGATGGCTACATGGAAAGTGACAGTCAGGGTCATTATATTGTGGGTAGTGGACGGAAATACAGAGAGTTGAAAGAAATGAGACAAAAGGAAAAACCCGTAGTGAACCTGGTCACCCCAGTAGCCCAAGCTTTAGAAATGGCAAAATCGGAGCTTAAGCAAAAAGGAGAGAATAGTATAACGGACGGAGGGCGTAAGACAGCAACTTCGGACTGGAATTCATTGAGATACTAAAGGACGAACAGCAAATAATTGCGCAATATGCTTCTAAGTTAGCCAGACGCCATATGCATGACGAGGAGCCCGTTCTACGTTGATGGACAATCATATCCCTTTCAGCCTTTACGACCCAATTACGAAACCGATCAGTACGTGGACTGTTACAGAACGCTGAGATGCTTTCGGAACGATATAAACGTTAAACGTAATGACTATGTTAAAGGCTATTGCTTATATTTGTTGGAGATCGATCCTTACTACTCATTCAATATCAAGAGACAATGGCACTGCCATAGAAATGAAGTTTGCCAAGCCCTTAGAGCCCGCCCAAAAGACGTGAAAGGACCGTACTGAAAAAAAGGGTCCACTCGGGGAACGGGATAAACGGAGCGCTGCGACACGCTACACCATTAAAGACTGGATCTCGTTCTGAACTTCTTTAAAAACCACCCGGAAATAAATGAGAGGCCCCTCACCCCTTGTATATAGAGAAGAAGAACGACACCGCGCTCTAGGACGTGATGCTACCTTCTCGTGGTCTAGGGCGTTGACACCCTCTGAGGTGTAACCGAACGCGTCACAGGGACCTCCATCTTGGATCTGACTTCGTGGGACCGCCATCTTGGATCTGACTTCGTGGGGCCGCCATCTTGAATCTCACGCCGTGAGGGCCGCCATCTATGACCGGAAGTCGTGGGGGCCGCCATCTTGGACCGGAAGTGACGTCATTGGCGCAAAAGTGACGCCTATACTACTCTTGTTTTGCACGTGTGACTCGGGTGTGGCTTGCTATCAATCACAGCACTAGCGGATGAGTTAGATGTTCGAGCGTATTACACAGGCAAGAGAGCTTGGCAGCTGTCAATCAAATGTGTGTAGTTCATGAGGCTATGAACGGATGCAAAAATCGTAAGATTCATTAAAGGGATTGCTTTGAAAATGTAAATATAAGTTGTTATGTAATAAATAAAGGATACTTTTCCGAGGCTTTCTCGTTTAAACCGCGAAACAGAAAGCCGAGGAAGTATTCTATATTTTGCTTGTAGTATGGCGCAGGTGCAAGTAAACACCTGTTACTGTCACCCTGACGAAATTTACATTCGCTCCTCCCTGCATCTGGCCGAAGCTGTCTACGGGTTAATATGTCGCTATTTAGGAAGTGCCCGCCTACATCGCTGCTTTGGAAGTTAAAGTAGGGTTTTAAGCTCCATCTTCATTATTCTAGGGTGTCTGATTTAAACATCAGGAAGGATCAAAGAAAAAGCATCGACCATACTACAACTTATACTAGGCCAAAAAAGAAACGCCCCTATGTACCCTTTTATAACTGCACCAGTAATGTATTTCGTTCAAAAGCATGCAATGATTAGAAAATTTATAGCAAAATGGTGCTCTTTGCCAGTTTCTCAATTCATTAAGAAGTCAGTATTGCCGCGGGTTCCTTAATTGTACGCAAATACTGCACCAAACTTAAGTTCCGTCAAACGTTGGAAGGTCGTGGTCTTAAACAAATCTCTCGAAAACGATTTATCACCGTTTTAGCGCTGATTCATGGGTTATGAGTTCCTGGGTACGTCCTAGCTGTGACTGTCTCCAGATAAAATCGATTCCACAAATGAGACGTCCGGATGTATTGATCTTGACGTCGCGTCAGCACACGGGGACGTCCTGCACGAGGACGGTCTGACGTTGTCCAGCTTTGTTGGAAGCGATTCTTAAGACGTCGAAACGTCCTAACATGGCACTGAAATTGTTTGGCTGCTACCAATGGAGTCACTTTAGCTTGTATTCCTATTGGACGCTCACGCTAGAGAATTCAGTAGTTAGTGCACATGTAAATCTTAATGGACTGATGCTGCACGTAAAAAACAGGAAAATGAAAAATCTGTCAGCACACTGGTTTGGATTGACTGACGTCAATAAAACAATGGGGAACATGAGCGGCAGGAAAAATAGCAAAAGATAGATAGCAGATGAAATTTTGCTACTCTTACTTAATGCGCAATATTTTTAATTATTGTTAGCGGCGTTTCTTTTTTGGCATAGTATATAATAAACTTTACATAAAATATGCTATCCTGCAACACTTCTTGGTGCCTAAATACATGCACCACAGAACCAGGAAATGCAATAACAATAGGTCATTTATAGTATCAAGTATTTTGTAATGCAGCACTTATTGTCCTGTCTAGTTTTGTCAGCATCTTGCCGAGGAAGAGAGAGCTGGTTGTTTTTCTTTAATTGAGTACTTGCTATCGTGTGCCTGTAATGGTATGTGTCTCTTCCTCATGGTGCCATGGATTGGTCTATAGGCGGTACAAAAATAACAGCAAATACTATAATATTTGTAAACATGTCTGCTTACCTTTTTGATTGGTTTTGATGCCATAAATATATACATCTTAGTCATAATTATATTACGCAGTCTTAAATGACTTGTGGACGAGACCGCTTAAATCGAAAACGGCCAACCACAAGATTTTCTTAAAACCCTAACATGAATGCCAGTGTTTTTTGTCTTTGACAGTGTATTAGGCTGCATTAAATGGCGCATGCACCTTCGAACTTTTTATGTACAAATTGATGTTTGTCTTGGCTTGTCATTTATACTTTGCATCAATAATTAAGTTCAGTTAAATCGATTATTGCTCTGATAACAGTTGTTTCATTGTGTGTTTACCTGACTTCCAGCTTACATGTTGGCATCAATAACAGACCCGTGAAAACATTGGTCCAGCGATACAAAAGTGGCGGAGTTGATTAACTGGCTTTGGGACGTCAATATTTCCTCGTGGAATAGAATGGTAGCTATGATTTATTGTACGGAGGAGAAAGGATATGAAATCATTTTTTCAAGCAACAGGTACATGTATTGTATAGATTCATTTGTGATATTTTTATTCTTAGAGAATAATTGATATAAACTTCTATAATAAATGTATATTAACCCATTTAAACCGTATGTAATTTTCCACCCTTATCAATTGTACCAGTCCATCTCCATTTTAAGGATTGTTGGTTGGTATTTGTTATTTTTAATCAAATTTAATAGAATAACATGTAAGCAAACAGTAGAGGACCTGATCAGACGCCGCGTTCTGCGGCGTCTGAACTGGGTCTCCACTGTTTGCCTGTGTCTCACAAGGGGTCGCTAGGCTTATGTGGGCTAACATGCTAAGGGGAAAAAAGGCATTTTAGAATTTATTGAAATTGGGTATGCACTATAACTGTAAAAAGCAGTGTTTAGTTAACATTGAAAGTGATGGCAATTGAGCTGCCACCACTTTGGTGTAAACCTACACTTACTTTACTGTTAAACATTGGTCCAGCAATACAAAAGTGGCTGAGTTGATTAACTGGCTTTGGGACGTCAATATTTCCTCGTGGAATAGAATGCTCGCTATGATTTATTGTACGGAGGAGAAAGGATATGAAATCATTTTTTCAAGCAACAGGTACATGTGTTGTATATATTTTATTTGTGATATTAATTTTATTCTTAAAAATAGTCGACTTCTATAATATATTAACCCATTCAAACCGTATGGAATTTTCCACTCTTATCAATTGAGCAGTCAATCTCCATTTTAAGAATTGTTGGGTGGTATTACAAATTCTAATACAAAAATATGTAGGCAAACAGTGGAGACCCTGATCAGAGGCCGTGTTCTGCGGCGTCTGATCTGGGTCTGCACTGTTTGACTTCATCCCACAAGGGGTCGCTAGGATTATATGGGTTAACATGCTTTTTAGAATTTATTGAAACTGGGTATGCACTTTAACTGTAAAAATCAGTGTTCAGTTAACATCGAAAGTGATGGCAGCTGTTGAGCTGCCACCCCTTTTGGTGTTAACCTACACTTTTTACTGTTAGACATTTGTCCAGCAATACTAAAGCGCCGGAGTTTATTAACTGGCTTTGGGACGTCAATATTTCCTCGTGGAATAGAATACTGGTAGCTATGATTTATTGTACGGAGGAGAAAGGATTTGAAATCATTTTTCCAAGCAACAGGTACATATATTGTATAGATTTTATTTGTGATATCAATTTTATTCTTAGAAAATAATTGACTTCTTTAAAAGATTAACCCATTCCAACCGTATGGAATTTTCCACCCTTATCAATTGGACAAGTCAATCTCCATTTAAAGGAGTGTTGGGTGGTATTTTTCATTTTTATACAAATGTTAATAAAAATAATGTAAGCAAACAATGGAGACCCTGATGCGGCGTCTGATCTGGGTCTGCACTGTTTGCCTGTGCCCCACAAGGGGTCGCTAGGCTTATGTGGGTTAACATGCTTAGGAAAAAAAGGCATTTTAGAATTTATTGTAATTGGGTATGCACTATAACTGTAAAAATCAGTCTCCAGTTAACATTGAAAGTGGTGGTAGTTGAGCTGCCACCCCTTTTGGTGTAAACCTACACTTACTTTACTGTTAAACATTGGTCCAGCGATACAAAAGTGGCTGAGTTGATAAACTGGCTTTGGGACGTCAATATTTCCTCGTGGAATAGAAAATACTGGCTATGATTTATTGTGCTGAAGAGAAAGGATATGAAATCATTTTTTCAAGCAACAGGTAGTACATGTATTTTATAGAGTTTATTTGTGATATTAATTTTATTCTTAGAAATTAATTTACTTCAATAATATATTAACCAATTCATGCCAAATAGAATTTCCCATTCTTATCAATTGGACCAGTCAATCTTCATTCTAAGAAGTGTTGGGTGGTATTTTTCATTTTTATACAAATTTTGAAAGAAATTCTGTAAGCAAACAGTGGAGACCCTTATCAGACGCCGCGTTCTGCGGCGGCTGATCTTGGTCTGCACTTTTTGCATTTGTTCCACAAAAAAGGCGCTAGGCTTATGTGGGTTAACATGCTTAGGAAATAAAAGGCATTTTAGAATTTATTGAAATTGGGTATGCACTATAACTACAATATATATTTATATATACTGTAAAATCAGTGTTCAGTTAACATCGAAATTGGTGGCAGTTGAGCTTCTACCCCTTTTGGTGTAAACCTACACTTACTTTACTGTTAAACATTGGTCCAGCAATACAAAAGTGGCGGAGTTGATTGACTGGCTTTGGGACGTCAATATTTCCTCGTGGAATAGAATGCTGGTTATGACTTATTGTACCGAGGAGAGAGGATATGAAATCATTTTTTCAAGCAACAGGTACATGTATTTTATAGAGTTTATATGTGATATTTATTTATTCTTAGAAAATAGTTGACTCCTATAACATATTAACCCATTCAAACCGTATGGAATTTTCCACTCTTATCAGTTGGACAAGTCAATCTCCGTTTAAAGGATTGTTGGATAGTATTTTTCATTTTTATACAAATTTTAATAGAACATTCTATTTTAAGGATTGTTGGATAGTGTTTTTCATTTTTATACAAATTTTAATAGAACATTCTGTAAGCAAATAGTGGAGACCCTGATCAGACGCCGCGTTCTGCGGCGTCTGAACTGGGTTTCCATTGTTTGCATGTGTCCCACAAGGGGTCGCTAGGCTCATGTGGGTTAACATGCTTAGGAAATAAAAAGCATTTTAGAATTTATTGAAATTGGGTATGCACTATAACTGTAAAAAGCAGTGTTCAGTTAACATTGAAAGTGATGACAGTTGAGCTGCCACCCATTTTGGTGTAAACCTACACTTACTTTACTGTTAAACATTGGTCCAGCAATACAAAAGTGGCTTAGTTTATTAACTGGCTTTGGGACGTCAATATTTCCTCGTGGAATAGAATGCTCGCTATGATTTATTGTACGGAGGAGAAAGGATATGAAATCATTTTTCAAGCAAGAGGTACATGTATTGTATAGATTTTATTTGTGATATTAATTTTATTCTTAGAAAATAATTGACTTCCATTATATTAACCCATTCATACCGAATCGTGGAATTTCCCACACTTATCATTTGGACAAGTCAATCTCCATTTCAGTAAAGGAGTGTTGGGTGGTATTTTTTTTTTATTTTATTCAAATAATAGAATAATATGTAAGCAAACAGTAGCAGACCTGATCAGACGCCTCGTTCAGCGGCGTCTGATCTTGGTCTGCACTGCTTGCCCGTGTCCCATAAAAATAACGCTAGGCTTATATGGGTTAACAAGCTTGTGAGATAAATTTAGATTTTTTAGATTTTATTGAAATCGGGCATGCACAATACCTTTAAAAATAAGTGTAAGTAAACAAAAAAAGTAGTGGCAGTTGAGCTGCTCGCCCATTTGGTGTTACTTTACTGCTTAAACAATTTGAGGCCAACATTTCTACAGTGATAAAAAGTCGAAACATTTCTACCTGTTATTGTTGTAGTTATTTTCCAGATCAAACAATTGAACAGAACATAGTTTTTAGAGTAGGTAAAATGTTACACCAAAATCAGTGACAGTTCAGCTGCCACCACACATAGATCCAGATAAGGAAATTTTATTTGCGTAAAATTTCAATTATTTTCTTTACCATTCATTTAAACATGTGTTTTAGGTGCTCAAAAGAACCGTCTCTTTGAGACGGTTAGTACACAAACGTATGTTTTGGATGAGAAATAAAGAAAATAATTATCCAATACGCACTCTTATCTGAAGGCCTGCCACACGTGGTGTAAATGTACACTTATTATTTTACAGTATCGGCTTGCTTAGAGAAATAGGCTTATATATTCTTGTTTTTGTGGATGTATTATTTGCTTGTGCTCTTGGTGTTTCTTCGTCTCGGTGCCATGGGTTGTTTACCGATCTGTGATTGTGACTTTTTCTGAATAAAAAACAACAACATTTACTCGTACTTATCGGAGCCATGTGATATAATCAACAACTGAACAATTTATTACGGGTTTATACAAATGGAAACAACTCAAACAATTATTACCCACTTCAAGTGCCAGTGGAATAAATGCTTCCTGCAGGTTTTATCTCTAGACCAGAGTAAATATCAACTCTAAGTAATCGTTGTATATGTGTTGATATCGATAATTAACGATTTTGATTTGTTTAAGCGGTCAATTTCATAAATGTGCCATCATAAGAGTTTGGTACTTATATCATCAGGTAGCAGGAACTGCTCAGATGAGTTTGTGCATACGAGCAGTCTCACCAGGGTCATCGCTGCTCGCATACACAACACATGGAAGCATACAAAAAAAACTTAGACCAAATATTAACCCATATACGCATAGCGTCCTTTTTGTGGGACATAGGCTAACAGTGCAGACGCGGCGTTTGATCAGCTTCTCCACTGTTTGCTAGCAAAATATTCATTGAGAGTTTAATAAAAATGAAAAATACCACCAAACATCTCTTAAATATATGTTTGTATATAATGTATAGTTGTTATTATGAGCTTGCAGTGCTTAATTCGTCCAAATAAAATTTCTGTTCTTCTCTGTGATGTTCTAAAAACGGAAAAAGGACTGGTCCATTTGATAACAGAGGGAAATCCATTAGGCGTAAATGGGTTAATACCAGAAACGCACTTGATAGCTGTGTATGCACGTTTAAAGAGTTAATTTACACATATGCGATCCGTTCCATCATCTCTCGAGATTGAATAGAAATAAGTTAGCATGGTTCAAAAACTTATTTTAAAATTTGAGCCGCGACATGCGATTTCCAACAATTTGGCATTTTGACAAGTGTAGACTCAGATGAGCCTGTGCAGCCTCCTTTTAAGCCTAGAAAACCAAATGATGTTCGGTCCGTAGCATTAGAGTCATTGAATATTCAGCAATTACAAAGGCTCTGATCAGACTGCGCGTATTCGCATGCTGGTCTGAGCCTATGCTGGGCGCACTTACCACATTGTTGGAAATCTCATGTTGCGGCTCAATTATTTGAATTATACTGATACATTGGAAAGAGCTACGTGCATTAAGGGGCTTTTTTGGTCCCCATTATAAGTTTATTGGAACAATAAACAAAGTGTAAAAGTCCTAAATTACTTTGACTCTTACCGTTGTCATGGTAACAAAAATGGCCAAAATAGGCCGAAAATAGGAAATTGACCATTTTGGAGCAAAAATCAGAGGTTTGACAGAGACATTAGAATAGAGCACAAGCAAATGCCAAAAATATATTTTAACAGAAGGTAAGAATTACCACGGCACACAATATATTAAAAGGATTGGTATTTAGTTGTGTTGATATCTAATTCTTAAAAAATCGGTCTCCAAAAGCCTTAAATTTGGCTCAAAATAGCATTTTTTTCTGTTTTAAGCCCATTTTGTCGGCCATATTTGTTACCATAGCAACAGTAAAATTTAGATGAATTCCGAAATTTTACGCTTCAGTTATTCTTCTAATGAACCAATAAAAAGAAATTGGTAAAAAGCAATTTTCAGTTTTTGGCTCTAGAGGGGGGGGGGGGGGGCCCAAATAGCCCCTTAAAGCACGTACCCCAAATTTATCATAATATGTCCATTTCTAAAGCATTGATGGCTCTATTAAAACAACTTTATGACGCAATGGGTAATATTGGCACCAAACCTTTTAATGCATTGACACTATACATCTAAGTTTATGACTGGAAGAAGAACTGTTTCAATATTAATCGTAAGCGAGGTTTTAGAACTTTTTTCGTGCTCAACTGAACGGAGCATAAAACGTCAACTGCTCATAAAAAACTAAAAAATAAAAGATTTTTCTTGCTTTAAAACTCTTTAGGTATTGTATTTGTCCTGCTAATGAATGTTAAAATGCCAATATTTATGAGCATGATCAATTACATACTCAGTTGAGTTAAGCATTAAAAAGTGCTATAACTTATAAAACCGGTCTGTGACTGTGACATTTTCTGGTCCTACATTCTTTTTAAAACCCTTTGAAAGGGTCTCCTAATATCAAATATGTTTGTACTCCTTGATAATAAACAAGATGCCCCTGGGGCCCCGGATCACTCATATAATTCCTGGCTCATAAGGAGATGATATTTGGGCCAGCTGTTAAGGAGAAGCTTTTAAAAATATTTCTATTTTTAGCTTTGGTGGACATATTGTCTAGCCGTGCCGAACGTTTTATGCAATTATTGTAGAGGGCATTATAATGGGTATTCTGTGAACTTAATTTTAATTTTGACCAGTGGTTCAGGAGATGAAGTCGTTGAAAAGATATTTCTATTTTTAGCTCTGGTCGCTGTTTGTTCAGCGGAGCGCAGCTGCTTGTGCAAATTTGGTAGAGGGCATTATTAGGAACATTTGTGAAATAGTTTTTAATTCGGGCCATTGACTAAGGGGATGTCATTTAAAGATATTTCTATTTTTAGCTCTGGTTGCTATTTTGTTCAGCGGAGCAAATCTGTTTCTGTGGAATTATATTGAAATTGGACCAGTGCTTAAGGAGGTGTCGTTTAATCTATTTCTAGCTCTGTTGGCCATTTCGTTCTGTGGAGCAGAACGGTTTGTGCGAGTTTGGTAGAGGGGATTATGAAGAACATTTCTGTGAAATTTTATTAAATTTGGGCTGGTGGTTAAGGAGATGTTGGTTACCTGTATAGATATTTCTATTTCTAGAGCTGGCAGCATTTTTCTTCAGTGGAGTGGAACGGTTTGTGAAAATTTGGTAGAGGGCATAATGAGAAACATTTCTCTAAAATTTGTATGAATTTGTACCAATGGTTAAAGGAGAGAATGACATTTTAAGATATTTCCATTTAATACTTGTCGGCCATTTTGTGCAATTTTGAAAGAGGGCATTATTGGGGACATTCATCTGACTTTATTTTAAATTCGACCGGTGGTTCAGGAAAAGATGTTTTTTTAAAGATTTGTTTTAATGTTTAGCTCTGGTTGATACTTTCTCCTACCATTTCTATTAGCTAACATTGAATTGTTTCGCAATGACATTGCCAGAATCCCGTGTATATGTACTGCTATTTCTCATGATGATGTTTATTTTATGACGTGACCTCATATCGTAAACAACAATTTCCAATTCATATCATTTCCGTATGAAGTACAGCAAAGAATTGATATTGATCAGATAGTAATTAGATCACCGCATGTCCACTTATATTCAATTAATTGACAGAAATAAAGAAATGTTTGAATATAGATAATAATAATAATAATAATAATAATAATAATAATAATAATAAAGCAATCCCATTAGTACATAATCTAGCTAGAGCACCAGTCTGTCGGGTGAGTATTTAAGCAACGGCCCCGTCTTCTGAGAAGCTTTAAAACCAATACTGAGGTTATAAAACTTTTTTTATGCTAAACTCAACTGAGCGAGAAATTTCAACTGCTCATAAAAACTAAAACACCGACAAATAAAGAAGTCTCTTGCTTTAAGTCTCTAAGCATTAATCATGCTAATAACTGTTAAAAGTGTTGGCATTTTAACATTTATGGGCAGGTTAAATTTCGTACTCAGCTGAGTTGAGCATGGAAAAAGTTTTATAACCTCGGGGCCAGAACCACTGCTGGTTGAGCATTCGGGTGCTCCCGGACATAAAACCACATAAACATAAACCCACCTGGCCAAATACTGGTTACAGCACAAAAAAGTATGAAATGAATATTGGCCAGGTATGCGCAATTTCGGTACTTATCACACCAGCGAGCAATGAATGCTCATGCGAGTCTGCGCTTGTGCGCAGACTCGCATGAGCCTTAGCTGCTCGCCAAGATGAAGAATAGATGTAGATGGAGGCTCAGACCTAAATTTAGACTTCAAGCTTTGCTGGATTCATCAGCGTGGGCATTTTGTTTTGTTCGTTTGATTTGATTCTTTACGTCCCATCAACAATCTTTCAGTTATATAGGGACGGATCTTCCTGGGTTGAACCAGTACTAAGCTAGGATAAATGTGTCTTGCTCAAGGACAACAACGCAGTGACGCTGGTGAGGCTCGAACCCGCGGCCCTTCGGTCTCGAGTCAAGCACTCTACCACTGAGCCACCGCGTGGGCATTTTCTAAAGGTTATTGCGCACATGCTATTAAGTATCAAAATCTCGCGCACTGGCTCAATTATGTCTAGGAAATGCCTTATTCATAGAGCATAGCTTTGTAATGACACCAAGAGGAAGATATTCAAGAACTGAATATTACCGATATTTAATAATGGCAGAGTCAGCTACATGTACAATATAGCTGAGCCAGCGCATGCGCCCTACAATCCCTGGTTAACCAATCGTTTTGTAATGCAGTTCTAAGTGTCATTTTCTAGGCATGCAATCACCTCGCTGTGGAAGAGAGAGACAGACAGAGAGAGAGAGAGAGAGAGAGAGAGAGAGAGAGAGAGAGAGAGAGAGAGAGAGACAGACAGACAGAGAGAGAGAGAGACAGAGAGAGAGTTGGTTGCTTTTATTTGATTGTGTTCTTGTTGTCGTGTGGCTGTTGATGTTCTACGGTGTCTCTTTCTCGCGGTACCGTGGGTTGGTCTGTGATTGTGGCATTTCTTGGTTGTATATCGTCAAGAAAAAGGGGTATTACGCATTACAGTAAAACCTGTGTAAAAAGGCCACTCTAAAAAAGACCGAAACTTGGTTTTCAAGACCAATTATCGCTTAATGCAGGTCAAAAGTATTGCAGAATGCTCCAAGCATTCTGCAATACTTTCGACCTTCATTAGGCTACCATTTGGCATTAAGGTCTTTGTTTTATCTATTTTTGAGAGGCAGTTTTACACAGATTTTACTGTATGTTGAAATGTTTAGAGGTATTTTATGTCACCATTAAATGCACGAGTATGCAATGCATAACAGGAACTGTTTTAGTAATTCATGTATATAATAAAACTAATGTTCTGTATTTAGTGATTGGGTGTGGTATGATATAAATCATAGAACATCGATTTTGACCTCACTGTTAATGTATCAATCTCTTGTTCATGTTGTTAGAGAATCGTGCTAAGTCCAAAGCTGTCTCAAGTGTGTTCGAAAGTAATAGTGATTGCCTTTTCCTTTTAGGTCTGAATGTGAAGTTTTATATTCCAGCAGAAATCAATTGTTCACGAATTCAAAAAATAAATACACTGTGTCCAAATATATATGACAACCCATTAGCAAACGCCATATACTTTAATGTATCCAAACGTCAACTTGACTAAAACAGATACTTCGAGCTATTGTAGTTCGAGTTATTGAAGTTTTACTACAAATGTGACATTTGAAATCGAGCAGTCAAAGTCGTAAATACCATGTTACCATTCCATGAGGATAACTTAAAATCCATAATTTTAGATATTGTGTGTACATTTGTATGTGAGAGCAGCAAAGGCTCTGGCGAGCCTGCACAAAGGTGCAGGCTCGCTTGAGCATTCGTTGCTAGACAATGCCAAAACTATCAATTTCTCGTGTGCTGACCTACTCAAAAAGCCGTTCTCATTTATATTGTAGATCTGTGGCAACTAACCAAATGTAATAAGGAATGGAATGGACTAAAGGGATAGTTATGGACATTTTTAAAATCGGTGAGCGTTATTTCTTCAGAATGACTGCGATACCAACCTGCTGTTTGGTGGCATCATCTGTGTGCCTGGCTATTCTGTCGTCACTGCTGATTGGCAGTAATGCTACAGGTAAGAAATTAGTGCTTCATCGAAGTTATAGTACAACTTATCCAACTCATCGAACTCATCTTCAACTTAGCCAAATCATCCAACTTACAGCAGAACTTAGCCAACTCACCGAACTTATAGTACAACTTATCCAACTCATCGAACTCATCCTCAACTTATCCAACTCATCGAACTTACAGTCCAACTTATCCAACTTATCCAACTAACAGTCCAACTTATCCAACTCATCGAACTCATCCTCAACTTATCCAACTCATCCAACTTATTTAGCTTTATTGAAATGTTGTTTACTTACATTAATGAACTATGTGACCACATTTGAAAAATAATGAACTTCCTAAAATGCATGCAATAGCTCTGTTTTGCTGCAACAAATGCGAGAAATGCACAAAGTACATGTATGAATTTTGTTGATTAACCGTGTACAGTTTTGTATATATGTAAAAAAATTGAATGTATTGCAACAGACTGCTTGCTTGGCGGTCGTCCCAATCACGGTTGACAACTTTACTTTCCTCTTTAATTGCACGCCGGCAGGTCGGACTTCATACTCTATGACGGTTCCGACTTAAAGACTTATCTATAGATGAGATGGTTGACACCTCAGGCCCTCCAGGTTTTACTGTTGGATTTCTTTTGCTCCGGTATTCAGTTTAATGTACTGTTGAGTCCTTATCTTTGCTTTATCTCCTTTTTATATCTTGATTTATATGTTCTTTGAGATAATTCATAGATAAGTTAGGGATCGTTCATGCAAACCAAACATCTATGTGTCTTGATCCACTTCAGAACTAAGGGTGAAACTAGATTTAGCCCTCGAGTATAAATATTTTTACTGACCGTTCCAAGGCGGTGCTTTTTTGTGGATCATTTTTGTTATTTATGTTTCGAGTTTGTCATGTTTTCTTGTCTGTTTATTGCAGACTTGTTGTCACCTGTTGGGGGAGGGCTGGCCTCTTGTATGTTATGTTTGTGTTTTTGTCACTTTCCCAAGTGGTGTCCTGTGTGGTACTTAATTGTATTGATTCCTGATCTTTGCCTCCTTACTTACTTAGAGGGATATATGGTACAATTTTTATATGAGTCGACTTAAGACACCATGCAATATTGATAAAGTTCGTTAATTTGGGTGTTAGTCAAATTTCTACCGACAATATCTGAAAAAGTGGCTTTTGAACGGTTTCTTACAAGTGGTAACATGTTCATGGATCGGTCAGTTCTCTCTGTTTAGTTTACAATGCGATTAAAAACAAAATGAAATAATGGACGCAAAATACTTCTTGTCTTTCCGCCAAGCGCTGTGCAGGCGGCAAACGCTTCTTTCTGCCAAGCAGAGCGGAGGCGGCAAATTGCTTCTTTCTGCCAAGCACAGTGGAGGTCGCAAAGCACGACTTTCTGCAAAACAGAGCGAAGCCACAACGTGATTATATCTGCCAAGTAGCACAATGGCCACAGCACGCTTGATTCTGCAAAGCAGAGTGGAGGTTTCAAAACGCTTCTTTCTGTCAATCAGAAGTGCCAAGCAGAGCGAATGCCAGAAAACGCTTATTTCTACAAAGCAGAGCAGTGGCCACAAACCGCTTCTTTCTGTCAAGCAGATCAGAGACCGTAAAGTGCCTTTATCTACAAAGCAGAGCGGAGGTCGCAAATGCTCCTATCCGCCAATCAGAATAGAGGCCACAAAACGATACCCACTTTCTGCCAATGAGAGCAAAGACCCAAAACGCTAGCAGAGTTGAGGCCACAAACGGCGTCTTTCTGCCAAGCATATCGGAGGTCACGAAATGCGCAGAGCCGAGTCGCATAATGCTTCTGGGAAGGCCGCTTTGCTTGGCAGAAAGAATCGTAATAGAAAGTAAGCTACCATGGCATTAGGTGGTTGACATAAAACATATTATATTATGCATTGTTTGAATAATTCATTCTTTGCTAGACGACTGTAAAATATCAAAACATCTTTGGCAACAGTGATGTATTGATTTACAAATGAATGCAGTTTCATTGCAACAGAAAACAAATGATCACGCATACAAAGTCACGATTAGTATGACAGCATTTCCGAAAACGGTTTGAGTAATGCTTGAGCACGTTTTTGTCGTGTAAGGAAGAAAGAGCTGGTTGTTTTACTTAAATTGATTTTTTGCCTACTGGGTAATGCATGTTGGCATGTTTTTTCGTGTGAGAAAGAGAGAGCTGGTTGTTTTTATTTTACTTTAATTTTTTTTTTTTTTTTTTGCTGTTATGTGGTTGCTAGTGCTCTGCGTCTCTTCCTCGCGGTGCCGAGGGTTGGTCTGTGAGTGTGACATTTCCTAGTCATACTCACCTTTTGTGTTTTTCTTTATCAGCAGTGCATCTGATTTTGGCATCTAAATGTACCAGTAAGACCAATTTGAAATTTACTACACTGTTGTTTCTGGATCTTTAATAGTTGCGTAATGATATATTTGAGCCGCAACATGAGATTTCCAACAATGTGGTATGTGCGACCAGCAAAGGCTCAGACCAGCCTGCACATACGCGCAGTCTGATCAGAGCCTTTGCTGGTCGCTTGAATATTCTATGATTGTTAAGCTACTGACTAACACCATTTGGAGTTTCTAAGCGTAAAAGGAGGCTTTCAGGCTCCTCTGAGTCTACACTTGTCCTAATGCCACATTGTTGGAAATCACATGCCACGGCTCATATTTGCTTTAGTCTGGACATTTCAGATTTGTACACACTGTGCAGTTGTCAATAACAACTAATGTTATTGTTGAGTAAATAATCATTAATCATTCCTTTCTCCGCTTCTAAACGAATGAAGTTTGATGAACATTGATTTTTGAAATGAAGCATTTAACGTTATGATATTCCTTGAAGAACATTGTTTGCTTTCAAGTCAGGTGTCTATTATTAATGTATATTCTCAAAGGAAAGCTACGAAATATGAAACCTAGCTATGAAAAATGCATACATCTGCTTTTAATCTTACTCAAATGTCACGAAAAAGACAGACCATGTCACGCATATTGTAACACGTAATGTTTAACTGGCATATGTTGCTGCCTACCAACAAATGTAGATAACAATATATATTAAGTGGCAGAACTGATGCGTCTTAGGACCGAAGAACTCATGTCAACAATCGATGTGTCATGTATCGTACAGTGGCAGAACTGATGCGTCTTAGGACCGAAAAACTCATGTCAACAATCGATGTGTCCTGTATCGTACAGTGGCAGAACTGATGCGTCTTAGGACCGAAGAACGCAGGTAAACAATCGATGTGTCATGTATCGTACAGTGGCAGAACTGATGCGTCTTAGGACCGAAGAACTCATGTCAACAATCGATGTGTCATGTATCGTACAGTGGCAGAACTGATGCTTCTTAGGACCGAAGAAAGCAGGTAAACAATCGATGTGTCATGTATCGTACGGTGGCAGAGCTGATGCGTCTTAGGACCGAAGAACTCATGTCAACAATCGATGTGTCATGTATCGTACAGTGGCAGAACTGATGCGTCTTAGGACCGAAGAACTCATGTCAACAATCGATGTGTCATGTATCGTACAGTGGCAGAACTGATGCGTCTTAGGACCGAAGAACGCAGGTCAACAATCGATGTGTCCACAGGAGCTTGAAGTTTGATCCTTAAATCACCCATATAGCCTCAAAACCAAAAGCTCACAATGTCATTACGTAGTAATGACCAGGAGTGAAACTAAATTTCAGGTACCTTTGAATCGCCGTTACCAGGAGGTTTTAGCAAAAACTGAACATCTTACCATAAAAACTATGTCAACAGGTCATGCGAGGCATGGATAACTTTTTCTGACATATCACTGAGTCAAAATAATAAGCGTTTGAAAATAAGGAAAAAAATAACGGTAGCCATTCCGGCTCCAGTATCCGGTTTGACGCAGTGAATCCGAGCCTTTGTCATACTTGGAGAAAATACATTTCAAAATTTACAAACTCTTCAACCAAAAAATGAAACGATCAGTTAAATGTGTTCAGAATATTAAATAAATCAAACCCATATATTTACTTATCACGAAAAGTTCTGTTTTTCATAAACTTTGCGGAAATTCAAAACTGAAACCGTTGTTTTTCAAAGATT
This sequence comes from Loripinus fragilis, assembly GCA_964019695.1. Classification (NCBI taxonomy): domain Eukaryota; kingdom Metazoa; phylum Mollusca; class Bivalvia; order Lucinida; family Lucinidae; genus Loripinus; species Loripinus fragilis. The sequence continues at coordinate 92,084,418 of OZ026517.1, forward strand.
GTGTGACGTTGACGTCGCGCACGATTTGGCGTACAAAGCGTAACGTCAAGTTATAGCGTCTTGGGGCTTATTCCGTATATGCAAACGTCATTGTCTCATTGTTTATGCCCTAACAAATACGTTTCCCAGTACTATATCGACTTAAGACATTGTCCTGTTTTGTCTTAACGTCGCCATCTTGATCATAAGGTAGAAGAAAAATTATCGAACACTTTGACGTTGCCGTCACAACATTCACTGCCGATCGATCGGAAACTGGAGCCGGAATGGCTACGGAGAGCTTAGTTTCACTCCTGGTCATTACTACGTAATGACATTGTGGGTTTTCGGTTTTGAGGCTATTGGGGTGATTTAAGGATCGAACTTCAAGCTCCTGTGATGTGTCATGTATCGTACGGTGGCAGAACTGATGCGTCTTAGGACCGAAGAACGCAGGTCAACAATCGATGTGTCCTGTATCGTACGGTGGCAGAACTAATGCGTCTTAGGACCGAAGAACGCAGGTCAACAATCGATGTGTCATGTATCGTACGGTGGCACAACTGATGCGTCTTAGGACCGAAGAACGCATGTCAACAATCGATGTGTCATGTATCGTACGATGTATCGTACTTTTACTTGTACACATTTTGTACAAACATAGACTTGGGAAATTTTGCCTTTTCTTGAATGAAAACTTTAGGCCATCAGGCAAAGAAGTAAGCAAATTAACGTTAGTAATCATAACAATATCATCGCATTATGCTTCTTATAATGGGATTTAGATTGCAAGTTTCAAATGTCATTACAAAATGATAAATATTTAAAACACCAACTCTGCTTACTGATGTGAATCAAACTTGGAAATTATGTGAACCATTCCATCCCAAGTAAAATTCGTCTGCAGTACGGTCTGCTGGTGCACTTTGGAAGGCACGATATCGCAGTTTTCTACCCAAAATATGCAATAAATAGAGAATACTAGGTGAGTGTCTTCTGATATAAGGTTTACCATGCAAGGCTTTGAGAACGCTTGTTGACATCGCGAGGCTTGCCGAGCGATTCAACATGCGTTCTCAAAGCCGAGCCTGGTAAACTTGATATCAAAAGACGCGAACCTGGTATTCTATTTATCAGTTTACCCATTGTTGAACACTCTTCAAACTAGCGATTATAGCGTATTTTTTTTATTTTTGTGTAGATTCAGCGTCATTAGCGACGTCATTCAAAAAGTGCAACGTCATCATGACCTGATAAAGGTAACATGCCGTGAGATAGGAAACGTTTATTAGGTTATGTTGAAACAATTCAGTTAATGTAAGGGGTGACTGATAAACAAAATTCTGAATCTTTGTCATGGCGGCTAATGATATCGTTTTTCCATAAAATATTAAAATGACTTATTAACAAGAAATATTTTATTCATATGCAATTATCAGTTGTTGCTACGAATTTGACAAACAATGCTATTCGATAGATGATCAAAATTATAATAGGCATAAATGTACAAATGAGCTTGATTAGGTATATTTAATCCCAATGGAGAAACCCTTCACAATTGTCTGACTTCAAGATATAATGTTTTGTTTCAGCATATCGTTTCAATACCAAACAACATACCGTAAAACCTGTCATAAGCAGCCCCTCAAAAAGAAGACAAAAATTGATTTTCAAGAACAATTATCGCTTAATGCAGGTCAAAAGTATTGCAGAATGCTCCAAGGGGAGCATTCTGCAATACTTTCGACCTTCATTAAGCTACCTTTTGCTTTAAGACCTTTGGTTTGTCTATTTTTGAGTGGCCGCTTAAGACAGGGTTTACTGTAATTGAGACATGGCATGACAAAATGAGTGTGTGCCCGGCAAATACTCAGATCTGCCTAGGCATCCATCCAGTCTGATAAGTCTTGGTTGTGTGCCAAGTTGTTAACTTAGGATCCAAGCTTCCTTTATGCGTACAATCCTCAGGGTGGTGTGTACCTGATCTTTGCCCTGTTACCTACTTTGATCAGACTGGACTGATGCCTAGGTTGATCTGAGTCTTCCCATTGCTCATAGCCATATTCTTGGCTTTCTCAATTGAGCTGCGACATACGAGTTCCAACAATGTGGCATTTTGACATTCAGATGAGCCTTGCAGCCTTTTTTTTATGCTTAGAAACTACAAATGATGTTCGGTCAGTAGCTTGACACTCATAGAATATTCAATTCTGATCAGATTGTGCGTATGCGCAGGCTGATCTGAGCCTTTGCTAGTCGCACATACCACATAGTTACATTATTCCTGTCCCTGGATTTCCTCTATGTCTTGTGATCTTTTATGTTTTTCTGTCTTGTGTTTGTTATGCCTTTGTACGCGTCTGTTTATATGTGCCTTGTGGTCACCTGCTGGGAAAGGGCTGACCTCTTGGCTCTCGTTTGTTGTGTCTTACTGTGAGTTTGTAACTTTCCCATTGGTATCCTGGGTCAGGTGTGGTACTTGATTGGATCGATCTTTGCACCCTCACTTACTTTTACTGTAATTGAGCCATGACATGACAAAATCGACAAAATGAGTGTGCGTCCGGTGAAGAAGTAGATCAACACTAGGCATCCACCCAGTCTGATCAGTCATTGCTGTGTGCCAAGTCATTAACAAAGGATCCAAGCTTTCTTCATGCGGGCAGCGAAAAACTTTGATCAGACTGACTGCTGCCTAGGCTGAGTCTTCCCATGACCCATAGCCACACTGTTTGCTTTCCCAATTGAGCTGCGACATGTGTTTTCCAACAATGTGGCATTTTGGCATTCAGACGAGCCCGTGGTCTTTTTTTATGCTTAGAAACTCCAAATGATGTTCGGTCAGTAGCTTAACACTCATAGAATATTCAAGTTACTAGCAAAGGTTCTGATCAGACTGCGCGTATGCGCAGGCTGATCTGAGCCTTTGCTGGTCGCACATACCACATTGTTAAAGTTCTAATGTCGCAGCTCAATTATTTTCCTGAAAAAGTTTTTTATAACATTGCCAATTTGTAACACGTGTATTTGTGTTGTGTTGCAAGAACGTGTTTTAAAGAAAGAGTCAACCATCTTATGTGTATCATCCCTTTCTTGCACACCGGATACGGATATCTGAGATTTTACCCTGGGATAGAAAATCTTATCTAACCCCTGCTATCTTACTCAAGCTGTCACGTGAGGGCTACATACAGTGGTTGTATTGGAACTCACGCACATTGTCGTCAAGTGACGTCATTGTTATGTTAAAGTGACGTCATCATGTGAAATTACATCTTAGCGTATTTAGGAATTTCTGGAAGCTTATCTAAAAATAAAAAAAAACAGTGGTGAGCAAGAAGAAGAATCCATAATTCGTGTGAGGGTAGGATAGAAAAATCCGTCCCTCGGGATCACCGTTTGTCATCACTCGGCAAGCCTCGTGATGCCAAACGGTGATCCTCGGGACGGATTTTTCTATCCTACCCTCACACTCATGATAGATTCTTATATTCTATTTCTATTCATCTTGTTCTCCCGTATCTGTCTGATATTTTACGTCACAAAATTCATTGGAATTACCTAACCTATTGGTTCAACACTTGGAACAAATATGTTTAAGAAGTGTAATCAAACTACATGTATTTAAAAAATCAGTCTTTGCATACTCATCATATTGTTCTTTATCTCCATATGTCCTCTACATTCCATTGCCAATGATTTCTTAAGAAAATGTTGTCTATTTAATACAAAAGAGCTTGTATACAAAATAGTTCATGAAATGCTGAATATTATTCAACCATAAATGTATGAATATAAAACAGAATGAAGCAAGTTTTTGATGGAAGTGTGTGTGTGTGTGTGTGTGTGTGTGTGTGTTTATAATGGCAGGTGTTATTGTAATTTATTAAATAGTAACGTTTTATTACTAAATACACAACAGATATGATAAGTGTTGTGTACCAAATGTATGAGATGACAATTTTTATGTTGACAATAAAGGTAACGATCTGCAAAAACATGGCTACTATAAATCATAATGAAATGGAGGTTGTTTTATATTTTCAGCCATAGTTTTAATCCCCCACCGCGAAGCGGGAGGGGGCTATGGGAATGCCCTTCGTCTGTCAGTGTAACACTTTCGTGTCCACTCCATATCTCCTGAACCATTTTCATTTAACTTCACTCAAATGTTCCTCTAAGTGAGATGGTGTGCAGAGCACATGATGCAGCTACCTAGACCCAAGGTCACAGGTCAAGGGATTTACACCTGAATTTCGTGTCCACTTCATATCTCCTGAACCCTTAAGGCTTTTTTCATCAAACTTTACTAAAATGTTCCTCTCAGTGAGACAATGTGCAGAGCACATAACCCAGCTACCTAGACTCAAGGTCACAGGTCATGTGATTTACCCTTCATTTCGTGTCCGCTCCATATCTCCTGATTCCGTTGAAAGATTTTCATAAAAAAATTCTCAAATGTTCCTCTCAGTAAGACGGTGTGCAGAGTAAATGACCCAAATACCTAGACTCAAGGTCAAGATTTTTATCCTTGAAGGACGTCTGACACTTTGATAGGGTATCTGCCTATTTTTCAGATGCTCCCCAAAACTTCCTTATGCATAGGATATCACAGGCATCCTTTTGCATATGACGCTTGATGTATTAGGAACTAATTAAGGTTATAATTAGACAGGCAGACCCCTACGACAAAACAAGAGATGCTACCAAAGGGGGTAGGGGTTGCAAAATATGACTTTACCCGAACATTAAGCAATCAATCATTATCACGTGTAAGGGTATTATATCATCAATACTCGATTACAAATCACAGTGAAAGTATTTTAAAGTCCAAAGTCAAAAGCATTTAAATGATTTTTGTTGTTGTTGTTTTTCTATCTGATTTGCTAAGAAATATTTTGAAGTGCAACTGTAGTCCTTATTCAACCTTGATGACAATGTATTTACCTAGTGCAATATTATGCAGCGATGTACTTTAACCATTCATCCATGCGTAAAGTACACCTAGTCCGTGGCCAGGTAGTTTATGTATTGTTTAGATACAGTATATGTGCAAAACAAACTACCAACTGAATTTAGTAAAAGGACAATTTTCATAATCCAAAGAAAAATATGCTAAAACATTGTAATATTTCATGACTAATGGGTTATGAAAAGGAAGCTTACTTGTACTAATGATTCCATTATACTGGAAAAAAAGGTTTTCAAGAGAGCACACCAAAAATCCAATTGCTAATGTTCGGGCTCGCCCAGACGTCACATTTTGGGCAGTGGGATATCATCCCCACCCCCCCGAGTTCCAACTAGCTTTTCACATATAGTATGTAAAATATGAGAACACACTTACGTGCAAAAAGATTAGTTGGAACTCGGGGGGGGGGGATGATGTTTTTTAAAAATGTTTTTTTCTATTTTCTATATGTATAACACATAAAGTGACCATTTTAGCCCCCCCAAAAAGCGGTACATTTATGGAAATAGGAAATGCAGAATCATAAAATAGAGACCAACAGCGACCTTATATATGAAGATGGAAGCATTTGATCGACTTTAATTTTTATCAAAATTATAGGCAGCGATACACTGTGATTCCCATTACCACCGTCAGAGGTCCTTTCGTGACCGCTTCATATCTGCTGAACTCTAGGGCAATTTTCATTTAACTTTACCCAAATGTTCCTCTCTATGAGACGATGTGCAGAGCACATGACCCAGCTACGTAGACTCAAGGTCACAGGTCAAGGTCATGTGATTTACCCGTCAACTCGTGTCCACTCCATATCTCCTAAATCCTTTGGACGATTTTCAATAAACGTCATTCAATGTTCCTCTCAGGGAGGCGGTGTGCAGATCACATGACCCAGCTACCTAGACTCAAGGTCAAGATCACAAGTGATGGTTGAGGGATTTACGCTTGATTTTCGTGTCGAATCCATATCTTCCGAACCTTTAGGGCGATTTTCATTAAGCTTTATCAAAATGTTCAGCTCAGTAAGACGATTTGCAGAAATTATGACTCGGCTACACAGACTTAAGGTCACACTTCAAGGTCATGTGCTTTACCATTCAATTGGTGTCCGCTGCATATCTCCTGAATACTTTTGAACGCTTTTCATTAACCTTAACTCAAATGTTCCTCCCAGTGAGGTGGGGTGCAGAACCAATGACTCAGCTACTCGATAGTCATCGATAGTTTTAATTCCCCGCCGTGAAGCGGGAGGGGTATTATAGGATGCCCTTAGTCTGTCAGTCCGTAAGTGCAACACTTTCGTGTCCACTACATATCTCCTGAACCCTTTGAACGATTTTCATTAAACTTCACTCAAATTTTCATCTCAGTGCGACGGTGTGCAGAGCACATGATTCAGCTACCTAGACCCAAGGTCAAGGTCACGTGTCCACTCCATATCTCCTGAACCCTTTTGGCGTTTTTCATTAATTATCACCCAAATATTCCTCTCAGAAAGACGATGTGCAGAGCCTATGGTTTGGCTACACAGACACAAGTTCACACTTCAAAAGCATGAGGTTTACCCTTTAATTCGTGTCCGCTCCATATTTCCTGAACTCCAAACGATTGTCATGAAACTTCACCCAAATGTTCTACTCAGTGAGGTGGTGTGCAGGACCAATAACTCAGCTACGCAGACTCAAGGTCATACGTCAAGGTCATGGAATTAACCCTTGAATTATGTGTTCAAATCTCCTTAACCATTTGTTAGATTTTCATTTACATCACTCAAATGTTCCTTTCGGTGAGTTGGTGTGCAGAACCATGACTCAGCTATGCAAACTCAAAGCCATGGTCGATCGTACTTCAAGGTCATGGTATTCTGCCGCGGGGGATATGATTGCCCTTCAGACTGCTGTCTTGTCATACTTGTTTTGCTTGCTCATACTAACAAGAAGATACATTTTGATAACATGGTGGCCATGAGGAAGCACTTGGATTTGTAAAGAATAGAGTTTATTACGACCTCTGAAAAGTTGCCAGTTTCTCATTTTCATTACCTGTGTGCCATTATTTGACTGGACCATGGTGAATGGAATTTATCTAAAGCTGTGACCAACTATTGACCTTATCTGTTAGGCCAATAATCAAGTATTAATCGTCTGACTTAAAAAGTGTCCTGCTAATATATTTATATGCTTTGTGCATTCTTAATTTCCAAACAGTTCGGTTGCAGCAGTACATTCGTTTCTACGGATAGACAGGCTGGACAGATGTAAACGTGTGGATCCTGATCTGTTGGGTTCTTTGGAAGCACACTGATCCAGATCTACACTGTTTTCTACAGAAAATATCCTGGCTTAGCATAACAATGGCTAATGTCAACTTGGGAGTGTGATATTTCCAGTTGTCGACAGTCTTTTGTCTATTAGCTTTTATAGTAAACCTTATTGACAATAATGTTAAATATGTCTACCTATATAGAACACTTATAAATTAGGTTGATAATACATTGGGGATAGGTTATAAATTGAAGACATATCAAGGTCATTTCCGGGGTATTATCATTCTTCACATGGGTCTAAATATACAAACAGTAGTATACACACTTTACTGTCCTGCCAGCCAAGAGTGACAGTGACGTCATGTTTTGTTTACAAAGTTTTCATGGACTTATGATCGATAGATCACTTGTGTATTAATCCTATCCACAGGATAGGATTAATACACAAGTGATCGATCGATTCGCGTAAGCTCAAGTGAAATGTACACGTTAGTGTTTTACTTAGCAAGTGGAAACAAGTATTACGTCACTGTCACTCTTGGTTGGCACTATAGTAGTTCTCTGATTCAACTCTGTAGACCACTTTAATTCGTATTGTTTTTGTATTCAATATGGAATGAATGGGAGTTTCTATTGAGTGTTCTTTTCTGTAAATTTATTTGATATTGAACTAATTAATGAACTGCTGTCGGTTTATTTGAAGGCATTTAGTTTAAAACCAATACCAAAATTCATTCAGCATAAAACATTACATACAATGTTTATATCCCTAGTACATATAAACTGTGAAAAAACAATGCTAATTTACAGAAGAGCATGTTGCTTAACAGCTGAATAAAATGCAAAATATATACAACAAAGGAGCAGCTTAAAATCCACTCAGTTTCTATACCTTCATTGCGTTTATGCTTTAGTATACACGTGCCAGTCAAAACGAATATCAAATTGTAGGTGGCAATTAAATTAAAAGGACAACAATGTTGTTATTAAAACTTATATATTGTTTAGCGTTCTTTTGGGTTTCTTAACTTATGTAAAGTACCATCACCGTTAAATAAATCTTGTCAAAGTAATTGAATGTGATGAAACAAAAAGGCTCTTAACTAAACAGAGATTTAGAAAACTCCTAGCTGAGGCACGGTAGGCCTAGTCAAGACAAGCATCAGGCACCAACCCTCCTATGGAAGTTCTAGGCCTGGTTGTCATACAGACTAAGGCCTGACCCACCAACTGTACATGAAATATCATATGAGTATATGTCTAGAATACATACTAGAATTAAAATGATTTGATAATGGGCGTAATTTAGTATACATGTACTTATATTTTTATATATCTGTGTCGTCATATTGCACCTACATACATGCTCATTCACTTGCAGAGACATGCCTTAACCATTTGTATACTAGAAACCCCCAAAAATGTACTCTGACAAACATTTCATCAGGGTCTGCACTGTTTGCTAAGATTATAACCGCCCTCAAGAAAAGAAATATATCATAATTAAAGAAATTTCTACATATGATCCCTTAAAGTACAAAATGAGCATTTCCATACTTATTGTATCAATATGAGCCTGTGCATGAGATTTCCAACAATGTGGCATTTTGACATGTGTAGACTCGGACGAGCCTCTGCAGCCTCCTTTTAAGCTTAGAAACTCCAAATAGTGTTCAGTCAGTAGCTTAACAATCATAGAATGCTCAAGCGACTAGCAAAGGCTCTGATCAGACTGCGCGTATGCGCAGGCTGGTCTGAGGCTTTGCTGGTCGCACATACCACATTGTTGGAAATCTCATGCACTGGCTCATATGTATGGGCAGATCCATCCGATATCAATTTCAGCGTTGCGGTCTTCGCAAGACATTTTTGTTAGTCTAAAGGACTGACTGTTTTAAGGTGTGTAATGCATTATTGTTGGTATGTAATGCATTGTTGTTGGTATGTAATGCATTATTGTTGGTATTTAATGCATTAATGTTGGTATGCAATGCATTATTGTTTTGTTGGTATGTAATGTATTATTGTTGGTTTGTTATGCATTATTGTTTTGTTGGTATGTAATGTATTATTGTTGGTTTGTTATGCATTATTGTTTTGTTGGTATGTAATGTATTATTGTTGGTTTGTTATGCATTATTGCTCATGTTGGTATGTAAGGCATTATGTTGGTATGTAATTCATTATTGTTGGTATGTGATGCATTATTGTTCGTATGTAATGCATTACTGTTGCTATGTATTGCATTATTGTTAATATGTAATGTTTTATTGTTGGAGGAATAATTTGTTTGATACATGTATAAACCAGGATTATTGCATAAAAATACTTGAACGCATACTTTAAATATCCTATGGAGTGCAAATAGATTTGCCTTTACCGTCAAAAATGTGCATTGGGAGTTATTGTGCTGCTAAGCACACAAATTAACACGTGTAAGTTAACATGACAATCAATACAGACCACCTTTACCTTTTGTAATCTGATGAATTTTCCCATAGAGATATTATACAATAAGAATGGGATTGTCCCTTATATATTTTAAAGAGTCACAGGTCGGAAGTATTTCCAAATCAAGTTGTCGCTGAAAAATTGAGCATGATGAGGACATGCAAAGCAACCAGCTCTCCTCCTCAAGATGAGTGCAAAACTAGAAAGAACACAAAGTAATGCATAACAAAACAAAGACAAACACAGAATCCCCAAAAACAATGGGAAGTTCATTAAACAATAGATCAACAACAACAGAAACATTGCCTTAGAGAGGACAGAAGACCTTTTTTTATTAACAGACAGTGTAGATCTGGATAAAATACTGCATTAGAATCTGAGTCTTCATTGATTGCCAAAGTATTTACTTACGATTCCAGTAAACAAAGGGTAAAACTGTTATTGCTATCTCATATACAAAGTTCTGATTCTCATACAAATTTAGCAATTCACTTTGTGAAATACACCTTTCATAGGTCGTACAATCTTTTAGACATTAATTTATTTAAAATTTCAAACATAGTTGTCTCCGAAGATGCGTGGTTCTTTTCATTAGGCAATGGAGCTGAATGTTGGTACCAAATGCGACAGTATATTAATTAGATTATTATTCTATCGCATTGAGACACGTGCTGAAAAAATAAACACACATGTGCAAATTATATGTACCTATCTTTTTGGCTTTGCAACAAGTTTCAAATGACTCTACGCAGCTGTGGAGACAAGCATAAGCATTGCACATTTGAAAAAGCATTGTATTTATTTATAATGCTAGTGAGCAGCAGTTACTGTCGTGCCAACCAAGAGTGACAGTGATGTAACATTTTGTTTACAATTGCTAAGTAAAACATTAACTTGTACTTTCCACTTGAACTAACGCAAATCGACAGATCGTTGTGTATTAATCATAAGAATACACAAGTGATCTTACGATTATAAGTTCATGATAACTTTGTAAACAAAAAATGACGTCACTGTCACTCTTGGCTAGCAGGACAGTAAGTTTATCGATCTGTATGGATGCACATACAGCGTATACTGATCATCATAACGACGCGGCTTTATGGTACAACCATTATACTTTGATGGATACTTGAAGATAGAACCTTAGTTCAATCACGTTTTAAGCAATTGGTCACAATCCCTACTGTTTTCAAATATGAGATTTAAATTGGTGCGGTGTTGATATGTATTTAGACACTCTCCCTACCCGATACTTACATCGAAAGCATCAGTGGTGATGTCTTTATAACGTCACTCTTTATAACAGAATATTCACTATATGACATGAGTTTAAAGTGAACGAATCCGTTTTCTTTAAACTTCCCTCTTTATAACAGAATATTCACTTAACGACAACGACAGTAAGCTCTAGGAACAGATATACATTTCTATGGAAAATAAATTCATTATAACATAATTATTACCATCGGTCAGTCAATTTGATGATCAGGACAAGGTCTTTTGTATGAATGGGTATCTGTCACATTTGATAAGGGGGGAAACTTTGTGAATTTTGATGCAATATGAAATTGATCCGATGTATACATTTGGAATAATAGCATTTAAATTCATTTTTAAAATATTTTCTTTCACCAAATGATTATGATGTGGAAACCTGGTACTTGTCAGCATTACTTTATATAACAGCTAATTGACTTTAACGTCAAAGATAGCTTGGAAAAGACATGGTCGTTATGAAGAGGTTTGACTGTATTGAGGCAAGTAAGGCTCAATGCAGCCGAGTCTGTTGGTTTCAAATTCTGTTGGTTCTCTCGGTTTCTGTAGGATGCGTCTTCTTTCATGATTATTCATACCCTTACTATTGTTTTGACAACTTCTTGACAATTACCAAATGTGTCAAAACTATTTTCATTGCCCTTTGTATAGCCACACTTATTGGTTATAATCATTGTTTATATTGAGGCAAGTAAGGCTCAATGCAGTCAAGTCTGTTGTTTTCAAATTTTGTTGGTTCTCTCTGTTTGTGTAAGACGCGTCTTTCATGATTATTCATACCCTTACAATTGTTTTGACAACTTCTTGACAAGTACCAAAAGTGCCAAAAATATTTTCATTGCCCTTTGTATAGCCACACTTATTGGTTATAATCATTATTTATATTGAGGCAAGTAAGGCTCAATGCAGTCGAGTCTGTTGTTTTCAAAATTTGTTGGTTCTCTCTGTTTGTGTAGGATGCGTCTTTCATGATTATTCATACCCTTACAATTGTTTTGACAACTTCTTGACAATTACAAAAGGTACCAAATATTTTCCTTGCCCTTTGTATAGCCACACTTATTGGTTATAATCATTGATATTGAGACAATGTATACATTTTGTTAAAATGATTCAGCTGTTACCTATGATTACTGTAAAGCTATGTATAAAGAATACTAAGTGAGTGTCCTTTGATATCAGGCTTCAAGGACGTTTGTTTAATCGCGAGGCTTGCCGAGCGATTCAATATGCGTTCTTGAAGCTGAACCTTGTAAACTTCATATCTAAAGACGCAAATCAGGTATTCTATTCATCAGTTTACCCATTGGTTGACTCTTTAAATGACGATTATGACGTTATTATTGATTTTCCCGTCGATTCAACGTCATCGGCGTCAAACAAATAGTGGTACGTCATGTTGAACTGTACATGCAATGTTATAGACAACGTTTATCAGGTCAACGTGCGACCATGCAGTAATGAGATAGCTAGACTGGCATGAAGTTGAAGAGCAGGCATATGTTTTGATTTTAAGCAGAATATCAGACGAGATCCATACTCGTATTGAAATTCAATCAATCAAGGTCTATTCTTGTTCTTGAAGCTCTAAAATTAACTGCCCAGTCAATATCTTTTGATCAGACACGCAAGACAGACCACAGTGCTTAAGAGTCGTCTTAGATTTAGACAGAAATAAGAAAAATGACCTGACACGTATAATCAAATGAACATTGACTATAATTAATGATATGATTCTTCATTAAAATACTTATGATACATCTGCGTTATATGATCAGCGCTCTTGTTTTTCGTCCACTGGAAAGTATAATACCCATGGTGCATGCAAAAGTTCAATACTCATGCTAGTCTCTGTTCCTGAGCAGGCTGGTTTGGGCATTACCTGGTTGAAAATCCCAACGGCTGTTTAGTTGTTGTTGTTTTTTGCAACAAGGCCCACATTATGAAAGTGCAGGGCCAAGTCGGTTAGATTCAGAGAGTTGCACTTTTTGGATAGCTTTACTGGGCACTTGTTTTGTGCAAGGCAATTTAAAATCCTAATATTAAAACCTGTCGATAAAATGTTACCAATCAACTACGAGGCTATTTGCCCACGTGCAATGCGTTGTCTAGTGAAGTCACGAATAAACAAACGTCATGATTTGTCGATGTAATGGTCAACTGGCGTCAAGTCTTGGCGATGGCTGTTGAACGTCATGGCCAGACATGTTGCTAAATAACTTCTGCGCCACGTATTTCAGATATTTCGTGTCGATTCTTCACAAATAACACTGAAATAATAAATTAAAAATAAAGTTTAAATATAAGAATTTAAATTTTGTTTATCATATGACCTCGCGTCTGGGAGTGAAATAACACCATGCAATAAAATCTGTAAACCACTAGTGGTTTATAGATTTACGGGAAACATTATGACGTCCATAACAACGTTGCGTATATGACAAAATTATAACGTTTTACACTTAATGTCATATGATAAATAGAATATAACATTTGTGCTCTTGTATTATTGAATTTATTAAACTCGTTGCGAAAAAGAGATAAAATGCTCGGCAAGCCTCGCATTTTATCTCTTTTCCCCAACTCGTTTAATAAAATCAATAAAACATGAGCACTCATGTAAGATCCTCTATGTTTCAACCTTCATGATGTGATGATGAAGACAGTAGTCGTCGCTAAAATCTACATGAAGCGATAAATAGAGGATCTTACATGAGTGCTCATGTTTTATTGAATTTATTGAACGAGTTGGGGAAAAGAGATAAAATGCGAGGCTTGCCGAGCATTTTATCTCTTTTTCGCAACGAGTTTAATAAATTCAATAATACAAGAGCACGAATGTTAGATTCTATTTATCATATGACATTAAGATATCTTTGAAGTTTCATTGCTGACGGTAAAGCGTTATAATATTGTCATTATGTACGCAACGTTGTTATGGACGTCATAACGTTTCCCGTAAATCGATAAACCACTAGTGGTTTACAGATTTTATTGCATGGCGTTATTTCACTCCCAGACGCGACGTCATATGATAAACAGTACTACTTTATTGAGACACCTTCATAGTCAACTCAGCTGAGCACGAAATTTATCCTGCTCATAAATTTTAAAAAGGCAATTGTTTGCTTTTAAAGATTATAAGCATGATGAATGCAATATTTGAGAAGCTTATAACAAGGCACACCTTTATTTGTCGCTATTTTAGTTTTTATGAGCAGTTGAAATTTCGTGCTCAGTTGAGCTGAGCGTCCTAAAAATGTTTATAACCTCTTGGCCAGGATTCTTACTGTTTGCATATGTATGCCCAATTGTACCCTCTATCTAGAGTTGCCTGACCCATAAATAGAGCATCTTACATGAGTGTTCATGTAATATTGAATTTATTAAACGAGTTGAGGAAAACATGCAATATGTGAGGCTACGCAAACATTTTATCTCTTTTTATTGACAACGAGTTAATAAATTCAATAAAACAGGGGCACACATATTAGATTCGACTAAATTACTTTTAAATATCTCGTTTTTGGCTTGAAAACTTCATTTTTTGCCATTTATACGCGACGTTATTTTTGGCCTACTTTCATAACGTTACCATATAATATAATTAGTGATTTATTGAGCATAATACATGCCTTTATTACACTGCCAGACACGCGATACGTCATATGATAAAAGCATTACCTCGATTGTGCTTACATCTTTCTATATTCTTTGATTTATTTTTTTCAGATACCACGACTCCTGCACCGACAACGACTCCTGCGGTAATATATTTTTTTGATATTGCTTCTCCACAGCATAGTCTGCTATACCCTTTGATGTAGGCTGGCTCCAGTCCTTAAAACAAATTTTCATCAATGTGCCATATATACTTGTAACTTGTCTTACTCTGATGGCTATGTTTTGAAACATAGCCATCAGAGTAAGACTAGCTACAAGTATATGGTATTGCACATTGATGTAAAATTGTTTTAAGGACTGGAGCCAGTCTACCTTCTACTTTATTTGTTTCTTATTTCGCAACTAAAACATATGTTGTGAGTACTCAAACGAACCGTCTCAATGGGACGGTTCTTTTGAGCACCCACACATGTTAAAACTGCTGGGTAAGAAAATATTTACAATTTAACGATAACATTTTTTGTGATCTGAATTTATGGCAAATGCTAAAAAACTGTAGTCTAATGAAGTAATCCATGAGGTGTGAACGAGGTTCTACAAGTCCCTGCTTTAACTGCCATATACTGATTTGATAATATACAATAATTTGAGCCGCGACATGTGATTTCCAACAATGTAGTATTTTGACAAGTGTTGACTCAGACGAACCTGTGCAGCATCCTTTTTAAGCTTAGAAACTTCAATTGATGTTCAGTCAGTAGCGTAACAGTCATACAATAATCAAGCGACGAGCAAAGGCTCTGATCAGACCGCGTATGCGCAGGCTGATCTGAGGCTTTGCTGGTCGCAAATACGCGCAGGCTGATCTGAGGCTTTGCTGGTCGCACATACCACATTGTTAGAAATTTCATGTCGCGGCTCAATTATTGACTTCACTGAGGTAGACATGAGGATTTGTCTTCCCGAAAAAGTGATATTCATCAAGGCCGCAATGCCGAAGTGAATATCACTTTTAAGGCAAAATAAATCCTTTTGGCTGGCGAAATTGAACTCAATAACTGTTTTGTTATATGACTTTCAAGTATGAATGAAATATTATCGTCTTTCACTTGTTGTTGAAGGTATGTTCAACCTAAGGACTTTCTCACAAGTTTTAGCACATATCATTAAAATAGTTTAATGTAGTATTGTGAATTTTAAAATGTTAATAAATTCTCTTAATGCTGTACGTAAAATTTAATCATGAAACACTTTTTTTATTTTGTTTATTCAAAGAAAAATGAACAAACAAAACAAAACTGTTGTTTAAATTCATTAAAGTCTTTGGCTTATTAAAGTCTTTGACTTACCTGTTAGGAGATGAAACAGCAAATCATGTAAATTTCATGCAGCCCACGCTAGTTTAATACTAATGTACTATGTTTAACTCTTTAGAGGGTGATAATTGGAAAAGTGTCAAAAATATTAGCTTCTGAAAACTAGTTTGAGCTATTTTTCATGCTATATCACACTGTAGGCCAGATTAGATCAGTTTCAGGTAGACATAGTTAGAGAAGATTCAGGTCAAGATTCAGACTTCTAGCCCCGCTGGATATGTAAGCATGAGCTTTTATAAGAGGCATTTGCGTATATGCAATGAGTACCAAATCACGTATGTTTGCCCTTTTATATTCCCCACGAGATAGTGGAGACTTTTTTTCTCTCAAAATGAAGAGCAGTTCTGCTTTACTACTCTTAATTGTGATATAACCTAACTGTTTATATAGGTTATTTTGTAGAGAAAGTTTAGTTGTGCTTTATTCTAAATTTTCTCTAATGAATAACTGATAAAACTTACAGGTTATATCAGTTATTCATTAGAGAAAGTTTAGAGTAAAATAGGAATGCTCTCCATTTTGAGAAAAAAAGTCAGATCATGAGATTTTGGTACTTACCGCATTTTAGTAAAACACACTTTTATCTTCCATCCACAGCTATCTAGTGGGGCTAGAAGCTTAAATTTTGTTTGAGCCTGTATCTACTGCATAATTCTGTGTATGTGGGCAGCGAAGGCTTGGTGAGACCGCGTGGATTCGCAAGGTCATCTTATCGTTCGCTGCTAGCATATTTGATATACATGTATACCAGTCTCATGAAATGGCTCACTTGTTTTCTCGTTGTATATACTCTCATTAAATGTTTTTCTTCTATGTTTCAGCCATCATTTTTCCAGACGAACATGTTTATAGGATTAGTGGCAGGAATTGGAGGCTTTTTCGCATTTATTCTATTGGTGTGTGTGATATGGAAATGTACATGTGGCAGCAAATAGATCTGTGATATGGGAGTATCGTGATAAACAAACATTTTATAAAGAATGAATATTTTCGAGTATGGAAACTCTAAATGATAGGAGTTGCAGAGATATAGTTTGGTGCTGGAAACGTATTTGGTTAGTCCTGACCAGTAGCAGGAAATCATGGCTTTATCATTATTACGTGGGTGAAAGTTCAACATTTCCAAAATTCTGAACTTTCGAAATTTCAATCTTTAAGCTTGCAGTACGCGCACTTAATATTTAAAGGGTCAGTTCTCCTTAGACAGACTGAAAATAAATCAGAGAAGCTAATAAATCTCCTTAATTCAGCATTTTGAGGATGATTTTCTTTCTGTGGAAAGTAATCCTCAAAATCGTGAATTCAGGAATAATCCTGAAAACTTTTACCCATAATATTAACATGATTAATGTCTTGCATTTTTAATAACCTCAACTAAAACCTCTCAATATCAACAACCTTTGTTAAGTTCCATTTCCGAATTCGTTTTAACACTTGTACCCTTTTTAGAAAATTTTCGTTAATGAGATTAAAACAGTTTGCAAGTTTGCCATTGTACATCACGTGTGACAATATATATTATACAGATTCGACTTTTTCGTCCTTTTGAATACAATTGTTTTGTTCAAACCATCGAATGTGGCGCATACACGTGACGATTATATTGTGATGATTGCTCTCGAATGAAGGATCGATTGCTTCATGTGTACTGAGAGAAATGATATATTTTAGCTTTTTGCCTACTAGTGTCGTCTGCTGATAACTTGGAACCACAATAGGCCTGTTTGGCCCGGTCTTGATCTAAATTGTCTGACACTATGTTGGTATTCCTGAAAGAGTTTTTCGAAAAAGTTGATTTTGAAAAAAAATAAAACAGTGTTTTCAGAGGAAAACTATGCCCCTCCCGCCCGAAACCACAAATTGAGTCAGCAATCATGCTTATAAAAATTATAATCAGCTCTTTATTGTGTCACAATGATACAACATATAAAGAATGGCTAAAATTCATCAATTGTTTCATGGAGAGCATGCACAAACACAATTTTGGTCAAAATTTGAAATTACAAAGTGCTGTGGTGATCTTGAACATAAGGTCAAGGTAATCAAAATCTATTTTACTCTTTTATATCTCCTACAATGTAGCTGTGATTGTTTGGTAGAAATCCACCCACTGGTTCAGAAGATAGAGCTCAGAAAAGGCTGATTTTTTTTCAAAGAATGCCGTCCTTGCAAATTAGGTGACATTGACAATTAGGGTTCAGAAATGGCTGATTTATACAGTCTTTATAGTATGGTTACTTTGAAAATTAGTCAAGGTCACCAAATCTAATCAACTCATTTCATCCTCTCAAAAATGTATCTATGCAAGCTTGGTCAAAATCCATCCACTGGTTCAGAAGATAACGCATGGAAACAAAACTATGCAGACCAGATCCGCACCAAAACAATATGCCCCCTTCC
This sequence comes from Loripinus fragilis, assembly GCA_964019695.1. Taxonomy (NCBI): domain Eukaryota; kingdom Metazoa; phylum Mollusca; class Bivalvia; order Lucinida; family Lucinidae; genus Loripinus; species Loripinus fragilis. The sequence continues at coordinate 92,102,761 of OZ026517.1, forward strand.
CTTTGGCTGTGGGAACATAATCATCAGACACCAAAAAAGCTAGAAAAAATACCCAGTGTGTGCAAAGATTTAAAAAGTGATGAAATTTTGAAAAAAACGTTGTTTGTTTGAGAAAATGTGAATTAAGAGACCCTAAAGGACACCGATAGACATCACAGTTTAAAATCAGATGACACAACATGGTCTCAGCAGGACCTGCAATGTTTGGTATAACATACTTTTATATTACATATCTTCCTGCTGGCAGTATAACTGAACAAAGAAGCATGTCAGTATAATTATTATAGTGACTAAACATGACGGACGAAGACATTCAGCAATGGCATAGCCAGAATGCTAAAAAAGTTACGCACATCAAATGGAGACTACTGGACCAAACAGTGATTCTCTTCAATTGCATCCCTTTCTTAAAATGGGAAATTCTCTTAAAGGAAAGAGTTTCCTCCCAGAGGGGGCGAATTCTTTCCTTTATAGCAGTTCCTTGTCGTATGGAAAATCACTTTTACCACATTAGGTGACCTCCCTTGATTGTTATTTTTATTACGCACGTGCGTAACTGCAAAATGGAAGCTTTGTTTGTTTGTTTGGTGCTTAACGACGCATCAACCCTTGTGGGTCATTAGCGTCAGACGGTATTAACAAAACATGATGAGGATGGAAAAAGTTAAAAATTTATAAGATAAAATAAAAGGAATGGTGATGATGAGTTTGTTTTATGAAAATAAGTTGCAATACGATTGTTGACAGGAGAGACCACGTACAATATCTGACAGTTTCAAAGAGCTATTCAGATAACTGTACATGTTCTTTAACTGAACAGAATACAACATAATATAATCTGTATTATGGTCTGATATAAATGTAAAACAAAACATGATTTTAAAAACAGCAATTAGATTTTGTTAAAAAGATTTATTTGTCTTAAAAATGTCATAATACTATCAATATGTATATCTTGAAATAATTCTTTAATGTTATTAACATGGAAGCAATTATTTCTTACTTGTGCAAAATCGCCACATTCCAAAAGGAAGTGACGTACAGTGAAAGTTGCGTCGCAACCAACACATTGAGGATGCTCTTCACCTTATAGTAAGTATGAATGAGTGACTCTTGTAGCGAAATGGAAGCTACGCCAATGTTCAGCATGAATGCATTGAAGGCATATAGAGGATCTTACATGAGTGCTCATGTGTCTTTGCATTTAATTATCGAGATGAGAAAAAGAGATGAAATGCGAGGCCGTGCCTTTCGTAATGAATTTAATAAATTTAAAACTACACTGACGATACTGCCCTACAATATTTTGTCGACGGTGTCATTTCATAATGTTACTAAATGTACTATTAAACAAGGAAATTTCGACCGTGAGGTCATAATGTTTTGGTACTAAATTTAAGTTAACAGTAGATCTTACAGTTATTGAAATTGATATCGATGTTGGGATATACTTTACGTCACTGTCATGACTGAATAGTAATACAGTAGTGTATTATGAATTTCAATACATGGTGTTATTACATTCCCAGACATTGATATCATATGATAAATCTCTGAAACTCAATAGCTTCAAATACTTGTTTAACTAGAGTAAATTTTAGGATACTTTCATTACAGAGAGGGTCCATATGTAATAATTGGGCCGCGGAATGATATTTCCAACAATGTGGTCTTGGCGACCAACAAAGCCTCAGGCCAGACTGCGCATAGACACAGTCTGATCAGAGCCTTTGCTAGTCTCTTAAATATTCTATGACCGTTAAGCTACTGACTGAACCTAATTTTGATTTTCGAACCTTGAAAGTAGGCTGCACATGCTCGTCTGAGTCTACACTTGTACAATGCCACATTGTTGGAAATCACATGTCACGGCTCATATTATATGTTCCAAATTTCCTGTCAAGTTGTGCTACAAAGGTTATTTACATTGTCTATAGATATCAATTCTGCATTAAACCAGAAGAGGGTTGACACTTAACGTTTTGTGGCTGTTCCATGGCGGTAACCAGTGCTGAGCTGGGTGGGTTTATGGTTTTATCTCCAGGAGCACTCATCTGCTCAACCGGCAGCGGCTGTGGTTTAAAACGTCTCAGAAGACAGGACCACAGCTTAAAGTGTCATCCGTCAGATTGGGAGAGCCAGGAATCAAACATGAGACCCCTGGGTACAAGGCCAGTGACTTATTTAACCAGCACTCAGTTCAAATAATTTCGCTTGTACCTAACAACAGACCTTCCTTAATCAGCGGAAGGAGGAGAATGAACATAAAGGATCTTACTTGAGTGTTCATGTTTTATTGAATTTATTTAACAAGTTGAGAAAAAGAGATAAATGCGAGGCTTGCCGAGCATTTTATCTCTTTTTCGCAACGAGATCCATATTGAACATGGAACTGTCTAAACTTTGCTATATCTGCTTTTGTAAGAAAGGTTGCATAATGGAGATGTAAACCATTCACGGTGTTCAGAAACAGGACTGAAACTGTTCGACAATTTCACGTCGTGTGGTAGTGTCAATGAGTATCAGATTGTTTTCTATGTGTTCTGATACTAAAATAATTCTTAAGAAGTCTACAGTAAAACCACTGTAAAATGGCCACTCAAAAACAGACAAATGACAAATGGTAGCTAAATGAGGGTCGAAAGAATTGCAGAATGCTAAAATTGAAAACCAATTTTCTGTTGTTGTTGTTTTTTTTTGTTTTTTTTTGCGAGTGGCCGCTTTACACAGGTTTTACTGTTATTATATAAACGAACCTTTAGATAGTCATGATGACTGCCTACGTACATACAAACTTGTGCAGTTAAGTTGGTGCAGTGTAATTCCCTAAATATTGGAACATTTGAGCATGTTTGTATGTTTTGATATATCTATCGTAGACGATTAGCAAAGACTCAGGTGAGAAGTACATGGTGGTGGATCATCCTCAAAATTATCTATGTATTATAGGACTTTTTGGTTACTGTAAAGGCGGCACCTCATGAATGCGTAATTGGGACTGGTCAACCTTAATCATAGGTAAAAGCTGAAAATGAGGCGTGATTATATTCAAAGGTAACTGTATCATCTTGCGCCATTACCTCGGTATAGACGCAAAACACATTATTTAGTCCTTAAAATGTCAGCAAAATAACTGCATCTGAAGATATCTATTTAATTTAAGCATAGAGGCGAACATTGTGGACCAAGATCAGACTGTTCCTTCAGAAACAGTCTGATCTGGGTCCACACTGTTTGACTATGAGGCTTCAAATATTTTAGTGGACTACACTGAAAACATACATGTTGTGATTATGCCCTTTAAGGGTTAATAGATGTGCGTTCAGTAAGTATACGGTTAGGATTTTCATGAAATGCACGCACGTTTGCGCGGCCCAAACAACTTATCAATTCTTCACCAAATTATGAATAGAACCTAATTTCCCTTGTTTAGCAGATGAAATAGCCGAACCACGCCGAGGTATGAATATTAAAGTTACCGCCGTTACAGTAAGCGGAAAGTCTATTAATACCCAGCAATCGTATAATTTTGGGCCGTCATCAGCCCACCAGTGAAACCATTCAAAATGCATTTCGCTGACGCGCCAATAGTGGCCCGCATTTACGTTTAATGGGTAACAGGATGGATTATGGATGCATGATTAGTATTATTATTACAGAGATTGGTTGTAATGTTTAAAGTAAGTAAGGGTGCAAAGATCAGGAATCGATACAATCAAGTACCACACCTGACCCAGGATACCAATGGGAAAGTAACAAACTCACAGTAAGACACCACAAACGAGTTAAGAGGACAGCCCTTTCCAAGCAGGTGACCACATGACACATATAAACAGACGCGCACAAAGGTATAGCAAACACACGACAGAAAAAAAACACAAAAGATCCACAAAAGAAGTACCGCCTTGGAAAGGTCAGTAAAATATTTTACTGGAGGTTCCTCGGCGCCAACCTCACCCTTAATTCAGATGTGGATCAAGACACATAAATATTTGGTTTGCATGAAGGACCCGTAATACCCCTATTCCACACAGGCCACGAATCGCCCGAATCACCACGAATTGCTTTTTTCTCATTCGGGGGGATTCGTGAGGTTTCATTAATTTTTTTTCTCAAATCGTGATGAGCTACGAGTCATTCCCGATTCAGATACGATGTCGTTACGAATATTCGGGGCAATCGGCTCAATTCGGCCGGAATCGCGCAAGAATTCATTACGATTAGAAAATAACATTAGAACATGCTGCACGAAAGTTAAGGAATCAATTACGAATCAGTAAATAATATGCGGAATGCAGCACGAATTGGGCACGAATTAACAGAAATCCGCGACGATTCGACACGATTCGCGAGATTTTCTCTCACGATAGCTATAAAAAAGGCCTGTACATGCTTCGGGGAATCAGTTCCAAAATGAGTGTTCCTCGTAAAGCAACAGTAGAATTGATCCTGCAACTTGAACTTGAGTGTTGAAAACGGCTTCTTATATAACTAGAAGAAAACAACTACGTTAAAGTCGAGAGGCCCTGACCCAGACTCTTTGACTTTGAAAAATATGGCAGTTCGCCATTGGCAAAATCGCCAGCCAGGAGCTACTGACCGATCCTGATTGTGCTCCAGAATCTGTCAAATCTGTTTCAACTTCTAGGACTGCTCACATGCGCGAGACGGGGTAATTAGCCTTAGGGAAAATCCTTCTGCTATCTCTTCCTTGGTTTTATTGCTTGGCTTAATCTCCCGATTCCCAGCGAATGAGCTAAGAGTAGCTACGAATGCTCAAAACAATGCAAAAACGCCCCCGAATCGATTACGATTCAGTTACAATATCCAAGAATGCCTTAGGAATTTGTTACGAATCACGCACGATTTTCGAATCGGGGAATTCGTGGCCAAAGTTTTGAACAATTCAAAACTTTTGAGCCGAATTCCCGATAGACCTACGAATTGCAAGAACTCACTACGGACTATGCGAATCAGTTAAGACCTTCACGAACTGAGTACGTTTCAGCCGAGAATCCAAATATTTGTCAATTCGTGGGATTCGGGGCCTGTGTGGAATATGGGTATAACATATCAATGCACCATCTCCTAGAACATATAATTCAAGATATAACAAGGAGATAAAGCAAAGATAAGGACTCAACAGTAAATAAAACTGAATACCGGAGCAAAAGAAATACTATGGAAAACTCCGGTGGGCCCGACCATTAGCCAAAGCATCAGGCCCCTACCATCACATCAATAGATAAGTATTTAAGTCGGAACTGTCATAGAGTCTGAAGTCCGACCCACCGGCGTGCAATTAAAGAGGAAAGTAAAGTTACCAAGCAGGATTGGGATGGCCACCAAGCATGCAGTCTGTTGCAATACATTAATGTTATCGCCAATCATTTTATGACGGGAAATTATTTTAATGAACTGCGCTGAAAAATTATTACAGCCAACAATCTTCATCAATTTATACACCAAGTCACCATATAATTCAGATTCCTAAAGTCCTTTGCGCAAGAGAGATTGAAGTCCAACTTGGAATTTAGTCTGTATCCATGTATGTTAGATCAAATATGATCATTTGTATCAATGCAATTATAATCAAAACTTATTTATGATATATGTTGTTTCGAATTGTTTAGCATTAATTGTTAGTTTGCTTATGTTGTGCTTATTTTAGCTGTTCATTGTTTAAAATAACAATAGCAATTGCTGCATAAAAAGTGTTATTTGTCAATTACACTACAACACAGCTCCTTTCAAGAGACCCCAAACCATAGCATATCAAACAAGCATGCAAAATTACACATAAGACAAAATCAATCTTAAAACCCAAATGGCATTGGATAGTAAAAAACACTTGCTTTATATGCATTGTGTATATGCACTTATTTTGTAATAATACATTCCTTATGTTTTTTGTGTTCTTCAAATATTTTCTATTATATTGAGTTGTTCAAAGGTGGACCAAAACAGATACCCTGCCCCCGCTTTCACCCCAGCCAGACCATACTCAATCTGCTATTAAATAGTAAATGAATGTTTTCAATGATCTTGAATGACACATATTTTAGATTCTTATTTGGCTTTCCACATGTCTCATTGGGATTGCTGTGAGAATCCTTCTGGAAATAGAGTCTCCATGTCATCTCACGTGGGCTCCGTTCAATTTTCAATGACCTTGCAGGATCAGCAAAATTCGATTTTGTGATTACCCCCAAAAAATATCCATGAGTCTTCATACCTAAAAAATATTATTTTTTCTGAAAAACCAAAAAATATTGAAATTCAAAATTTTAAACCCTCAAAAATGACTCAAACCTACGTATGTATGAAAATATCAGAGTACCCCCTAGGTCTATACCCTTTCAACCGCAATGTCATTGACAGTATCACCAGTATTTACAGAGCCACTAGCATCTCCTACTCAACAAGTTGTAGACAACTATCATGATAATCAGGGACCAAATTTGAGATTTTTAAGCACTTGCTAAAAATAGCAAGTGTCTATTTTTCTCACATGCTAAAGGCCCTGATCAACTTGCTTATTCACTGAAAATGAAGTTATAACTATTTTATCAGTTACATCACAAATTACAACAAATTCAATTCGCATTCAGGTAAACATACACGATATAGATTGATTGACAATAACTATTTATCATTTTCATCTCTCTGAACCAATATTTAGGTTTCTTTGCAAACAGTGTGGATCCAGATCAGCCAGCTTCTTCAGAAGCTGGCTGATCAGGATCTACACACTGTTTGGCATACAACTTATGTTGTGTTGCATAGTTTGGTTGATATGAAAATGACTTGTTCTCACTTGCTAAAAATAGCAAGTGATGTCAATTTCTACTTGCTTTTTGGAGAAAACTACTAGCATTTAGCAAGTTAGCAAGTGCTAAATTCGATCCCTGATAATGGTAAAGTTGAAGTTCAGTACGATGAAGCCACCACTTATACATGTAAATACAGCCCAGGCTGAATGCTGGATGTACTGACATGTCTGCGGCTGCACGGAGACCTGCATCAAGCATAAAATCAGTAAAAGTACTATCATCATTATTATTTAATTTCCCTATCCTTGATAGCATAATTACATACCCTCCAGTCACTACCCAAAGCTGAAAAGTGCCCTGACAATCCAAAAGGCCTTTATAAGTCTGCAAATGAGAAATTACTTGGAAGCTTAATGAAAATCAACAAAAAAAGCGTAAAGGAGAAAAAGAAAACTGAACACGAGGAAAAGCGCAAAACAAAATTGGAAGAAGCTATAAAAGTCAAGGCAACCTAAATTAATAAACAAAAAAAGCAACAACAACAAATAATAAAGAAAATTACTGAAGGGCTTAAACTAGTTTTAATCAAAAAGGTTTTTAAACCAAAAAGCAAGTGCGTAAGGACAGGAAATAACACCCCACAGACCAATCAAAGGCACCGTGAGGAAAAGACAAAGAATACTGAATGTCACAAGACACCAGGAAGACAGTTAAAGAAGAGCATCCAGCTTTTTCAAGATCTAATTATTACAACGTACCAAGGCACATGCATTTTAATGCTTCGTAAGTCCAAGAGTATACCTTAGTATAATTACTGCACAATATGTACACATCTTAATTCAACCTAACGTATATTGTTATACACATAATAAGTGAATACTATAACCACTTGGCGTAACGTTTGCCAAGCCCTCGTGTGATAATATGGTGCAGCCCTCAACGCTTCGAGCTGCAACACATTATAACACTAGGGCTTGGTAAACGTAAATACACGGAAAAGAATGCTTTATTCTCTTATTATAACCAAAACTTATCTGCTATACTAGTCTACGTCAATCTAGTCTCTTATCACGTTTGAGTTCTACCATTACAGAATCATTTATTACTATCTTATTGATAAACTGTTTTTGCATTTCTGTAAGAAGCAATATATTTACATTGTATAACATTTAGTCTACAGTAAAATGGCTTGGTTCTTTAAATTAATTTCTAGACATTTTGTTCTTCTTTTATGGAAGGGAAGCTAATCTTATACTCCCCATACATAGATTTTGTGTTGATTAATGTTCATATTCTGAGTCTTTGGGATTATCAAGAAATCACTGTTAGACAATAATGATAACAAATCACATATGTTAAAACAATGGTACGAGTCTGATTAAACCCATAAAAGGTAAAATATGTTGCAAACGTGTTTGCCCAAATACAACCTAGCAATAGTCACTTTTATCACAAAATGAATTCAATTTCTGCTTAACATATGTAACGTTAGTCATCACATCTGTAGCAGGGGTTACATAATATGAGAATTGTTACATATGTGGTCTAACAATGCTGTGCAGCTTTCTCAGCTTATGCTTAACCTTTAACCTTGACAGTATAGCCACGGCAGGTTGTCTTGCGCGGGAGGCAGTGTATATTATGATGGTGAACGTTTAAGTAAAGTAATTTATGAACCTATCAAGAAATTCTCGGCCTGACAAATAACAAAGCATAACTAATTTATTTACCTCATTGCCTTTGGAGCTACGTGTGTGTGTGTGTGTGTGTGTGTGTAAGTTTGTGTGTGTGTTAGTCGACACATAGTACCAAATCTTCGCCCTAGAATCTGCTATTGTTGAGGCACAAAAATGGAAAGCTCACATGGAGGCTTCCAAACTATTGCAATGTATCATCATGGAAAAACAATCTAATCAAAATAACACACTATGATAAAACAAAGAAAAGATAGCCAGGGCTACAGAAAACCTCAAGTTGAGTCACAGTGGGCCCAGCTACAGATCAACATCTGGCACCAACCCACCGATTAAAGCTTTACGTCCGAGCCGTCATTGAGACTAAGGCCTGACCCACTGTCTTGCAATTAAAGAGGAAACCATAATTAAAAACCATGATTGGGTTTAAAACAATGCATGCAGACTGACGCATTGCTTCCAAGTTATATCCAACATTTTTATAACGATTGATAATCTTTTTGAATTGATCAGGAATGCATAAACTAAATCGCCATAAACTATAGGTTCTGATAAAAGATTTCTTATCTGGAGCTCTGGTAGCCCTCCTGTTCGGTGGAGCAGAATCATTTATGCAATTTTGAAAGAGGGCATCATGGGAAACGTTCATGTGAAGTTATATGAAATTTGGACCAGTGGTTCAGGCGGAGATGTCGTTTAAAAAAAAAGTTTACGGACGGAACGACGGACAAAGACCTATCACAATAGCTCACCTTGAGCCTTCGGCTCAGGTGAGCTAAAAATAACCCCAAAGCATCAGCTGGACTTTGCAGAATATCACTGGATGCTGTATGCTACCATGTGACGTCACCAGAAACGTCGCGTTATGATACAGTCAAGCTAACGACTGAATCATACCAATTTTGAAATGCACATTGACGATGCAAGTAGCTTTTCAATGTGAGAAAATTGCAAAATTATGGTGATGCGTTTTCAAAGTCCTCTAGTATATGTCAAACTGTAGGTCATAAGTTGTTTCTGTCACACTTGTATTTTTTCAAACATACGTTATTGCCCCTAAATGCTATTATTTACATAGAAAATGAGTCGAAAATTATGTTTTCCTATAACTTCCTTACTAGGGTTCAGATTTTAGCAAACGCATATACAAGATATTTGGTTTGATAGATCTCCACATCTGTCAACATAAACTAGAGGACCTGAAGCGCTCACCTGATCTCCTTGATAATGTTAAAATAGGTCAGGGTCAACATAGGCTTATTATTTAAACCTATTTTATTTGACCATATATGGACAGTGGCCATTTTGATCAAAAGAGAAAAAGATGCTTAGATATGTATAAGGCAGTCCCAAGGGGCCTTGGATGAAAGGTCACCTTGACCTTTGGCGCTAATATAAAACCAGTGTCTCAATAGGTTTAACATTTTCGCAAGTGTTATGATTTCCGCTTAAACATTTATATAGAAAACTGGACATTTCAAGTTTTTTTAATGTAAATGTATTAGGAATCAATTTTAGCCTTGCCGTAGAATAGATCAACCCAGATTCATCATTTGTGCAAACCTGGTAGGGCCCACATCCCCAATGCTATATACCAAGTCCAAGGCCATTGGTTCTAGAGTAGAAGATATTTAAAGGGTTTTTACCTTATATGGGCATGGCCGCCATCTTGATGATTTGGCCATTAACATTTGGTTCAAATTTACTCCACTCAACTTAAGGAGTCTCCATATGAAATTTGAGTTCAATTGGCGAAGTAGTTTCTGAGAAAACTGATTTAATATATTGATGGGACTCCAATATGAGTGACCTTGACTGAAAGGTCAATCTTGACCTTTGGAATTGCCTCTTAAAATATCAAGTGAGAACAATGACTTTGACTTCAACAGTATTAAAATAAAGAATCCTATATAAATGCATTTGGAAGCAAATTTGACCTTCATGTTTAGTAGGTCAAGGTCAATCTAGGATCATCATTTGAACAAACTTGGAAGGCCCTACATCCCAAATGTTACTTACCAAGTCCCAAGGTCATCAGCCTTCTGGTTCTGGAGAAGAAGATTTTTAAAGGGTTTTTACTATATATGGGCATGTCGGCCATTTTGGTCATGTGAATAAAACAATTGCAAAAATCTTGACTAACTTATTGTACGAAGTCTTCATATGAAATTTGAATTAAATTGGCCAAATTGTTTCAGAGAAAACTATGTTTTAATATATTGATGGGACTCCAATATGAGCGGCCTTGGTTGAAAGGTCAACCTTGACCTTTGGATCTTATTTATAGCCATTGTCACAATAGAAAAAAACATATCAAGTGAGAACGATGACTTTGGCTTCAATAGTTTTCAAAAAATCAACTTTTCCAAAATTTCCCCATTTAAATGCATTAGGAAGCAAATTTGACCTTGACGTTAAGTAGATCAAGGTCAACCCAGGATCATCATTTGAACAAACTTGGTAGGCCCCACATCCTCTATGCTACATAACAAGTCCAAAGGTCATCGGCCTTCTGGTTCTGGAGAAGATTTTTAAAGGGTTTTTACCATATATGAGCATGGCGGCCATCTTGATCATGTGACCAGGACTATTTGAACAAACTGTCGTTCCTCTATCCTCGGAAGTCTCGATATGAAATTTGAGCTCAATTGGCTTAGTGGTTTCAGAGATGATGTTTGAAAATGTTGACGGACCGACCGACGCCGGAGTCACTGGTATACTAATTGCTCACCTCGGAGCCTTGGCTCAGGTGAGCTAATAATATAAAATCTTGCGTCAAACATGAGTTAATGTCTTTGATTTTGAGGTGTAAAATCATTAAAATATGCCTTATGAATGCGTATATGGCCCCAAATTATTGAATACAACTATTTTTTTTATATATATATACTCGATGTCTTCTGCAATTGTCTTTACATATCGACAGCAACATTGCCTGTTTGCATCTATTTGAGCCATGTTTTTCTCTTTCATCGCGTCACAGTAGATAATCATTGAAATAAGTTGGTGGGGTAACAAAATATATTTATTAAGATAAACTTTCTTTTATTCGTTATTATGACTTAACTAGTTTTAACACGCACAGATAGCATCAAATCAGTATCAAAAAAGCTTTTGTTTCGTTGAAAGTAAGTTTATTTTTTATGCAGTTAAAAAGTTACAAAATTGAAACTGTGCATTACAGGGGGTAGTGGTAGTAACCAAGAAATATCATTTTTTTCTAGACGGTGAAAATTGCTCATATTTCACACTAAATCATCTCATGTAATGATGTTTATGATATTTAAGTTTCACAAAAATCTAATATTGGAATTGTCTAATTTTGACTATTTTTTAATGTAAAAGTAGATCGGTAAATAGGCAATGGCAAAATTCACAACAAATAACCATTCTACTTGTATAAGTAAACTTTATCTGTTCTGTAGCAATAATTCACACTATGTCATACTCATCAGCTACCATATCATAGACCTGTTTATCTCTTACTTAGTCCCTGGACGTTTTTGGAGAAAAGGGCGTATTATACATGTCTTTGAAGAGCCATAGCTCAAAAACTAAACAGTGAAATTGATTTTTTATTGTTTTATATAATTATTAATAAAATGAAATAGCAAAGTACAGAAAATGAAGAAACAAGAAATGTCACAAACACGTGACGAATGCCCCCAAAAGAATTGGTCTAGCATAAGACACATTTGAGGAAAGTAAGCTGTAATATAGGAGATAATATCCTCCAGACAAGACAAACCTAGAAATGAGGCTAGAAGTCAATGTCAAAGTGACCCAAAATGGTTTGCACCACTCCGCCATTACAAGAGGAATCAACACCCCAAATTTGGGATTTCTACATCAAATAATATAGGAGATATTCTCCAGACACAATTATTCCAGAAACTAGGTCATAGGTCAAGATCACAGTGACTTAAAAATGGTATGCGACACATGATCATCCAAGATGTATCCATACAGCAAATTTGGGATTCCTCCCTCAAATAATATATGAGATATGCTCCTGACACGATTATTGTAGAGATTAGGTCAAGGTCACAAAACTGATAAATGACACTGCCATCCCAAGATGCAACCACACACCAAATTTGGGATTCCCAGCTTAATTAATATAGAAAAAATGCTCCAAACATGATTATTCTAAAACTAGGTCAGAGGTCAAGGTCACAGTGACCCGAAAACGGTATGTGACACTCAGCCATCCCAAGATGCATATACACACCAAATTTGGAATTCCTACCTCAAAGAATATGAGATATGCTTGGGATACGATTATTCTAAAGGTTGGTCAGAGGTCAAGGTCACGGTGACCCGAAAATGGTACATGACACTCCGCTTTCCAAAGTTGAATCCACACACCAAATTTGGAATTCCTACCTCAAAGAATATAAGAGATTTGCTCTGGACAAAAAAATCTTAAAACTAGGTCAGAGGTCAAGGTCACAGTGACCCGAATATTATTTTTGACACTCTGTCATTACAAGATGCATTTACACACTTAATTTTGAATTCCTAACTCAAAGAATATAGGAGATATGCGCCAGATTCTATGCAGTTTCTAGATAATAGGTCAGGTCAAGTTCAAGGTCACAGTGACCCAATTATGGTATGCGACACTTGGTCATCCCAAGATGCATCTACACACAAAATTTGAGATTCTTACCTCAAATAATATAAGAGATATGCTCCGGACACGATTATTCTAAAAACTAGGTCAGAGGTCAAGGTCACTGTGACCCAAAGATGGTACTCGATACTCCACCATCCCAAGATGTATCCACACACCAAATTTGGAATTCCTACCTCAAAGAATATAGGAGATATGCACAGGACAAGAAGCGGGACGGACGGACAGTGCGATTACTTTATGCCTCCCAAAGTTCCTTTGGGGGCATAAAAATATTTGTTGGAAAAAAATGCCCAGGTTTCAGTAACGACCTTTAAATATATACCCAACAAAAACGTTAAGGAAATTGTGTTTAAGGGGCTATGATAAACTATCAAAAACATTTGAATTTCACAGTATTTTAATGTGTCCGTTCTTCTTTCGATGAATGCTTTATTTGGATTTGTACCACTTATAGCAGCTTCAAAAATCTATGTCAAAGTCGACTGCTCTTCGCGCCATTTTTCGCAAAATTTCAATATTCGGATCAAAGGTGATAAAAGCCGAGGGCGACAGATCTAGTGATTATACTGAGAAACTTGATGAGCCAATCATACTTGTTGAGACCTGTTGTCCTGCATTTCCTGTGTCAGAATCAGTGCAAGTAGCAAGCCTAAGATAAAAACGCCAGAACACATCTCACCAGAATCAGCAAAATGTCTTTCATCAAAACAACAATGTGCGAATTGACTGGCCAGTACCCTCATCAGACATTTCTTCAATTGAACATTTCTTCAATTGAACATGTTAAGGAAGATTTTGGACAGAGGGTCCGCCTCATAATACTGGCACTAAGAAACCTCCAGGCCCTCAAAACGGCGTTTCAGGAGGAATTGAGGGTAATCCCTAGGTACCAAATCACCAGAATTATTCGGAGTATGCAAAACCAGTGCAAGTCATAATTTGCGGCTGACTGGGGACACACTCATTACTGATGGAATTCTCATCTTTCAATTGTGACATTTAAGGATACCGCGTTAATTTCATGTGACATTGAAAGGAATTACGTTTCAAGATTTGAAAACTTACAGCTTATTCATGAGTTTTGCGTCAAAAGAGGGAATACTCTTTAGACACGTTTTTGCGAAAAATGACTGACCCCCAGGCTACTTGACACATTGTCACAAGGGTATTAGAGCTAGCAAGCTAAAAGACGCATTTTTTAAACCGATGAAATGTATCTAAATAAATAAATAACAATTGAATAAATGTTTGCTTTGGTGTTCTTTTGTTCCATGGTTTTCTGAGATTTCCTTAACTTTTTTTGTTGAGTATACTAGGTAAGTTAATAAATTTAATCCCCTTGTTGACAAATTGAATTTTGATAAAATGTCTAATATGATTAATTTCGGAGTCTATATAGGGCCGAAGAGTTTATGCTGAAATTTGCTGAACCTTCTTCGAGAAATAAAGCACCAGGTTTGCACAATTTGACGTTCTATTAATGCCTTTATGTTATCATATTTAAACGGTGTTTCTAATCGGTATTTCTTGAACCACATTTACAAGTAAAGCAGTTCCATGCCTTCAAATATGTTAAGATAAAAAATGTTGAACTTATTATCTTCATGGCTATAGAGCAGGAGACCATAGTTTAAGTCTAACGTCACCGTTATCTCAAAAACGCGTCATACGATCTTTCAGTAACTAAGGTTTTAATCAACCATGAGATGGACTATATTGTAAGCCTATGATATCTTTGTAATCTGATTTTCTGTTATGCTGAAGCACCAACAATCATTAGATTTTAATCAAATGGTGACAAAGTTTTGACGTCATTGTCAACAACTGCTGTTTCTCAGCATGCGCTTTCTATGCCATCTGTCACACAATCAATAGCTTTTATAAGCATAGGATGCATGAGAAAGATGAACGACTACCAAACATGCTCATCACTTTAATTTTGCATTACTTTAAACGGAAGTGAATTTTGCTTACTGACTCTTTTTGCAAAAGTTGCTCTCCCCAAAATGTGTACTTAAAGGATGGCGTCTTTTAATTCGTGGTTTCGTTTGCCTAAAATTCTGTCCTGGTTATTGCAATTGAAATCGTTCGCTGATGCACCAAGGTGAGCAAAAAAAAAAGATGTAAAGCGTAATAAATTGCTAAATATATTGTGCATAGTATATATAAATCAATGTCTTCTTTTGGTAACTATCTTTCATTTTACTTTATCTTAACTTGATATAGTAACACATGTAACATACTGTCACTGGCGAACGCCCGGGCTAACAAAGTACGTACATCTTTTTTGTCGTAGCCATTTTCAGCCATCTATTAGCCCGGTTTTAACTGTTAGCTTATCTAGTGATTTTACTGTCTTTTGATGGACCATGCGAGTTAATATGAGTCATTTTATTTTCAGGTCGATATAAAGATGGAACAGCCAACGGGACAAAAGAAAAGGTTTGCATGCGAACATTGTAACAAAAAGTTTTCAACAAAGTATCGTCAGGCGTTCCATATAAGAAACTTGCACTCTGAAGAGCCACCTAAAGGGACGGTTTGCTCAATGTGTAATGAGAGGTTTAGTACAAGATCAGACATGAATAACCACGTGACAACAATTCACATGGCAGAGAAGTATTCTTGCCCGACATGTGGTAATAATTTTGTATTGGAATCTGGACATTCTTTATCTTTTTGGCCCCCAGTCTTGCATTATGTACAAGGTCCAGCTGTTTAATGAAGGAACAAATATAACCTTTGATAAAGTAACACTTGTGAAGGCCTGCAAATGATATCCTGTTACCAGACCAAGCAGTAATATTTCCACCAACTTGCACAAACATTTCAACGTTGTATAGTCAATTTTTTGAAACTAAAGCCACTTACTTCGATGAGCAGGCATTCATTGAAACAGTCCCTGATGATCAGATTGCAGAGCTTCTTGGGTCTGTTGATGTAACTGCCAATCCAAGTGTACACAGTGCAGATATGTTTGTGGATGAACATCCGCTCCAAATTCAAGACCTTGGCTCCCAAGATTCATCCAAACAGAAATCCAGATTTGCCAAACCTGTTCAAATTGAAAATTTCATATTTGAAGATGAAAATAAGGCCATCCCCCGCAAGACATTATCACACCAAACACTGTTTGAGAGTTATTTAGAAGAACACAATGAATTAAGAGCCATATGTGACATAGCACCTGCGGACCTAAACAATTATTTGACCCAGTTTCTAGTCTCTGTTTGCCAACAAAATGTGATGAATATGAACCAGTCACATTGAGAAGTATTGTTAGGTGTTTAGAGAGGTATCTTAAAAGACATAGTAATGGTTTCAGTTTGATATCAGGTCAGGAATTTTCAAAATTAAAAGAAGTACTGGTTTGTAAGCAGAAGGAGTTAAAAAAACAGGGGTGTGGAAACAAACCTAAAGCTGCAGATGCCGTTAGTGATGAGCAAATTAACATTCTTTATAAATCTGGTCAGCTGGGTCCCAATACCCTGATATCAATACTAAACACTTTGTGACCAAAGATTGCCCCTATTTTGGGAATGCGTGGGGGAGCCGAGCATCGACAGCTTCGATGGGGTGACCTTAGTCTCTGCTATGATAGTGACCTAAAGCAGAAATATACATTGACTTTAATGACAGGCAGACAAAAACTCGAACCGGAGAGGATGTTAATAATACGCGCAAAGACAAACCCAGAATGTATCCCAGACCTGATAGGGAAAGGTGTCCAGTAATGACATTCAAAGTGGGTGACATTTAGGCTCTGGGAAAATGCTTTCTCGCATACAGGAACATTTTTACTGGCCTGCAAAGAAGGTTAAATAGAATTATAGTGTAAACTTTGTGATATTTGTCAATGCGGAACACCATCAAAACTTACCAAGGCTCCATTAGGCCAAGATCCTGTGTCCAAACCTATGCAAATAAAAGCACCGCAAGCACTGCGTAATACCCCGCCACTGCTGGGGGCATCAAAAGTTATTTTGTGAGATATACAATGCCTAAATAGCAACAGAACTGAGATAGACAGTGATATGACGTCCTTAGTCACAATATGTAACCTTTGATGGTCAACATATCTGTGAAGTTTCATTCAGATACTCCATATAGTAAATGAACTACAGGTCAAAAACCATTTTTTAGATCAATCAAGGGCGGATAACTCATGAACTGGAAAGGTAAGGGTGACGGTCCTTACTAAAAATATGTAACCTTTGATGTTCAACATATCTGTGAAGTTTCATTTAGATATTCCATATAGTAAATGAACTACAGGTCAAAAACCATTTTTCAGATCAATCAAGGGTAGATAACTCATGAACTGGAAAGGTAAGAGTGAAGATCCTTAGTCACAATATGTAACCTTTGATGATCAACATATCTGTGAAGTTTCATTCAGATATCCATATAGTAAATGAACTACAGGTCAAAAACCATTTTTCAGATCAATCATGGGCAGATAACTCATGAACTGGAAAGGTTAGAGTGATGGTTCTTTGTCACAGTATGTAACCTTTGATGTGAAACATATCTGTAAAGTTTCATCTAAATATTCCACATAGTAAAGGAACTACAGGTAAAAAACATTTTTTAATTCAATCAAGGGCGGATAACTCACAAACGGGAAAGGTAAGAGTGACGGTTCTTAGTCACAATATGTTACCTTTGATGTGAAACATATCTGTGAAGTTATATTTAGATATTCCACATAGTAAAGGAACAATAGGTCAAAAACCTTTTTTCAGACCTATCAAGGCCGGATAACTCACAAACTGGGAAGGTCAGAGTGACGTTCCTCACAATATGTAACCTTTGATGTGCAACATATCTGTGAAGTTTCATTCAGATATCATGAATAGTAAAGGAATAACAGGCAAGAAACCATTTTTCCAATACGAAAAAGGGCAATAACTCCGTTAAAAATGGACGGATTTTGCCCATTAACAATCCCATACCACTCATCGCCGATAACAATATGTATGCAAAATTTGAAAAAATTCCGTGAATAAATACTCAAGTTATCGATCGGAAATGGTGAGCACGGACGGACGGACACCGAAGTGTATAACATAATACCTCGCCACACTTTAGTGGCGGGGTATAAAAATGACAAGCAATGTCCTTGGGGCGCTACCTGTGAGTCATCGATCAAATCGACATATTTTAGTTTTCACAAAATGTTTCACGAAATGGACAGAGGCTATTTCAATGCCCAATCAGGAAGCAGCTACTATAGCAATAACATTTGTGAACAATTTCATCACCAGATATGGTGTTCCACTTCTACTCCTGTCAGATGGCAGCACAAATTTTGACTCAAAACTTTTCTGTGAAGTATGCAAGTTTCTGCAGATTGAATCAAGTCAATGGAGTATCTGAAAAATTTAACCATATGCTCGCAACTATGTTAACAACGTACTGTATCCAAGATCAGAAAGACTTGGACCTCTATCTGCCTCAGGTCATAATGGCATATAGAAGTTCTGTTCATTCTTCAACCGGACAAAGCCCCAATAAGATGGTTTATGGTCAACCAAAGGGTGAAAGCTCTTGAACTGTTGAAAATTATGTGAAGAATCTTCAAGTCAAAATGCAGCAAGTTCACCAGCTTGATAAAACTAACCTCAAGAAGACAGCTCACTACAGGAAGAAACATTATCAAGAGCTTGAAGCGTGTTCTTGCATCAGGTCAAGCGGTGTGGCTATATGAACCAAGTAAATGACCTGGTGTATGTGCTAAACTCACTCCAAAATTGAAGGGACCAGCCCTTGTATTACAAATACCAGATGACCTCACTTATCTTGTAAAAATGAAGTCAAACACTCCTGACAAGATTTATAACATTTAAAGACTAAGGGCATACCAGGATAATTTCCCACCAAAGTGGTTTGCCAAAGGATTGAAGAAACATAAGAACTATTAAACAATATGTTATAGTCCATACATGCCCAATTTTAGAAGTTCAAAAAATCTGCGAGACCAAAATGAAATATGTGAGTACAATCTGTGAGCCTTTGGAAATAATAATTATTAATACGTGCGATGGGTAAATTGTATATTTGGTGCCAAGAGAGTTGAGAGATTTCATTTAGTTGAGAGGCACATAGGTTTCACTAAAAAGTAAATCATATTTGCTTTTCATTAATTAATGTAAGTTATTTGAACTTACTGTGTGAATCGAAAATATTATCAAAAGTGGTTTTCAAATTTGTTGAGATTTGTCTCACAGTCCAAAAGTATGGCATGTATGGGAAACATGGAAGCTATGGACAAAGGGAAAGAATTATATTCTGAAATAATTAAGTGAACAACAAGTTAAACCATTTATTTGAAATAGAATCACAATATTTCAAGCAACTCAAATACATTGTCTTCTACAAATCTAATTACATGGAAATTGCATTAGTAATTGAGAGATAATAATATTCATAATAAGATATAAACTTTGACCGTTGATTATGAACTAAAATGACAGGAACAGACTATGAGGTGAATTCAAAATTTGTAGATTTTAAATTAACAATAAAGTAAAACTGTATGGACACCTTAGAGACCGACAATGTATTAAGATGGAGCAATCATACTATGTGTCTTAGTATGTCCCCTATTATATCTTCGGGATGTCTATATATTCTCAATCCTGGCCATGTTCCGTACTTTTGGCACAAGGAATGAACAATGGCCCATATTGGTGGGGCAAACCGTTTGCAGATGAGTTGTCTGCCCTTGATGTACTGAAGAGGAGGGAACTAGTAACTGAATGGGAGATCTGAAGGGAAATCCGGTGATGAAGCATGGGGAAGCTAGCTTTGTGTTGGAGAGTTTCTTGGCCGACAGAAATAGGTTTTATTTGTCAGTATTCCCTGAAGACTTCAAAAATTTTAACCCCTGCCATACCAACCTCCGAAGAGGCCAGGACTTCTATGAACTTAATGAGACTATGGGCAGGTGCGGTGGCCAACCCTTCAAGAACTTTGCAAGACTGGGAGAATGGCTGGAAGCGGAGAAACGCCACGCCAACAAGAGTAAAGCCCTCCCCTTTCAATCAAGCCAGTCCAGTTTCGTCTGCTCAGATGCCTTACAGCCCAACTCGTCAAGAAATGATGTCCAACATCCGGATCAGCCAGATGCTCCTTATAGAGGATAAGGTTGAGCTGTATGTGTTCAAGGATGATGCCTTTTATATAATAAATCTAATAGATTCTAGTGTCAAACGAGATGTAGCAAGATTAAATAAGATCCAGGACAGTGTCGTTAACACAAGGGCTCGCCCTCATGGTGTCATTTCTGAGGCCAAGGGTACTCAATTTGATGAACTATGCCAGTCAGTCAGTGAGACGATTCAAGTTTCTGAAGTCATTATTGACAATATTCAGGTGATTAAACCTATATTTGGCAGACTTCCTCATCCCTTCCTAAAGAAGGCAGCACTACCTCAACAGTCGGTGGCTCTTCCTCTCCCCTTTGAGAGAGTCAGCTCCTATAAGCCTATTTTAGCAGGCCAGGAACCTCCTCTCCTGGGGAGTCATGTCCATTATCCGATCGGCAAGGCGTAACTTGGACTGGGATGAAGTGATCAGTCTTAGGGGACGCAACACCTCCTTGAAGTGGCCACCTAAGGGCTGGCGGACGTTCATGCAGTTAGAAAACTCCAACTCTTTAGCATGCGTCCGGGTTGTTGGACTCTGATGGTACAGGTTTCCCTGTAACGTCCAAGTCTGACATCTAGGACAATACAACTTCTTAGTTTTGCCAGGATCGTCTCCCTGTCCTATGTCGGTGAAGATAGGCATGCGCTATGGGATCTATATGGTGCTCCGGAAAATAGCTTAGGAAATGGAGAACGATGGCAGGATGCTAAAAAATGTTTCTAAGTCCCAATCAGGATAGGGATACGGAATGGACCATATGATTAGATAGATTAACAATATAGGGGTCCACCTCCTTCTCGAGAAGTGACTTAAGTAACCCAGCGGTCAAGGGCTGATGCCCCCTTCAGCAATGAGAACAACTTAAAATAACTGTTCCAAGGCGGTACTTCTTTTGTGGATCTTTTATGTTTTTGTTCTGTCTTGTGTTTGCTATGTCTTTGTGCCCGTCTGTTTATATGTGCTTAGTGGTCACCTGCTGGGAAAGGGCTGACCTTTTGGCTCTCGTTTGTGATGTCTACTGTGAGTTTGTCACTTTTCCATTGGTATCCTGGGTCAGGTGTGGTACTTGATTGTATCGATTCCTGATCTTTGCACCCTTACTTACTTTGTTATCTCTTATACTCAATCCCTTTCATTCAACCCTCCAGTGACCACTATAGCAGAGTATTATGATTAAAGGTGGGGAGAATGTAATGCCCGTGGTATTTATCTATCAAAACAGAGAGTGTTGAATAGTTTACGAACGCAAGTGTCTTTCCTTCTATAAACATTCCTGCTGTAAATATTTAATAATTTAACTGGCAAGAAAATTTTGTAATCAATGGTTCCAGGTTGTGAAACATGCAAATTGCAGCCTGTGGCTTTTGGAAGCTAATCATTGCAGATCCGGGAATGATCTATTTCACCGGTATCATTGCGAATTTTCATCAGCATCTGCCAAAACAAACACTACGACTACTCTCAAGTTCCGATAGTTTTGGATTTCGTTGTTCATCTCTTAAGTAAGAACAAAATCTGGGCTTTCTGTCCATACTAAGGATAGATAGGAAAGACTCTTGTGTAACATAATTATGAGCTTGAAAAACACCATGATTTGAATGTGTAAAGAAATCTATCCAGCGAGATTTCTCGTTCCTTCATTTTGTCCATTATTCAATCCATTCCTGAAAGCCCAAGTGCTCTATCTAGCTGCAGAAGAGCCAAAGTTATATTATCCTTCAGGATAGATCAATTATTCCTGATATAATCCAGAAACTGGAATCACAAACGCGAAATGGAGAGAGATCAGCCATTGTTGTAGCTTTTTGATAGAGAAATCTATCAGTCTATCCGTGCAGCAACTGGCTGATAGAGATCTCTATACTTCTTTCTGGTAGCTGATTGGCTGGCTGGAACCGGGCTGAGGCTATAAATAAGCGTCGTTCATGCGTTTCGGACATTCAAACTCAGAACAGTAAACAAGTTCAACTTTGTGCATCAAGGGAAGCAACTCTTAATTTGGACTTTGGGTATGAACTCATTGGAATAGCTTCCCTTGGATTTAGAAACCTTTAGAACACTGTTACGGCACTAACTATTTGCTTATGAACTTTATGTCATACTAGAACACTAAAACAAAATCTATGTGAGAGCTTGGCTGGAACTAGACTAACCAAAGTCTGAATCTAGTACTATTACAAAAACTAAATCTAGATCTATTACAAAAACTAAATCTAGATCTTTCAAAGCTAAGATTCAGATTCAAATACATGGACGCTGTTCGACATTATGAGAACTCGGCCGGTCAATAGAAAGCTAATTATTCTTAAGAGATACTGAATCTGGCAATGTGACTAGTAGACATTTAAGAGAATAAATGAGATGAACTATTATATTGCTATTATTTATCCAGATAATATATTGAGAGAACACATTTTCCCCAACTAAAGCTTACAAGAAGCTCACAGCAGGCAACACCCATGGCCACATGCAATGGGTAATAGAATTCTGATTTCAACAACAGTTTATGAGATGTAAGACCATTGTCAGAACTTATTGGATGAACCACGTGGTGGCTTCAGGTGATTGGATCATGTGAGTAAATATTAGTAATTATCTTTTCAGGTCGATGAAAAGATGGAAAAGTCAACGGGACACAAGAAAAAGTTTGCACGCAAACATTGTAACAAACAGTTCTCCACAAAGTATCGTTATGCGTTCCATATATGAAACTTGCACTCTGAGGAGCAACCTGAAGGAACGGTTTGCTCAATGTGTGATAAGAGGCTTAGTACAAGAACAGCCATGAACAAACACTTGACAACAGTCCACATGACAGAGAAGAAGTCTTCTTGCCCGCCGTGTGGTAAGAATTTAGCATATAAAAAACTTGGAAAGTCACAATAGAAATCACCATGATATGCCTGTTATCATGTGATAAATGTTGAAAAGTGTTCAGACATAAATCATCTCTGACAAGGCATACGGAAAGTTTTGGAGTGACCAGGAAGATCCACAAGTGGGATAAGGAATTATTTTCAAGGAACTCTCTGCATGGCCACAAGAAAGCGAAACACTCAAACACCATCTACATATGTGAGATATGTGGCAAAAACCTCGACCGGAGACATTCCAGGACAAGACACTTAAAAGAGGTACACAGAGACGGCTGATCTGATGTCCATGGTTGAAAAGTTAATGTCATGTGTTTTGTAGAGCTCTGGTGACATTTGGTATTCCCATCAACACAATTAATCATTAATGAGCCACATGTTGAGAAAACCTGGCCCCGAGATAATAAAACTTGTACATACTCAACTCAGCTGAGCAGGAAATTTAGCCTGCTATAAATGTTAAAACAGTTAAAACTATGTGCTCAGTTGAGTTGAGCACGAAAAAAAGTTTTATAACCTCAGGCCCCTAGCTTAACAGTTTCTGACCTAGGCTGTACAAACACAGACGATAATAGTGTTAATTGTTTATGAGAGGAATGTAAAAATGCTATTTTGGTATATTTAAAATTCAGGTGAGGTTCTTAATAAATTTAAGTCCAAAGGTTTTCTAGCATCTAGTGTGTCTACATAGGTTTATACCACCCTTACCAACTTTAGCATGAAATATCTCGTGATGTGCAAGGTCTACACTGATGTAGGTGGTATAAAATAGTTATACGATGTTTGTCAACCTGTACGTAAGATAATCCACTCGCTAAAGCTCGTGGATTATCTCCACGTACAGGCGGACAACCCATGGTATAACTATTACTTATCTACTCTCTGTACTACAGTCCCTTATATAGTTACCAAACCAAAGCATTGCTTAAACAAACTTTAAATAAAGAAAGCTCTTTTTATTTGGCTAAACGCTCTCCAATATTTTTTTTGTCCCACTTGTTGCAGATTGGTTTCACTTTGCTATGAGAGAGACTTCATGGTGTCCCTTTCTGACAAGAGTCAAGCCAATATTATAGTAGCGTTCAAATGTTCTTCGAGGTATCTATATTTTGAACAAATGGTAAGTAAAATATATCCAGCCGAACTTCAAGACTGGTAACAACATCTTGTGTGACTCATGGACTAAGGGGGTCAGGCAAGTAAGTTACAAAAATATTTAAAATTCTTGGAAACCCTAATGTCAAATGAGTTAACGTTATGAGCCATTGCCATAAATCAGATTTAATATAATTAAACTTGGACCTTAACTCCAAAGCCTCACTTGGGATCCAAAATATTCGTGTCAACTACACACTAAAAAAGCAATCTTGCAATCGGAACTGCCTCCGCCAATTCGGTAGAATTCCGTGGAATAAGACCCAGGATCTACACTTAGGATCTACTTTGAAAACGTGACGCTGAAACGTGAGGCTGACGTCAAAGAAACCATGCTAACACAATAATAAGTGTGATTGCAGCAAAATAATCGGTTATAAATGAAGTTTGTGTGTGTGTTTTCAATACAATATCGCTATATTAGAAAATAAAAAACTTCATTTATTCTGCTGAATAAACTTTTTGGGTAATCAGAAAAATGCTCAACCCACATGCTACAAAAGTTATTTTTCTTACGCCAGTTCAGGCTACCTTAATGGAGTTTTTTTTGGTACATAGTACTACGTGTAAAGCGCCTTACATACACCCAAGGCTTTATTCGATTCTCGAATTGTGCCGGACTTTCCCGATTGGGCAATCTTGTTGACAAATATAAAAAAAGATGTATGGAAATTCAAGTATCGAGCCATAATACTTACGTATATTTTGTTCTTGACAACTTGAGTCCGATGTCATTATTGATAATCTCGTCATATACACACCATAAACAATCATACACAGTAAAACCTGTGTAAAACAGCCAGTTTTAAGAGACCACAAATTGGTTTTCAAGGTCAATTATCGCTTAATGCAGGTCAAAAGTATTGCAGAATGCTCGTTTCTGCAATACTTTCGACCTTAATTTAGCTACCATTTGTCATTAAGATCTTTGTTTTGTCGATTTTTGAATGGCCGTTTAACACATGTTTTACTGTAAGGAAAAATGCAGGTGAATATGACCAGGAATGCCACAATATCAGTCCACAGACCAACCAATGGCACCTCTAACAGCGACACGACAGTAAGAATAAAACTGAAATAAAGTAACCCAGCGAGCTGATTGATAAGCTACAAAGGATACTAAATACGGGATTACAAAATAAATACAAAACACAAAACCCCTCTAACAATGGGCCAACAATGAATCAATAACAACAGAGCCATCGCCTTTAAAGCTGCATAGTCAGTTACTTTTGGTATTTTTCGAATTTTTTTATTTTCTTTTTAAATCATTTCTAAAAGTAGAATTGAGTTATGTTTTCACAATAAATCTGTTCACTATAGCTGAAAACTGCACGGGAAAGTGAATTATCTTATGAAACAGGTGTGTTTTTCTCTAGTTGGTAATTATTTGCGTCCCTCCAATAATTATAGACAGTTAATTTTTACATTAAAGCTGTTGTTTTGATACTGATAATTTGTTAAGATTTACGAAATTGGTAAAATGTTTACCTGAATTTTAGTTATTTTACTGTGTTCTTGAAAAATAGAAACATTAGTTCTAAAATTAAAAGATCAGAAGTTACAGACTATGCAGCTTTAAACGGACAGCAGCCAACCCACTGCGGGCTCAAATGTATTTGACTGGTCAAATTTTCGCCTTAGCTTCTGCTGCTGTCGAAAACCATTCTGCTGCTGTCGAAAACCACAAAAAATACCGTTTAACTTGCGTACAGACATTCGTTTGCTCATGTACGGTTTAAAATAAAAGCCTCAAGGACGTCCATCAGATGGACACAACCGAATAAAGTAAGTTATGTTCAAAGCCTGATACGAAGTCTGACTAAGTCCAAACAAACATCTAACGTAAACAATGATGATATTATAGGATAAAATGTGTGAGGTCAAATATCTGAGTTAATAAACTTATAGAAAGTTATTATTCATAGAGTGAGAAGTTTAACTAAACAGGCATTTATTTCTTTGACCAAGATAACAAACGCATACGATATCACACGAAAAGCTACCCCAAGACCTTTTAAAGTTATACAAGTTAAATATATCGCTGGTCATATTAAAGAGTTCGTGTCAGCATAGGGTTAAAGTAGAAGGACCGCCTTTCCCGCCATATTTATGATTTTTACATTGAAAATATAATGTACAAAATTGTCTAACGCTTTGTTTCGAAGTGAATCAAGATGTATATTTTTGCCCTTCTATATAATTTCAAAAAAATGGATCAAGATTTGCATTCTTGCTTTTCTAAGTGAATCAAGATGTACTTTTTTGCTGCACTTTTTGAAGTAGATCGAGATGTACATTTTGCCCTTTGTGATTGTAGGTATCAGGAACTATGAACTGCATGTGTATTTTGTTAAGTTCTTAAAGCTGCATAGTCTGTAACTTTTGATCTTTTAATTTTTGAAATAATGTTTCCATTTTTCAAGAACACAGTAAAAAACTAAAATTCAGGTATACATTTTACCAATTTCGTAAATCTTTACAAATTATCAGTATCAAAACAACAGCATTTATGTTAAAACTTGACCGTCTATAATTATTGGAGGGACGCAAATAATTACCAACAAGAGAAAAAACACCTGTTTTTATAAGATAATTCACTTTTCCGTGCAGTTTTCAGCTATAGTGTACAGATTGATGTGCAAGGTCTACACTGATGTGGGTGGTATAAAATAGTATTACCATGTTTGTC
The DNA here is from genome assembly GCA_964019695.1 of Loripinus fragilis. Taxonomy (NCBI): domain Eukaryota; kingdom Metazoa; phylum Mollusca; class Bivalvia; order Lucinida; family Lucinidae; genus Loripinus; species Loripinus fragilis. The sequence goes on from OZ026517.1 coordinate 92,129,739, forward strand.
CACCTGTACGTAAGATAATCCACTCACTAAAGCTCGTGGATTATCTCCACGTACAGGCGGACAACCCATGGTATAACTATTACTTAACGACTTTAAGCCGAAACGAATTTCAAGTCCGTTTTGGTTTAAGGGTTGTTTGGTTGTATCTTGCAATGTTATTCAAATTTTAATAGAACATTCGTGGAGACCTTGTAACGTCTGGTTTGGGTTTACTGTTTACATTAAGTGACACAAAATGGACGCCGCAGGCTAGACTTATGTGTGTTAATTCTAACATTTTGGTTAGCAATTAAATTACACTAAAAATGTGAACATTAGATAATAATAAAATTAAAGAAAACTGCAAATATAAAGATATTGAACATACAAATTGTTTTTGACACTAAATTATTTTGATAAAGATGTTATGATTCATTATCTATACAAATGCCAAGCAACCATTATAAAGATGGAAGGAATTGTTTTAAAACAAAAATATTCTTTACAATCAAGTCATCGGGACAGGTCTTCCTAGGTTGAACCAGTACTAAGCAGCGGATAAAGTGTCTGTCCCAGTGATTTATTTACATTTTTGAGCTTATGGGTCCTTGGACTCGCTGTTTCCCATATCAATGAGTCCCAACTGCAAACTTATGAGCCCAGAAAACTATTCTTAATGACAAGTCTGCAATACCATTGCATCCTGGGACTCGCTGAAATAAAAACTTTGCATCCCAGAGACAAAATTATGAATAAAAATGCAGGATGCTCAGGTAACAAAATCACTGCAGTGTCCATGGACACAACACAGTGACGGTGCAGACCGAACTACACTTCTCAAGCTGTATCGGTCTCTAGTCCGGTCAAAATTAGACTATGGCTGTATTATATATGGCTCTGCACGCAAATCATATCTTCAAATGCTTGATCCTATACATAACCAAGGATTTAAATTAGCTTTAGGGGCTTTTAGAACTTCTCCTGTTGCTAGTCTCTATGTGAAAGCAGATGAACCATCACTATACTCGCGAAGAGAGAAACTCTCTTTGCAATATGCTATAAGACTTGCTGCTAACCCATCAAATCCTGCTCATGAAGTTACATTTACACCAAATTATGTTAATTTATATGAACAAAAGCCTAAAGCTATTAAATCATTTGGCATCAGAATTTCACCACTCTTAGAATCTGCCAATATCAAACCACAAAATATTGAAAAACATTTTACACCAAATATTCCAGCTTGGTGTATGAAACCACCTGAAATACTTTTTGATTTACATTCCGGGAAAAAATCTGAATCAAATCCACACATATTAAAAGATGATTTCAGAAAAATGCAAAGTCGTTATAAGAATTACCAACAAATTTATACTGATGGGTCAAAGGAAGACTCAAAGGTTGGTTGTGCTGTTATATCAGACAACCATAGTAATATGCAACGTTTACCTGACGATTCATCAATTTTCACTGCTGAAGCCAAAGCAATTGATCTAGCTTTAGATTTCATTAGCACTTGTGATGCTAACAATAAATTTATTATATTTTCTGACTCGCTTTCTGTATTGAAAGCAATGAACCATACCAGTTCAAAGAATCCACAGATTCAGAAACTTTTAGAAAAATGTCATGAGCTTTTAGCTTACAAAGAAATTGCTCTCTGTTGGATTCCTAGTCATATATGTATCCAAGGGAATGAGATGGTAGATAAGCAAGCAAAAACATCGCTTTCATTAGAACCAACTTCTTTTAAAATTCCATTTTCCAATTTTAAGCCATCTATCAATGAATATATCTTGGAAGAATGGCAAACTTCATGGAATAACAGCATTGGTGAATATCAATCAGTTGTTCGAAACATTAGAAGAGAAGAAGTAGTTTTAGCTCGACTCCGCTTAGGTCATACAAGAGTCACTCATTCATAATTACAACAAGGTGAAGAGCAGCCACAATGTGTTGGTTGCGGCGCTCCATTCACTGTACGTCACTTCCTTTTGGAGTGTGGCGATTTTGCACAAGTAAGAAATAATTGCTTCCATGATGATAACATGAAAGAATTATTTCAAGATATACATATTGATAGTATTATGACATTTTTAAGACAAATGAATCTTTTAAACAAAATCTAATTGCTATTTTTAAAATCATGTTTTGTTTTACATTTGTATCAGACCATAATACAGATTTTTTAATGTTGTATTCTGTTCAGTTAAAGAACATGTACAGTTATCTGAATAGCTCTTTGAAACTATCAGATATTGTACGTGGTCTCTCCTGCCAACAATCGTATTGCAACTAATTATCATTATACAAACTTATCAACATCTTTCCTTTTATTTTATCTTTAAAATTTTTACTTTTTCCATCACGTTCATGTTTATTTTAATACCGTCTGACGCTAATGACCCACAAGGGTTGATGCGTCGTTAAGAACCAAACAAACAACACAGTGACTCCTCAAACAAGAAACCCTTCAATCCTCAGTCAAAATTTCTTCCAGGAGGTAGGTTTATATACAGTGCATGATATCAATTGGACTGTACAATGTAATAGTAAGTGTAGCTTGACACCAAATTTGGTGGCAGCTGAACTGGTCTTGATGCAGCCTTTCAGTTGCTTTAACCTTTAAAACGTCAAACACAACAAAAGTCGTCCGCTTTTCTCGTCTGCTGAAATGTAAGAAGCCTCAATGACAAACAGTGTGGACCCAGACCAGACTGCTCCTATATCCTCACAGATCGGATACATCAATAGATATGGCTGTTAGGCAATCGACACTATTTAATCCCACAATCCATTGTTTTCAGGTTTAGATAAACATTTTTTCAGCATAACGTTGTACATATTTTCTTACCCATCGTTTTTGACATTGGGACGGTTCGGTTCTTCCAAAATATATGGTTTTTGTTAAGAAATAAGAATTTTTTTACGCATTCTTAACTAAAGGCATGCAGACAAATAGTCTATTTCTTTTGACATAATATCATCGATACAAATTGACAAATTAAGGAAAGACATATCTTAGTGTCCTAGTGAGGAGAATTTGAATTTACGTGTCTGCACGTATTGAAAATAGAAGTCAGTACTCGATAAAGTTTACTTTGATAACATTAAAGGGAAATTGTCCTCCTGCCGGGTTGTTTCGGTACAAACAACCAATTTGTTTCAAGTTGTGTATCAATTGATGCAGTTCAAAAGGTAAAGGGGCATGTTCGGACTTATTTGGAATGATTAGAATAATCTACACTTAATTAGATTCTTAAAAAGAAACAAGGGAAAAAACATTGTTAATTGCAATACAGAGGCATGTTGGCCTTATTTGAAAAATGAGGCCCTGGAAAACCCCATATCCCTTTAAATATTTTGAAAAGTATCCCATATAAAATATCCATCAGAAAGCTTTGTATCAAAGTACTTTAAATTTTCACAAAAGTATCCCCTATCCCTGAAGTATTTAGCGAATCTCCCTAAATACCCTTCCAGGGCCTGACTAATTGGATTAATAGGAAGAAAAAAAAAGTTTAGTATCATTATGTAGAAGCCTAATATTTAAAAATAAGTAAGGGTGCAAAGATCAGGAATCGATACAATCAAGTACCACACCTGACCCAGGATACCAATGGGAAAATGACAAACTTAAGTTAGACACCACAAACGAGAGCTAAGAGGTCAGCCCTTTCCCAGCAGGTGACCACTAAGCACATATAAACAGACACGCACAAAGACATAGCAAACACAAGACAGAACAAAAAACATAAAAGATCCACAATAGAAGTAGGCTACCTTCTTGGAACGGTCAGTAAAATATTTTACTGGAGGGCTTAAACCGGTTTAACGGCGCCAACCTCATACTTAATTCAGTTGTGGATCAAGACACATAGAAATACGGTTTGGTTTAAAGGTATACGACCGCGTGAAATGTGCATGCAACATTCATTTTAGAACATTTACATTTTCGAAACAATCCTTTAATGAACCTTTGGATTTTTGCAACCGTTCCTAGCCTCATTAATTACACAAGCTTCCAAGCTCACTTGCCCGTGCAAAACGCTTCGAACATCGAATTCATTCGCCAGAAGTGATAGACAGTGAGCCACACCGGGGTCGCAATTGGCTGTCCGTGTTCAAACAGGCTGTTCCGCTTTTCCATTTTACACTCCGACTAAACTAAATACGATTAAAATTTTGATATAAATCTGTTTTAATGTTCATGGAATCATGACTACTTCGGGTCTCTTGCAAAGTAAGTGAAAGCCCAATGCAAGAGACCCGAAATATTCATGATTCCATAAACATTCCAAAATCGATTTCAATTCTTAAACGTTCTACGCTAGTTTGATATTAAAATAAATAGAAACGTGTTGTCACCTAAATACCTTGAAGTTGAATGCATCTGGGTCTCCACATTGCGCTGGTAAAGGAATCGGCGATTAGGCAATTTTAAGCTTTGTATTTTTGTAGAAAATCGTATGCGATTTAAAAAATTTTCAACATTATCATAATTTACTGAGAAAAACAGGTTTCCATATTGACACCAACTCTTGAAAGCTCTACCCTCTTTTTATTACGAAAATTATTTGCTATTCTGTGAGGTTCTATATATATTCAAGCTGTACATCTTAAAAATATTAAGCCTAATAGATCTACATTCGAATGTTTTCTCTATTCAAAACGATAAATAATACACAAATGCGCGCACATGGTACATGTTAGTCCTTCAATACGCCATTAAAAAGGGGGGGGGGGGTATTTATTAAAAATGGGGCATAATGAAGGTAGCACATACGCTTTACGCATATGCGTACAGTCATACTGTAAAAGTGGCTGCACAGCTATCCCTGTAGGCCTATGCTCAAGTCTGATAATTTGTCTGAGCATTCGCCTACCTCCTTTCTTACGAAGGTTTGTACGAGACTTTGTGGATGCGCAGGATGGTACATGCGTTTGTTGCTCATCGATGCAAAAAGTATCATGCCAAAATTGTATGTGAGCAGGCGTAGCAGCATCGATCATAGGCAAACTTATGGTACCGCGAGGCAGAGTCATTCGAACGCAGGCTACAAAGTCGCGCACCTAAATCAAGATTACATTTAACCCAATATAAGCTTAGCGTCCTTTTTTGTGGGACATAGGCAAACAGTTCAGACCCAGATCAGACGCCGCATAACGCGGCGTCTGATAAGTCTCTCCACTGTCTGCTTACGGAGTGCTCTATTAAAATTTGAATAAAAATTAATAATGCACCCAAACATCCCTTAAAACAAATGGATTCGTCCAAATAATAAGGGTGGGAAATACCATTAGGCTTAAATGGGTTAAAGTAAAAAGAAAAATAGTGAGTATGATCAGGAAATACCACAATCACAAACTGCAGACAAACCCATGGCACTGCGAGGAAGAGCCGCACAACAGGAAGACAAACTAAGCAAAGCAATCAGCTTTCTCTCAATTCGTTCACGGTTCCTCGGCGAGTTGATCGCAAAACTGGCAAGAACACCACAAAACAAGAACCAAACACAAAACCACCACATACAAAGGGAGCAACAACAAACAATGGACAATCGCTGATTTAACCCATTTATGCCGAATGTATTTTCCCATCCTTATCAATTGGACAAGTCCATTTCCAATTTTAGGGTTGTTGGGAGGTATTAAAAATATTTTTCGTTTTTATACAAATTTTAGAAGAAACTTCTGTAAGCAAACAGTGGATAACCTGATCAGACGCCGCGTTTTACACTGTTTGCCGATGCCCAATAAAAACGACGCTAGGCTTATATATGGGTTAATGGACAAGTAACCGGTTGTGGAGGTATTTCTTTCTTTCTTTACTGGCATCGCTCATATTTGGGAATATATCTATTTTATGGGTATATGTTTTATTGGCTAAACATTCTGCATCATATTTATGAAATGGCATGCATTATCGAGGGGTATCCGTATTTTTCTCAATTTAAGCCTTTAAGAGACGTCTCAATTCTTTTTGGCACCCAAACAAATGTTAAAGTTGACGAATAAGAAAATATTTGCAGTTTTACACTCATAAATTCGTACAACGGACTTATTAAAATAAAAAAAATACATGACATGTACAGGTATTTGCTGTCATATCCGAACATGCAGTATGCATGATAATTACGACCAGGCTTCTTTTATACAGTTGGTATCACGTTATATTCAGGTAACTTGATCTTCTTCGACCCTATTCTTTTATTAATTTAACCATATGTTTTTAGCGGCTCCTTTTGTCATCTGCTGATAACCTTTGCAAACAGTTTGGACTCGGATAAGGACCACCAAACGTCGGTCCTGAAATGGATCCAAAACGTTTGGCACTCTGATTGTGTTAATGAAAGATTATTTTTTTGAAAGTTAATTTTGAAAAAAGTCGCATTAAAAACTACCCATCACGCAAAGGGTGAAGTCATTAGCTAGCCGTGTCATCTCTATAATGACAACTCTTACCTCACTTATAACCTGGTCAAACACAGAATTAAGAGACAGATCCTTGGCGTCTTAGGTATCCGATTGATTTTTATACAAACATTCTGATAAGATGCAACAATTTCAAATACTAGAAGATTATTTGCAAAACCACATGAGCCGTCTCGCAAGAAAGGCACTTTAAAGGATCCATGAACAGCAAAGGGCCAAGTCAGCCTACGCAGGGCTGACTAGGCCCAATGCATTTCTTCCAAATAAGTATACCTTTCTAGAAATTATGTATCATTAAAATTGAATATACGATTCAACAGCTAGTGTTAGGTAGCAGGTAGGGTTCGGTAGGCATCGGAAGTATGTTTAGCCTTTGAGGACCCCTTTTTGTTCAAAGTGATTCACAAACCTATCAACATACTCACTGTATCAAAATGCAGTTATCAGTTTATGAGTATTTGCGTTAAAATTGAAAACTGGCACCTGAATATCCATTAGTTTAAATAAACTGATATATGAAATTCACTTATGTTTCCTTTATGTTTAGAGAAATATTTCTACGAAAAAGAAAGATGCGTATTTGTAGGTTTGGAAAATTCATATTTACAGTAATGGCTATTATATTTAGCGCCATAGGTGATAACCATATTTCTGGTGAGTATTAATTAATAAATAATACATTTTTGATTTACGTGTTTGTTCCCCGGCTTCACCATGCAGTGTGTGGGAGGATACTTTTTTTAAAATCTGTTGCCCAGTCTCCATATGACGGACGTTAATAACAAACACATTTATCTAACTGTGCTTGGATGCTGTTGTTTTTTGTTTCTTGTTGTTTTTTGTATTGGTACTTTTTTAATTACTAGACTTTTCGCTTACTGTAAAGGCGGCAACTTTAATATTCATATCTGGGCGTGGTTCGGCTATTTCATCTGCTAAGGAAGGGAAATCAGGTTTTATTTATAATTTGGAAAATAGTTAATAAGCTATTTGGGCCGAGCAAACGTGCGAGCATTTCATGAAACTCTTAAGCGTTTACACACTGAACTCAGATTTATTAACCTTTAAAGCGCATAATCAAAAAAAGTGTGTTATTTGTCGTCCACTAAAATATTTGAAGCCTCAAAGACAAAAAGTAGCAGTCTGATCTTGTCCACAATGTTTGCCTCTATGCTTATGTTAAATAGACATTTTCAGATGCAGTTATTTTGCTGGCGTTTTAAGGACTAATTTGCGTCTGTACTGAGATAATGACGCAATATGCTACAGTTACTTTGGAATAAAACCATGCCTTATTTTCAGCATTTACCTACATGTATGTCTAAGGTTGACCAGTCCTAAATACGCATTCATGAGGCGCCGCCTTTACAGTAAGCGAAAAGTCAAAGACTTCTTTTAATATAACAAACTATTTAGTTCAGGGAAACGTTTCTACGTCTAAACCCCTGCAAACATGTGACACTGGATAAAGAGCGGATCATATGAGACAGCATGTGTTTTGTATTCCAAAAATAAAGGCCAGCCTGCTAAGTTCTGATCAGTACCAAAGAACCTTTCATCTTAAAACTTAACCATATAGCTTTATTGGACCCTTGCTATCACCTTAGCAGATCACAGGTCATAGGTCATTTAGGTAATAAATTTAACTCTTTTCCGTGAATATCATGCTAAGCTCCACCCACTATGAATAATTATATAAATAAACTTTCACGTTTGTACATGGAACAAAGATATATGTACCTGTCAGGTCCACTAGTGTAGGATCAGATATAACATAATTCCATAAGCAAGTAGAGTAGACCCTGATCAGGCAGCTTTGTCTGATCTTGATCTGCTCTGTTTGAAAAAGTGTTAAAAGGAGTCTCGTTGAGCATGATGAGGTAAAGGGTAAATACATGCACCGCTCCCTGGGTTATTGCTTTTCATGAACGCACATGCGCATGAAATTAACATGATGTAAAAATAAAAGATATTTTGGAAAAAGAAACTACAAGAACAAAGTTGTAATACAACATACTCGGTTCAATTGAGTCCGTTCATGAAAGATAATCTAAAACAAGAAATATCTTAAAAAAAAGATAAACGACGGAGTGAAAGAAGACATGTTTGATATGAGTAACGTGAAAATTGTTAAAGAAAAAGAGAACAAACAAAAAAAAACCAATACATTTTTGGGGTGTAGATACTTTGTTATGTATTCGGTCAGTTGAGCTCATTAAAGCGTTTGGCTTAAGGAAACTATGCCAATTCTAAAATTTAGAACTTCATTATCTGGCAGTGATGCTCCTAGTGAGCAGGATTGCGGAAACTACGAGTCGGAACGCAAAAAAAAACATGCCCTTGCGTCCAAATAGCTAGAGTGACACATTTTCCAGCTGTTTGTTGCACCTTGTGCAACTAGTAGAGTACTACCTTATTAGTTTAGTTGTCCGTTACCTATAAATATCGAATTTTTCTGTGGTACAATATATTTTTTAAACAATCGACGCAGATATATTTCGCATTCTAACTATCATTCTTTCAGCGTCAACGTGAAAATTTAAAACTAATGAAAATGTGCAAAAAATAAATATTTCATACACATATTAAAATCTCTTTAACAGATCAATTACCATTTCATCGCATGTACTTTCTTCCATAAATAAATACAGAGATCAAGTCAGCTTTTCCGCCAAATATTCGTCTTAAAAGAACAAGATTCATAATATTATCGAAAAGACCCAATTTCGCATTCTGTTTCAATGCCTGAAAACCAAAATATGAAAAGTTATGAAAATTATCAACAGTACACTTTATTAATGTACGAGAAGTTTTACAAACTCAACGCTGTTGGGACCTCTAAAGAATTTTTAAAATGGCAGAAACCGCACTGATATCAATGATTACCGAGGAGGCAGTTTTCACCGATACCAGTGTCATAACCATTGTCTACTTTTCGCTGTATAGCTTAACCCTTTACCTCAATGAGGCGCCTTTTAACGATTTTGCAAATTGAGCAGACCGAGATGAGGCAACTGTCTGATCAGGGTCTGCTTTGGGAAATCCGATATATCTGATTTTACACTAGTTGACCTGACAAGTATTGTCTTTGTTTCTAGTGTACCAGCATGTAAGCTTATTTATATAATTATTCACAGTAGATGGATCCTAGCATGAATATTCGTGAAAGAAACGGTTCATTTCTAGTTGTATATTTATATTAAAGGTAGATCTTGGTACTGGTCACACATGGAAGCAGCGAATGATCAAGCGAGCCTGCGCAGTCCCACCAAAGCATTCGTTGCTCACACTAGTTAGTATTATACGCATTAGGAAATATGTGATGAATAAGATAATTTATAACATCTGTAACACAAGTCAACGAGCGTGTTATCAGCAATGACTATAATTCCTAAGATTTAGGAACCAGAGGCTAGATATTTAAAGGTAAACGTGCGAAAAATAGTATCTTTGTATTAAATATCTTCTCTTACATCAAGACCATTTCCTTGTTACATTCTTTTTAATAAGTGCTCTGATCCTGATGTCAGACTTGCGACAGTCTACATGCCTGGTTGTAAACCCATTCACGGGTTGTTTATAGCTATAGTTTCTTCTTTACTTTCACGACGGTGGGTCATGCCTCAGACTCAATGACGGCTCTGACGTAAAGCTTTAATCGGTGGGTTGGTGCCTAATGCTTGGCTGTAGCTGGACCAACCGTTGCTCAACTTGAGGGTTTCTTTAGCTCTGACTATCTGTGAGTCGTGAGCTCTTTTCTCTGTTTCATTATAGTGCAATAATTTGATTATATTGTTTCTCTATGATGATACATTGCAATAGTTAGGAATCCTCCATGCGAGTTAAACAGTTTTGTGCTTCGACAACAGCAGAATCGAGGGCGAAGATTTGGTACCAGTAAAATGCATTTAAGCCCCCCCCCCCCCAAGTTGATTTGAATGCTGTCCGTTCTAAGGCGGTGGTTCTGTTGTTGTTGATTCGTTGTTGATTGTTACTCCCATTGTAGGATTTTGTAATTATTCTATGTTTTGTTGTGCGTTACATTATGTCCATTCTAGTTTTGCCATCATATCGATGGGGAAGAGAGAGCTGGTTGCTTTGCTTTGTTTGTCTTCCTATGTCTCATGATTGTTGTGTGGCTCTTCCTCACGATGCCATGGGTTTGTCTGCAGTTTGTGATTGTGGTATTTCCTAATCATACTTACTTACTATAATTGCAAATCTATAATTCTTTACTATATTAGCAAGACATTCCCAAAACTATAATATCCACCTGTGTCAGATAGTTTCATATATTTTTTTCTTCAATAATAGATATCAAAATTTGCCATTGAAGGAAGGGCTGTTAAGCAGCTCATTTAAGATAACAAAATCTAAGATAGAAAATCAAACTCTGTTTTTACTAATAGTCAGATGAGTATATTAGTAAACTAAGATTAAAAACATTAGACAAAATGCACACATCATCTGTAAAAGTAAATAATGTTAGTCACAATTACAATTTTTAAATAGAAATTTAACGCACATAACACCATTGGAATCTGTAACTTTGTTTCAAATGCTTCTTTAATGTAGCTTAGGTATCCAGCTTGCAGACTTCAATTTAGTAATTTGAATAGTTAGACAGTTTAATGACTTCTTTCTGTAGCTCAAACTTTCATTTTACTTTTCTTCTTAGTTTGTTACTGTAACATATCTAACAGGCTGTTACTGGCTAACGCCCTGGCGTACAGAATGCAAACAGCTCTTTAAAGACGCAGCTTGAAATTTTCTTTAAGATAGAATATGTCTGCAATATTCCCAGGGGGTAGGAGCAGGAACTTTCTTAGCTTGAAGTCTAATAAATGGTTAAATTTGATTTGATCTTCTTCAGGAGCTGCACAAACGGGTACACTATGGCAGAATACAACGGCATGTTATGGATCAGACGACCGTTGCTCAAAATACAGCATGCAGTGTAAAGCAAAACAGAAAATTGTACTTGGGACGATGCAGTATGGAACAAAGTCAGACGTTTCCAATTGTAAGTTCGGCATCTCTAATTGTCTTCAGATGTCAATCATATGTTGCCAGTACAACGAGACAGATGCATTGACACCCTTCAGTGTGCCTGATGCTGACAACGTTACAGAGACCTGTTTCGGGAAACGGTCGTGTGAAGGATGGGCTCCAAGAATGAGTTTATCACCATATTCAATCTATGTCATTATCAAGTACGCATGTGTAGATGGTAAGATACATTTGTTGCCCATTTAATCATGCTGTCACAAAATTGGTGCATCAAGCAACATGATAAACAACGGTGAACACAGCATGTCATCAGTGTCTGCTTAATCCGTCTCAAGAAACCATTGGCCCCTAGCTAATCAAAATGTCTTAATCTAGATCTACTATTGAAGATAATCTAAATCAAACCAAATAAGAATCTACAACTTTCTACAAACAAACACAACAGTGTCGGGGTCTTAATTGATTTCATTCATGTTGAAATTACGACACTTCAAACATATCATCCTCTAATGGATGATACAGTTAAAGTTTAGCAAACCTAGTTTTTACAATTTATTTTAAAAGTAATGCTATTGTATTGAACAGAAAAACATAACTGGGTAAATACAGCTTCTATGATGATACATTGCATTAGTTTAGGATTTTTCTATTTGAGCTGAACAATACTTGAGCCGCGACTTCAGATTTCCAACAATATTGTAAGTGCGACCAGAAAAGCCTCAGATCAGCCTGCGCATGTGTGCAGTCTGATCAGAGCATTTGCTAGTCGCTTGAATATTACATGACTGTTAAGCTACTGACTGAACATCATTTGGAGTTTGTAAGGCTAGTCTACATTATTATGTTAAATGCCACATTGTTGGAAATCACACTTCACGGCTCAAATTGATTTAATGGGTTGCTTTTTCATCACAACTATCACTACTGCAAGTGCCTTTATATAACTTATGCTACATAATTGACATGGACCATATAAGAACCCATCATGAGTGTGAGGGTTGGATATAAAAATGCGTCCCGAGGATCACCGTTTGGCATCATGAGGCTTGCCGAGTGATGACAAACGGTGATTCCGAGGGACGGATTTTTCTATCCTACATTACACGAACAATGGATTCTTTTCTTGCTCGCCACTGTTTTATTTATTTATTTATTTCAAAATAAGCTTTCAGAAGTCCCTGAATACGCTAAGATGCAATTTTACATGATGACGTTACTTGACGTCCTGGGTAAGATAGCATGGGTAAGATAATATTTTCTATCCCAGGGTAAAATTTCAGATATCCTTATCCGATGTGCAAGAATAGTTGGTATCCTTCAAGTCTCTCTCAAATAAGCAAGTGAGTATGATCAGGAAATACCACACTCACGCTTTGCAGACCAACCCATGGCACCGTGGGGAAGAACAACAGAACACTGACTGTCACTAGACATCAGAAAGACAAAGTCAAGCGAAATTTAAAGTAAAGCAAACATCTGATTGCAAAACTAGAAGGACACAAAGTACTGAATAACACAATACTGTTTTAAAGATTCCAGAGAAGTGAGTATGATCAGGAAATGCCATCAGCTTTCCTTATCCCTATGAACAGTTCTTCAAAATACTCATTCAGATGATCTTTTATAATTGCTTCTATTGGTCTGTTGACCATTATACACTGAAGGACTTTAAAAACGCAAAAATCGAAATTTAACAACTTTTTAATGTATCAATTTTATTGAGATTAGGCAAAAATAAACATCAATATGTCAAGAAGATATGATTAAAATTTCATTTCAAATTGATATATATATTTTTAGAGCATCAGTCTATCAAAGGACAATACCCTTAAATACTAAAGCTGCAATTTGAAATTTATCTTAAAATCAGACATGATTTAAAGTTATTGTAATAAAATATTTTTATTAAAAATCTGAAACAAAATACCCTTGGAGCCCTGCTATTCATCTGGCAGTGTTGGTAGCCAGCCGGAACGGATATCGTCGATGTAAATATCGACGATACAATCGACGTTAGTTGCCTTTTTAATGTCGGTCGCCATTCTTGGTTGGCTAGGCCTGTGTCGACATTTAACTGTCCTGGTAGCCTGGTATCAATCTCTGAGGTGCTGTATAGCTGACGGGTGGCAATTATAATATCTGGCGGCGCCAGAAACACGCACCCCAGCCTTTAACATTCCAACTGCGCCAGGTCGTTCATGTTCAGACAAATGTGGCACAAATAATAAAGCTATAAAACTAAAGCTACTGTGTTTTTATACATGTATACCTACAAGCTATATGTGAAATGATAAAAATATTTTGCTTCATTGATTCGTGGGGACGCCACGTGCAAAAATAGTAAATCACATATGCGTAGCTGGTGGTGGCCATTTTCTATAAAAACACCAATTTTAGGTATAGATAGAGACAGAGTGTCGTTTCCAGCCGATTAAACTTGTTAAAGAAGGTTAAAAATGTTCTGGGTTTAAAAATAATAATTTTCATTTTTTGCGTTTTTAAAGTCCTTCAGTGTTTTTTCCAACAACCACCGCTGCACATTATGTTCATTATGTGCTTAGCACAGTTTTCCTTTTTAGTTGTTAGGACATGAACAGCTTCAGATCAACGTACTGGTCCTATTTAATACTGTGAGTTCGGTAATTTTTGCGAGGGTTTTTCTCGCGAAACTTCGCATATACGAAGTTTAGTGAAAAGAAAACCCTCGCGAAATGGCGATATCACTCTGTCATTTATCAGTACGGGTAAATCATGCCCTAGTCGCGAATTGTATCGTCACAAATATTATTTTAACGCTATTCGCGAAAATAAAATCCTAGCCGAATTTACAGTAGACCTACCAGCATCAGAATAAATCAGTGTGCATTCTGTATTGGGACAGATTATAATCTGACGAAAAGTAAAAAAAGTATGTGTTTGTTTTACAGCGATTTGACAACTATTTTAACAAACTACGGTCAAGATAAAACATATGCAGCAAACTTTTTTTAACTATTTGATACGACTCCCTACCAACGTTAAATACCGTAGGTTATTGGATATTTTCATCAATGTATTTTATATTTATTATTTGTTTTCAGACAGTTCAACACTTCAGATGTGTCAGAGACGCAAATTTCAAGGGGTCACTCACAGCTTCATAGAGTTTAGTCTTCTTCCGAATTTCATATTCCCATCAATAAGCGGATCCAGGGACTGCGCATGTAAAGTATCGACAAAGACGTGCCTTGGATCAATACACATGTCATTTATCAGCTTCCAATTCGAAAGACCAGCTTTACCAACAGGATACACTAATTGTTCGGGATCATCACTAAAGGAAGAACAGTTAGGCAGGGAATACAATTGCTCCAATGCACCTTCTGGACAATTTTCCATCAGCGTACCATCTGTAGATGTAATATCAATCACAGATTTGTTCACTCAAGGTTTCAATGATAGACCATCTTATTTATTGATGCTTGTCAAAGGTAATTACTGTCCTGCCAGCCAAGAGTGACAGTGACGTCTTGTTTTGTTTACAAAGTTAACAGGGACTAAGAATCGATAGATCACTTGTGTATTAATCGTATCCGCAGGATAGGATTAATACACGAATGATATATCGATTTGCGTTAGCTCAAGTGGGGTGTACTTAACAATTGTAAACAAAATATTACGTCACTGTCAGTCTTGGCTGGCACGACAGTAGCGTGTGTTTGTTTCTAGACCATAACTGTTATGTTCATTTTGGTTCTATGTGCAATTATACAGAAATACTTCAATGACTCAAACACCTAAAGCGCGTTTATCATGTCAATATTAGCTTTCCCTCTTGAGTCCCTTGAACATTATTATGTCCATATCTTCAGATATTCATATATTTAAGATAATGCTTTGTCTAAACTTATCTAAAGATGTACATGTTGTATTTAAGATAATGCTTTGTCTAAACTTATCTAAAGATGTACATGTTGTGTAATTACTAGAATCGCTCAAGGCGATTCTTATGATTACTCAACAATAAACCTTGGTGGACCTTAGTGAAATACAAAAATATTATCCACATTTAAGTGATGTCACTAGCCTTTATTGGCTCAGACTTCTTTTTTTTCAGGCAATTATCATGGTCCCTAAGTTGTTTGAGCCATTGTCGTTCGGCTGCATTTTGAAACTGAAACGATTGAAAATAGAAGAAATTAACGTTCATCATGACACACTTTACACAACACTGTATTCTAACACCTGTTTTATGTATGGCCGATTGATCATCTGCAGTAGTATGATTAAAACTAACCGACATAATGTCAGTTTGTCACAATGTGGTATGACAGATCACCAGGGTCGTGCAATTATAAAATGTTTAATGATTAATTTTTGAATGTTTTTTCCTGACCATACTCACTTATTGTTGTAGAAAACTAATAAAAATGGTGAAAATTTTACACCTAAAAGTTATTTTTGTATTTAGGTATGATAAATCATATGTATCCGCCAAAACTTTTTTTCCAAAAAAATACAGTGTAATTGTTCTATGTTTTGTTGTACGTTACTTTATGTCCATTCTAGTATTGCAATCATCTTGATGGGGAAGAGAGGGCTGGTTGCTTTGCTTAATTTGTCTTCCTGGTGTCTCGTGGTGGTTGGGCGGCTCTTCCTCGCGGTGCCACGGGGTTGTCTGTGGTTTGTTATTGTGGTATTTCCTGATCAAACTCATTTACTATTTTTAAAGTTGTTTAATCAATATCCGTTATATGGGCAGATTCGCTTTTGCAGTGGACTTCAATATTTTCAGAAATGAACCGACAGATAAAATCCTTGTGATATTTCTATTTTGCAGATTCAGTCGAGGTAATATACAAAATATGAAACATGTGCAGGATGCCGGGGTTTCACATTTTGTACACTCCATGCAGGTGTGTACACCTTTTGATAACGTCAGTTGATCTTAAATTACACATTGTAAGTAGCTTGAACAGAATTTGCAGTAAACGAGACAAATGGTTTTTGTACCAAAATATACCTTTTGATGTATTGTGCTGTATTTGTGCTCATTTTATCTAATAGAATTTTACGAAACATCTCATTTTCAAAGTAATAAGAAAGGGGTAATGAATTAAAAGATTTAAAGAAAAAGAAAATTTTCTCTTTTACTGTTACAGTTACGAGAAATGTACAAAATATGAAACCTCTGTATTTTTCCAGGTTTCATATTTTGTGTAATTAGCAAGTGAAAAAAACAACAACATAGTGCTACATTTGTATAGACTGAGCATTAAAAACACAAGATTGTATACTTTATTTATTTCAGGAAAATCCAATGAAGCAATAGATGTTGAATGTGGACCACCTGGAATTTCGTTTGATATTTCGAAAACATGTTTAACAACAACAGCCACTTCCATTGGTATAACATCGACTGGTTCATCTGTGTACAGTACAACTACCACATCTATGTCCGCTGATTTGTCAGCAGTTACATCGTCTAATTTTAAACACTCAAGCTCTGTGTTGACACATCCATCCACGTCTACTGCAAAACATCAGTCATTGTCTTCCTCGCCAACATCTCTTAGTACGTTAGTTCCAACATCACCTCATGAAACCAGAACGCCATCATTTCTTACGTCTTACTCATCACATAGAACATATGATTTAAACACTTCACATTACGCACGATCTCCTCCTCCAACCCCTTCTGTCGCATCACATGGTGAATCATTAACATCTAGCAATGCGTTATCATCATCATCTATCAGTGTACATCCTGCAGGACATTCAATCCATACTCATTCCTCCTCTATCTCTCATAACAATTCCATTAAGACAACCCCATTGTATACAGCTGAAAAGAAAACTTTATTATCTAACATAATAACACTTACACCCTTAACCAGAACTACAGCAGAACCATCTAATACCACAGTGCTTCAAACAAAAGGTAAGATATTGTTGTCTTAACAGGGGATAGAAATCTTAAGGTTTTAGTCATATTTCAGCTTTTTTCAGCACAATTCATTTTTCAAAAATGTTTCAGATTCAGTTAGATCTGGTCTTTTTGCAAGAGGCATAATCAGTTTCAGCTTTTTCAATTGACTGATTCTCATCGGAAAATAAGACTAGTAACTATTGGTAGTTTGTGATCAAACTGTTTTCGATTATTGATTAAATACTGCAGGACTTTAGTTAAAGCTGCATAGTCTGTATCTTTGGATCTTTTAATTTTTTTAAATAAAGTTTCTATTTTCAAGAATACAGTAAAATACTCAAATTCAGGTACACATTTCACCATTTTCGTAAATCTTAACAAAATAACACTACCAAAACAACAGCATTTATGTTAAAAAACAACTGTCTAGAATTATTGGAGGGACGTAAATAATTACCAATAAGAGTAAAACACCTCGTTTAATAAGATAATTCACTTTTCCTTGCAGTTTTCAGCTGTACTGACCATCTTTATTGTGAAAATATAACTTAATTCTATTTTTACAAATGATTAAAAAAGAAAATATTATTTTTGAAAAATGTTCATAGTTACAGACCTAGTCTCTTTAAGAGTGTGTATCGAAAATGTAATTTTGTTACTTCTCAACCAAAACATATATTGTGGGTACTCAAAAGAACCGCCTCAATGAGACGGTTCTTTTGAGCACCAAAACATATGTTAAAACTGATGGGTAAGAAAATATTTACAATTTTATGCTGAAATTTTTAGCTTATCTAAACCAATGATACACTGTGCAGATCTAAAAAAAATATTTGGATAGGTGTTGTCATATATGACCTGGTGCACGGTGCTTATTTTTACGTTTTGCTGCTAATGTCATCTATCAATCTCAACTGATATTTGAGTGATGCCCAGAAAACTGCATATAACTCATATATCAGACATAATTGTCATCCATATTCTGTTAGTTATTAACAAAGGCCAAACGAGTCGTCACAACCCAGCACTAGGTCATAATATGTTCACGCTAATTCAAAAATATTTTAAATGAAAAATTGGGAAAAAAATTTGACCACTAAAACACAACGTTGCCTCCCGTAGCAATGAGCCATGTCATGAAAAATTGTCCCCAATATATGTAAGTGCAATTATTTCTTTTTCCAACACAAGTTCTGATTAATCAACAGTCAAGCTGCTTGTAAAGTCAAATCTGTATTCTGCAGTTTTTTTCTGATGATAATGCTGCATTTTATGTGGGTCAACAAAGTGCTGGTTTAGGGATTTCTGGTACAAAAAGGGTTAAGAAATTACTTTGCATACCTGATTAAAATCAATAACACAAGGGCGTTTCCAAGTAAGAAGTATGCACTTTGGATATACTTAAACCAATTTCTAATCGGTTGCTTTTCTAACTCATTATTTCTGACCAAACGCTTATAAAATTGAAATTATTTTTTGCCTATATATGTGCATTTTAATGGGTAAACGTTTAGCGGTGTATTTGAACAGTTTTCTTTTACTTCAAAGTTTTTGGGGTTAAAAATGCAAAAATCGACTTTTTTTTAAGAAAAAATAGTTTTGAGAGTAGATTTATAAAATTTACGTTTAGGTGGTTACAAACTGGTCTGTCCTACTTGAAAAACACCCAACAATTGAAATTTGGCTTATGGTAGATTTTTATGCATTTTTAGAAATGTTGCTTTTTTTTTTTTTTTTTTAAATTCAGATTTTTTAAATTCACCAGTAGCTCCTGGTAAAATTGTTAGATGCACTTAATTTATTTGAACACTGTAGATCAAACACAGTAGACTTTGATTAGTCCATTTTGGGCGATTAAAGTTTTACGACTGCTGTACACTTCCCGTTTCAATGTGAGAGTTTAAAAAATTGTTTTGGTAGCATTGTGTTTTTGTTTTTTCAAATCTCAAAAATGAACGTTGTCGTCTGGTGATAATAAATAATCGCTGAAAATTTGAATGCCGTGTTGCTGATAAAAAAGCACACAGAGCAGTGCAAATTTTCTATGTAAATTGCAAGCTTATAGCTGAATTTCAATGATTAAACTGCTAAAAGTGTTTGTCTTATGTTGTTGAGTAGCAAAAACGACAAGTCCGATGGAAACAAAACTTTTGAGGTTTATTCTTCTTATTTTACAGTAGCCAGAAACATCTTCAAACAAACAAAAACGGTAATTGATAAGGGCTCTGTGTTATGGTTTATATCGTAGGAAAAGTGTGACTTTTGAAATGAGGGTACCTTTTCTCTAACTTCGTCCGTGCAAGAAGTACACGTCATTTTTAAATGAAATAACTTGCACAGTCTTGGCAAAGTAATGCTCAATTAAAAAAAACATGAATTGTGTATACCCTATGTTTCACTTTCTGAACTAGCGTAAAAATGTAAGGTGACGAATTAGAACTTGGTTTAAGTATATATAGCCACTTGAAATGTACAAATTATGAATCCAGATGCAATTAAGCACAGCCTCAGATTTAATATTTTGTACATTTCTCGCAAGTGTGAAGAGCGCAGTGGTTAAGTGTTATACGGTCGCTAGTTGGATGATCACTGGAGGCGCACTGTTGTTTCCTAGAGCAAGGCACTTTACCCTCTGCTTGGTTTTGGTTCAACCAAGGATTTTTTCCCAACATGACTGGAAAAATGTTGACTGGGGCCTTAAGCATCAATATCAACAAATATCCCAGGTGTACCAGCACAATAGAACCACCACATGCATTTAGGAGGGGCATTTGGAAAGTATTGCAACTCCTTTGCCTTAAGAAGACGCACTCGTCTTTCAAAAATAGTAAGTGTATGATCAGGATATACCACAATCACAAACTGCAGACAACCCCATGGCACCGCGAGGAAGAGCTGCTCAACCATCACGAGACATCAGGAAGACAAATTAAGCAAAGCAACCAGCTCTCTCTTTCCCATCAAGATGATTGCAATACTAGAATGGACATCAAGTAACATACAATAAAACATAGAACAATTACGGACTTCAACAATGGGAGCAACAATAAACAAAATCTGATTTGCTCAGTCCCTCAAAGTAGTCACCTTTGACATTTACACATTTTTCAGCCTTATAATTCAGTCATTAAATGCAGTTTTATAGTCCCTTTTAGGGAAAGTGCTTGATAAATCACTCTTCGGACAGCTGTGTATATTTCTGGATTTGCATCTTGGTTAAAGGGTTCAACCAAAAAAATTAAGAAAGAAGTCAAAGATCAGGAATCGATACAATTAAGCATCACACCTGACCCACCACACCACATGGGAAAGTAACAAATACACAATAAAACATCACACACAAGAGAGCCAAGAGGTCATGCCTTTCCTAGCAGGTGACCGACCACAAGGCTACAATGAACATACAAGAAAACACGAAACATAAATAACGATAAATGATCCACGAAAGAAGCACCCCCTTGGAGTGGTAAATAAAAAAAAACTACTGGAGGGTTTAAACTAGTTTCACAGCGTTAACCTTACCCTTAGTTAAGATGTGGATCAAGACACGTGGATGTTTGGTTTACATGGTAAACCCACAACTTATTCATGAATTATCTCCTAGAACATATAAGTCAAGATATGAAAAGGAGATAAAGCAAAGATAAGGACTAAACAGTACATAAAACTGAATACCGGAGTTAAACACATCCAACAGGTAAACCCTGGTGGGCCTGACAAAAGCCCAAAGTCGCATTGTGCAAGATCTGTGCTGTAGGCAAAGTTTGGGAGTGTGGATATAACATGGATATCATGCGACAATCTGCATGCCTGGTTGTAAACTGAAAAATGTAAGTGCGTATGATCAGGAATTACCACAATCACACACTGCAGACCAACCCATGACACTGTAGGATGCGGCACAACACACTGAACGGTCATAACACATAAATCAGGTAAATAAGGTCAAGCAACTAGGTCTCTCTTCCCCAATCAAGATCACAGTTTATACATGTAGCTTTGTTTTCCTCTTTAATTGCACTCAGCTGTGGGTCAGGCCACGGACTATAACGGCCTTTTTGTAAAGCTTTCATCGGTTGGTTGGTAAAAATCTTTGGCTGAGCCCCCTGTGGCTCAACTTGAGGTTATCCTTAGCTCTGACTATCTGCTGTGAGTCATGAACCTTTTTTGCTTTATCATAGTGTTAGTTTGATTAGTGTTGCCTCTCTATGGTGATGCATTGCATTGGTATTTAGCCAGTAAAATGCATTTAAGTCCCCAGTGGCTTGGGCTGTTGTCAGTTCTAAGGCGGTGGCTCTGTGTATGGTCCTTGTTTTGTTATGCAGTACTAAGTGTCATTTCTAGTTTTGCAATCATCTTGCTGGGGAAGAAAGAGCTGGTTTCTTGTTTGTTTGGTGCTTAACGACGCATAAACCCTTGTGGGTCATTAGCGTCAGACGGTATTAAATTAAACATCATTTGGATGGAAAAAAATTTGTAATATATAAAATGAATGATGAGGATGAGTTTGTATTATGACATGAGTTGCAATACGATTGTTGACAGGAAGATCACGTACAGTATCTGACAGTTTCAAAGAGCTATTCAGATGACTGTACATGTTCTTTAACTGAACGGAATATAGCATTTAACAATCTATATTATGGTTCAATAATACTATATATAGGGCATTATGGGCTGATACGAATGTAAAACAAAACTTAATTTTAAAACAAGCGATTAGATTTTGTTAAAAAGAAAAAAGATATATTTCTTTTAAAAATGCCATATACTATCAATATGTATATCTTGAAATAACTGTTTCATGTTATCAACATGGAAGCAATTATTTCTTATTTGTGCAAAATCGCCACACTCCAAAAGGACGTGACATACAGTGAATGGGTGCATCGCATGATCACAGCCAACACAATTAATGCTGCTCTTCACCTAGTAGTAAGTATGAATGTTAGACACTTGTATGACCTAAATGGGGTCGAGCTAAAACAACTTCTTCTTTTCTAATGTTTCGAACAACTGATTGATATTCACCAATAGATGGTTTTATCTCAAATTTATTTCCAGTGCTGTTATTCATTCATCCAAGATATATTTATTGATAGATGGTTTAAAATAAAAAAAAGTTGGTACTAATGAAAGCGATGTTTTTGCTTGCTGATCTACCATTTTTTCCCTGGGATGCCTATATGACTAGGAATCCAACAGAGAACAATTTCTTTATTTGCTAAAAGCTCATACATTTTTCGAAACGTTTCTAAATCTGTGGATTCTTTGAACTGGTATGGTTTAAAGCTTTCAATACTGAAAGTCAGTTTAAATATATAATGAATTTATTGTAAGTGTCATAAGTTCTAATGAAATCTAAAGCTAGATAAACTGCTTTTGATTCAGCATTGATATAACAGCACAACCAACTTTTGAGTCTTTTATGTTTTTTTTTCTGTCTTGTGTTTGTGCGCGACTGTTTATATGTGCTTTGTGGTCAGCTGCTCAGAAAGGGCTGACCTCTGGTTTGTGGTGTATAATTGTGAGTTTGTCACTTTCCCATTGGTATCCTGGGTCAGGTTTGGTACTTGATTGTATCGATTCCTGATCTTTGCACCCCTACTTACTTCCTTTGACCAATCAGTATTAACTTTTTTATAATTATTTAAACGACTTTGGAGCTTTCTGAAATCATCTTTTAATATCTGTGGATTTGATTTAGATTTTTTCCCAGATAGTAAGTTAAAAAGTATTTCAGGTTGTTTTAAACACCAAGCTGGTATGTTTGGTATAAAATGTTTTTCGATATTCTGAGGTTTGATATTGGTAGATTCTAAGAGTGGTAGAATTCTGATGCCAAATGATTAAATTGCTTTAGGCTTCTGTTCATATAAATCAACGAATGAAACTTAGTCAGCAAGATTTGATGGGTTCGCAACAAGTCTTATAGTATATTGCAAAAAGAGTTTCTCTCTTCGTGAGTATAGTGATGGTTCATCTGCTTCCACATAGAGACTAACAACAGAAGTTCTAAAAGCTCCTAAAGCTAACCTTAGTCCTTGATTATGTATAGGATCAAGCATTTGGTTGCTTTACTTCAATTGTCTTCCTGATGTCTTGTGACTTTTAGTGTTCTGTGGCTCTTCCTCGCGATGCAGTGTGTGAATGTGGTACTTTCTGGTCATACTCACCTATTACTAATTGGTTAAAGTCTTCAAATAATCCTGCACGACACAATATGCCTAAAGTATTTAACATTTCTTAAACATATTAACCTTAATCAATTCAGATCGATACACAAGGGGCAGATACTACATTTACCTCCCATGGGTATCCCTAAACCAGGAGAACACTTCGTTATCACCAAATCACTCAGACAGGGGGCGTGGTAGCTTCCTCATGCCACACCTAGGTTGACCCTTCTACTCTTGCTCCAGTCTATCTGGGATCCCTGATGTTTCTACATATCCCAGAAAGAGGCCTGCGTTTTGACGAGTCGTAAACAGGATCGCTTCCATCGACTGTCCCCTTACCCTGGCCACATGATTTGCCAAAAAAGCCCAAATAAGTGTGGGAGGCATTAACTGCATAGCATACAAAATTAAAGTATGGGCCAACCATCTCTAGAAGGATCCTGTTGCTTGGGTCTCTTTGTAATCCCTCAAACTGGGCTATAGTAAACTTCTCAACATACAGGAGTAGGGAATCTTCTGACGTTGTTGTGTAGTGGATAAACCGCTTGCCTTGTAAACCAGGGGTCGCAGGTTCGATTCCCGGCTTCACCAGTCTGTCGGATGAGACTTTAAGCCGAGGCCCCGTCTCCATATGACCTTAGCTGTTGGTGGGACGTTAAACACAAACACAACAACAACCATCTACTATCTCAGGTGTAAGGCAGTAAAGATTTATCTATTGAGATGCAGACAGCTTACCCTGCTTGCAGCGCCAATAAAGTAACATCTTAGGACATACACCTTATCTAGAACACAATGCAACTCATCAATACGTCAGTTCTGCCTGGGTATTATCTCTCAGAGAAACTGGAGGGGTGTATCGAAGCAGCTTCAACCAAGATGGCGTATTGTGTCATCTGCCTTGGTGTTGGCCTTTCTCACGTGTCTCCGTGGTTGCAGGCTCTGATGTCACAGCTGCATTCGAGCATCAGCGACACAGCAGTATGCGAATCTGCCTCATTATTTGTAATTCTATAAAATTTTGTAGTAAATAATCGGGTGCACTTTAACAAGTTAGAGATGACAAATATAAAAACTGCTGACAATGAAAGTGATAACAAAATGGGATATACATTAGTATCAAGCTTTCAATATTGCAGCAAATTTTCAAAATATGAAACTTCATGACTAATTGTTCTCTGACTTTTTTCAGATAATGGTATTGACAAGGGGCTTCTAATTGGGCTTATCGTCGGTATACTGGCTGCACTAGCTGTCATATTCAGCATTATAATATGCCTTTGTCTCAGGTAGGTTAAATAGTTTAGTAAAAGTGAATAGAAATCATGGCCAGAAAACGTTGCACTCGCAGAAGTCGATATACCCTTAGTACCAAGGGGCAGGGGTGTCCAATATCCCTTGAAGTAAACAGGCAAGTGTCCCATATCCATTCAAGTTACTAAGACTGGTAAACATCCCTTTAAAACTTAATATCCCATATCCCTTTACGAAAGCTAAAATATTGATACAGTATCCTTTATCACTGGAAGTAATAAGGATAGTATACCATATCCATGGAGGTAAAATGGCAAGTATAGCTAATTTCATAGACCATTCGTACTTTTCTGGATTTCCATTGGGACTCAAGTCACATGTACTTATATCACATGACTCTCTCAGCCAATCAAAATTTGTTCCATTACCACAAGACCGAGTAGCCATGTGCTGAGGCCAGCATCAAAACACTAAAAGAAATTCTGCTTTGTAAGATATATTGCATACGAAATGAGGATTGTGGTGTCTTCTGTGAGTTTGTCACTTTCCCATTGGTATCCTGGGTCAGGTGTGGTACTTGATTGTATCGATTCCTGATCTTTGCACCATTACTTACTTTAGTTGTAAGGGGCCACTTAGAGCCGCTTTGTATGTTTATTGTTACCTCGAAAACCAATTTTATGGTTTTCAAATGCACCCGTGGTTGTTTACAGGCTGATGACGTCAGTATTTAGTACGTCACAGCACCGGTGTTACTGACTGAGTTGGTGTTTATGTAAACATTTCACCATCTGAAAAAATGACTCAAAATATCAAAAACATCATTGGTACTGAGGCCCTCCCAGTGGGGGGGGGGGGTACCTGTTCCCTTGTTCCCCTGAAATAAATTGGCTTCACCTAAAATCAAAATTTTGTTTTCTTATGTTCCCTGTTCACCAATATTGTCTTTGTTCCCCTCAAAATTTGGCCTCTGTTCCCCTGAAATAAATGCCCTGTTCCCCCAAACCCCTTGGAGGGCCTCAGTAATGTGGCATCGAGCTAGCAAGTCAATCTAGAGATAGAAATTCCTAATATAACCGAAAACTACATAAATTTGCACATTTTCACTTGTCGACATTGGGTATCTGCAATGCTTACTTAAATATACGTTACGTTGTTGGGAAGTTTTTTTGATTGGCCCGATATTTTTCTAATCGGGAGAGCTCGGATGTAATCGGAACATGTCAGGAAAACTCGGTATGAAATTAGCTATACTGTATCCCTATGACCCTTGTCAATGCTTTTTATCAGAGGCAAACTAACATGACACAAATATTTTGACTAAACAAAAAAAAAACTGACAAGCCTTAAAAGAATGACCCCTAAACAGATTTTGATTGATTAAGTTTCGGGTTAAAGTCCCAGTCAACAATAGTTCAGTCATGTCTGGGCTCCAGTTTATTACATCTTGTGCCAATAAACAAAATACGAGTGTCATCTCTGAAAGCTGTAGCAACGATCGCGCCACCGTACAGCTTACAACAGATTTCGATGTACAGATATTACCTAAACCACAGATGGTAGCCTAGTATTTGAATGCATCACCATATTCTTGTTTTCAAGGAGACATTGAAAGGTATTTAAAGTAGGCCTATAGCACTTAAACTCTATTAGATAAAGTTTTGTAAACGGTTTAAAGTACGCATTTGCTGAAATGGATACTGCAAATTAATACAATTTATAATACAACTACAAGTGTAATCAGACAAGAAATCCAGACAAATACGTACCGGTGCAATTTATTAAACCAAAACAACCCATGTGTGAGTGGCCATGCACATAATTTATTATTTGTTGTAAATCTCATATTTTATCATGTTACTTTAACTGATAGGTGTCATTCAAATGGTTTACTTAAGAAAATTATATACTAATTTGACAAAAATGTTGATCTAGCTTTGATAGTAAATGAGCATTGATTATTAAATTCCCAAAAGTAACTTAATCAATTAACAATCCACTAAGTTTTTTCGTTGAATTTACCTTTATTTCAGAATAAAGCGCAAAGAGAAGGAAAGACGAAACTATATTAGAAACACAAACATATTTTATTCTTATCCTGAAGATAAAAAGACCAACAACGATACAATAGACATCAAAGCTACATGTAGTCTGGATGGAGAGGACAAGGATAATGCACTTATAATCACAACAAATGAGCTTTACGAACCATTTAGGAGTAATAACTCGACTAATAGAAATGAGCCAGTCTTAGATGTTGGGAAGTATATAATACAACCAAATAATAAAGGTCAGGACATAGATATTGTTGTGTATTCTGAGGACATATATATAGCTGACAGTTCAACAAATTCAAGTAATGAATATATTGAATATATAAATGACGTGGAAGATGATGAACAGGATCCATTAGAAAGTTCTCAAGACAAACAGACGTGCAAAAATAATAAATTAAGAGTAACATTCGATCCCTCAAGTGAGTATGCGACTGTCAGCAAAGAAGGAAAGACAAAATTTTGAATTGTTTTAGTATTGCTGGAAAATAGGCATACATGAATGATAGTGAAGTCTGAGAAGGTCAAAGTTCGTTATGAGTTGGAATTGCATGGTTCTTAAGTCAATTTAACAAGGCTTGACAATTCTAGTTTTTACAGAAAAATATTTGCCTACCACAATACATATATCATTTAAACATGGGTAAAAGTATTCAGGATAATCATCAATTCAGGATTTTGAGGCGGAATTTCCATGGAACGCCAGCTTCAAATGCTGAATTAGGGAGATCATAATAACTTCTCTGATTTATTTTCAGTCTGTCTACGGATAATTTACCATTTAAACTTGGAATTGTGAATAGTAAGGGGGTATCCTGCATTTTTAAAATCAGACTTTCGTTAGTTAAGTATTTTGGAAATTTTGAACTTTCACCCATGTTTTAATAAACATTTTAGCTAGGTATGACTTTCGCTTGAAATTTAAATGGCACTCAAATTACCATTTGTGCAACATCAATGAATGTACATACGTTCTTGACTGTGATGCCAGCATTGACTGTGTGTTTCACTAGGGATATACAATTTCAAACTCATATAGCAATAAATGCATGCGCTTGTGATAGAAAAAAAACACATTAATTTTTTTGACCCTTTTAGGTTCTGATGGATTATCCCATACATATTGATACAATAAGAATAGAAATGTCCATTTTATATTTTAAGGTTTTGCCAGTCAAAATCATTAGAAGGACGTATTTTGTCTCTAAAGATTATTTTATCTAGAAAACAGTGCATACATTGATGAAATGCCTCCTTAGGCAGTATTTCATCTGGGTCTTCAGTGTTTGCAAAAGCACCCGTTTACCAGTATCCGTAATGAAAATGGTTTCTAATATTTGTGTAAACTTTAGTCAAAGATCACAGGCAACTCTAAATGTCACTGTAAGTTTTAACAGGGATAGAGTAGCTGTCTTATGCTGATCTAAGCAAATATGTTAAGACGATCATTGTAAGATATTGTTAGACTTGCTAATTTATGCAAACAAGGATCAGCTAAGGCTTGATTATGTTCAGGATCAGGATTTTTATATACAAATTGTCTTCATTCTATTTTGGGAGTAGATAAAAAGTTGCCATTTAAAGTTGTTACCGCTCTAATTAGCTTAAGCTTTGAGCTGTTGGGGAGATGCTGACACTTTTCCTGCTCAAGTATAATCTGAATAGCATTCACATACCAATCCACAGCTCATTTTAGAGTGTGGCTATTTTGCACAAGTAATTAGATATACATATTGATAGTATTATGTCATTTTTAAAACAAATAAATCTTTTTAAACAAACTCTAATCGCTATTTTTAAAATCCTGTTTTGTTTAACATTGTTATCAGACCATAATACAGAATGTTTAATGTTGTATTCTGTTCAGTTGGAGAGCATGTACAGTCAATGTTTAATGTTGTATTTTGTTCAGTTGGAGAGCATGTACAGTCATCTGAATAAAATTTGTATAGCAACTCAATATCATAATACAAACTCATCATCATAATTCACTTTGTATATTATAATTATTTTTAATTTTTCAATCCAAATCATGTTTAATTTGATATCGTCTGACGCTAATGACCCACAAGGGTTGATGCGTTGTTAAACACCAAACAAACAATATTAACATTTTCACTTTCTTCACTGCTTTGCTTTCCTTCAACTTCATTCTCCTCATCATCTGCCCATGCATCTGGTTTAATGCGTTTTCTCTTTCATAATAAATAGTCTTTTTCCTTCTCAACACACCTTTGTTTTCACTCTTCACACATTCTTGGCTTGTTTTGTTTTCTTTCATTGGTTATCTCAATTTCCGTACAGATATACTGTGGCCCGTGTTATCGTCGTGATAATTGTACATCCCTTCAATACATTTTGTTTTAGATTTTCAAACTTTGTATCTCTGTTATCCATTGCTTTCTGATCTTATATAGCTTGTGTAATTTCCTTTTCATTCCGCTTTTTGTTCTTAAATAGAAACCACTTTTGAAAATCGAGGTTTTTTGGTCGCTTTACCATGTTCCTACTTTTTGGCGAGTCTTGTAAGAATCTAGGGTGTGATAGAAAAAAAAAGTTGAAAAATCACCGTTTGGCATCACTATTCTGTCCTCACACAGTTAAATAAGGATTTTTTTCTTGCACTCTGTTGACTTTTTGTTTTAAAATTAGCATCCAGAAGTCTCAGAATACACTGAGGTACAATATCACAATATGACGCCACTTTGACTGAACAATGCCGTCACTAACGACCATTTGTATGAGTTTCAATACAACCATTCGTGAGAGCCTGGGTAAGATAAGAATTTCTGACCCAGGTTAAAATCTCAGATATTCTTGTCCATTGAATAAGAAAGTTTATTATGCGGTAGAGAATTTGTGCAAAAAGGAAGCACTGTTCACTATTTTTATCCCCTCATTGTCGGAGAGATATAGTTTAAGCGTCGTCCATCTGTCCACACGTTTTGTCCTTCTGGAACCATATTTCAGTACCTAATGGTCAGATTTGATGCATTCTAAGTATAAATGATAAGTACTATAGTATCTCAATATCCGATAAGTTTCGTCAAAATCGACCTCTTAACACTGTAGTTGTTGCCCTTGTCCTAGTATAGGCAATTATAATGCAAAGCCTATATTAGCATTTTGTGTAATGATCTTCACATTTCCTCAAAGCTATCAAACAACTTTTCACTATAGACCATGGTTGCCCAGTGCCTGTAGATAAGCATGGCAGTGTTAAAAGCTTGATTACCTAGAGGCTCACAGTGGTCTGGTCTGAGATATGATTTTTTAGCATCATTTAGATCTATCAAGCATGGGGGACGGAGCTGCCCCTCCAAGTCAGCCCCATGTCCATAGCAAGTGCTGTTTGAAAAACATGTCGATCTGTTGTTGTTCACTGACTGTGTGTGGCTCAAAGTTAAGGTGGTCAACATTTACACACAGTGAGTTGTTACAGAGATGGTTTGCAACAAGGTCGGCTGGAATATCAAACCTTTAACGTTATCTATCTATTGGGTCTTTATATTTTATTTGGCCATAACTGAGAGCCATTTTTAACAGAACCAGTCCAAATCTGACAACTGCCGTTAGGATGATTGAGAGTTATTGTATGAATTCTCTCCCTTGTATTCTCAATGAATATTTCCATTTTTTTTTTTTTTTGAAGATTTTGGAAAGTTTTCTAGCAGACGACAAGTTGCTGAATGATTCACATGCCTTTGAGCATATGGTAACATATTTTGGAGTAAATGTGGAAGTAGTCTGGTCCTTACCACTGTTTATTTCGATTTTTTTAAGATTTTAAATTAAAATTCAATTTTAAATTGAATTTACCTCAAAAATTATAATCAGCCAATTTCTGTGTATAATTTTATCACTCTCAGTGGACAATGTTTTTTTCACGGAAATTCTTTAATCGGCTTCTAGGGTTTGGTGCACACTTAAATGGCCAAAGTAAACAGTGCAAATTGGATAATTTACTGGCTCTTTCACTTACTCCAGAAAATTAGTGGGTCCCCATTCTGCTTCTCAGTGACCTTTTGCGTCATTTGGCTACCTGAAAATAGAAAGGAGTGACCTCTTGATAAGTGAGCCGCTGCATGAGATTTCCAACAATTTGACATTTTGACAAGTGTAGACTCAGACGAGCCTGTGCAGCCTCCTTTTAAGCTTAGAACCTCCAAAAGATGTTTGGTCAGTAGCTTAACAATCATCGAATAGTCAAGTGACAAGCAATGCTCTGATCAGACTGCGCGTATGCGCAGGCTGATCTGAGGCTTTGCTGGTCGTACACACCACGTTGTTGGAAATCTCATGCTGCGGCTCAATTTACTTTTCCCAGCGTTTTACTTCTTTCACAGATAGTCATGAAATTCACGGAAAAACAGCTGAGCATCGTTTTTTGCCATTGAGCGACAGAAAACAGTCCACATAAGAATACATTATTCTTTCCAGTATGACCACAATAGGTCAATTTCTAATCAGAACCATTTCACAAGCCACAAAACACAGCCATTTAGAAAAAAATATCACATCACACATGCACTTTCATTTTTTAAAAGGCACTATTTTTGTGGGCTACTAAGACGGAAGAACTTTATTGTGTACTAACACCATGTGGTGCACTTAATTAAGTAAGCTACAGGTAGCTGGTTTGAATGTTAACAGTCTCGAATGCTTAAGCATTCAGCCAGAGGGAGAAGGGTGTTTCATTTTAGCTCACCTGAGCCGAAGGCTAATGAGCTGATAGTATACCAGTCACTAATTGTATACCAGTTACAAAAGTTAAGGTTGACCTGTAAGCCAAGGTCGCTCATATTGGAGTCCCATCAATATATTAAAACATCGTTTTTCTCCGAAACCTTTAGGCCATTTTAACTAAATTTTCATATGAAGACTTCTTAGGACCAGTTAGCCAAAATATATACAAATTGTTCTGATCACATAACCACGATGGCCAACATGCCCATATATGGTAGAAACCCTTTAAAAATTTTCTCAAGAACCAGAATAGATGGCTTAAAATTACAAAATGGAATTTTAAAAGAAGTTGGTTCTAATAAAAATGATGTTTTTTTTCTTGCTTATCTACCATCTCATTCCCTTGGATACCTATATGACTAGGAATCTAACAGAGAATAATTTCTTTATAAGCTAAAAGCTCATGACATTTTTCTAAGAGTTTCTAAATCTGGATTCTTTGAAATGGTATGGTTCATTGCTTTCAATACGGAAAGCGAGTCAGAAAATATACTAAATTTATTGTTAGCATCACAAGTGCTAATAAAATCTAAAGCTAGATCAATTGCTTTGGCTTCAGCAGTGAAAATTGATGAATCGTCAGGTATACGTTGCATATTACTATGGTTGTCTGATATATCAGTAATATATCTTGGAAGAATGGCAAACTTCATGGAATAACAGCATTGGTAATAAACTTCTTGACATCATACCAACTATTGGTGAAAATCAATCAGTTGTTCGAAACATAAGAAGAGAAGAAGTAGTTTTAGCTCGACTCCGCTTAGGTCATACAAGAGTCACTCATTCATACTTACAACAAGATGAAGAGCAGCCACAATGTGTTGGTTGCGACGCACCATTCACTGTACGTCACTTCCTATTGGAGTGTGGCGATTTTGCACAAGTAAGAAATAATTGCTTCCATGTTGATAACATGAAAGAATTATTTCAAGATATACATATTGATAGTATTATGACATTTTTAAGACAAATAAATCTTTTTTAACAAAATCTAATTGCTATTTTTTAAATCATGTTTTGTTTTACATTTGTATCAGACCATAATACAGATTTTTATATCCCGCCACTAAAGTGTGGCGGGGTATTATGTTATACCATTCAGTGTCCGTCCGTCCGTGCTCACCATTTCCGATCAATAACTTGAGTATTTATTCACGGAATTTTTTCAAATTTTGCATACATATTGTTATCGGCGATGAGTGGTATGGGATTGTTAATGGGCAAAATCCGTCCATTTTTAACGGAGTTACTGCCCTTTTTATACCCCGCCACACTATAGTGTCGGGGTATTATGTTATACCTTTTGGTGTCTGTCCATCCGTCCGTGCTCACCATTTCCGATCGATTACTTGAGTATTTATTCACGGAATTTTTTCAAATTTTCCATACATATTGTTATTGGCGATGAGTGGTATGGGATTGTTAATGGGCAAAATCCGTCCATTTTTAACGGACTTACTGCCCTTTTTCGTATTGGAAAAATGGTTTCTGGCCTGTTATTCCTTTACTGTTCATGATATCTGAATGAAACTTCACAGATATGTTGCACATCAAAGGTTACATATTGTGACTAAGGACTGTCACTCTGACCTTCCCAGTTTGTGAGTTATCCGCCCTTTGTTCCTTTACTATATGGAATATCTGAATATAACTTCACAGATATGTTTCACATCAAAGGTAACATATTGTGACTAAGAACCGTCACTCTTACCTTTCCCATTTGTGAGTTATCCGCCCTCGATTGAATTAAAAAATGTTTTTACCCGTAGTTCCTTTACTATTTGGAATATTTAAATGAAACTTTACAGATATGTTTCACATCAAAGGTTACATACTGTGACAAAGAACCATCACTCTTACCTTTCCAGTTCATGAGTTATCTGCCCTTGATTGATCTGAAAAATGGTCTTTGACCTGTAGTTCATTTACTATATGGAATATCTGAATGAAACTTCACAGATATGTTGATCATCAAAGGTTACATATTGTGACTAAGGATCGTCACTCTTACCTTTCCAGATTGTGAGTTATCCACCCTTGATTGATCTGAGAATTGGTTTTTGGCCTGTAGTTTCTTTTACTTAATGGAATATCTGAATGAAACTTCACAGATATGTTGAACATCAAAGATTACATAGTTTTAGTTAGGACCGTCACCCTTACCTTTCCAGTTCATGAGTTATCCGCCCTTAATTGGTCTGAAAAATGGTTTTTGACCTGTAGTTCATTTACTATATGGAGTATCTGAATGAAACTTCACAGATATGTTGACCATCAAAGGTTACATATTGTGGGTAAGGATCGTCACTCTTACCTATCCAGATTGTGAGTTATCCACCCTTGATTGATCTGAGAATTGGTTTTTGACCTGTAGTTCATTTCATCCTTCCATGCTCACTGTTTCCGATCGATAACTTGTTATTGGGGATTAGTGGTATGGTATTGTTAATGGGCAAAATCTGACCATTTTCGATGGAGTTACTGCCCTTTCTCCCTTTAAAAAATGGTTTCTGGCCTGTTATTTTTTACTGTTTATGATATCTGAATGAAACTTCACAGATGTTGAACAGCAAAGGTTACATATAACAACGAAGGACCGTCACTCTTACCTTTCTAGTTCATGAGTTATCCGCCCTTGATTAATCTGGAAAATATTTTTGACCTGTAGTTCCTTTACTATATAAAATATCTGAATGAAACTTCACAGATATGTTGACCATCAAAGGTTACATATTGTGACTAAGGATCGTCACTCTTACCTTTCCAGATTGTGAGTTATCCACCCTTCATTGATCTGAGAATTGGTTTTTGATGTGTAGTTCATTTACTATATGGAATATCTGAATGAAACTTCACAGATATGTTGAACATCAAAGGTTACATATTTTGAGTAAGGACCGTCACCCTTACCTTCTTACCTTTCCAGCATTTAAATTCCTGTTCCTGAAATAAATGCCCTTGATGCCTTTGAACAATGAGTTTTTGATCTTTTGATAGTCAACAATATGGAATATCTTATTGAAACTTCAGAGGGAGGTTGCATATTGTGACCAATGGGGGAACTTGTCTTGCCTTGCCTGTTGAGTTTTTGCCCCTTGATGTATCTGAAAACTTTTTTGATTTGCAGTTGGTATCAGAATTTCCCATATTGTTAGAAATCTCACTAGACTGCCCATGTATCTGTGGTTTATATTAATATCTATTTAGAGTTAGGGCGTCATATCACTGTCTATCTCAGTTCTGTTGCTATTTAGGCATTATATATCTCATAAAATAACTTTTGGTGCCCCCAGCAGTGGCGGGGTATTATGCAGTGCTTGCGGTGCTTTTATTTAATGTTGTATTCTGTTCAGTTAAAGAACATGTACAGTTATCTGAATAACTCTTTGAAACTGTCAGATATTGTACGTGGTGTCTCCTTTCAACAATCGTATTGCAACTAATTATCATAATACAATCTCATCATCATCATTACTTTTATTTTATCTTTTTCCATCTTCATCATGTTTAGTTTAATACCGTCTGACGCTAATGACCAACCAGGGTTAATGCGTCGTTAAGAACCAAACAATCAAACAAATCAAGAACCAGAAGGCTCATAACCTTTGGACTTGGTATGTAGCATTGGGGATATGGGGCCTACTAAGTTTGTTCATATTATGGTCATATGTTGACCTTTCTGAGCACCTTGTGATTTGTGACATTTTTGGATGAGTCCCAATGTGAAGGTAGTTAAGGATATACGCAGTTCAAATGTATTGTTCTATATCTGTACATATTCTCGAGGATGTCTTCCTTTAAGTTGTCTTTGAATGTCACTATCAATCAACACATCATTTTATATCTTTCAGAATAATACTAGGCAGTACAAAAATAAGATACGTATCCTTAGTTCAGCATTAAATCAAAACAAACTGGTATTGATATAGTTATATCTGTCCAATCAAATTAGAACCTCCTTATATATTCAAAAACATGACAGTTCAGATCTAGACCAGATGACTCTTATCCATTCAGCTGGAAGGATTTTTTTTAGGAAAAAAGCACCTGTTTTGCAATGTAATGAACTGTAGCATTTTATGATTTTGGTGTTTATGTTATGAAATATGGGCAAAATGAACTGAAACAACTTCAAATTGTTGGTATTGCACAATTACAACAAAAGAATGTGGTAGAATAAGTTTCGAATGAACACCTATTGTACTGGAAACTGCCTACAAATACCCATAAAAATTCAAACCGGTAGGAGGAGGTTAAAACTGATGGATTGGGCTGAAATTTGGTATGGAAATATTGTTTAAACTAGAGAACAGGTGGTTTAATAATATACGTGATCAGAGTAAAAGTTCAAAAAACTGAAACACCCTAAGAGGGAGCATTAAAATACTAGGTGATATCGTGGGAAGTGTGGATGGGGATTTGTAAACAGTTCAGCTTAATTGAAAACTAATTAAATGTTAACCTCTCCAAAAATACTATCACACTTTTGATAAGGCATGTTGGTTATCAAGACTCAAACGGTTTCTGACTAAGTAGGTTAAATAGTGGCGATTGTTTGCTGTGGCAATCCAGACTGGTCTCACTGAGACAGCAAGGTGGGTCCGCGTCCTATGGTACACAATTGACCGAAACAAACGATTTCGCAGCGCTTTTATAGCCTCAGAGCCCGCCCCCAGTGATGTCATCAATAATCGTCATCAATAGAGACCTATCATGTGATATGCAGTTGGTATCATTTGATCAAAGCACATGATAAAGACAAAGTAATTCCAATTGCGGAAAATGAAAGTCGCCACTGATAAGATCACAATGCACTGAATGGAATTAATCACAATGCACTGAATTGAAATAAGAATCCCTTCCAACACAACAATGCAGTAACATTGGCGTAATATAACTATGGAAGAATTATTATCAATAAACAAAGATTTTAGACGGAAAGGGTAGCTTCAACAGCTAGGGGGCATTGATGAAAGGGAAAGTAGCGATAAATCAACTAGCCCATCACGGAAATCGGTTCATGAGTTTCTATACGTAACAACTGATAGAATGAACTAGATTTTATTAGCCAAAAATCAGGTTCATAAACCACCAGTAACTATAGAATGAGGTTTTATAGGTATGAAACCGTTAATAGCGGGTCATCCGTTTATTAAATATACATGACAGAACCTCAAACCCGATCCCGTGACCTAATTAATTTGACAGAAACGTATAGTGAACAAACACCAATGCATGACTTTAGCAACCCATGTGCTAGATATAAACTTGTCAAAGGGGATACGGTTGATCAGGAGTGCAACAAAATTATAGCTGCGGTCCATATTCGTCCTAAGTTTTGCTGGCGAACAACTACGGTAGTGTCATTCTTTTATATGTTTATTGGCTAATATTTACACACTTCTTGAATTTTCGACGAATATGTTTGTGGGGGTCAATTATATTTACTCCACTCCTCCCGCCAGTATTTTGCTTTCTTTTACACGCTATAATGGATGGCATTACCTTATTACGTAACGTTACTATATGTACAATTGATCTAGCTTTAGATTTCATTAGCACTTGTGATGCTAACAATAAATTTATTATATTTTCTGACTCGCTTTCTGTATTGAAAGCAATTAACCATACCCGTTCAAAGAATCCTCAGATTCAGAAACGTCTAGAAAAATGTCAATAGCTTTTAGCTTATAAAGCAATTGCTCTCTGCTGGATTACTAGTCATATAGGTATCCAAGGGAATTAAATGGTAGATAAGCAAGCAAAACATCGCTTTCATTAGAACCAACTTCTTTTCATCTATCAATAAATATATCTTGGAAGAATTGCAAACTTCATGGAATAACAGCATTGGTAATAAACTTCTTGACATCAAACCAACTATTGGTGAATATCACTCAGTTGTTCTAAACATAAAAAGAGAAGAAGTACATGTAGTTTTAGCTCGACTCCGCTTAGGTCATACAAGAGTCACTCATTCATACTTACAACAAGGTGAAGAGCAGCCACAATGTGTTGGTTGCGACGCACCATTCACTGTACGTCACTTCCTTTTGGAATGTGGCGACTTTGTACCAGTAAGAAATAATTGCTTCCATGTTGATAACATGAAAGAATTATTTCAAGATATACATATTGATAGTATTATGACATTTTTAAGACAAATAAATCTTTTTAACAAAATCTAATTGCTATTTTTTAAATCATGTTTTGTTTTACATTTGTATCAGACCATAATACAGATTATATTATGTTGTATTCCGTTCAATTAAAGAACATGTACAGTTATCTGAATAGCTCTTTGAAACTGTCAGATATTGCACGTGGTCTCTCCTGGAATCAGACCACAATTATGTCCCTTGATTGGTTGTACACAATAAGGATGTTCTTTCGCGCATATTGTTCCCCTTTTAGTGGGCTGTAAATCTACCATTTCATGTGAGCATCCTTGTTATTGGGTATGTTTGAACTGCCCAATGAATAAGCTTTCAGAAAATGTTGCTTCTGTCCCGATAACTGGTAATTCTAGGAAAATTGAGGCCTCTGCACACCTAAGTAAAATGCTGTTAAGATAGCCAACCCGACTGCTGTGTCACATAGGGTTTGTCTAAACTCCTGTGGTTCCAAAACGAGCCGAACTTGCCCTATCTAGTCAGTGATTAGAATGACTCCCAGGCCATGTTTGAGTGGGGAAAAGCTTCAGAAGAAAGCCAGCTTCATCATGTAAAATAGGAGGTGCTGTAATGGATGATTAAATTATATAGTAAAATTAATTGTGGTCTCGCGCCTGTTCTGAGCAATCTGGCATTTGGAGCAAATTTCTATTTTTGGGTTTTTGAGATGCTTGGGTCCCTATTGACATGATATTTTGCCTAGATATATGAAATAAGCTCAAGTACAAGCTTTAGAAGAAAAAATGAGCCATATTTTTTTAATATTTGGTTAAAACTGAGATTTCTAGGCT
Organism: Loripinus fragilis; assembly: GCA_964019695.1. NCBI lineage: Eukaryota > Metazoa > Mollusca > Bivalvia > Lucinida > Lucinidae > Loripinus > Loripinus fragilis. Next base: position 92,168,271 of record OZ026517.1, read on the forward strand.
TCTGTAAGATGTCGACAATTGGTACATGTCGAAATAAGGTGCAAAAGTGTATTCCTAATCCATCTAGACTGTAGATTCAAGTCAAAATGGAGTTGTTTGTTTAAAATAACAAGCTCACTCTGAGACAGGCAGGTCCCACCTCAACACTGGCCAGCTACTTTGTGGCCTCAGACAGCTCAAAAATGCCTATCGGGACAGTGAACAAGTCCGAACTTTATAGCCCTTGTCAAATGTTGAATCAGTATCTACTGTTGCTCCAATTTTGTGTGTTTGTATGTGCCGAGTGGGGGGGGGGGGGGGGGGGTAACTAATTTACAAGGTAGTTCATAGTGTCCTTCCTTATTTTTTTAAAATTTGTCTGCTGAGTAAGAGAGCTGCGGTCGGCTTTTATTGTGTTCTTGCTTTTGTGTGGGTGTCTGTGTTAGAGTGTCTCTTCCTCGGGATGTGATGGCTGGTTGACCTGTGGTTTGTGATTGTGGCATTTCCTGACCATGCTAACATGTTTTCTTGGCACTAGACTTAAATATGGTAATTGCCGTATTTACTCTAAATATTGGCACACCATAGCTTCTCTGCTAGCTTATCATTAAATCTTTTGACCCCCCCCCCCCCATTTCACAATCGGATTAGTTGTGATATAGGCAAGTTATATAAGCCCTGATCAGACTGCTCCTATCCTAATTGTCTGATCTTGGTTGAAACTACTTGCTCATGCCTACCAGGTGGAATATTTAGGGTAAATACAGCATAACCAGTGTGATCTCAAACGGTGTTTTTGTCCATAAATAGTTTGGACTCTGATCAAACTGCTGTTGCCTGCCCTTGGAGTCTCTGATTAACTGATTGAAACTAAAAAAGTAACTCTGTACCACTTGTCAGACAGTGTTTCAAGGAGAAATTAATTATTTTTATTTATCTATGATTAGGTTATGGAGTCTATGGGAAGACAATTGAACAAGTCCACCAGTTATAAGTGACAACACCATGCCAGACTACACAGTGGTTCTTCCATTTTGAGCAGTCACTGTCATATAACAAGAAACAGTCGATTCCAAAACCTTCGGTAAGATTTTTTGTACTGAATTACTAAGTTCTAGGTGAATTATATACCTCCTTGGAGTCTACACAAGCATCATTGGAGTCTGTATAAAGAGTGGATATGCCCTGGAAGGACAAAATGCCCCACCTTGGATTGTGTCTGACACTGCTGATTTTGAAAAGGATGAAAAAGGACTTTCCTGTCACATTTATACTCATTTTTGCATGGTGTCAGAATTGGGGGAATTCTAAGCAATAACAGACATCATAGAATTAGTGACCCTGTCATTTTTATGAAAAAGAGCTGCATATGCATATGTCGTCCAGGTGGTGTTTTGTATTCTGTCGACAATTTGTCGACGGCTCACAGACGCATGCTGTGTTTGACTGCTTCACATTCATCAGCATCACACACACATATAATGGACGGCCTCCTATTGTATTTGGCATTGTTATGTAAATAATCAAGACTAAAATTCAGCAGTTTTGATTGTCAATTTCCTCTTTAAATTTGAATTTAAAACTTGAAATTTATTAAATTTGATAAAGATTACTGAAAGTTAAGTTTAAAATTGCCATACACCTACTGGGATGATATTTTTCCATCACTTTTGGACTATTTAGAGAGAAGGAACTTCAGAGATTCTGGCATTTTTTAATTCATTCTAAAATTTCAAGGAATAAGAAAGATATTGCAAAAATATTGAAGTCTCGGCCTGGAAAAAATGTCCCCTCTGAAGGCTGTTTTTTCCAAAATCTGTTATGTGTGTTTGATTGGCTGTCACATCTTGGATTCTCATTCTGTTGTTCTCATATTGCTTTCACAAGTTTAGTGAATGTATAATTGTTGGTATATAGATTTATTTTCTCAATAAAGAATAAAATTAGGGTCTGATAGGAATCAGACCACAATTATGTCCCTTGATTGGTTGTACACAATAAGGATGTTCTTTCGCGCATATAGTTCCCCTTTTAGTGGGCTGTAAATCTATCATTTCATGTGAGCATCCTTGTTATTGGGTATGTTTGAACTGCCCAATGAATAAGCTTTCAGAAAATGTTGCTTCTGTCCCGATAACTGGTAATTCTAGGAAAATTGAGGCCTCTGCACACCTAAGTAAAATGCTGTTAAGATAGCCAACCCGACTGCTGTGTCACATAGGGTTTGTCTAAACTCCTGTGGTTCCAAAACGAGCCGAACTTGCCCTATCTAGTCAGTGATTAGAATGACTCCCAGGCCATGTTTGAGTGGGGAAAAGCTTCAGAAGAAAGCCAGCTTCATCATGTATAATAGGAGGTGCTGTAATGGATGATTAAATTATATAGTAAAATTAATTGTGGTCTCGCGCCTCCTGTCAACAATCGTATTGCAACTTATTATCATTAACACTCTTTCCATCCACATCATGTTTAGTTTAATACCGTCTGACGCTAATGACCCACAAGGGTTGATGCGTCGTTAAACACCAAGCAAACAAACAAAGATTTTATTGATGTCGTTATATCTCCCACAGACACGACATAACAAATGTATAACCAGTGCAAGTTCTTATCAATAGTTTTATATTGATAACTTCCCTTGGATGTCAGAGCTCACATTTTAGATGTCGAAGTGTGTGTCTTGCCAGCACATATGATTTTGGTACTTTTCGCAAATGCAGTCATTCTAAAACACAAGTGTGCAGCTATCTAGTGGGGCAAAGGTCTGACTTTAACACTAAAATAGTGATTATAATCAGGAAATACCACAATCACAAACAGCAGACAAACATGACTTTAAGACAGTCTTCCTCTCCCATGTTTTGTGACTGAGAGCAGCGATGACTCTAGCAAGATTATGCATAAATACTTGCTCGTCTGAGTTTTGGCTGCTTTAGTCAACTACGTTAAACCGTGTAGACTTTTTTGGTACCTGTGTAGAGCGTTCCAAGATGGCAGAGTGTATAATCATAAGTAGCTTTTCATTTGCAAGAACTATTGGGTATTTCCAGCGTTGACGCCAACACGCTCATTCAATATTATGATTCTGTGAGCAGTCGCATCAGTATCGCAACAAAAATTGACCTGGATAAGTTGCCAACTCGCTAAAAGTGGAAAACGAAGCATTTGTCTGGCATGTTGTTTTTTTTCTGCCAATTTGCCCTTTAAACAGCAAATACCCCATCAGTTCTGCAAAATAATATAAGCCCATTCCCTGACAGTCTCTCCCTGGCCCTGAAATCCGAAAGAATTATCTGCGGATAAAGATGTACGAGATTAAAAATATCGCATGAAGTTTGAAAAAATGCGTCTGCACGGGTAACAAAACTTGTATACACCGTTACTAAATCGTATAACACACCTGTGTCTACACAGTCACCAACTAAAATACCATTGTCTACACGTTTACCCATGCGATAGTTTCAAGCTCGTAGAGGGCAACTTAGAGTGGAAACCACAAGAGTGCTTAAATAAAGTCTTTGCCCTAGATTCTGCTTGATTTACTCGCAAAGTTATAGGCGACAAAAAAACCTCCATTTGAGCCACGGTGGGCACAGTCAAAGACAAGTATATTTTTGTAACAGGCACCAATCTACGTTTTAGGTCACTGAGTCCAATGCCTGACCCACCGTCGTGCAATTAGAGTGAAACCAATACATGTACCTATCAATTGTGAATTCGATTTATTACTAGGCATGCAGATCTGTGTTATATCCCACTTTTAATAACCTTTGATTATCTTATTGAATTGACTAGACAACGTAAGTTTAAATCATATAAGCCTAGCGTCCATTTTATGGAGCCGGCGTGGTGTAGTGGATAATACACTTGCTTTTTGTCCAGGGGTCCTGAGTTCGATCTGTGGCTCCACCAGTCTGTCAGGTGAGACTTTTATCCTAGGCGTTGTCTTCCAAAAGTGAGTATGATCAGGAAATACCGCAATTACATATTGCAGACCAACCCACGACACCGTGAGGAAGAGCCACATAACATTTATAGTTACAGTACATCTGTAAGACAGTAATGGCAAAGCAATCAGCTTTCTTTTCTTTTTCAAGATGATTGCAAAACTGGAATGGACACAAAGTAATGCATAACAAAATACAGAACTCAAACAAACAATGGGAAGTACATTAAGCGATATATCAACAACAACAGAGCCACCGACTAAAGGCGTTTTAAACTAGAACCACAGCCCAAAGAGACTTCGGGTGCTCTTGGACATCAAACCACAAAATCATAAACTAACTTGCTCAGTACTAGGTATTGCAGTTGAACAACCACAAAAAGTATGGGACATCGTAAGATTAAACACCACTTAGTGCGGTTTCTTATCAGGATCATCACTGTTTGCTTACACATAGTTCTTTTAAAATGTGGTGAAAACTAAATTAAATACCATCTATCTCCCCCAAACTTGGAACGGGCTGGTCCTTCTTACAAGGGTAGATAAGTCCAACGGGTTAAAATAAAGTCATCACTGCCAACATGCTAGTATGCCAATGCTTCTGTTTTTTTTTATAAACTACACTCAACAAAATGTCTAATTGGTCACCTTTTAAACTCATTATTTCTGATCAAGCGCTACTAACATTAAAATGATTTTTTGCCTATATATGCGCAGTTTAATGGGCAAACGTTTAGCGGTCTTTCAGAAAAAAAACTGTCTTTTAATCCACGGGTTGTTGGTTAAAAATGCAAAAATATGATTTTTTTTAAGAAAAATGGTTTAAAGTGAATTTTTTTTATCAAATTTAAGTGCAGTTGGTAATAAACTGGTCTAGTCGACTTCAAAAAACACCAAGCACTTGAAATTTTGACTAAAGTAGATTTTTACGCATTTTTTAAAATATCACATTTTTCAAGATTTTTGAAATTTATTAGTAGCTTGTGTAAAAATTGTTGTATGCATTTTATTTCATCTGAACAATATTGCCCAAACATAATCGAGCTTGATTCGTCCATTTTGTGATGACAAACATTTTACTGCTGTTGCCCACTTCCGGTTTGAATATAAAACTTAAAAAATTAATTTGACGGTACTTTGCATTATTTTTTCAATTTTTAAACTCCAAAAGTGACGTCTAGTAGTAATACATAATCGCTGAAAATTTCAATGCAGTATCACAGATAATAAGGCGTACAGACCAGTGCGAACTTCCTATGTAAATTGCATGCAAAAAGCTGAATTTCAATGATTAAGGTTCTTAACATTTATTATGCTGAACATGGATATACATGACAGTGTCCAGATTTGAAAACAGTGTAGATTTAGATCATTCTGTTTACCATTGTACTTGTAAATTTCTGCTGATAAAACTTATAATGTGAGTTACTTGGAAAGTACTCGGCATGGGTTTTGGTTACTCCATTTTACTATGGATAATTTTACAAGTTTTTTTTTGTCGTCTGCTGATATTTTTCAGAAATTAGCATTAAAATTTCAAACATTTTCGATCCAGATCAGATGGGACATTTTGTATAACCTGATGTTTGCAAATGTTATCAACATGTGCCAAAATTTGCAAATACTAGACAAGCGAGTTTAATGCTTCAATTTTCCATTTTGAGGTTGTGCCTATTCGTGGTGAATTTCTTTGCCTGCTGTAATACTGCTAACAACCTTTTCAAAGAGTTTGGACTGAAGTCAGGTCCGACAAAATTTTGGGCTTGATCTGAATCTGAATCGTTTGAAACTCAAATTCATGCTGATTTGTTGTTGTTATTGTTGTTGATGATGATGATGATGATGATGATGATGATGATCATTTATTGAAATTACAGAAGAAGTGATAAAACATCTGCAACATGTTCAACATGGATAGCTCTACGGTCCAGTTTGAAGGATCTGGAGAACCTTATTAAATCTGCTAACATTAAACTTTAATTTAGACTTTTCATATTGAATGTTGGTACATGTAACACTTCTCAGATTGGTGAATTATTTCATACATATGGGAATTTTCCATTCCACACTTAGGGGTTTGGCCTAAATTATGTGTTTTGTCCCTGAAGAAGGCCCTGTCACACTATAACGTTTTAGCCAACGTATGCTGACATATGAAAAATATATCCAGTACGCTGCCATACGCTGAAATCGAATTAAAAAAAGTCCGAGAAAATCTTTCTCTGAACTTATACAAAGCGTATGCTAATCGAACATAGAACGTTTGTCTAACTTATGAGTAACATGTCTATAACTTATTCCTGACAAAACATAACATAAACTTGTGCTAGCATATAACAGCATATGCCCAGCGTATCACTAGCGTTCTTCACTTACGAGAAACTGTCTAACTTGAATTGTACATGTAACGTACGTTAATGTAAGCGTATCATACATGTAGCGTACATCTAACTTATGTCTAAAATATAAACATGTACACAATTTTGGGACCCATTCGCAGAATGACATTATGTATACCAACGTACTGTAGTGTGTTCGTAACATAATTAAAACATATCTCTAACATATTCAGCATACTCCAACGTACTTGCTGAATCTCTCATACGTCCGCGCGTTGCTTACCTCTAACTTATGCCTAACGTATAATCAATACGTCTGCATACGCTGAAGATTTTATATGCAAGCACAAAATTTTGGGTGATAACGTATACCAACGTACTGTAGCTGTTTAAAATTTATCTCTTACATATTCAGTGTACACCAACGTACTAATTGAATATCTCATACATCTGCATACGTTGGTGCTAACATGCCTTAACGTATGCATAGCGTACCTGTTAGGTATAATTAACTTATGTCATATAGATGCAATGCGTCCGCATACGCTGAAAATTTCTATGGATGCACAACGTTTGAACCTCAGCCGTATGGCAATGTACTATAACATGTAAAACTTATCTCTAACTTATTCAGCGTACACTAACATACTAGCTGACTTTCACATACGTGCCCATACGTTGGTGCTATACGTCGTAGTGTGACAGGGCCTTAAAGTAGCAAATAGTGCAGACCCTTGTGAAATGCATTTGGCATATCATCTGCAATTTAACTGTTTGCCAAAGTACCTGAAATAAAAAGGTTAATTAACAAGTCTGGCTGGTTTATTTAGATCCCATCTGATATGGATCTACACCGTTTAACAGTGATGCTATACTTAATTTGAATATTTGCACACTGTATTTCATAATAGTTTTCGGAGAAAATACAACAAAGAATTCAAGTGAAATATCAAGATTTTGCTCATTAACTCTTTTCATTCTGCATACAGTAAAAGCAGCATTCAGAGACTGATATGCATCCTTTTATTCCAATTAGGACCGGCCATGCGAAAAAGAAATAATCCATAATAATTGCATCAATACGTGATGTATGAGATAGTCCATCATAATGAAATGGGTTAATCCTAAATTTGAAACACCATCTATTGCAAATGTTTGTGTCCCTTGCAGCGTTAACTGAAGATGTGAAAACTTGTGCGTATTGATATAATACTACATTTCTTCACTGTCTGCCATTAGCTACCCATTTGAGAACACAGCAAAGACTCTGATAGGACTGTGCTCATGCCCAAAGGCATAGAACTATTCAAATAGTGCTTACGTTTTTATTTTTAAATAAACATAATTTTAACATATTATTCCTACTTTGTAGCTAGTCTCTAGGCTGATGCTAAGTCATACAACTCCACTGAAGGCAAATACATTAATAAACTAGCCATGAACATTACCATTCGGCAAAGAAGAAAAAATATAATTACAATTTTTTGCTTGTATTAATGACAACACTTTTATTAGCAGACTAGTAGCTATTCTTATGCCCAAACTGAGCCGAGTCTTTGCTTGGCATGAAAATATTTTGCGGTATCATTTAATTTTGATGGAATTCTACCTCAGAACTACTTTTAACCAATTTTCACAGAAAACTCATACATAACTGCTGGCTTGGCTGTGATATGTGTACCCACTGGGTAATTTTGCATGTATTTGTCGTCTGCTGATATTTTCTAACACATTTTTTTTTTTTTAAAGTCAGAAATACCACCAGTGTCAAACAGTTTGGACCCATATCAGGCCCGAAAAATGTCGTGACCAGAGTTATTATTTTGGTGTGGATTGCCAAATAGAACTTAATCAACGAGTATTTCTCAAAGATTTAGCTGCTGGTAGTGTCTGTCATCATGCTATTACGTAATAGAAAAGAGGAGTCTGATTGAAGCGAATCATCTGAAGCGTGTTTGTCTTTAATCACGGCAGTCAGAAACATCTTCATACAAATAAAAAACAAATGGATGGCGTCTCTGTGGAATATTTCATATTGTAGCAAAAAATGTGACTTTTTGAAATGAGGGTACCTTTACTCTAGCATCGTCTGTGCAAGCTGTACCAGTCATTTTTAAATGAAATGACCTGCAGAGTTTTGGCAAGGCCTTGAGTGATTTATAGAAGCATGAATTTTGTATAACCGAATCTTACCTTCAATACAAACGTACTGGGAGCGCAGTGGCTCGATGGTAGAGTGCGTGACTCGAGACCGAGGGGCTCTGGGTTCGAGCTTCACTAACGTCACTGTGTTGTGGTCCTTGAGCAAGACACATTTATCCTAGCTTTGTACTGGTTCAACCCAGGAAGACCCGTCCCTGTTTAACTGAAAGATTGTTGATGGGACGTAAAGAATCACATCAAACAAACAATACTAACGTAAAAAATGTAGGTGACCAATTAGAAATTTGGCCCAGTGTATATTATTTCATTCAGATATTTGCAAATAAAACAAACGATGAATGCAAATGGCAGGTATATTTTCACCAAATCATGTAGTAGCTGCCATTTTTGACGCCATCTTGGTTTTCTCAATATGGTGACAGGGTGTCATCAGCAAGATTCTTCAATGACAACATCTAACAAACAAGCATCAGTAAAGAAAATAAACTTTGAACCCCGCTTCCAGGCCAAGCTGGGTATCTGCTGGACTAACATAAACATAGATCCAGATAAGGAGATTTTATGAATGTAAAATTGTATTTATTTTCTTACCCATAGACTGAAACATGTGTTTTGGGTTCTCAAAAGAACCGTCTCATTGAGACGGTTCTTTTGAGTACCCACAACATATGTTTTGGATGAGAAATAAAGAAAATCGTTTTCCAATACGCACGCTTATCTGGAGGCCTGCATAAAGGGAGCTTGGTGCATTAGACGAACTCTAAATACTACTTATCTGCAATCGCTGGATACATCTATAATTGCGTTAATTTTATCATGAAGCGGCTCATTTATGATGAGTAAAATGACAAACAACAATATTGAAGCTACAGATTAACCAAATGCTTTGAAGCGTGACTTTATTTACAATATTGATATGTTGTTCTAGAAAAAAGGGTTTCAGGCATTTATTTACATTTACTATAAAGGCTTTTCATACACAGGTGTTTCAGCCCAACTGGCTCATTTTACGCATTCTGCATCAATCTTTAGAAATAGAAAGAGCCAAAGGTCATTGGTCAGAGGTCGTGGTACATCTATAAATTGCAGTAATTACCGCCACGTGCATGACTATTTATAGAAAAATAAAGTGAACTTTTCTTTTACAACAAAGGCTTCACAGGCTTCAAACAAATATAAACATTACAGAAGATTCAATTTTCTGTCTTTGATTTGAATCAATTATTTCAATGATGATAATTTTCCTGGAATAGCCATTTGAGTTGCGCTGATTCAAAACTAACCTTCATGCCACCAGATTAAAAGTACATACTTGAACATTATTTTTCAGCCAAAACGTATGTTGTAGATACTCAAAAGAACCGCCTCAATGAGATGTGTAAGAAAATAATAACAATTTTACGATCATAATTTTGCTTATATCGACCTATGTAGTGCCCCCAAGTATTTGCAGATTCTGAATGTAAGATGTTTTAGCACAAAATAGATCCATTTTTAATAACAGATGCAGTGTATAGTATACTGTTTGTAAATTAGAGGAAAACAATGATAAACTATCCATCTACCCCATGCATCAAAACAACGTGATCAAAACGTTGTGGGAATGTTTTGTTTACGTTTGGGAAACGTTTGACTTTAACGTTTAGGAAACATTTATATTTTGATAATGTTCTCTAAACAGTGGTTTCAACAACACCGTGTGTGGAACTGTGTAAAACGTTTAAATAACGTTTCTACATGGTAATGTTTAATAAAACCTTCATAAATAAAAAGCAAACACAATCGTTTCAGAAACGTTTTTTGTTACATGGGTTACAACCCTGTTTTATCCTCTGAACGGTTGGTCAGGCCAAATGAAAATATAAGTGTGTTTCGGGTAACAGGTCAGGGTAGGCACACATATTTTTCTGGACAAAAATGATTTGACACATTTTTAAAGGTTCCCCTTTCAAAATGCATAAATGATATATTTTTTTTTCAGAAAACCTGAATTTTTTTTAGGTTTCACCAGTAAACTAAGGTAGGTTCGGGTTACCCTAAACAGAGGTTTTATTTTTTTTAATTTGGCCTCATAAGTTTCGGTGTCGGCATAAGGGAATGCTCTTTTTTTGTATTGACACGGCTTATACGTAGTCAATAAATATTCCCCAAGTGACATCCTACCATTCAACCGTTGAAATCTTGATTCACATTATTGTTCTCCTAAGACAGAGAAGAGCTAAAAAGGAAGAAACTCATTATGACGCATGTCTCCAGAAAAAAACATCTTTATGAACAAAATGTATTGCTATCTCAGTGTTTCTACACAAATTAATCGCTTTGAAGATTCAAGATCTGGCGATCTGTTACGTTGCAATTGTACCTTCACGTCTTGAAGGGAAACATAAATGTGCATATTTTAATGAAGAAGTAATGCAATATTGGTTCAAATACAATGGATTGTCTGCGATGCCCGGATCATGTGGTGAAACGAATTTGAAAATAGCATATCTGTATTTTAGTCACGTCTCCCCCGACAGGTTTGGAATCAAGCAGACTTCACCAGGAAATCTCATTGGCTTTTGTAATAGCATGTTGACAGCAAGTGTTTCCTCTCAGATGAATTGTCTGTCCATGCATACTGATTTCTAGACTGTTATTTAGACAAATGTTTTCTTGTTTTTGTCTCTGAATGAATTTGGACGACGGCAACAGTGTGGTATTGAATTTAAATGAACCTTATCAAGTATAAATGGTCTTTACATAGGTTTACATAAACAAAAAAAATTCTGCGTAAAACTGTAAATATTTTCTTACTCATAATTTTTAGCGTATGTTTTGGGTGCTAAAAAGAACCGTCTCATTGAGACGGCTTTTTTTGAGTACCCACAACATATGTTTTGGCTGAGAAATAAGAAAATTATTTTTCTGGTACGGACCTTACCTTATATAGAAATAACGGCACAGATGGTCGATTAAAATTGATTACTCGTAAGAATTAAGCCAAGTTTTTTAACTTTAATTATGATTTTGCTTTTATGGATGTATGTTTGTCTATATTATAATGATTGTGTTGATGTTATACTTCCTGAGTAAGCAAGTTTAATAATGTCAGGACATTTTCCCTTCTTCCTGGGGCGAACTAGTACTAAGGAGAGGATAACATGTCTTACCCAAGGACATTACACATGGTCAATTCCACAAGTGAGTCTCGAGATAACAACCCCTTGATCCAAAATCTTACCCTTTAGCATCTAAGCTACCATGTTCTCCCTATATATTAGCATGGGTGAAAGTTTTTAGTATTATTCCTGAATTCAGTCAACCTAAAATAGTGAATTGGCCAGATTATAAACGTTTCAGTAGGTTTAAAGACAAATTAACCATTACTTTAGTTTAAAGTTTTAAATTTGGAAAGTTCAGGATTTTTGAAATTTCACCCATGTATTAGTGTCTCTTACCCATGTAGCCATGTGCTGATCTGTAATTGTGCCATTTATCCTGGCCCTCGATGTTATAAAATTTGAGTGCAGTCTCAAACTCAAAATAAAGAACATTTTTGGCTGCTTGTGGACACTGTATCTGCAAGCAGCAAATCATTGTACTTTATTTTGAGTTTGATAATGAAGTAAAAATTTATATCTTCGGGCCTGGTAACACTGGCTTTGGGAAATATATGCTAACGCGTTTGTCCTTTCTGAAAGGTCAAATGCATACTCATGTATTTCCCTATACCAACAATTTCACGTGACAAGAGACTGAATTGCTACGTTTCATGAAATGTCTTTCAAGTAAATGCTCTCTTGTAACTTTTTTTTTCAATCGCAAAAATCAGATTGTTTCAAACTTGGCATCTGGTGGAAGCTCTGATAAAAGCCATTACTACGAGAACTTCTGGACTTTAATTTCTTCTCAGAAAGTATTTTTGAGTTTTGAAAATAAATAAAAAAAGAAGTCACAGAGACTCTGGTCAGGTGAATAAGCCGGATGGTATATCAATATTACCTTTTCAGAAGCCAGAAAAGGCTCATTAAGATACCATTTTGCGTGTACATAATGGACCCAAGATCGACATTGCTAGGTGGTTTCGTATTGAAGAACTCTTTTGCTTTCTTGTGTGTCATGTAATGTGTTCTAATAAAACTGCCCATTGACTGTACGGCTAGATGAATGAGGCATTTGAACAACTGGTCACTAGAATTGATCAAAAATGCATACAACATCTTTTGTCGAACTGAAGGATCTCTTGGTAATAGGCCCTAAGGTTATAAAACTTGAGTTCTTTCTCAAACTCAAACTAAAGCTATAAAACTCGAGTTCATTCTCAACTCAAAATAAAATGCAGTGATTGGCTGCTTGCGGACACATGTCAGCAAGCAGCCAATCATTTCCCTTTATTTTGAGCGATAAAGTCTGATGAGAATGCGAAGAGTTTATTCATATTAATATCTTTTTACTAAATTACAATTCTTGTCAAATACTTTTTATACCCTGCCACTTTAAAAAGTGTGGGGTATTATGTTATACCCTCCCTTAAAAAAAATTGCGTTCAAGTGTCCGTCCATCTGTCTCTACGTCCGTCCTTCCCTCCGTCAGGGCATCGTTTTCACTCTCTGCTGGGAGCATTTTTAACCAATTTTTCTTCAAACTTGCTATGAGAGTTGATATTTGGAAGGAGTGTCCTGGAAGTGCAGATGGGTAAATTTTGGCAAATAAGTACAGTTTTGGTCCTTGATTGGCGTTAGAAATTGGTTTTCACTCTCTATCTTAATGAGATGGTAGACAAGCAAGCAAAAACATCGCTTTCATTAGAACCAACTTCTTTTAAAATTCCATTTTCCAATTTTAAGCCATCTATCAATAAATATATCTTGGAAGAATGGCAAACTTCATGGAATAACAGCATTGGAAATAAACTTCTTGAGATCAAACCAACTATTGGTGAATATCAATCAGTTGTTCAAAACATTAGAAGAGAAGAAGTAGTTTTAGCTCGACTCCGCTTAGGTCATACAAGAGTCACTCATTCATACTTACTACAAGGTGAAGAGCAGCCACAATGTGTTGGTTGCGACGCACCATTCACCGTACGTCACTTCCTTTTGGAATGTGGCGATTTTGCACAAGTAAGAAATAATTGCTTCCATGTTAATAACATGAAAGAATTATTTCAAGATATACATATTGATAGTATTATGACATTTTTAAGACAAATAAATCTTTTTAACAAAATCTAATTGCTATTTTTAAAATCATGTTTTGTTTTACATTTGTATCAGACCATAATACAGATTTTTTAATGTTGTATTCTGTTCAGTTAAAGAACATGTACAGTTATCTGAATAGCTCTTTAAAACTGTCAGATATTGTACGTGGTCTCTCCTGTCAACAATCGTATTGTAACTAATTATCATTATACAAACTCATCATCATCTTAACCTTTTATTTTATCTCATAAATTTTTACTTTTTCCATCTTCATCATGTTTAGTTTATACCGTCTGACGCTAATGACCCACAAGGGTTGATGCGTAATTAAGAATCAAACAAACAAACAAAACAAAACTCTCTATCTTTGGCATTCCTTCACCGATTTTCTTCTAACTTGGTAAGAGAGTTGATATTGGGAAGGAGTGTCATGGGATTGCATATTGATAAACTTTGGCCAAAAAGTACAGAGTTATGGCCCTTGATTGATGTTAGAAATTGGTTTTCAGTCTCTATCTTTGGCATTCCTCTAACAATTTTTTTCCAACGTGATATGAGAGTTGCTATTGGAAAGGAGTGTCCTGGGATTGCAGATGGGTAATATTTGGCAAATAAGTACAGAGTTACGGCCCTTGATTGCCGTTAGAAATTGGTTTTCACTCTATCTTTGGCATTCCTTGACCGATTTTCTTCAAACTTGGTATGAGAGTCGATATTGTGGAGGAGTATTCTGGGATTGCTGACGGGTAAATTTTGACAAATAAGTACAGAGTTATAGCCCTTGATTGACATTAGAAACATTGAAAATATCCCGTGGCGGGGTATGTTGCATGCCTGCAGCGCTTTTATTTTCTGTGGAAAGTTAAAAATACCTGGTAAGACATGTTAGCATGATGAAAATTTGGCATGGCAGAGGCTGGTTTGGATTCATTGAGGTAAAACTTACATTTACGACTGATGTTAATTTTTACCAGTCCTTCTCTGTGGCTTAAAAGTGTACACCAAGGTTTTATCACCTGGTAAAACTAAAATTATACTAGAATTATCTAAGAATCTGACTAAAGCCCCGCTGCAGTGCTTTGCATGCAGTAAAAAGCCAGAGTTTCTCAGTATATTGAGTGGAAACGTAATTCTGAAATCAATCAAGGGCCATAACTCTCTTACAAATTTGCGAAAAATGACAGCTATCAATCCCAATGTATATCTTGTCAGTATAAATAGATATATAAAATTTGGTCCAAAAATGTCCATTTGTTCTCAAGATATTAAGCGGAAACGCAATTTTGGCGTAAATCAAGGGCCATAACTCTGGTACAAATGTGCGAAAAATAATGTGTAAGAATCCCAACGTAGATCTTGTCAATATAAATGCATAAATAAAAAGTGATGAAATTCTACCAATTGGTTATCAAAATATTGAGCTGAAACGCAATTTTGGCGTAAATAAAGGACCATAACTCTGGTAAAAATTTTCGAAAAAATGACATGTAACAATTCCAAGCATGATCTCATATATAAAATTTGGTGAAATTATGTCAAGTATTCCTCAAGATATTGGGCGGAAACGAAATTTTAGCCTAAATCATTACTCTGGTACAAATTTGCGAAAAAATATGCGTAACAATCCCAAGCAAGATATTGCCCAGATGAATGCATATAAAATTTGGAGAAATTCTACTAATTGGTTCTCAAAATATTGAGGGGAAACGAAATTTGGGCGTAAATAAAGGGCCATAACTCTGGTACAAATTTCCGAAAAATGATGTGTAACAATCCCAAGCTAGATCTTGTCAATATGAATGCATATATAAAATTTGGTGAAAAATACGTCGTGTAGTTCTCAAGATATTGAGCGAAACGAAATTTCACCGTAAATCAAGGGCCATTACTCTGGTACAAATTTGCGAAAAAATGACGTGTAACAATACCAAGCTAGATCTTGTCAAGATGAACGCATATATAAAATTTGGTGAAATTCTACCAATTGGTGATCAAGATATTGTCACGTGTCGGGTGTAAGAGCGCTAAACGACCCCTCTATTATTTGACTTCTTATTAGACTCAAAGTGCTAGACTGACTGCTCAATAAACTGGCGCAAATTAACTCAAAGTGTCTATCTCTCAAAGTCCTAGGCTTGAATATGCGGTAGCATGACAATGGACTTTGACTGTATATCTGGTGAGAGAAAGTCTTTCATGCAATTCCGTAGTCTAATAATGATATATAAATAGACCGACGCAAACATGTACTTTTCAGTGCAAGTTTCGCCTACCTTTCTACAAATAAAGCTCCCAGAGCTTCGTTGATAAAAAAATGGACTTCTAGTATTTATGAAAATAGGGGAATTTGTGTGTGTGATTGTGACAAGTGAAATGACCTTCGATTCTGGGGGAGTGTGTTGTTAAATAGGAAGTGAAAATAAAATGAAGAGACTATAGACTGTTGAGCAAAAAAAATATAATTGGATAATCATAAAAAACATAGTTTTTTGTTTAGCTATCTTATAACTAGATCTATAGGTCAATAATTAAATTGCAATATTTAATCTAAATCCAACACTCTCAAACGGGCACGACGCAACCGATTCAACGACGCAGTCCTAAGTTTACCCCTTTATCAACGATACAGTGATCAAAAGATTGCACAAGTCAATGAGTCATTTAGAAACACTTTTAAATTAACCTCTAGAGAAATAAATGCAGAATAAGTGGGAAAATCCTCACCCCTTGGGTTGACTAAGATGTAATGCAAATGTACAAAAATAGCAGTATATCTCAAAATTGCATGAAATCTAGAAGGCTAAAATCGCGAGGATTTGATAAAAATTTGACAGAATTTACCAAAGAAATTATTCTCTCTTTGGAATACTTATTACCAAAATTAGCTTGCTAAAACTCAGTGAAATTTAGGAAATTTCAGTAAAAACGGCGATATGTTGCCTTAACAAAAGCCAATAGTGAAGTCCCCATCCCACTTGCGCGCTCTGCATTTTTACTCAATGATCCCACCTCCCGCCAACCCGCAGTTCTACTGTAGCAGGATTTCCAACCCACAGCAAAGATGCGAAGGGATCCTATCATCCCACAACGTCAGAAACGTCCAAAGACGTTCCCACTAAGGAAATCTCCCAGTCCGCCCTTGCCGACATTGAGGAAAATCAAGGGGGGTGTCTCATTTCAAACACTGCAAACTCAATATTTATCTATGAACTTCAAAATAAAAATACCCCGAAAACAAAAGCAATTGAATATTCTAAATGACTCTAACAATGAAATTGGAATAAATTTGGGGTAAGCACTATGAATCTCTGCAAAACTCGGTCCCACGGGCTTCTGACAGACGATTTGTTTTGACAATTGACGTAAACAAAGGTCGCTGCGCTCACACAAACATACTCCCATAACGCATTTCACTCAACCCAATATGGAGATTAATGATTGTAAACACGCTTGGCTAAGACCAAATTATCATGAACTACACCATCATTTACTCATTCTCACGGATTACAAGCATGTAGGCACATAAGGTAAGCTAATCTTTACTCAGTCATGTAAATGTCACAAAACAACATCGATGATTTAATAAGTAAAAGTACTGTTATCAAATTTTAAAGAACAGCTGATTCACATCACATGTGTTTTGTACTTGAGGTTGAGAAATCTGGGTCAGTACATTACCCCCCTTCAGGGCCGTTTAAGTTCCATCTAACGGTCCAGACAAAGAAACAGTAGAAAACCTGATTTCTAAATTCAAAATTTGTGACATTTATAGCATCGTACTATGAAATTATCCTGATAAAGGCACCAAATATTTGCATCATATGTGTTTAGACCTACACTTTCCCTACTTATTTGGTGCATATATTTTTTTTTCTACATTATCCGGGCAACTTTAATATTTGCACTATTGACTGTCTCGGGAAACATAAGAAAAAAATCTGATCCAAACATCAAGGTACCTCACAAGATAAAATAAAGAATCACAGTTTGCAATATAACTCATGGAAATTATGCTCAACAACAACAGCCTTAACTAATAATATTAGTATCACAGATATCTAACTATAACATCCTTAACTAATAACATCTGTATCACCAATATTTAACTATAACATCCTTAACTTATAACATTAGTATCGCAGATATTTAACTATATCATCCTTAACTAATAACATCAGAAGAACAGATATTTAACTATAACATCCTTAACTAATAACATTAGTATCACAGATATTTAACTATAGCATCCTTAACTAATAACATTAGTATCACAGATATTTAACTATAACATCCTTAACTAATAACATTAGTATCGCAGATATTTAACTATAGCATCCTTAACTAATAACATTAGTATCACAGATATTTAACTATAACATCCTTAACTAATAACATTAGTATCACAGATATTTAACTATAGCATCCTTAACTAATAACGTCAGTATCACAGATATTTAGGCACATGTATGCATATTCTGTAGATATCAGTATCAATAGGTCCTACACAGATTCCCAAAGTGATGAATCATGTAGTATGCGTTTATGTCACTTTAGTTATCTATGATGAATTATGATGATTTTCTTGCTATACTACCATGTTAATATAAAAATAATTAACTGTTCTGAAAACTTTAGAATTGAATTTATTTCTCTATGCAAAGAAAAGATAGAGTCAATAGGAATTTCCCAGATTGATAACTACTCAGTCTTAATATTTTCTTACTCGCTTCCTGTATAAAATTAAAGCATTTCAGCCAATAACTGCAGCAATATCTTAACATTTAAGAACACTAATACCTCACAACAATCTTCACAAACTCTCTACAATCCTTTCAAGTGTACTTTTTTATATCTAAGTTAAATTCTTAATAAGTATAACTAACCAGTAATATTAAGTACAAACCCACACTGTCACTATATTCAATTAATTATTTTAATAAATATATCCCTCCACAATCTCCTAAACTGCACTTCTTAACTTTAAACACATACCAACTAATACATACAAGTACATGTCAAAATACAACATCTCAAATAATAATTAAATTAATATTCCTATCTCTAGCTTGCAAGCTTAAGGTAAACCATAACTTTTCCCTTCACAACTATAGCTAAAATTAATCTTATCATATTCATTTCCACACTATTGATTTATTAATTAGTAACAGCAGCTAGGATACTACATGTAGCAATGTAATATCTAAACAGTCCTTTCAAGTATCACAACTATCTTAAATATTTCTCTCTACTATTCTCTCACTTACTCTGAACTAGTCTTAAGAGTACAAGTAGTGGCAAAACAGTTCTCTTAAAACTATAACTATTGTAATACACAAATCTTAAAAGCACACATTATACCAATCTCCTGGAATTTACTATAGTAATCTAAACTAGAATTCCCTTAACAACCTAATTTGATCCTCCTTTATGAGAATTTTCACTCCATATTTAGGAAGCCAGTTTTCCATGATACATAAACTTAACCTGCAGACAGCTGGTCAAGGTTATACAAGATGGAAACTTAAAGATACAAATTGACAACTCAAACCCATGAAGGTGTGTCAACAAATGCCTTTTGTCAACATGAAAGATCTTGCCCAACATCTAACAGTTTCAAAGAGCTAATGGTCAGAAACTGAACATGTCCAATCAAGGCCACCACCATCATCAAGTCAATCAAAGTGCATGGAATATAATGTGAAAACTAAAAGATCTAAAATCATGACGACGATGGTGAGCCAACAGTTGCCCACTGCTAACAGATGCAGATCATGCCCAATATCTGACAGTTCCAAAGAACTAATGTCAGAACCTGAACATGTTCGTTCATCGCCACCACCCTTGCAATGAAGTGAAATTCGAAATATGCCTCATAATCCATCCAAGTCATTGTGTCTATCAGTCTAATTTAAATGTTATTGATTAATATTTCCACTCAAGTCTGCTATTTCTATTGATGGTGTTCTCGAAATCTGTCCTTAATACGTTGTTTTCTTTGTCTTCTCGTCTTGGGATTTCTCTTCTTTGTTCTTCCTCATGTCTCCACATCTGGCTGTCTCTTCTTCTTTCCTTGTCTCTTCTTTCATCATATGCACATCGCCTCTTCTCTCATTTGTTCTTGCTATTCTCTGCTCTCCAGGGTTTTATTCAACTTACTCATAACTTCTATCATCTTTGACATCATTATCAAATTTTCAACTGCGTACTTCTCTATTCGGTTCAATGCCTTTGTGTTGTGCTCTACCGCTTCGGCCAGTCGGTCTACTACTGCCACCCGTGTTCTTACATTTAGATCAGCTAAGTCAACTTTGAGACGTTTCGGTGAATCTTCAATATCATCCTTCGGGGGTACAGACCTCTTCTTTACCTTAAAGCCATATCTTGTACTTGGTGGCAAAGGGTTTTCATTCATTTTATCTATTATATGTACACTACTAGAGGTTTTGTTCTTTAGGTCCCTGCATACCATGTTGAATTTTTGGAGATGATGTCCAGTTTTTAAAAAAAATAGAGGCAGGTAGATTTAAAATATTGGTCACATTAATTTCCTTATCTGTTGATTCTTCTGAGTTATCTTTATCTAACTGATCGGTTTGATAATTCTTGGGTGTATTTAATGCCTTGTTTGGAGATGGACACTGAGAAAATGGTGTTGCTGTGAAGGATGGAACTGCCGGGTTACTTAACATTTCACAAAATGATGACAATTAACTTGGCGTCAACACTAGGTCAGTGTTAAAACTATGTAATGAATTCTTAGGCAGAGTGCTGGTTCCTATTAGCCTCTCTGCCATACCAAATGCTGTTGAATTATCTATACCTTTACATACTTACGGAATGGATATTGTAACCGGTCGATTGAAGTCCTCTTCTGTCGATGTTATTTGCTTTTGAGTAGATTTAGATGGATGTGATAGATCTGCTTCAATCCTATCCAGGTCTTCCTCGATTTCTCCTGTTATCACTCTGTTTGTTGCAACATTGATGTTTTTTTGTGTCTTTATCCAGTAAAGTGACTGTTTAGTGAAATAACTAATACTTTCTTCTGTTGATATCTGCCTACAATCTAACTGGGACATCTTATAAGGATGTGAACTTTCCACCAGGCATTCATTGTGATTGGTCACTCCTCTCTATTTAGCCATTTCTATATGCCTTTGATGTCCCTAAACATGTTTCTCCAACTGGTCTCGTTTAAGACATACGAACAAACACAATCTGCAGTAGAATGGGACTTCTTCAAATTTAACATGATTTTTAAGTATATGGAATTCAATCTTCCCCTTCTCATTGATGGTGTTCTTCCCCTCCTTGTGAAAACACGCTAAACACTAATACGCTCTTCCTCTGTGCTTTGCCCTTCTTCTAGCCTCATCCACGTCTCCACCTCCCATAGAATTGCTGTGATCCATCTCTCTGTCTGAAAGAAGACCATAACACTTATTAAGTCTGGGTTTATCTTACTTCCTTATCTGTGCAAACCTAAGATCACTGTATCTTGGTAGTTAATTTTATTGCTGTGGTCCCCCAATTCTGAGTTTTGTTACACTTAAAGACTTATTCTAGATATCCTTGCGACTCTTCTTATGTCTAACAATAAGCATTACCGCGAAACTGGCACAAAAGTTCCGATCGCACACTAAATTTTTCTATCCACCAGTCTGTATGCTTGTCTTGCTTTGCTCTGTCTTGTGTAGTTCTTTAGTCATGCTCGCTTCACTCTTCTATCTCTATGCTTCCACACTCTTTGTCCGATCTCTGACATCTACCGTCTACACAACCACAGAGGTACTTGATATCATAGTCTTCAGTGTAATTCTTCAGATTATTAATAGTTATTTTAACTAATCACCAAATCACTATACTAAAGAATTATTTACATCTCTTTTCACCATCATGTCTTGTTTCTATCATTAATTATAGAACTGTATCTGCAAGGCCAACTTAATCATTCTTACTAATCATAAACAATGAGAATCAAAACTAAAATAAAATAAACAATTTTCCTTGGTACTTTTGCTTTGAGACTGGTTAATTAATGACCTTCTGCAGACCTCATCAATTTTCTTCTTGCTCTCTTTATACAACTAGGTGGATGATCACCTTCGTATGGCTTGAGTTTGTTATGACGCACTAGTCTTTCAAGCCCTGATGCATCTAGCTGCAGCAAATAGTTCAACTCTGTAATCTTCCTTTTCACCAGAATTTTGGCATGGCTCCTACCTTCCTTGACTCATTAAGGCACCATACAACATCTCCCTGTGAGTTTCTGTTGAGTGCAACCTTTGTGTCATTGAGTTCTTTTCTTCTTTTGGCTGTAGAAGATATATATTTTCTTGCAACTTGATGAGCGTGTTGCATTCTATTTTGTAATACATCAACGTAATCGCCATAAATTGTGATCTCTCCTTCTTGATCTGAGATGGTGCTACCAAATATCAACTCAGCTGGTAGACGCACTTCTCTTCCCATTGTCAACAGGTTTGGAGTCAGGCTAGTTGATTCTTGTGCTGTTGCCCTATATGCCCCCGCAAGACATCCCAGATGCAAATCCCAATCCTGTTGTTCTCCACACAAGTAAGCTTTAATCATTATTAACAGGGTCCTATTAAAACGTTCTGATTGACCATTACCTTGTGAATTTCTTGCACTTGTACGACTCTTCCTGATCTCTAGCATTCTGCACATTTTCTTGAATACATTGCTTTCGTATGTCCTTCCTTGGTCGCTGTATATAGTTAGGGGACATCCCCGTCTAGCGATGAATTCATTTACTATTCTGGAAGCACACACTTCTGCAGTCATATCTGGAACTGCCTAGATTTCTACATACTTTGAAAAATGATCTGTGAGTAGCAGGATGTATCTGTTTCCTCTTTCTGTTACAGGAAATGGTCCAAGGTAATCAGTGGCTATGCAGTCACCTGGAGCTCCAGCCGGAAGGGAACCTAGTGGGGCTTTTGGAGGCTTGACAGGTTTCTTGTCCTTAGCACAAATATCACATTTACGGATATGTAGGTATACGTCGTCTTTAAGTGCATACCAATAAAATCTTTGAAGTGTTTTTTCTTTTGTCTTTTTGCATCCCAAATGCCTAAATGACAAATTCTCCACTGCCTTGTAGGAATTCCCGCCTGAGGTTAATGTGGTTCAATGTCTTCCTTAGTGTCTCCTTATTTTCTTGACCAGCTACAAACGTTTCGTATGGTAAGCCCGTGAAACGGCCCGCCATTCCGTCTTTTAAGTAAGTAAATACGTCCGTTAGATTAAAATGTTGTGTGCAAAGTATTTATCCGTTGTTGTTGTTATCATAGATCAAAAAATAGCGGTAAAAGAAGTTTCGAAAAGGCATACGGGACAAGCTGGTCACGTGGACGGCACAAGCTGACCACCTGGATGGGATAGAAAAATTCCGAACGGCTTTTTTATTGCGGAAAGGAATGTGGGTGAGAAAACTCATTTCCAATATAGCCCCCAATTTTTCAAAGCGGGGCTATAAAAAAACGCTTGTGCGTGAAGTCAGATTTTAAACATGAATGCGCAGATAGAGGTTTGAAGTTTGGGCTAGCCTCATCTACTTCCGCGTTTTGTGTATGCCAGCAGCAAAGGCTCTGACGAGACTGCGCATATGCGCAGGCTCGACTTAGACTTATCTGCTGGCGGGTGAAAAAATTACCAAAATCTCATGCACTTGACATTTAATTAATACGTTTACCGCATCCCCATATGCAACTCAATTGTGTTATTCTGTAGGAAATGATGCCACTTGAACCCATTTATGCCAAGCATCCTTTTATGGGTCATCCGCAAACAGCTTCAATTTGTGGAATTTACATGGAATCCTGAAAACTTGGGGTCTCTATCAAAGTAAGTGAAGCTTCAGGCTTCACCTACTTTGCAAGAGACCCATAGTATTCACAATTCCATGAACATTCCCAAAATTATATTTATTGCTTATATCAACATTTTATTATAAATATCTAAAATATAAAAAAAAATTAAGAATTAAAACGGTTTTGAATGTAAAATATAATCGCATTAACGGTTTAGTCAGAGTGGGAAACCGGAACAGCCACATTAATCACTGACAGTCAATGGAGCAAACAAGAGGCTTGTTTTGCACGTGCGACTCTGGTGTGGCTCGCTGTCAATCATAACACCAGTATCACTTCTAGCGAATGCGTTCGATGTTCAGAGCGTATTGCACGGACAAGTGAGCTTGGGAGCTGTAATTTTTTATTTGTGTACTTCATGAGGCGATGGACGGCGATTCATTAAAGGAGTGCTTCGAAAATGTAACTATATCCACATCAGACGCCGCAGAACGCAATGTCTGATCAGGATCTCTACTGTTTGCTTTCAGAATATTATATTAATACTTGAATAAAACGGGAGAAACACCCAACAACCATTAACAAGGAAATGGACTGGTCCAATTGATAAGGGTGGGAAATTCCATCAGGCTTAGAAAATAGAATGTGATGTTTTCTTGTGCCACACCTCATTTGAAGTACAACATCTGAAGGGGAATGTCAAGAAACACATCTGGAATTGTCAGTCGAAATTATGAATTCAATAAACAGAAAAAATATTAAACAAAAGACATTAGGTCTGTGATTATGGTAAATAAATTGATCTCTTGTCGAGCTTCTATTAATCATACATTCGCAAACAATGAGGATCAAAGAAAATTACAAATGGCGCTTGATTATATGTAAATGGAATAAGCAGGAGGACTTAATGTAAACCCAAAGAAAACTCATAAGTTATGTTACGCCTCAAGTATTGAGGAAGCAGATAAGCTAGTAGTAATAAAGTCTAGTTATAGGCCATGTGTTGCACAAAATGCGATAAAGCTGAGCATACAATGCAATACATTACTACGCAACAGTAAATGATTTCATTTGATTTTTTAGGGAGGGAAAATTATGTGATAGCCAAATATGTTTGTAGATATGCTAGCGTTCTATGTATCTTAGACAGAAAAATGATCAACGTCCGTACAAAGCTTAGAGTAATGAACGCCACTCAAAATCCAAGACTTGGATAGTAGTTTGTATATTCAGGCATGGGTAAGCTCAAATGTTAAATACAATTTAATAATATTGATGATAATTTAATTTTTAAAGCTTGGCGCTCACCCTTTGGTTTAAAATTTGACATTAAAATATTTTTTTTTATATTGATTAGCTGCAGAGTTATTTAAATGAGGGTATTGATGTAAGCTTTTTAGTACAATTTATTTTACACACGCTTGTTTCAGTGCCAGCTTTTGTGATTTTCGTACTTAGGCCAGATATTTACTTAGGCCTTAGGCAAGTTGATTTACAAACCCTCCTTCTGTAAGTTTCCAGAAATTAGGGAAAAAACTAATCTCTATAAACATTTTTTTTATTTTATCTGCCGACTCTAAATGATATTTGTTTTGTTGAAAAAAATATTTTTGAGGTACTTATGTGTATTTTTGAGAGTGACACTGTTAAAAATGATTGTCCTGTCCAGATTTTTAGGAAAATGATAAAAGTACCTTATGACTTCACGGATCACCTCCCCGGTTCTACTACGGATTAAGTCTCGCGGATGAACCCGGAAATGCCAATATCCGTAGTCCGATACGGGTGCACTATATACGTATGATTAAGTAATCCTACGTATGATTACGGATGCAATACGGAAAGTTACGGACCAATACGGAATTGTATCCGTAGCTAATCCGGCGTCCAGTCTGTGAATGTGTGACCTGGGCATTACTGTTTTTTCTCGAGATATTAAAAAATCTCTGAGAATGACCAGTTAACTGGTCATTTTCAGAACTTTTTAAAGGGACAAATATTTGAGCAATAATACTGGTATAGTGCGACCAGGTAACGGACGTTGGGCGTGTCAGACAGAACACTGCCATTCACTGTCAATTTAGCTTGGTCTACAATAAATTGGGTAAAACAGCATAGGTAAGCTTTAACCCTTAAAACGCCAGCAAAAAATCATCCGAAAATCCGTCTGCAATTGTCGTCTGCTGCAAATCTTTGCTAACATTTAACAAAGCTAAGTATAGAGACAAACAGTGTGGACCCAGATCAGACTGCTCTGATAGGACCAGTCTGATCTGAGTCTACACTGTTTGTTGGAAAGGCTTCTAAAACATTTCAGCAGACGACAAATACAGTCGAATTTTGTTGTGATTGGCGCTTTAAGGGTTAATCGTGCAAAACAACTGAACCGCAGACGACAAAGGCGACCAGCTTTATAATGCCCGGTAAACGTTCACAGAAAACTTAAGTCTTACTTGTTTACAGTCACATTGATATATACTATTGCTCACTGGTCAGGGCCTCCTAGAACCTATGTGGATTTTAGTCAAGACCAGCAAGGCAGACTGGTCTATGTTAGAACGTCAGTTGCTGCTACTTAAAGATATAGAGTCAGGTTGCACAGCGTAAAGAAGATCTGATTGCATGTAGCGTGCTTTTATCTGTAATTTCCATTGGTATTGTATTTACTATACAGCCATGCCTCAAATAACCATCTAAAACGCAAAGCTGCATACACTGGTACGGAGGTCGAAATGTTTTACACATGATATACGGATATAAACGGCATACATGTAATATAGGTTTAGTGATTACACATTATTGATCTAACCCAACAAACAGGCTGGCATGAGTGACGCCTTAAAAAACTGTTATTAATGGGCTTTTGGGTCACTGTCTAGCCACGCCCACAACTGGTTCCTATCTCCATTAGCTTTAAATGAAACCAGGACATCGCATACCACGTGGCGACACTGTGACCAAATAGCTGTATAATACCTGTAGAGTCAACCAGTGGTAGAGTGCATGACTTGAGATAAATGGGTCGTTGGTTTGGGTCTCTCTGAAGGCACCATATCGTGTCCTTGTGCAAGACACGTTATACTCTATTTAGTACTGGTTCAAACCAGGAAACGTCCCAACATGACTGAAAATTTCTTGACTTACATGGGCGGATCTAGAGGGGGGACAGGGTGTTAGGACCCCCCTAAAAGATCACAAAAATAGGTATTCTTAGCAATACTGGTCCGGATCCCCTGAAAAATCGCAAAGCTACTAGGCCAGAATTCAATGTTAGGCCGTCAATGGGACGCCAGCGAAACCCAATTTAAATGGCGTTTTGCTGGCGAGCCGATGATGGCCCACTTTTAGTGGTGTTTTGATCATCTCTCCTCTCATCAACTTTAGAAAACAAAAAACATGAAAGTTGGACCCCCTCTGAAAAAAAGTTTCTGGATCAGCGCATGACTGGGATGTGAAGTATCAACTCAAATAATCGAGGTCCACATTTGCTCAGTGCTAGTGTTTAGACCTGTGATTAAAGAATCGCTATTTTGAGATTGTTCAATGAAAGCACTTCGAAATGTCATAAGCAAGACACTTTTTGTCTCTGTTAAGTATTGGTTCAACCTAGGTGGACAGGAAACGTCGCGTCATGGCTGCAAAAATGTTGGCAGCGACGCAAAGCATCAATACAAACAAAATCAACTCAAAATAACAAAAGAGACACTCATCTCTAATTTTTGCTGCAGTTGTGTGCGTCTACTGGTACACAGGTTTACCTTAAGTATCAATAAATGGATCACAGGGAAATGATACACATATCTTTTATAAACAATAAAACTTAGAATTCATCGTCAAAGATATTGATGTTTTGGTTGTATAGTTTAAGACGGACGTACGCGTTACACGTTTAAGATACATGTATCTACATATTTCAAACAAGGTATCTGAACTGATCAGATTCATCCTCAATAATTCGAAACGCTTATTTTCCACGATACGGCAACTATATATATAGTTTAGTTGCGGAGTTTCACAGATGGGTGAATACGCGAACAATGCAACCTGACTAGCCGATTTCCAAATGTATTTGTCCAGGGGTTGAACTTAGCTAAGAACCGCCCAACGTCTCTTATCTGGACGGACTATACCACTCATTATGGCTCTCTCCAGGGGTCATACTGGGCAGATCAAAAGGACAGCCATAATGAGGTGATTATGACTTCCTTACTGGGGCAATAAAGTGGTCCCATAAAGGGAATAGGTATTTTATGATAAAATATTGATCTTTATCTTAGTGAATGAAATTGTGTTGCATACAGGTAAGTCCCCTCTTGAGGCCCCATTAATTTTGTGAGATACTGAAACCGTCCCTTATCAGTTAATCCTTTAATGATCTCTATTGGACAGTAATCTTTGTCTTTAATTAATTTTATTTCGTACCCTTGACCCTAAATCTGAAAATTTGTTCTGGTAAATCAACTGATAAAAATAATCTGGCCTTATGGCAAGCAGCGAGGGCTCAGACAAACCTTTGCTTTAGACCTGGTCCTGAGGTTATAAAACTTTTTCATAGCATAAAATTTATCATGCGCATAAATGTTAAATTGGCAAAAATGTTGGCATTTAAACATTTATTAGCATGATAAATGCAACATCCGAGAGTTTGGAAGCAAGAAAAGTCTTTTTTTTTAGCATTTTAGTTTTTATGAGCAGTTGAAACTTAAATGGTCTGTTGTGTTAAGATTGAACATTTTTTATAACAAGAGCTCTGTCTGTTTCCTACGACAGTTACTAGCGATAAGGCAAATTTAAAAATTGTATTTTTTATCAAATAATGATATTTAGCGGTTGAATATTTTGACATTGTTTTTAGATCAAACAAGGACATTTCTCAACATTTTCACCAACTCTTATTTCGGTAGTCTTTCTCTCATGTACACGTTTGGTTGTTGTCATTTGTGTACATTTAAGGCTTGAACTCTAACATTGTATTTACATTAAACAGAAAGTGTGAATGTTTACGAATTTTAATATTTTTTCATAATATTTAAAAGTAGTTTCATTGGACAGAAAGTGTAAATGTTTATATTTTTTTTAAATTTCTCATAAATCTATTTTATCCTTAAAACACATTTTTTGCAAAAATTATGGTTGAGATATAGGAATAATATGGGATTACTTGGAATATAAACCTTGATTGCCATATAAGCTAGAGCTTCATCGTGTTATTTCACAAGCAAGTGACACACTGTAATCTATGTCACCCCCTTTTTTTAGCTCAAGGTGAGGTATTGTGATCGGTCGTCCTCAGCAATTGTTTTCTTTAAACGACATCTGCTCCTGAACCACTTCCAAACTTCATATAACTTCACATGAATAATCCCCATGGTGCCCTTTTTCAAAGTTGCATACATGGTTCTGCTCCACTGAACAGGAAAGTCGCAAGAGCTCCAGATAAAAAAAAATTAAACGACATCTCATTAACCACTTGTCCAAGTTCAAAATAATTTCACACAATTGTTACTCTTCGTACCCTCTACCAAAATTGTTCCGCTCCCCTGAAAAAAGTGCTGCCAGAGCTGCAGATAAGAAATGTCTTTAAAATGCATCTCCTGAACCACTCGTCCTAATTCAAAATAATTTCACAGAATTGTTCCTCATAATACCCGCTACCAAAATTGCACAAATGGTTCCACTCCGCTGAACAAAAGGTTGCCAGAGCTCCAGATAAGAAAAATCTTTTAAACGACATCTCCTGAACCACTGGTCCAAATTCAAAATTATTTCACAGAATTGTTCCTCATGATGCCTTCTACCAAAATTGCACAAATGGTTTTGCTCTGTCGAAAAAGGGGCTGTCAGAGCTCTAGATAAGAAATGTCTTTATAATGACACTTCCACGTGAACTTCTGGTTCAAATTCAAAATAATTACACAGAATTGTTCCTCAAGGTGGCCTCTACCAAAATTGCACAAATGGTTTTTCTCTGTCGAAAAAGGGGTTGGCAGAGCTCTAGATAAGAAATATCTTCAATAGGAATCGCCTGAACCGCTGGTCTAAAATCAAAACATTTTCACACAAATGGTCCTCATGTTGCCCTCTACATAAATTGATCAGAAGGTTCAGCTTGGCTGAACAACATGGCTACAAATGTTAAAAATAGAAATATCTTTCAAATCATATCATATCTCCTTAGCCACAAGCCAATTCATCATCCACTCATGTGCGAGGACTGAGGTGAGCGATCCAGGGCCCCTTTGTCTCAATTGCTATTGATCACAACCATTTTAAATTCATAGGTAACAAGGATATCTATACTACTAAAGGAGCCCTTTGCGCTCAAAAACTCGGAAACGGTATATTTTACCAGCATTTTTTCTACACCGAGTTATTCAGATATTGCCCCCATTGATAACTTCGATCTAACCTTCTTTTACTTTTATTTCGTTTTTGAGGTTTTTGATACAATTAAGTTTTAGATTCCATAATCTCCCATCAATTTTGACAGGGTAACGCCTTCTTTATCAACTAATGATAATGGACGATATCGATCTATGTTTTCATATTCTCACAACTTCTACCAAGAAAGGCTGCAACGATTGGTCGTAATGTATATATGTCACGCGGTCATACGTCACTTGCAGGGGTCAAAGTCGACACGTGATATGATGGTTATGAAAGCCATGACCGCATGGTGCTGCCGTGTCCGATCTGCCGCGCCAGAAATCCAATTTCCCACAGAACAAAGAAGTTCAATTCTCTATTCATTTTTGCTCTATCCTCTGCATAAAATGTTTTCTCAGATGCAAAATAAAAAGGTACGTAATAATGTTTGTTGTATATAAAAATAGATTTCTGGCAAGGCAAATCGGAAACAGTCATGGCTTTCATACCTGATAACATTTCTGCACATGTCCACCTATTGCAAGATAATGACCCGATAAAAAAAAATTTAAAGATGGCTGCTGTCAACAACAACAGCTGGGTTTTTCAGTCTGGCTGATTTTCCACAAAAACAACAAGAGTGTTTCAGCGAAGATCATTACAGGTTTATCTCTGTCGATTCTGTCGGCAGAGAAAAGTCAAAACTTTTCCAAGTTGTGGTGCTCATTTTAGAAGCTGGGATCATTGTGGTCGACCGGAAGCATTTTATCAAATACTGACCTGTCTGATTTGAGCACTGTGGGTACATGTGACATATTTGTTGACCAAATGCGCCACAGAGTCATGTGATTCGCCTGATTGGCTGATTCAATAGTGTTAATCAAGCGCGTCATCACGTGTCACTGAAACGGTTTAAATGAAAA
The DNA here is from genome assembly GCA_964019695.1 of Loripinus fragilis. Lineage (NCBI taxonomy): Eukaryota > Metazoa > Mollusca > Bivalvia > Lucinida > Lucinidae > Loripinus > Loripinus fragilis. Next base: position 92,199,006 of record OZ026517.1, read on the forward strand.
TTCCATGCGGACAATGTTTTCAAAAATGATTTAGTGCAAACAATATGATCAGTCTATGGCTGAATATCGTAATACCTATCATTGTTATGAATTGGCTACCCAATATAAATAGATATCTCCAATGAAGGATTATCTATAGGCATTTAAAGCTTGTAGGTGTTTTGAGTAATGCGCACCGCGTAACAGCACAAACCTGACTTTTCAGTCGTGATGTCCCATAGCAGACAGGTCGATCCTTTAGTATCCCACATGCACAGACAATGAGCGGCGATAACATTTTTTTCTGTTCAAATTGCAACGACAACAGTGTGCATGCAATGGCCCACTAGAGTCTTTGTTAATCACTCGAAAGATGCATTTGTATAGACATTTAAGCAGATTTCTTGGCCCGATTACTTGACTTTGAAGTGTTTGAGAGGGGTCTTGAATCTGAGCCTATTGGTGGGGAAATATTATTTGGGGTGGGGGGGATTTAACGAATTCCAAGTGATTATTGGCGTGCATAGGATATCATCCTGCACCATAGGAAGGGACATAGAAAGGAATGACAAAGTCTGTCAAAAGTTCGTTGGTTTTATTTCAAAATAAACATTATCATTAAGTCTATGTTATGAAATAACAGTTTTGAAATTGATTTAGATTTGGAGGGTCCATAACTTACCGAATCTGGCCCAATTACTGAATCGGACCCAATCAAGCCCGAAAATGCCATGTTTTTGTGTTTGTTGATCTGAGTGGTTCCTTTTACTAGAAAGGTGGAAATGAACGAATATAATGGTTCTGAGTTATTTTGGCATGCATTATTATATTTCCCGGCTGTTGTTGTTGCATACGTCCAACGTATATTGTGGCGGTCAGACAAGTGACCATGTCATTCACATGCGTAGGCTAGGACTATCGTCCTGCGCCACAGTAAGGGACACAAAAAGGAACAACAAAGTCTGTCGAAAGCTCATTACTTTTATTTCAAAATAAACATTATCTCTAAGTCTACTACAGCATTTGTATTGACAAGGATTTAGATATGGTGGGGGGGGTCTTTAACTTACCGAATCGGACCCAAAATGGCCCGAATATTTCATATTCTTTGTTGGCCTGAGTGGTTTCTTTTACTAGAAAGGTAAATATAAATGAATAATGGTACTTAGTTATTTTGAATGCAATAGAATATATTACCCGCTGTTGCTGTCTGCTGTGTTGAGTTCCATACTTCCAGATAAACAGTGTGGACTAAAAGGCAGTCTTATCTTTATCTGTGCCTACACTACTTGCCACAGCAGCATTTCAAGTCATCAACAGATAACACAGCAGACGTCTTAAAATTTGCAATTAGATGATGTGGGAAGCATCAGTTACACTAGGCGCTAAAATTCATGTTCCAATAAGCGCCTTGACCTAACATGCCCAGCCCTCACCCCCACTCCCCCCCCCCCCCCCAAAAAAAAAAAAAACAAAAAAAAAAAAAAAAACAAAAAAAAAACAGATAATCAAGCTAATTGACCATTTTCAGGCTTGATTTGGTAAATTTACAGCAACATGTCGATTCAAATAGACCATTTCTCAACAGTCTGCCAAATAAGGTTCCAATCAGATTCTATAAGTATTTTTTGCTGCAGTTCATTTCTTGCGACAAAAGTAGTATGGCATTTAATTACCTCATGTTTCTCAAAAAAAGTTTACCTCACCATTAACAACTTATTTTAATATTAACTACATATATACATGTATGTATACCCTGCCTTTCGCTCATTTTCTGGATTGTCAAATTTCTGAAAATGAATAATGCACGAAGGTTTTGCTTGGAACAGGAAATGCATACTTTTAGGGGTGAAACAACCAGGGTGTGTGGTTTCAATACTTAGTTGGCACCTACAGTGTTATTGTTAGTCTATTCCGGCTCTTGCAGACTTTTTCTTACCGATGTTCCATATATTTTTGATCATCATACGGGTACCTGTCGAATCAAAACGTAAATAATCCTCATAACCTATAGGCAAATAAAATAAAACTTGCCTGCCCTGAAAGCAGAGTTTTGAAAAAAAAAGATGCTGACCTACAGGCTACAGACCCCTTATATTTTGGGTGCTCAAAAGAAAAGTCTCTTGAGACGGTTTTCGAGCACCCACAACATATGTGGTCATATGTTTTGGTTGAAAACAATTAAAGTGTATCATACCGATTTTTTTGGCGTTTCAAAGATAAAAGCTTTACAGTGGTATCATCTATGATAATGAAAGAAGATAGTTACAGCGAACCCGCGATTCGACGTGTAGAAATGCCGTGTAGCCCTGAACACACCAAACCACTGGAAACTCGACTGTTTTACCGAACCACACCTATTTTTTGCTTTTATGCACAAATCATTTGCAACCATGCCCCGCTTTTATGCACAGGTCATTAGCAAAATTGCTACCATGGTTTTATATTTTCGGTGCTCAAAAGAACCGTCTCATTAAGATGGTACTACATATGTTTTAGTTGGAAACATTTAAATCGTATATACCGATTTTTTTTTGCGTTTTCAAAGATGTAAGCTTTACAGTGGCATCACTCGATTCGTGTAAACGTTTACAAAATCGAAAAAGCCCGATTTAGAACCATGGTTTTATATCTTGGGTTCTCAAAAGAACCGCCTCATTGAGACGGCACTTTTGAGTACTCACAAGATATATATTGGTTGAAAACATTTAAAGTGTATATACTGATTTCTTTCTTGCGTTTCAAAGATATAAGCTTTACATTGGTAACATTCGATTTCTGGAATTCGTGTAAAAAATTGTAAACATGGAAGTCCTTTTGCAACCATGGGTTAATATTTATGGTGCACAAAAGAATTGTCTCATTGAGACGGTACATTTTAGTACCTACAACATATGTTATAGTTGAAAACATTTAAAGTGTATATACCGATTTTTTTGTGTTTCAAAGATAAAAGCTTTACAGTGGTTTTATTCGATTTCTGGAATCCGCGTAAACGTTTACAAAAAATTGTAAACCTGGTAGCCATATTTTCAACCATGGTTTTATATTTTGGGTACCCAAAAGAACCGTCTCATTGATACGGCACTTTTGAGTCTGATACTTTTTTGTATTTCAAAGATATAAGCTTTTCAGTGGTATCATTTACTATGACGTAAGAAGTCTGTTGTTGTCTGGTAGTTTCAGCGGATGTATATACCGATTTCATTTTTGCGTTTCAAATATAAAAGCTTTAGAGGCATAACATAATAAGTGTAAAGTGACGTCACTAATTATAACTGTAATCGGAGAGGTCTATTGTCAATAAAAGGTACTCCTGCTTAGACAGGTAAACAAACGAGGATATTGGTTGCTATATCCTTACTAATGCATTAAAGCTATTATTGGGTGTCACAGACCAGTGGTCCAGTGGTTAAGAAGCGATATTTACATATTCGAACCTGTATTTTTTTTCTGAGGATTCGAATCTCTGAGTTTTTATTTTATTTTTTTATTTTTCTTACTCCTTCAGGGGGCAGTCTGAATTACCCAGCGCTGTAACAAATAGTGGCGGATCCAGAAGGGGTTCAAGGGGGTTCGGAACAGATTATTTCATTTTTATAGGGATATTCAAGAAAAATGCCACATGAGAGATCATCTGCAAATCGACCCCCTCCCTAATTTATCTGAATCCCCTCTCCTGGAGTCGTGGATCCGCCTTTGAACAAAAAGGCTTATGTCGATATTTCAGGCTTTACAAGAAAACCAGTGAAAGGCGAGGGTTTTAACGACCCACGAGGGGTATAGCAGATGTTAGTGTATCAGAAAACCATGTTTGATCGTTGCATAAAGTAATTTTGTCACTTGAAAACTTTGGAAAAAAGGCTTCGAAAAGTTCATTTTTGTATTACTATAATGGCGCGCAAAAGTATGAAGGATTCGTAGGTTTTGAAAAAGCCTGTTCACGAGCAAAGACTTACGTCATCCTAACGTCGCTGAATTACGTTCATTTCTAAACACGCTACTGTTGATGACGTCAATTTATGTGACGGCCTTGAATGCGTATATGTAAAGTACAAAAGCCGTGCATCAACAGCACGTGAATTGCCTGATTAATACATGACATACATGGGTTTTGCCGGTTAAAACGCCGCTGGTTATAGCGTGCGACACGATTTTTATGCAACGATTAAAGTTAATACATCCACACTACGTTGTGTATGCGAGCGGCAAACGCTCTGGTGAGTTTGCGCATTTCTGCAGGCTAACCTGATTCTTTGATGCTCAGTATTGCAATAAGAATCAAAATCTCACTATGCTGGCATTATTTTATGAACTTTTCATATCATCTATATATTGAAATAAATTAATATTCGTAAAAAAGGATTTTAAAATAAAGAAATCGAAAAGATAAAATATTAAAAATGTAAAGAATAATACACAAAATAGGAAACTATCTAGAATAAGAACATACACAATGGAAACAAATGAAAAAAATAGAGCATATCAATAAGCATATAAAATGCTAAACAGTGGGATTCGAACCCGTAATTTTTTACATAGCTCACGTGCATATAATTACAGTTGCCTCTCTTACCTACAGAGCCACCGAGGCTGTACATGCCATGATCATTATTTATCGCTAAATCCGTACAATCGTTTGGCATGCAATGTTATTGAACTCTAATGAATGAATAATGGTATTACGCTGCTACACCTGTTTTCTATTGGACTCTATCCATGACGGACAATACTCTTACCGTGTGATATCTTTACATAGGTATAATTTCTTATGAAGAAAGAAGTCTGTTGTTGCATGGTAGTTACAACGAACCCGTGATTCGACGTGTTGCTGTGTAGGTGCGTGTAAACGGAATCATTTCGATTTTTGGAATTTGTCTAAACCATAACAAAATTTTGTAAACGTGTAAGCTCTATTTGCAACCATGATTTTATATTTTGGGTGCTCAAAAGAACCGTCTCATTGCACCATGTGTTAGGTTGAAAACATAAATTTTAAGTGTATGTACCCATTTCTTTTTATTGTAATAATCACTGTCTTCATCAATAGTCGTGAAAGATAACACAATTACCAAAAGAAATTGCCATGGAATTAATGCCCAACTTTTTGACAATTAGGTATGGTCAAACAGTGCAGACCCACATCAGACTGTCCCTAGAGAAGCAGTCTAATCAGGGTCTTCACTGTTTGCAGTTCTGTCAATATCTTTATTTGGTATTATTCTATAAAAAAACCTTTTGGTTCAATTTTTGGCATATTTACAGCAAAGTTTAGGGAGTCATAAAATTTTGGAACATTACAGTAGACATTTTTCAAAACTTTGGATTTAATGCCACATTCATTAATGCTTTAACCATATACACCACTCTTAACTGATGGGCTGCTTAACTCAATCAGTAGAGTGTTACTATCAACCAAGTGGCCATTGGTTCGATTCCTGGTCTTTCTTTCATACAGAATGAAATTGCTGTATTTATTTTATCAATTATACCAATCTATACAGACAGAATAGAAAACTTTGGCCTATTTTTCCTGCAGTCACAAAATTTTGTATACTTTTTAGTTCATCTGAGCCGAAGGCTCATAGATGAGTTTATGGTATGTACAGGCATCTGTGGGTCTCTCTTAAGCTGTGAAGCTCATTCCATATTTCACTTATAGTATCTATCCAGCACAAGCATGAGTAAGACATTAAAATATGACCCAAGGTCTGCATCCCCTCAATATCTGGTCATCTCAGGGGAATGAATAGCATTGGAAAAAGACTAAAGTTGATATGGCAACTTACAGTTTTCATTGGCATACATATACGTTGGTTGTCGTACGGTACAGTCACTTCGATTAACACTATAGTAGTGCGTTATGCTACATGCGTTGTTTCGATCAAGATTCACTCTTGGGTCGTTACCGCCTTATTTTTTGAGTTAGGTTGATAGAAATAGATAATATACTTTATAACAGAGTTATGGCCCTTGATTCATATCAGAATTTCGTTAGTATTTATCCTACTCTTAGATATTGAAATGCTAACAATTGTTCTCAATTTTAATATTTATGAGGACATCTGCCATGCTCAGCCAAGCTCAGAACACTTTCATCATAACCCGCGCTTGCGCGGGTCCGTTTCTAGTGTATATTATCTTGAACGGGTTCTAATTAAGGAGTCCCTCGAACCACATTTGATGCCCCAAAGGAACTTTGCGAGGCATATAGTAATTATAATCGCACCGTCCGTCCGTCCGTCCCGCTTTGTGTCAGGTGCATATCTACTTTATTCTTTGAGGTAGGAATTCCAAATTTGTAGTGTGGATGCATCTTGGGATGACGAAGTGTCGTGTACCATAATTGGGTCACTGTGACCTTAATCTTGACCTCTGACCTAGTTTCTAGAAATTGCATTGAGACTTGTGCATATCTTTTGTATTCTTTGAGATATGAATTCCAAAGGGGTACGTGCATTAAGGGGCTATTTTGGCCCCCTCTAGAGCCAAAAACTGAAAGTTGCTTTTCACCAATTTCATCTTATTGGTTTATTAGAAGAATAGCCCAAGTGTAAAATTCTGGCATTTATTTAATTTTTACCTGTTGCTATGGTAACCAAAATGGCCGACAAAATAGGCTTAAAATAGAGAAATTGCCATTTTAGGCCAAATTTGAGGCTTTTTGAGACCGATTTTTTAAGAATTAGATATCAGCACAAGCAAATACCAAAAATACCTTTTAACATATTGTGTGCCGTAATAATTCCCATCATCTGTTAAAATATTTTTTTAGTATTTGCTTGTGCTCTATATTAATTCCTCTGTTACATGTCTCAAATTTGCTCCGAAATGGTCATTTTCCTAATTTCAGCCTATTTTGGCGGCCATTTGTGTTGCCATAGCAACCATAAAAGTCAAATCAATATCAGACCTTTACACTTTGGCTATTGTTCTAATAAACTAATAAGAAGAAACTTGTGAAGAGCAACCTTTATTTTTTGACCCCATAGGGGGGCCAAAATAGCCTCTTAATGCACGTACTCCTTTGGTGTGTAAATGCATCTTGGGATGACCTAGTGTCAAATAACCTCTGACCTAGTTTTAAGAATTATTGTGTGCGGAGCATATCTCTTATATTCTTTGCGGAAGGAATCCCAAATTCGATGTGTGGATGCATCTTTGGATTGCTGAATGTCACGTACCATTTTTGTGTCACTGTGACCTTGGCCTCTGACCTAGTTTTTAGAATAATCGTGTCCGGAGCATAACTCATATATATTTTTTAAGGTAGGAATCTCAAATTTGGTGTGTGGATGCATCTTGGGATCACAAAGTGTCACGTACCATAATTGGGTCACTTTGACCTTGAACTTGACCTCTAACCTAATTTTTAGATTTGCATTGAGTCTGGTGCATATCTCCTATATTCTTTGAGATATGAATTCCAAATTTAATGTGTATATGCAGCTTTAGATGGCGGAGTATCACATACCATTTTCGGGTCACTGTGACCTTGACCTCTGACCTAGTTTTAATAATTATTGTGTCTGGAGCATATCTAGTATATTTTTTGAGATAGGAATTCCAAATTTGGTGTGTATATGCATCTTGGGATGGCGGAGTGTCACTTACCATTTTCGGGTCACTGTGACGTTGACCTCTGACCTAGCTTTAGAATAATCGTGTTTGGAGCATATCTCTTATATTATTTGAGGTAGGAATATCAAATTTGGTTTGATCATGCATCTTGGGATGACAAAGTGTTGCATACCATAATTGGCTCACTGTGATCTTGACCTCTGACCTAGTTTCTAGAAACTGCATTGAGTCTGGTGCATATCTCCTATATTCTTTGAGATAGGAATTCCAGATGTGATGTATAAATGCATCTTGGGATGACGGAATGTCACAAACCATTTTTGGGACACTGTGACTTTGACCTCTGACCTAGTTTTAAGAATTATTGTGTCTGGAGCATATCTCTTATATTCTTTGAGATAGGAATTCCAAATTTGGTGTGTATTTGCATCTTTGGATGGTGGAGTGTCACATACTATTTTCAGGTCACTGTGACCTTGAACTGACCTAGTATTAAGAATTATTGTGACCATAGCATATCTCTTATATTCTTTTAGATAGGAATTCCAAATTTGGTATGTATTTGCATCTTTGGATGGTGGCGTGTCACATACTAGTTTCGGGTCACTGTGACCTCTGACCTAGTTTTAATAATTATTGTGTCTGGAGCATATCTCTTATATTATTTGAGATATGAATCCCAAATTTGGTGCGTGGGTGCATCTTTGGGTGGTGAAGTGTTACTGTGACCTTGACCTCTGACCTAGTTTTTGGAATAATCATGTCCGGAGCATGTAGCCTATATTGTTTATAGTAGGAATCCCAAATTTGGTGTGTGTGTGTGTTCCTCTTTGGATGACAAAGTGGTGCATACCATTTTGGCTCACCTTGACATTGACTTCTGACCTCATTTCTAGGTTTTTCGTATCTTGAGCATATCTCTTTTCTAACAAATAACTTACCTCAAATGAGTCTTTGGGGGCATCATTGTCTTCTCTTCTCCAAGTCTCTGCAATTTTCCCTGACCACGACCCTGATTCAACAATCAATACCTCGTCTGCATTTATATCATTATCACTATCACTCGAGCTTCAGCAACAGATCTACACTCCTATGTTAAATAGAGTGTATCAACATTGGCTCATTTTCTTGGATAGCCATACTCGATGCCTAAATAGAATAATTATTACGTCACAAGTTCATTCTACGTCATTTTTTTCTTGTGCAGGAACAAAGACCAAACATAACAGTATAGCTTTAGTATACATTTATCACAACCACAGCCTCACCACATCTTAGTCAGTAAAATAAAAAAGAGATAAAATCAAAGGGTAAAATAAGCTTTTCAAATGTGTTTTCTTTAAATCAAACCGAAAAAAAGTAAAAAGTACAACATCCTACACACACGCTGACCCCTTGGGCGGGACCCAAATTATTCTTAAATCAAAACGTGCCCACGTTTATGTTAAAATGGAAGGATATTAAGAGCAAAGCAACATGTAAGTAAACAAATGTCCCAGACATAACAGGGGGTCAACAATTAAATTTGTTTTGTTTTAAATTGGTCATATTACATATAACATTATATAGGAATATTAAAGCATTTTTCTACTTACACACACCTCGCCTCCTGCTGGGGTTTCTATATTGTTATTTAAACTTACCATGCTGGCATAAAAACTAAGGGTGCTCTGCATATTTGACAGGCGTTCAACTTTGGGTGATGCCTTGGGGTTAAGAGGAGCTGACTTTGCATTTTGTGTTTTCTTCTATCAATTGAGCCGTGGCATGAGATTTCCAACAATGTGGTATGTGCGACCAGCATAACCTCAGGTCAGCCTACGCATACGCGCAGTATCAGAGCCTTTGCTAGTTGCTTGCATGTTTTATGAGAGTTTAGCTACTGACTGAACAACATTTGGAGATTCTAAGATTAAAGGCGGCTGCAAAGGCTCGTCTGAGTCTACACTTGTCAAAATACCACATTGTTGGAAATCACATGTCGTGTCTCAATTAGTCTTAGAATGGATAACATTTCAACGTGCATGTCTTTTTATGCAGCCTGTGAAATTACGTTCTCATGCAAATGAATTGTAATTAAAACAAAGGGATGCAGCATTGAGCTTATTTAGCACAACAAGAGTTAAAAGTTAGTTCTTCATTGTGCTATTTTTTTCTTATTAACCCTTAACTTCGTGAATATTCATGCTAAAATTCACCCACTATGAATAAGTATATAAATTAACTTTTATGTTTTGAACATAGAACAAAGAAAATACTTGTCATGTCCACTAGTTTAGGATCATATTTCTATAAGAAAACAGAGTAGAACCTTACAAGAGCTGCCTGATCTGGGTCTGCTCTGTTTTCAAAAGTGTTAAAAGGCGTCTCTGTGAGGTAAATGGTTAATGTATCTGATGGCAGCAAATTTGCACGTTGTGGAAGTCACTATGGTTTGTCTTTCTCCTATAAACTCCCAGACATACCTAGTAATTGGTGTGCACTTATACCTATAATAAAGTCAAAAGGATACAAATAGATTATTCCCAATATGGTATAAATCTTTTTCCACAATAATTGGAAAATAAAATGTTAGAATGGTATGTAATTCGGCTTTCAGATTTAAGTAGGAACGTCTGATAGGCATAAATTATTCTCTAATTCCTTGTAGTTTATTTTAGGTCTAATTTTAAGTGTGTAGTTATAGAATAGCGAAAATGCGTTAAGCGTACAGAGAGAACAGCAGCCAATATATTTGAGCCAGTGCATGAGATTTCCAACAATTTGACATTTTGACAAGTGTAGACACAGACGAGTCTGTGCAGCCTCCTTTTAAGCTGAGAAACTCCAAACGGTGTTCAGTCAGTAGCTTAACAATCATAGAATACACAAGCGACTAGCAAAGGCTCTGATCAGACTGCGCGTATGCGCAGGCTGATCTGAGGCTTTGATGGTCGCACATACCAAATTGTTGGAAATCTCATGCACTGGCTCAAATTTTGTAATTAGAATGATGGAAACTTATTGACGTTTGTAGCCAGTATGCTGATCTATCCCTGTTAAAGGTAAAGCACAACACCGAACAGATTTAAATAATGGACTACGCATTCAGTTAAATGTTTTTGTTTTTTTTTGCATTAATAATCACACCAGATAGGCGGCTATGGAAAACGCTCTTAAATATCGACGATCACTAATCAGAGATCGCTAGAAACAGCTGGGCGACAAATGACAATCGAAACTCTATTTCTAACATTTTTATGCGTGCGTTGATATTATTAACGTTTTCGATTGCCGAACTATTTGCCATATGCGTTGCATTGTGCTTCTATATAAATATGATGTGGAAGGACGGATCCATTTGACTAACACTTGCAATAATATGTGAACACACAACTACTCCAACTTTTGTGTATCTTCAGCAATTATCATAAAACGAAATTTATGGAAGTGTTTTCTTCCTTTTTTTATTTTAAAAAGTTACAATTCCAATATAATATTGTATAATCTCAGAGGAAGACATGCTAGATTGTTAAGGAGATGGTTAGCTACAAACAAGTTGATATTGTTAGCACATTGTATATAGTCTTTTCTCTATAGTCTTACATTAATAACATTAATGTATTGCAACAGACTGCATGCTTGGTGGTCAACCTAATCACGGTTGGCAACTTTGTTTTCCACTTTAATTGCACGCCGGTGGGTTGGACTTCAGACTCTATGATGGTTCCGACTTAAAGACTTATCTATTGATGAGATGGTAGGGGCCTGATGCGTTGGCTGTTGTCAGGCCCACCAAGTTTGCCTGTTGGATTTCATTTGTAGTTTTATGTACTGTTGAGTCCTTATCTTTGCCTTGTCTCCGTTTTATACCTTGATTTATATCTTCTAGAAGATGATGAATGGATAAGTTAGGGGTCTTTCATGCAATCAAAACATCTATGTGTCTTGATCCACATCTGAACTTAGGGTGATGTTTGCGCCGTGAAACTGGTTTAAGCCCATGCGGTATCCTGGATCAGGTGTGGTACTTGATTGTATTGATTCCTGATCTTTGCTGGATTTCCTACTTACACTGACACCGTTTGATGCTAATGACCAAAAAGGGTTGATGCGTCGTTAAACACCAACCAACATCAATGTAGGAATCCATCTGTTTTGGTAAGACTGATAATGATATTGAAAATATTACAACAGCATTTTCTGCTGATATTTCAACTTCCTAAAATACACACACAAAATTCAGTAACTGTTGTTTGGGACGTTTCTATACAATTGTTAAACCACTGACGTCGCGTCTGGGAGTGAATAACGCCATACATTAAAATCGATAAATCACTAGTGGTTTACAGATTTTGGGGAAACGTTATGACGTCCATAATAACGATGTGTACGTAATGAAAAAATTCGAACGTTTTTACGCCAGAAATGACATTTAAAAGTAGGCGAATCTTAATGTCATATCTAACATTCGTGCTCGTTAAATAAATTCATTAAAACATGAGCACTCATGTAAGATCCTCTATACACTGAACTGAAGTTATATGTGGCCACCTACACATGTTCTGCACCTGTTCAGAAACTAAACATCGCTCATACAAAATTTTAATTCCATAAAAAAATCTAGGCTTTTTCGAGACTGGAAAGTACGTCATTTCAAAATTATCTTGCACAGACGAAGTCAGAGTAGAGCTACCTTCATTAAAAAAAGTCATACTTTTTACTGTGACATAAAATATTCCTCAGATAGGCTATCCATTTAAATTTTAATCAGTTTGAAGCTGTTAATAAGAGCTGTGATATAAGAAAAAAAGAATCAAATTTTTTTTGACACTTCTCTTCGTTTCTCTTCTACGTTAACATGAAGGCAGCCACCATCAGCAGCATAATCAAAGCGTTTTAGCTTTAACCATGCAATTTGCATATCAACTTTGCATTCCTCTGTACGCTTTATTATCTGTGGCACTGTATTGAAGTTTTTAGCGATTATTTATTATAATAGACTTTATTTAAAAAATCAATAATATCTTGGCATATGCCATTTACATGATCTTATAAAATTCACGATAAATCCGGAAGTGGACACCAGTCTTGAAAAAATAACTGTAAAAAATGGGTTGATCAAGCTGTATTGTGTTTGATCTAACATGTTTACATAAAATAATACGGATACAATCATATTAGTATGTGCAGTTGATTATTTTTGACAATATTGGAAAAGGAGCTTTTTAAAAAAAATCATAAAAATCGTTCATAAGAAAAAAAAAATCAGAGGTTTGATGTGTTTTTTCCAAGTCGAATAGACTGGTTTGAGTTCACCTGTACTTCAATTTGAAAAAAAAACCACTCAAACCCGTTATTTTCTTCAAAAAATTGATTTTTGCATTTTTGAACCCAAAAATTGTGAAATGATAAAAAAAAAACTCTTTCAAAGCACCACTTAACTTTTAGTCCATTAAAATGCACATATTTGGGCAAAAAATCATTTCAATAACATTAGCGCTAAGTCATAAAAATGAAATTGAAAAGTGGCCACTTAGAACTTCGTTTCAGTGTATATTCTACATAAAAACATTTCGAAACAATAAACTTTAGGTTGGTCTGTGGTGTATGATTAAGATGTTTCCTGGCCATGCTCACTTTTTGATATAATTTTCCATGTACACATTTGATAAAAGTCACTGATTGGTATCCTGCTATATTGCTGATATCAGAGTATAACTAAAATATCAATTTTGTTTTGTAAAGATTCATTGGCAAAAATGCGTTTTACGATTAACAAATAAAGGCATATACTATTGATTATATCCCTACTGCTAGTCAAGGAGGATGTTTGCAATACCGAAGGTCAACCTGAAATTGGACATTTACAATGTCTTGTCTTGATACTATCATTAGCATGTATATTTACAGATACCCCTCTTCACGGTGCGGTGGTATGGTCTACTTAGCGATTGTGGTATTTCCTGATCATACTCACTTGCGTTTTATACCCCGCCACTTTAAAAAGTGTGGGGTATTATGTTATACCCTCCATTCAAAAAATTGCGTTTGAGTGTCCGTCGGTACGTCTGTCTGTCAGCGCATCGTTTCACTCTCTGCTGGAAGCGTTTTTAACCAATTTTCTTCAAACTAAGTATGAGAGTTGATATTTGGAAGGAGTGTCCTGGGATAATAACAGAGTTACGGCCCTTGATTGACGTTAGAAATTGGTTTTCACTCTCTATCTTTGACATTCCTTTACCAATTTTCTTCAAACTTGGTATGAGAGTTGATATTGGGAAGGAGTGTCCTGGGATTGCAGATGGGAAAATTTTGACCAATAAGTACAGAGTTACAGCCCTTGATTGATGTTAGAAATTGGTTTTTACTCTCTATCTTTGGCATTCCTTTACCGATTTTCTTCAAACTTGGTATGAAAGTTCATATTTCGAAAGATTGTCCTGGGATTGCTGATGGGTAAATTTTGTCAAATAAGTACAGAGTAACGGCCCTTGATTGACGTTAAAAATTGTTTTTTACTCTCTATCTTTGACATTCCTTCACCGATTTTTTTAAAACTTGTTATGAGAGTTGATATTGTGAAGGAGTGTTCTGGGATGTAGATGGGAAAATTTTGACAAATAAGTACAGAGTTATAGACCTTGATTAATGTTAAAAACATTGAAAATATCCCGTTGCCGGGTATGTTGCATGCCTGCAAATTTTTTATCAAATTTAATTGCAGCTGATTTACATGTATAATCCTTAATATATTAGTTTTTTGGTAGGAGTTGAAATGTGACTATATACACTTCAATTCCAAATACTTTTAAGACAAGTACGTGGAAATATTGTGCTTGGTCGAGACCAATTTTACTTTGAAATGAATTTGTTAGATCAAATAGCAGTGCAAATTATTTAACTTAAGTTCTTCTAAATTAGCTTTTATGTCTTCAACAGACAGACATCTTTTACCAGATATTTCCCCTACAACTCTTTGCTAGTTATGTCCATCTATCCCTTTTTATTAGCATCGACTTCTCTGCATTCTGACCACATTATCTGCTAGATCTAAGATTTCAAAAGGTTTTCTCCTGCCAGCTTTTCCAGAGAAAATACAATAATGTCAATTTTATAATTTTATTTATTGTTTAATGGTCATAGGTAGACCCAAGTAAAGTGGGAATACATTCTTTTTATCTGTTTCTTATTACTGTTATTATTATTATTATTATTATTATTATTATTATTATTTAATTTCTTTTTCCTCACAGATTTTGTCTGGACAATTCCACTGGACAGATTGTTCTCTTGATTGATTGATTTGTTTCTTTACATCCCAGTCAACAATTTTTCAGTTATGTGGGGTTTGGGCTTTCTAAGTTGAACCAGTTCCAAGCAAGAGCTAATGCATCTTGCTGAAGGACACAATGTAGTAATGCTGGTGAGGCTTAAGCCAACAACCGCTTGGCCAAAAGTCAATCACTCTACCACTAAGCCACTGTGCTCCTCTCTCAGAAAATTTGGGATTGTGAAGCTGTGCAGTGGTTCAAAATTCAAAACGTGGACTCTAAGGCACTTGCCTGAGACAGTCCAAATAAATGATTTTTCCCAACCATTTCGCGCTCACCACTAAAGGGATTATTCTGGTTTAAGCTCACCTGAGCCATTGGCTCATGGTGAGCTATTGTGATCGTTGGATGTACGTTGTCCGTCCTGCATGGTGCGTCGTCCGTCGTCAACAATTGCTTCAAAGGACATCTCCTCCTAAACTGCTGGCTGGATTTTGACCAAACTTGGTAGGAATGATCCTTATATGTATCTTTACAAATTGTTTAAATGTTTTTTGCCCCTTGCTTATATAGGTCACACAGGCTAAAAATAGATTTTCAAGATGAAAACTTTAAAAATCTTCTTCTCTGAAACCACAAGGCCTAGAGCTTTGATAGTTGGTATGTAGCACCACTTAGTGGACCTCTACCAAGTTTGTTCAAATTATGCCCCTTTGGTCAAAAAAAACCCCGCCTTAGGGGTCACATGTTTTACACAGGCTTATACAGGGAAAAACATGGAAAAATCTTCTTGTCAGAAACCATAAGGCATAGAGCCTTGATATTTGGTATGTAGCATCACCTAGTGAACCTCCACCAAGTGTGTTCAAATTATGCCCCTGGGGCCAAAAATGACCACGCCCCAGGGGTCACATGTTTTAGATAGGCTTTTATAGGTACAAACATGGAATATCTTCTTGTCAGAAACCATAAGGCCTAGAGCCTTGATATTTGGTATGTAGCATCACCTAGTGGACCTCTACCAAGTTTGTTCTAATTATGCCCCTAGGGCAAAATTGGCGCCGCCATTGGGTCACATATTTACATAGGCTTATATAGGGAGAAAAATGAAAAAAAAATCTTGTTTAAAACCACAAGGCCTAGAGCCTTGATATTTGGTATGAAGTATCACCTAGTGAACCTCTATCAAGTTTGTTCAAATTATATCCCTGGGGCCAAAAATGGCCCGCACCGGGGGCCACATGTTTTCATAGGCCTTTATAGGTAAAACATGAAAAAAATCTTCTTGTCTGAAACCAAATGGCCTAGAGCATTGGTATTTGGTATGTAGCATCACCTAGTGGACTTTTACCAAGTTTGTTCAAATTATGGCCCAGGGTGGCCAAAAATGGCCTTGCCCCGGGGTCACATGTTTTACATAGTCTTATATAGGGAGAAACATAAAAAAATCTTCTCGTCTGAAACCACAAGGCCTAGAGCATTGATATTTGGTATGAAGCATCACCTAGTGAACCGCTGCCAAGTTTGTTCAAATCATATCCCTGGGACTAAAAATGGCTCGCCCCGGGGTTCACATGTTTTACATAGGCTTATATAGGGAACACATGAAAAAATCTTGTCTGAAACCATAAGGCTTAGAGCCTTGATATTTGGTATATAGTATCACCTAGTGGACCTCTACCAAGTTTGTTCAAATTAAGCCCCATGGGCCAAAAATGGCCCTGTCCCAGGTGTCACCAGGGACATGGTTTTCAAAAGTTACCAATATGTAAGCTTTAACTAAACTCAGGTGAGCGATTTAGGGCCACTTGGCCCTCCTGTTTAGCTCACCTGTCACATAGTGACAAGGGGAGCTTGAAAAAGTTTGATTGGTCTTTGTCCATCCTTATCATACATCCTTCCGTCCACCCTTAAACAATTGACTTGAAGGACAACTACTCCTAAACCCCTTGTTCAAATGTGAAATAAGTTCATACAAATGATCCGGGCCTTGCTCAAATTGTTCTAGTCCGTTTTGCATATCTTGGTCACATAGGCTAACAATAGGTTTTCAAGATGAAAACTTCAAAAATCTTCTTATATCACCTAGTAGACCTCTACCAATTTCGTTCAAATCATACCACTGGGGCCAAAATGACCCCGCCCCGGGGTTCAAATGTTTTACAAAAGCTTATATAGGGAAAACGTGAAAACATCTTCTTGTCTGAAGCCACAAGGCCTAAAGCCTTGATATTTGGTATGTAAAATCATCTAGTGGACCTCTAGACCTCTATCAAATTTGTTTTAGTTACGCCCTTGGGTCCAAAATAGGCCCACCTCTGGGTCACATGTTTAAAATTGGGTCAATAGGAAAACATGAACAAGCTTTTTGTCTGAAACCACAAGACCTAGAGTCTTAATATTTAGTATGTAGCATTGCCTTATGGACCTCTACCAAGTTTGTTCAAATCATGCCCCTGCGGCAAAAATGGCCCCGCAGGGGTCACATAGGCTAATAAAAAAAACTTTTTATATTATCATCTTGCATATCAAACTAAAGGGAATGAAGCGTAAAATAACATGTTAGCAAATATGTTTCTCTTACACTTACCCTTGACCCCATTATTATTTTTATTATTATTATTATTATTATTATTATTATAGGTAGTAGTAGTGGCATTGCTCGCACATTTACAGATTAATATTCTGAACAAGCTTAACTTTCAATCCTTACCATTTTGATCCAGGATGTATTGTTTGTTAAACAGTAGAAATTCAGACCAGCGCTGATCTGGAATTTCGTCATTTCCATTCTGTTTGTAAAAACAAACTTATTTTAATACAGGAATCAAGAAAATTAATTATAAAGAACTAGGGAGGAGTGTAGTTCATCGAAATATCAAGCATTTGTTTATTCTAACAGTTGAACAGGCCGGTCTACATCCACCTTGCTGTGTGGCTACTAAAACTAAAAAAGTCACTCTATCCAGAAGAGCATTATATTAAATGAGCTAATTCAAGTCCCAGTGGAGTTCATCAGATAAGCCAGGGAAATATTTTTCTCAGGTGCTGCAGTGTGCGATCACAATCAAGTTAAAAGGGCTTTAGCCTGCAAAACCCCAAAATTGGGGAAGTTTGGCAGGGAAAGAAGCTAGTGTGTCAATTTTACAAACGAGGTTTAATTTATACAAATCAATTGTCTTCAAAGGATTGTAAAGACATCAAGTGACAATTGTACGCTAATAACATCTTCATTTATTTCTGTCTTTTTTATATGTGTTTTATTTATTTGTACAAAATAGAAATTATCATAACATATATGCCCTTCATGTGTTTTGTAATAATATATATACGTATGTTAGTCTGATATCAAAAGTACAAAATAGTTCTTAACTGTATTTGCTAATTTGAAACAGTCTCTGAAGATGAGTAGCCACATTTGAAACACTAAAAAATGCTGTCTGAAATGAAATGTGTTTTTTTATTTTTCTCAATTGGTTTTCTCTTGAAGAGATGATTTTTTAGAGTTTGAAGAACTCATCCTTTCCTTTTGACTTTTTCATGTGTAGATTTAAGAATAAGTTCTCCTGTTTTAATCTATATCTGTAAAATTCTTGTGCTCTTAACAGACATTTCTCTCTATAAGTGTGACAATATAGTCCTTAGCATGTTGAAGGAGAGTTTAATAATAGTTTAATTTAATGATCTGCTACTATGGCTCCTCTAATCAGGATGTCATCTGGCTGGTTAAAGCAATAGGAAATGCCTCCAAAAATAGTAAATTTTGCTTCATGAAACAAATCTTGTGATGACTTTGCACCCAAAATTAATAAATGTTTGGTCTTTATGTTGACCTACGTGATGGGGTGCTAACTGTAGCGATGGCTCTAAAATCTGGGTGCTAAAATGACCCACTCTACTATAGTCTGTTATTTTAATTTGTTAAGACAGATAATTGGGAAAATTAATGTATTGAGCCAGTGTATGATAGACACAATGAAAAATCTTGACTGCACCCAGCAAAGATCAGTCTTCCAAGAAACATTTTCAGATCAGAGTCGATTAGTTACATGTAAGAACTAATAGATTCTTCACTTTGACACTATGGACTATGTTTCAATGTTCACGCTGATAAAAGTAATTGCTGGATGCACCGACCACCGATTGTTATGCATGGTGGATCGAATGGGCATTGTTGTGAAGCAAAAAATAATCTCAAAGACAGGAGTGGGGTATATAAGGAAAAATAAGCCTCAATTCTGGCACTTTCTGATTTGCACTTAAGTTGTGAACATCTCCAAGAGCTCTTGAAGCTTATATCTAATTTGATTGGCTTACAGGTATCTATTTAACTGTTAAAATGATTGACACCTGTCATCAGCTCAGTGGCCATATGGTTTTGTATATGGGGTATCCTGCAATCACTATCAATTATGAGGAAATTTAGTCAAAACCTAGGCAATGAAATTTGGATTTTGTAAGAATTTTATTTTGGATATTTTTCTTTATATCGCAATTTTAGAAAATTAGATCAATATTTGCTACTAAATGTGAATTATAATTCATTTAGTAAAAAAATAAAAAGAAACAAATTTATTTTTTCATTTATATTTATTTACTATAGGATTTATAACATTCTTGTTTACAAATCACTAAAAAGGTTGTTTATCGTGACAAATTTGACAAATTATAAAAAGAAAACCTCTCATTTATATTATTTATTAATAAAATAGACAAGGCACATTACTAACAAATAATTATAAAATAATCTATGAGAAAATATCAATTACATAATTACAGAGATGTTCCATGCAGATAAGTTCAAACAGCAAATGCTCAGAATAGAAAATGCTTAGGTGAACTTGTAATCTACAAGTTATAAATCTGATTTTGCAAATGTACAAAAAAGTAAAGCTCAGATAAGTCTGCACTGATGCGCATGCTCGATGGATATTTCACATTTCTTTAATGAGACAAACGCTAAAATTCATTCATATAATAGTTTCATGAAAATGCTGTATGAAAAAGGAAAATTCAGATAAGCCTGCATTGATGTGCATGCTCTTCTGTTGTTTCCCATCTCTTTTATGAGATAGGAAAGTATATATAAAACTAAAACAAAATTATCAAGTTCTATAAATGTAAATTATGTAAGAAAAGGGAAAATTCAGATAAGCTTGCACTGATGCGCAATCTAGTTTGGTCCTTCGCTATTTGCTGATCTTATTTGTGTTACTTTGACAAAATGAAAATTATCATGTTCTCTACATTATTCATGCAAATGTTGTACGAAAAGGGAAAACTCAGATAAGCTTTTACTGATGCGCATGATACTAAAATAAAAACTATCAAGTTCTATACATGTTTTGGCATGTAATTTGTTGTATGAAAAGATAAGCTCAGATAAGCCTGCACTGATGCACATGCTCGTCTGATCTTTCGCTATTTAGAGACACAAAGTTTCAACATTGATCCACGTTTTCGCGCTGAAGGAGGTGTTTCCATGTTTGATGTACAGATTCCAAGAAGAACTAAAACTATAATCTGATAAAGTCTCATTTATTTAACATTTTTCTTACTTGTTATACTGATCCAAAATAAGATAATCACATACATGTAATGGTACTTTATAAATTACTGCCATTGAAAATAAATGAAGTGAGTTATGTTCGTTATTTGTCCACCAGTTCATGATTACTCTGTAATTACTCTAGATAATTGGCATTTAGCTTACTGTAATCATACACGGTCCAAAGATCACAAAACAATTGAATGTAAATGTTTGTTTATACAGCAATTAGCATCAATTGCATGGATGCACAGTCACCTTTTGTTTTCTTATTTTAGATTAATAACTGTTTCTGGATAAATCTTACAAAGTTTTATTTAGACAGCGGCGAAGATCCAGATTAGCTGTACTGATCAGAACTCAAACTGCATCTTAGGTAGAATTATTATCCCCAACGAAGTCGGAGGGATATAGTTTTGGCGTCGTCCGTGCGTCCGTCCGTCCATTCCATCCGTCCGTCCGCACTTTTTGTCTGTCCGGAACCATATCTCAGTATCTGTTGGTCAGATTTAATTCATTCTTGATACTAATGATTAATACTATTGACTTTTGATATCCTATAAGTTTGGTCAAAATCGTCCCCTTTACACCTGAGTTATTGCCCTTGTTTAAGTATAGGCAATTATAAGGCAAAACCTATATAAGCTTTTTTGTTTGATGATCTTCACATTTCATCAAAGCTATTATATTTAACAACTTCTCGCTATTGACCATGATTGCCAAGTGCCTGTAGATAAGAATGGCAGTGTCAAAGTTTTTGCCCACCCCCTTTGACCCCACCTAAGGGGTCAAAGCCCCCTTTGACCCCACCTAAGGGGTCAAAGGTCAAATATTTGAATTTCGCAATAACTAAGGCAATTGTTAATATTTTTTGCTAAAATTTTGCAAGCAGGCAGAGCAGCAATAGATATGAAACATATCAAACGGGATTTCAGTTTGAAGGCCTGATTCCGAGCCCCTTTGGTGGAGGCCAAAATTAAACTTTTTTCAGAATATGGTCATGTTGCATATCAAATTAAAGCTGACGACGCTGGCAGCAACATGGTGGCAAATATTTTGCCAACAAACACACCCTCGACCCAGGGGGTGGGGTCAAAAGGTCAATCTATATATTTTTCTGAAAGTAGTCATGTTGCATATCAAACTAAAGCTGATGACGCTGGCAGCAACACGGTAGCAAATATTTTGCCCACAGACACACCCTTGACCCACGGGATGGGGTCAAAAGGTCAAACTATATCTTTTACTGAAAGTAGTCATGTTGCATATCAAATTAAAGGGAATTGAGCACAGAGCACCATGAAAGCAAGTGTGCTGTCATTACACACACCAACGCCCCCTGGGGTGGGGCCAAAGGGTCATTCTTGTTCTTTTCTAAAAGGGGTCATGTTGCATATCAAAGTAAAGTGGAAGAAGTGTAGACCTACATGCAAGGTAGCACTTTGAATTTACACACAATCTTGACCTCTGAGGTTGGGTTTAAAGGTCAGATATTGAAATTGTGCAGATGTTAGTATATTTTTTATTGAACTAAGCACTAAAACATACTTGACAGGCGCTTGTTATGATCTGAATGATACTGTAGGTGAACTAAGGGTTAGATAAATGGTATTTATGTTTGTGATTTACATGTTTCACTCAAATAACCCTTCGTCTGGGGGATATAAATTCGTTGAATTTGCCTTGTTTTTATCAAATTTGGGAGGGATCAAGTGCATAAATATTCAGCATGATAATAATTGATAACTATTTTGAAAAAAATAATATTGTATAAAAATGAAAAATAATCAAATATTGTATTGATTACAATCAAATTCATTGAAGAAAGCTGCATTCATCATTCATGACTTCATTCGATTTTTATCAGCTTCTTTGTTCTTATTTTTCAAAAAAAGAAAAATATCAATAATTATTACAAAAATATTGTCATTTTTGAGACAAGAAAACAAAACAATAGTAGCCCGAGGCTTATCTGCTAGACCAGATAAGGACAGTGGCCTGGTCAATAGCTAAGCTCCGCCCACTTACCATCTCATACAGGTAACAATCTCTCTGCCGGGGGGAGGAGGGGTACTGAATACCTGCCTTTAAGGGTTTCTTACCAAGTCAGACTCAAACCAGTCTGCTCCGCTAAAGAAACTAGCTTGAATAATACAACTTTGCAAGTTACATGCATTTCTTAGTTATGTTGTTAAAAGGGCAAATAACAAAAGCACCGATCAGCTGCACCTTTGAAGTTTGCATACATCAGTATAAGTATCTATCATGAGTGTAAAGGTGTGATAGAAAATCTGTCCAGAGGACCACCTATTGGCATCACGAGGCTTGCCGAGTGATGACAAGCGGTGATCACGAGGGACAGATTTTTCTATCCCACCCTCACACGAATAACGGATTATTTTCTTGCTCACCACTAAATACCTCATTTTATATTAGAAAAACATAAAAAGGCTTCCAGAAAATCCTGTATCTGCTGAGACGCGACATGGTGACGTCATTTTAACATAATGACGTCACGGATCGACGTGTGGCAGTTCGTTTTTTTATCTTCCCTTAGGACTGGTACAGATGTGTGAGAGAAATTTCTCCCACCTTTGCACATGTAAGATAGGCTGTCACCTCATGTAAGAAATTTCTATCTTACATGACCACGTGACTGCTTTCTTACATGGGCAGTGTAAAATAATTTTTTTTTCTAAAAAAGTTAAACAAAGTACAAATATATTGGGCCTAAGTAACTCAAAGTCACAAAGCAATGGTTACCGTTACTTACTGACGTCATATAACGTTGATGACGTCACCGAACGTGCACCACGTGACGATAATGGCAATGTGACACTAATGGCACAGGCAGCCAAGCAGGATTTTATTTTGCATTTCGCAACTTAACTAACGCTTCAATCGTGTTTTCTAGTCAATAACGAGGTGTGTTTACACCATTTCACATAC
Organism: Loripinus fragilis; assembly: GCA_964019695.1. NCBI lineage: Eukaryota > Metazoa > Mollusca > Bivalvia > Lucinida > Lucinidae > Loripinus > Loripinus fragilis. The sequence continues at coordinate 92,222,316 of OZ026517.1, forward strand.
CCAATAAAACACTCGTGAACTCAGATATAATGTAAATGCAACGAGTAAAAAGTTCATTTTTTCATGTTTTTTGGACTTTTGATGTTCCGACAATAAACTTTGGAAAAGTGGGAGAAAAACGATCTATCATGAGTGTTTCCATGTAGGATAGAGAAATCTCACCCTCGGCAAGCCTCGTTCCTCGTTAAAATTCTGACCCCTCGGGTGAGATATCTCTACCCTACATGGACACTCATGGTAGATTGTTATAATCCAACATGGGTAAAAACAACAGAAATCCTGATCTGATGTGCGAGAAGTATTTTTTTCTCTCGTCAATGCCCATATCTATACCATCACACTAATCTTGGCCTCTGCCCTCAAGTTATTTGATCAAATCACCTAGGAGACATCATTTCATTATGTCGTCATCACATAGTGGGATGCCAATGGCATAAATATGAAATAAAACGCTTTCTTTGAAGATATCCGTATGGAATACACTGAGCCTAGATTAGCTTTGTTGATATAAAAGGAGATCGTTATCCATAATAAACTAGTTATGCGTTGTGATCCAAGAAAGGAAATAAAGCAAAGAAGAAATACGCATATAAGACGACTTGTCTCGTGTGACAATGCTTTCTTGCAACATGACATATATGATGATTATACCGGTAGACTTCACGAAAATAAGACTGCGTCTCGAAAATAAGAAAATGGCTTATAATGTAGACCCAGAGGAAATGCTGATGAATGCGTTGAAACTGAATGAATGTGCCTATTCAGACCAGAATGTTGTGGGAAGGCTTAGATATATAGAAATTTTGTAGCAGGTTACTTTGTATAAAGTTTTTTATCGATTGTTTACATTCTTCTCACTGGTTTCAGAGGTCATTATAAACATGATTTTTCTGATTTAATGCCTCTTTGACAAACAGGAGTTCAGTCCCAGATGGACGTCTCAAAAAATGCATCTCATTAGGGTATGTTTTGTTTCTGGGCAGAAATATAATGTTATTCGAAAACCTCTAACATAACTTGAGGACCATTTCCTCCTATATCAAACTATATGGGAGCTTACAATGTCAGTGCCTTGGCTGCTGCAGGTGCTAAGACGATGGTTCGTTAGTTTTTGTTTATTCAGTATTTGTTGTTGATCCCATTGGTTGTGGTGGTTTAGTGTTGTGTCTTTGCTTTGTCATCTGATTTTTGGTGTCCATTCTAGCTTAGCAAGTGTCTTCCTGAGGCAAAGAGAACTCGTTACTTTACTTAATTTGTGTTTTGGCCGTCTGTGCTCTGCTTCCTTCCTCACTGTGCCGTTGGTTGGTCTGCGAGTGTGGCATACTCTGTCCATACCCTTGCACACTTACTTTTAAACGCTTTTCTAGCTAGTGGCGACATTTTGCAACAGATGATAACTTTTGCAAACACCTTGGACCTAATCTGGATCAAAAATAGTGAGTTTGATCAGGAAATACCACAATCACAAACTGCAGACAAACCCATGGCAGCGTGAGGAAGAGCCACAGAATAATCACGAGACACCAGGAAGACAAACCAAGCAATGCAACAGCTCACTCTTCCACATCGAGATGATTGCAAAACTAGAATGGACACAACGTAACGCACAACAAAACATAGAACAATTGCATAATCTCACAATGGGAGTAACAATCAACAACGAAACAACAACGACAGAACCACCGCCTTAGAACAGACAGCAGCCAAAGCCACTTGGGGGGGGGGGGGGCTTAAATGCATTTTACTGGTGCCAAATCTTCGACCCCCGTTTGACACTCTGATAGTGTTCACGAAAGAATTTTTGAAATAGAAAAATCAGCAGACGACAAAAAGCATGAAAAATTACCCAGCATGCAAAGAGCTAATGGCATATATTCAAGGTCAGTTTAATCAGACCTTTTTACCATAAACAAAAATCTATATATTAGATAGACGATATCATAAGGGTGATAACTCTTCGCCTGCTACGAAAAATGCATCTAAAATATCGTCTGCTGCAGTCGTCTGCTGTAGTCGTCTGCTGTATGTGAATGCTAACGTCGAAGACTAATTTCGCATACAGACAATCAGTATGGACCCAAATCAGACTGCTCCTTTTGGAGCAGTCTGATGTGGGTTCATACTGTTTGTTACTGGGACGCTTTAAATGGACTAACAGACGATGCAGCAGCCGATATTAGAGAGAAGATGCAATAGAGGAAATAAATCTGTTTTATAGTTCTATTGTAGCTTCTGAACTGACCATTCTCTATGATAATTGCGTTAGAGCGTGTCTAAAGCTTTGAATAATATGACAGTTGTCTGAAGAGCCGGACAATATATCTAGGAGATTCTGTCATTTACAGGCGAAGCAACGTATTTTTATTTTGCAGTCATTTTTTTCATTATTATTGCATGACTGTATATGGGCCTCACTGCACTGTGACAAGAACCTGGCCCTGAGGTTACCAAACTGTTTCGTGTTCAGCTGCACATAAAATTTAAACGCTGAAAAATAAAGAGTTTTCTTACTTTAAAACTCTCAGATATTGTATATTTATCAAGCTGTTTTCGCGTTCAGCTGTACATTAAACTAAAACGCTGAAAAATAAAGATTTTTTTTCTTGCTTTAAAACTCTCAGATACTGTATTTATCAAACTTTCGTGTTCAGCTGCACTTAAATTAAAACGTAAAAAATAAAAATATTTTTCATGCTTTAAAACTCTTAGATGTTGTATTTATCCTGCTAAATAGAGGATCTTACATGAGTGCTCATGTTTTATTGAATTTATTAAACGAGTTGGGGAAAAGAGATAAAATGCGAGGCTTGCCGAGCATTATATCTCTTTTTCGCAACGAGTTTAATAAATTCAATAATACAAGAGCACGAATGTTAGATTTTATTTATCATATGACATTAAGATTACTTTAAATGTCATTTCTGCCGTAAAAACGTTATAATTTTGTCATTATGTACGCAACGTTGTTATGGACGTCATAACGTTTCCCGAAAATCGATAAACCACTAGTGGTTTACAGATTTTATTGCATGGCGTTATTTCACTCCCAGACGCGACGTCATATGATAATATATTTTAAAGTGCCTACAATGGTTAGCAATGCCAGTCATCGTTTACATTCAACAGGCTATCTCAAGACATGGTCGATGTCATGTATGAAATGGTTTTGAAACAGAATAATGGTCGGCTTGTACTAATCGCATATATGTAACAGCATATGGCATATATGCCCAGCTACATTGTATGGCTAAATCTTTTAAATTTGTCATTACCTTATTCATGGGCGGATCCAGAAAATTCCGTCGGGGAAGGGGTGTCCTGACAACATACAGAGGACCATACGAACCTCCATCAAAAAGCAATTGGTCAAATTGCTTCTTGAGTGAGTCCTTACTAGTAATTTAAGGAAACCTATAGCCGCTTGTGGTTTTCCAGGAGGGTCAGTACCATTGCCCCCCCCCCCCTTTGGATCCGCCCATGTTATTGTAATGTCATTCTCTGTGTAAATGAACAGCGAAGGCTCTGGTGAGTCTGTGCAGATGAGCTGTCTCATCTCACCTTTACATGTAGCTACTCAAACGAGATCTCATAAACATTTCAAATGATCATTTTGCTATGTAAATTGACTTAGTTAAGAGGGCGTAACAGAAAAATTAGTTTTTATTCCTCTGGTGTCATTTACACTCTCCCCGTCTTCAAGAATGCATATTTTACTGAATTGTCCTTATATACTTGCACATTTTGATTTTTTTACACATTTCCATGAACCCCCATTTTGGTAATTTTAGATATTGCTGAAGGATATTATCATTTAAAAATTTGGCAACCAAAAGAAATATAATTACAATTCACCAATGCTCCAGCTATTAGCAGAAACATTGATAGAATCCAGAAGCCAACTTCTAAGATATAATAACTTTGAGTGACTAATATCACTTTGGCATAATCCTAAATCTCATAAAAGAAGCACTGATATAGTTTATACACTTTCCTATTTGCTTTGGGATCTAGTACATGCTATGAATCACATATTTCTTATTAATTAGACTATACTATGCACAAGCAAAGGTTCGACAATTTCTGACCAATGTACCATCTCAATAATATTGTTTTAATTGCATTGATGAGAATTTATTTCCGGCTTTTACTTGACGCAGGATAATCTGTTTTTGTTGAAAACATTTTGATATTATATTCACTAGCACTCAAAATCTTTCGGCACTACTTAAATGTTTTGAATTGTGAATCTTTTTATAATTTAAATAGAATCCCTTTTCTCTCAATCTCTTGCAGGATGATATATGTTGTTGGTGAAAACGAAAATTTAGATTTAGCTGTTTCTAGGAGTACTACAAATGGTATACTATTTGGTGATGTTCTGGAGTGTACAATACAGTGTATCTGTCAGATTAAAGTATGTAAGAATGCAAAGTTCAGGAATGGATACAATCAATTACCACACCTGAACCAGGACACCATATGGGAAAGTGACAAAAATACAAGAAAACATTACATACAAGAGAGCCAAGAGGTCAGTCATTTCCCAGCAGGTGACCACAAGGCTGCAATGAACAGACAAGAAAGCATTACAAACACGAAACATAAATAACAAAAATGATCCACAAAAAAGCACCGCCTTGGAACTGTCAGTAAAAATATCTACTGGCGGGCTTAAACTAGATTTATGGAACCAACCTCACCCTTATTTCAGATGTGTACAAGACAAATACATGTTTGGTTCGCATAAAAGATCCCTTTACAATTAAAGTTTCAGGCAGACTGTATGTTGGAAAGTAGCTGAAGGTGTCTGGAGCCTGGAAGCCCAAGAAAGTTATACGAGTTAGCTGATAAAATCCTCGCAAAACTTCACATGCAACATTACATACGAGGGTTGTTCAAATATGAATGCAAGTAGCTTCATAACTCTCTCCTTTTATATGATACGACAAAATGTCATACCTTTCTGAAAAGAACTATTTGTCGCCTTTAAAATGGCACCAAACATAAAGAAACACTCACTATTTTTCTCGAGTTACAGACCCTTATATAAAGGCCGCTCCAGTATACTGAAGTTTTTCTGAAGCAAATTGCAACACACCTTTTGGTACATGTGCGGATATAGTGTCATATCTTTGCAAGTTTGAGGCAAAATGACACCAACTTTTAGATGCAAGTTTAAGTAGCAATCCCAAAGTTGCTTGTAGGAAAAACTTTATATAATCATGTTTCTATTTCGAGTAAACAGGCACGTTTGTGACATCATTAGTTTTATGATAAACGTCATTTTCAGTTATCTACTGGTGATGTAATAATGAACATCGATTAGTCTCTTTGCATTTTGCTGAAAACATGCTAAATATGTCATAAGGGTATTTCAAAACGCGCCGTTCTCTATTTACCGAGTTATCATATTTTATATCATTTTTCAAGCTTTTTTCTGTTTCTAAATGACGTGTTTACATTAATAATTGAAATATGTTCAATCTGTCTAGTCATCAAGACCAGATGAGTAATTTTATTGTAAAAAATGCCTATAGTGTTCAAACTTAAAGTTTACGTTCAAATTAAGAATAAATTCGCAATATTTTGAAAACTAAGTGTAAATTCTATAACCCCTTCACTTTAGGCATTTTTGACTTAATAAAAATGCTTTTTAGCGTTTAAAAACTACCCACTATCCATTTATAATTTGTAGCAACAACTCAGTATGAGCGATCAACATATTGTCTTTGAGTTAACACTAGTTTAAATGTTGCTTCGTGCATTTTATTAGAGATGAATTTAACTGAAAACTGCAAGGTGGTGTTTTGTTTACCATTTATTTGCAAACATAAGCACGGTGTAGCATCGACTCCGGAACTTGCTACCAGGTGAATCGAATGTCAACACAGACATGGCATGTAGTGGGGTGAGTCAAACGTTTTTTTAGTGTTTTGTAATGAGCTCCTGCCTTCGAAGTGAAAAGAATTCATCTTTAGAGAAGTCAAACACATGTCCGTGCCCGCCAAAATGACCGATTCTTGCTGTATGTCACAAAATATCGCGAAATACTGCCAGCTGGTACCGCTAAAAACAGCATGTCCCATCGAAAAATATTTGTTTCTGCATTGTTTAAAACCGTTTTCCACCTCATTTTCAACGCCAAAATAATAAGCATATTGGAAATCACGTTCGGTATAAGTTTTATTTGTAATGATCTTGATTTGACTGATATATTATCAAAAACAGAAAACGCTTTGAGTACGGCAATTTACCAGTCCGAAGTACGGCAACTTGAAAAAACATCAAATTTACTGTACGGCAATTTGCATCGACATGTTTGTCCGTGAAAACTCCCCAAACCACCCAAATCACCCTAAACGAACACCAAAACCAGCTTTTCCAGCTTCAAACAACCTCATGTCCCCTAACACACCACACCAAACACCTCAGCACCAGATATGGGCCAGCACACGACACTTTGTACTTATCGCATATTCGCAAATTTTTTATTTAATATGCTGACGCTGACGTAAATCTGAGAGCAGCAAAGGCCCTGGCGAGACTGCGCGGATGCACAGGCTAGTCTGAGCGTTTGGCTGCTCGTTGTACCCAATTTCATGTACATGCGTAAGGATATAAATGGGGATTACTGATTAGCGAATTATGGCCATAAAATTTAGCGATTAGCGAATATTGGCCCTTTAAAGTTAACGATTAGCGATTTTAGGGTTAATTTGATCGAATAGCGCAATGTTAAGTGCTAGTGATTAGCGAATTTCGGCCTAAAATTTACTGATAAGCGATTTTTGGGCGAAAAAATACCAAATATCGAAATGACGCGTTTTCGATGGAAAAAAGTTATTCCAATTCGTTTTTATAATAAACCGTTACTGATACTGATAACGGATTTTGGGGGCTATTTTTTTTACAGATACTGAATTTTGGGTCTTAATTCTTCTGATTTCTAAATTTAAGGTGTAAATTTTACTGATTAGCGTTTTTGGGGTCTAAATTTTACTGATTAGCGTTTTTTGAGCCCAAATTTTACTGATTAGCGACTGTCGTGCCAACCAATAGTGGCAGTGACGTTATATGTTGTTTACAGCTGCTAAGTATATAGTATAATGCTAGTACAGTACACCTCACGCTAGAAGATGCCGTTTTAATCCTATCCTGAAGGTGCTCTCACTGTCACTCTTTGCTGGCAGGACAGTAAATTCTATTTGGAAAGGCTGGTTTAATGTGGTGGTTTGGTTAATTTCTTCAACCGTGGGTGGATATTTGAACATAATATTTCCACTCCTCTTATTACAAATTGTAAAATTAACCTGTACTCTCGATTTCGACTTGAATTGTATTGTAAGTGCATCGAGATTTGACATCCAGTCAGGGTCTGAAATATGAATTGTTCAGCGTAGACCAAGTTTTTTTTTTGTAAAAGTTTAAACTTGTGTTAGTAGTAAGGGAAATAATTAAGTGATAATACGAGCCGAAGCCCACAACCACAAAGCCAATTGAACTCAAACTTAAATCGAGTTCAAACGACTCTGGTTACACCAAGACGAAAACCACATAGGCGTAGCTAGGACGCTTTGGGGGAGGGGGTGTTAAGCCTCAATACTAGTTGGGGCATGATGTTTTGGCAGAGGGGTCCATCTTTTACTTTTTTGATAGGGGACACTGTTAGCGTGACGACACCAGGCCATCAGCGAAACGCCATTGAATTTGCTGGCAAACCGATGATGGTCCAACATTGAATGCTAAGTTGGCAACTTTGTGATTCTTTACTGGACCAGCATTGCAAGGGAATACTATATTTCTGCGATTTTCAGGGGGGGGGGCTCCAGAGACCCCTGTCACCCCCGTCCCCCCCCCCGCCCCCCCGGATACACGCATGAATACCTGAACATTTTCAGTACAATACAAGAGGGTCCGTGGAAGCACCCCCAAACCTCCACAAAACCATAACCACAAACTAACCAGCACGTATTCCATACAATCTCACGACCAGGATAACCACAACCTTAAAAGCAGACTTTTGCGCATCATGCGTGGTTCTCTCACAGGGCGATTAATATAAGCACTGGCCTATAGTTTATTAGCTTTCCGTTAGAAAAAAAGAAACTGGTAAGGGACCTAAGCATATGTGCCCCTCTGTGAAATAAGCAGACGAAAAAAAAGTGAAAAACTGGATCCGTGAATGCGCAAATGTGGTGAGCACCAAACCCTGGTGCACTTAGACGTACATGTATGCCCAGTGTTTGTGTGTGTGTGTGTGGGGGGGGGGGGGTACTCTCATTATTATACATATATGAAAATCCTCAAAAAATATTGAAATTAAAAGATTTTGAACCCCCCAAAATGGTCTTAGCCTACTATGTGTGAAAATATCAGAGTCCTCCCCCCCCCCCCCCCCCCCCCGGCAAGTATGTTAGTACACGAGGCAACGGTTTGACGAAGTGTTTCATTTATCTGGGCAAGTAAATGGTTTGTTATTGAGTTGGTGTGCTGGAGTGTGTGATGGGACATGAAAAATTGAAGTCAGGATTGGTGGTGGTTTGGTGTTTTAATGCTGACCCATAAATAACATTTCCGATTTCATCACAAATAATGTCTTATGACTCACGCTCAGTATAGTAAAACCCGGGAACATTGGATTGAATACTTTCACAAATTTGTACTATGTATCCCTAATAGACCATACTGGCCCTCTTGAATCATTACGGACATTGGTTGGTTCCCAACGACAGCTTCTTCGAGAAGAATGCTATCATTTTCAAAATAAGTCGCCGTACTGTTCACTAGCAAGACGCCGTCCTGCGATTCTGTGTAGTGTCGCAAATTGCCGTACTCAAGTCGTCGGAAATTTTTCTTGATTATATCCAGCTCCGTTAGTTTTTGGAGAAAACTTTTGTTTCAATATATACACTAGTGTTGTCAATACATGTGCATAATAGCTGATTGAATTGGCATCCTCCACTTACAAGATTACAAGGCGAGTTTTGAAGCTGACATGATTTTTCGCGGTACCAGGCAGCTACAATTACGGTAAAAAAGTCAACTAATAATCACTCTAATGACATTGTTGGGTGTATATTTCAAAGATAAATATGTTCAGATAAAAATATATCCATCTTAACGCATAACGCCGTGATAAAACAGTATAATGAGAACTTTTTCTTATCGTCGTCATGCCTGCCATTTGTTTATAATCGATAAAGCTGGTAGCAAGTTCCGGAGTCGATGCTACACGGTGATAAGGAGTCTTCAGTGAAAACGATTCGTTGTAATTTAACAAAAGCATGTCGGATTTTCCCAACCTTCACAAAATCATTATATACGAATATGGGGATACTTCCCTTAAATTTTCAAAAAAATTCACTTGTTTATCGAAGAATTATACGCTCGTCTATATCACTGGTATATGTTCAAAGCATTCAGTGTTAGTATACTAACGTGACCCTTATTTAAAGGGCTATAACTCGATTAGTATACTGTGTTTTTCTTTAGGTCTTGTGCCAGTTTAAAGGTGACATACAGTCATTTACAGAAACGTTTACCATGTTGTCGTAGCATATATGTGATGAAAGTTATGAAGCTACTTGCATTCATATTTGAACAGCCCTCGTCCTCGTACCTTGAAATTTAGGCAATAAAAGGCTATGACTGATGGCATCCTGATGAAACTACGTGTAAAGCAACACTATATGGCCATATACGATATATTCAGTGTAATTTTTACGAAGTATCTAGTACATTGGTTATTAATGAGGACAAATAGACGGGCGGAAAGACGGACGAATGGACAACACCAAACCTATATCCCTCCGCATTCAGCCGGCGAAAACAAAGTGGACCAATAACAAATGTATCGCCTTGTAACGGTCAGCGACATTTTACTAAGTATTTAGATATACTGATTTATCGTTGTCTGTCCATCCATCTGTCTGTCTGGACGTCAGTGCCACTCCGACCCGATATCATTCAAACTTTCTAGTGATCACCAGCAGGTCTAGTAGTGCATATCATCAGGATGTCCTCTTCAATGATTTTGACAGAATTATGGCCCTTCATGTGGTGGGAGACATACATTTTACCTCAAAACAAGCTCATATTGGTCCCTCTGTTTGTTTTCGCATCAGCTGGCTCCTTTAAACGATTCTTTCATTAAAAGATATTGTCACATATAGAGCAAAAATAACAAACCATGACAAAACTCTAGCTTAAAACATAATTATGGCGGAGGTGGTGGGGGTATTAATAATGCAGTTTTGAAAAAAAATCCAGTTTAAAAACATAATTTTGGCAGGGGGTATTAATAATGCAGTTTTGAAAAGATTATTTTTTTAAAAAAATCGGCAGCCGACAAATAGCTGGATAAAATACACAGGTTGCACAGAGTTACGTGTAACCCTTAAAGCGTCAAGAAAAAAAGCATCTGAAAATGTCTTCTGCTGAAGTCGTCTGCTGCAAACAATTGCCTAACATTACTGATGAATTAAGTATAGAAGCAAAGAGCGTGGACCCAGAACAGACTGCTCCTATAGGAGCAGTCTGATCTGCGTTCACACTGTTTGTCATAGAGGCTTCTTAAACACTTCAGCAGACGAGAAAAACAGACGACTTTTGTTGCGATTGGTGCATTAAGGGTTAAACTAAGTAGGTCCTCACGCTTATGGTGTCAGTAGCCTTTTTGTATGCGCTGGTTCATTCAAGATATCAGCATATCTATGTTTGCTCTTTTGCAAGCTCTTAATTTTTGTCGCTAAACTTTACGACCTGTTAAAAAGTTAAATGAACTCTCTTGAATTGTTTGCCACCAAATTGAATAGAGATACACACCCAATAGATGAATTATACAACAAAACACGACAATGGTTTTACATATCGTCACTTTTTTTTTACAAAAATGTGACATGTTGTGAATCAACGTCCGCATATATATTCAACTTTCAATTACACTAAAACCTGTCTAAAACGGCCACTCTCAAAAAGACCGAAAATTTGCCCAAGTTTTCAAGACCAATTATCGCTTAATGCAGGTCAAAAGTATTGCAGAATGCGGAGCATTCTACAATTCTTTTGACCTTCATTAAGCTACCATTTTTCATACAGACGTTTGTCTATTTTGTAAGTGGCCGCTTAAGACAGGTTTTACTGTAGTGAATCCTCAGGTCTACCGATTTTGCACAGTCATCCTTTGACTGTACAAGGGAAACCGATTCCAACTATCCTATCTTTCTATCAAGGCATTGCAAAACGCTTCAGCTTTACCGAGATGGACCCAAGATGTGTAGGTTTCAGGAACAGTTTGTAAAGGCTAGGCAAAGATCCACACTGGTAAGTATACACTTACTCACGAAAGAAGCCAACCAAACACAAACTCATATTCACACATATGCACATCACCCTTTTCAGGAACAGTTTGTGAAGGCTAACCAAAGTACGGGATTCACTAACTCACGAAAGAAGCCAACCAAACACAAACTCATATTCACACATACGTTCAAACATCACCCTGTCCCCTACCAAGAATAAAAATAAATTATACGTAAAGGAAACAAGGAGTCAAACATTCAGGGAAATGTCACCTCTATAAATCACTCCGCAAGTACCAATACCTCAACAGATAAGTAAGAGCTAAAATGTGGACAATAATGATTTGATAATGTCTCTTAATTCAGATTCTGTCGATAATTATTAAATTGCGAATGCAAGAAGCACTAATTATCTTATTCCAAGGTTAAAAAGGCTCTTACGTATATTTTATTGCGATTCACAAAGCTCTACATGTATGCCCATGTAATGGTTGTTTTTCAACGTAAAGATGTGAGTCTGACTGCAGATCCAGGGGTCGCGAGTTCGATCCCGGCCAGGTCCCATACTTTCGTTGAGATTGATCATGATATAATTGCTGCGGTCATTCTCCTCCCTTCCACTGAATCATTCAAGAAGGGTTGTTGTCAGTTACAAGCGAAAGTATGTGCACGAAGTGCTTGTTGACTGCTTGTTCAAGCTTGCCCAGGAAAAAAGGTGTGGTTAGGTGAACTGACCGTCCCGCCATGACCATAGCTGTTGACTTGGGACGTAAAGCAACAAAACAAGCAAAATAAAATAGAGAACGTTTGAGCTTTGTTGTTATCGCATACATTCACGCAAAAACCTATACAACACCACCTGTAATTTGCAGCAGAGGACAATACTAAAAATTTCGCTGTTTTTTTTTTTAAATAAGGCATGAAAGTTAAGGAGATTAGTCTGCCGGCAGACGACTCTCATAATTATCATACATTATTGTTTTTTTTTTCGTAAATTAGGAAAGATGTAAAATTTGTCGTTTGCTGCAGACATGATTAGCGATTTAAGGGTTAAATCCACGTGCTGATATATTTAGCGAGGCTAGAGATCTTAAGTTTGGTCCTATAGTCCGTACAGAAATTCAGTGAACAACGTTTTTTCTTTTTTAAATAAAATTTGGACTAAAATTTTGCACATACATATAATAAAACACCGCCTAATATACAATTGCATATTTGAATATTCATGACAGGAAAATAAGTCTGGAATCTCTTGTGAAATAAAAAAACTGAGTCGTTTTCAATTTAGAAAATTCCTCATTTTCCCTCAATGTATTTCATATGGGTAACACGTGGTTTATACAGTTCAATGAATACCATGTTTACTGTCGTATAATATGTTGAATTATATAGAAAACAGTCATCAGCAGGATAACTCTTGGTGTTTCTACATACACACTGTAAATGCTTTGAAGAGACTGCGCAAATTACAGTTATGTCTGAGTTATCATATTTCCCGTGTTTTCTAAGCGTTCATGGATAGCAATTGGACCGCGACTGTGAAAACCTGTGTTTGGTGATTTGTAACAATAAAGGTGCAGACCAGCCTGCGCATCCGCGCAGTCTCATCAGCAACTTTGTTGTCTGCTTTTTTAGATGAATCATATCTACACTTGCTACGAGAGAAATTTCAATTTTTAGCTAGCCTGTTTAGCCGAAGAGACTGGTTTAAAACTCGCTTTGTCGGAAACCCAGAAGACAGGTTTTTCTCGTGTCGTGGCCTGTGTTCTCTAGGATACATATTACAAGTGCAACAGATAATAATATCAAAAAAAAATAATGAGGAGGCTGTTCGTCAGATATATAAACGGGAGTCACATTATTTGATTGCGCTCTGCATCGTCTAATACACAAGTCATTTGTAACTACGGCCCATAGAGCCGGGGAACGGCATGGAGCTGCAGGTCTCTGGTATGACCCTGTACTGACAGCGCATTTCCCCGGCTTGGGCGTGGTTCCAAATGACTGGTGCGCATATTTTTTTCGCCTTTATGCACTAGTCATTTGTGACCACGCACCAGCCCAGATGCAGTTCCCCATAGTACCCACCACACTGTGTGGACAGCTAGCTGGCAAAACCATGACAGTTCTCTCTCGCAGTCTGTTTTTATACTGCGCTGTCATGTTTGTCTTGGTCTATCAACCCCCTACATTTCCTCCGCATTGTGGAGGCAATATAAAAGTTAAAACACAACACATTTACCAGGCCATGTATACCCCCGTCCTGCTCCGGGGCTGGGGTGAAGCAGTGGTTACAAATGACTGGTTCATTATTTCTAGCCTATAATGCACTTCGCATGAAAATTTAGTTCTCAGCCACCCCCAAAACTATATTGACCAAGAACACAAGATATGACATCCGCTGATATATTGTTCAAGCTATTTCCAAGCACATTCCCACCCCATCACTAGTTTCTCCTTCCAACCTCAGCATTATTTTTATTGAATGAGTCCCTTTACTCTTGAATCACACCTAACGGATGAGCCCTGATATCATTTATAATTGCCCGGAATTACGTTTTTGCATGCCGTATTTTGCATTGTCTGATGTCAACTAATCAGTATTTGGAATAAACAAATAGAAAGTTCAATTTATTTAATAAAACAAGTTGGAAAATGTTTAAAATCTGATGATCAGAGAAGAAGGGAGCACAGAAAATCAAGATTTTAAATTGAGGAACAGGGGAACACAGAGATTCATTTTATAGGAACAAGTGGATGGGTACCCACTGGGATTATAAGGCCTCAATATTTTCTCGTATGCCAAAATTCTGTGAGCCCAAACTATTGCCATAAATCGCATTTGATATGATAAGACACGTTACTTCGTCTTATAAAACTGTATAAGTATTCATCGATAGTAAACTAAAGGCAGTGGTCCGTACAAAGGTTCATTTAGGGTAAATTAAAAAATGCAGATGCTCAAATGAGAACAAATTCCATCATATCACAGCCAATTTGACAATACATTTTGTAACGAAAATTAGGCGGTGTATAGATGCATTAAATTTTTATGGTCATTGTGCGATCAGTCCGCACATAACGAAATAAACGCAAAAAAGCGTTGTTCACTGAATTTCTGTACGCACAGTAGTCTTAATCTACATTCATATTTTGGTATGTGGGCAGTGAAGGCTGTAATGCTCGACGACCTGATAAGTACTAAGTTCCAATGAACTTGCTCCTTTGTCGACAATCCGCAAAATAGACACAATAAAGAAACAAAATTAAAGGTTTTTCGATCATGAATAAAGCAAGTGAGTGCCACAATCACATGCCACAAACCAACCCACGACACAGAATACTAATAGCCACACGATAGCAAGAACACAATTCAAGTAAAACTCTCTCTCTCTCTCTCTCTCTCTCTCTCTCTCTCTCTCTCTCTCACCGATATGGTTGCAAAATTAGAAAGGACACTAGGTTGTACATGGACCAAACACTGAACTCCAACAAATAATGGGAGCAACAATAAACGAAGGTTCAATAACAACAGAACCACCGCCTAAGAAGGGACATCAGTCAGGGGGGACTTTTTCTGGTCACGTCTTCGCCCTAAATTCTGTTGTTAAAACACAAAAATATTTTTAGCTCGCGTGGATGTCCGCATATATAGTTTACATAAACGGCTATTTTCTTCATAGTCTGGTTATTTCTGGCTATTGTATTTGGTTCATAATTAAAAATCAAATCAAGCTACCACTTGAACCAGTGCTAGTGGGGTGGGTGGCGTGCGCTGTTAATCATTGTAGTATCTCTCAGGAAGAGACTCAATAAGTCTAAGTCTTCTGATGTCACATTTTGTTGTGTCTGTACATTTCCAAAGAATCCGATTTTTAGATCATTAAGCTGCATGATAATGGAAAGCAGTATCTAAATAACATGCTTTGCTTCAACCTGATTATAATCCATGGTTCAGCTTTGCGCACTGAGCCCATGCCACCTTCAAGTTTTTGACGTGCGCAGGTCTGTCATCTTTTAAGTTTGGTAGTAGTATGCCCCCGACTTTGAAAAAGTTGAGGGGGCATATTGCGTTTGGCTTGTTTGTCCGCGCGTCCGTTTAAAGATATTTAAGTTAGGGTTTTGAAATTTGGATTCATCATAAAAAACGGACCTGTATTTATTTAGTCTTAATTATCTTCCTTTGTGGGGTTATGTCCCTTTTAAAGGGTCAGAATGAAATATCTCAAAAACCAAAACAGCAATGGGCTTCAAACTGCGTCAGCTGATAGAGTTAAACGAGTAAATTGCCTGGTGAATATTTTTTTCAAAAAATGTATTTGAGTTAATGCTCTTTGCAAATTTGGGAACTGTAAACCTCTAATAAAGATATCTAAAAAAATTCTTTCAGCTAGAAGCTTTAAACTTGGTCAGCTGATAGAATATAAACAGGCTACCTGGTGAAGTTTCTTTTAGAAAAAAAAAGGTGGCCATTGAAAACATGTGACCAGGATATCTCGAAAATCATTATTCTGAGCTACATTTAGGAGCTCAAATTTGGTCAGTTGATAGAGAATGATATCTGAAATAGATCGTAGCTTCAAACTGAAGAAGACTCTTGTCTTACAACCACGCAACTACCAGTTAAGCAAAGAGTTCATGAACTCGAATTTGGAGATATAGCTGTCATGCAAATATAAACAATTTTGCAGTAGAGTGACAGGAATTTTAATACTGATTGGCAGTTTGGGATGTTTAAAAGAGGTAAAGACAATGGTAATGTAAATTTCCAAATAGTTTTCTCCCTTATTTTCAGGAACAAATGTTGTAGGTACACATTGAAATAGCCTCTAAGGGGCAATTCCAATGTGTACCTACAACACATGTGTTTTCAATAAATGAGTTTCTCACCATAAGCTTCTTTTAAACAAATTCTCAATCACTTTCATTTATTTAAAGAAATTAATGAGCATGTAGAAATGAACAACTTTTCATGTAGTTTGTCATACACATGGATGACAATAATAGACTGTCTATTTTATACTCATGTCAACTTATCTTGAGATGTTTCATGGGAGTATATTGCTTAATTGGTAGTTGTAAAAAGAGCACCATCCTTATGAAAAAGCAAATAATTGGGGACACCGTGTGTCATAAACATTTGACCGACTTACACAATTTCTGGTATCATGTATTGCTTTGAACCTACATGCATATGCATTATATTATATTCCTCATATTCTTTTACAATGGCTTTGCAAATAGAAATCAAAAATTATGTTCTATAAAGTCTATATATCATAAGAACGTGGTTACAGATGGGGTTTGACAATATAGTATAAGCTAAAAACATATTCACTTTGAATCAAACAGTTTGGTGTTCGCCATATACAGGCATATTACAACCATTTTTCGATTGAAACCGTTCACTGATAAGAGACTGTCGGCGCTTTTCTCCGATACTTCGTGGTACCTAGCCTCAGATATTGAACAATAAGCTTTGATTCTGACCGGTGCTTCGCAGCTCGCCCTTTGTAGTATTGGAGAATCGCCTTATATAGAGGAGAAGCGACATTGTGAAATCAGAGTTTTAAGAGTAGTTTGCTCTTCCGTTGCCAAGGACAAAGCGAACTCACTTTTTCGGTCTAACATTCAGCAATTTGGTGTGAAATCATATAAAAAGAACAAAAAAATGAAATATATTCTGTGCCTATTCGTTTTCGTTGTAGTTGTTGGGATTAATGCTGCATATTGGATAGGTAAGTTTTTAAACTTCTATAGACACGCCCCTTTTACAGTTCAAAATCATTTTACATGTATTAAATTCTTTACAACTGCGAAACTAGCAGGTTAGCAAAGAGGTTGTTTATGAACTCGAATTTGGAGATATAGCTGTCATACAAATATAAACAATTTGCAGTAAAGTGACAGGAATTTTAATACTGCCAATCCTTATTTTCAGTAACATATGTTGTAGGTAAACATTGGAATTTCCTCATAGAGGCAATTCAAATGTGAACCTACAACATATGTCTTTTTCAATAAATGAGTTTTTCACCATAAGCTTTTTATTAACAATTTCTCAACCACTTTCATTTATTCAAAGAAATGAGTATTGAGAAATGAACAACTTCTCGTGTACTTTGTCATGCACCTGGATGACAACAATAGACTGTCTAGTTTATGCTTCTGGCAGCTTATCTTTAGATGTGTCATGGGAGTATATTGCTGTTGCGTGGTTGTAAATGGTACACTTCCATATTGTGTATATATTCTCGGAATGGTGACTTTCCATCATACCCGCCTCGTTTTACTGTTCTACGTTATTTTTGCACCTTACATTCTTGACTGGTACCTTTCCTAATACGCACTAATTTTTACTGTTCAGTATCATCTTACATGTTTACAATTCTTGAAACGGTAAAGATATTAAGACAATTTCTGTGCTGAAATCTTAAACTGGAAGCAGTTATGTTCTATCTTTTTGCATGCTGGGTAGTTTTCCATGCTTTTTGTCGTCTGCTGATTTTTTAAAAAATAAACTTTTTCAAAAAATGATTTCAGGAATGCCATCAGAGCGTCAAACAGTTTTGATCCGGATCAGGACCGACGTGTCGTCGGTCCTGATCTGGGTCCAAACTGTTTGCAAAGGTAATCAGCAGACGACACTTATAGATAAAGAGTTAAACCAGAAGCAGTAATATGTTATATTGATCAAACTGTAAAGACTTGTAACTTAAGCTAAGATTGCCATGCTCTTCTGAAGAACACTGGAATTCAAACTTTAATATAGTATAATAGGGTTAAGTCAGGTAACTTATGACATCATGTAAATTCGGACAGCGACCTTGTTTATTTCATTTTTTTAATTTTTGGAATAAAAAAATAAAGTAACTAAGCAAATAGTGAAAATCCTGATAAGGAGCCGTCTCATCTGGATTTCCACTGTTTGCAAGTGTATGTCCGAATTTACCTGATGTCCGAAGTTACCTGACTTTACCCTACAGTCAAATTTCAATAATTTTCATTCTTTCGAGTCAAAGCTTTTTGTTTCGATGTATCAATAGTTCAAATTAAAAGAGGTTGCAAAATAAGTAATATATAACCCCCGAGCAATGATTGCTTATAATATGTCGTATCAAATCATATGATCTGGTTGCTGTTGAGAAACGTCTCAATGAGACGATTCATTTAATCACACAGAACATATGTTTTGAAAGTTTTTATTTCGTCCATTAAAAGAGTTACACATTTAGTAATATATAAACTCTGAAAAATAGATGTCTTTAGTATTGCATATCAACGCATATGTTCGGATTGCATTAAAGAACCGCCTCATTGAGGCGTTTCCTAGCAATCACAAACATGTATGTTATGATTGCTTAAAGGGAAAGTTTTTGTTTCGGTCTCTCAGTAGTCATATCTAAAAGGAGTTACATATTCTCTATGGTAGAGCAAAAAACTGGCAAAAAGTCGCTTATTTAAGGAGGAACCCCTCCCCATCTGTAAAATGGAAAACGATCGCATAAATGATATGGCAAGATGTTGAAGTTTCTTGGATCGCCGGAATTACTTTTTCAAAGAGGGGCAATGGTGTTAAAATTTGGCAAAAACTTCATTTTTAGAAGTGAAATTGCGAATTTCTGAAATCCACTTGCAGCAACAGAAACACGACAACGGCGAAGAAAGACTGAAAAATGATCATTGAGTTTTATATAATCCTGACCTGACTTTATTATGAGGTCAAAGTCAGAAATGAAATGTGTTTATTTTTGGGTGAAAATCAGTATTATTATAAAAAATAATCCAATTTTTTGCAACGGCACAGGTAAAGTTTTTAAAATCTATAGTTTTTATTTATCTTGTTTTAAATTTGATGCTGCCTTATTCAACTTACATATATCCTGTCGTGTTTACTTATAAAACCTGCTAAAATGTTTTCTTTTTTTGCCTCGAAAACTGACATTTTTATACCCAGGTATATTTTGGGAAATGCATGTTTTGCTGTTTCATAGCTATCAGGGCATTGTCATATTATGAAAATGACGTACATATAGTAAAAATATCAAATGGAAACAGCATTTATCATGTTCTGTGATATCATATCAAGTATTGACACACACTTAAAGAGGGCCAAGTGACCCTGGATCGCTCACCTGAGTTTTTGTTCAAAACGCTTAATCTATATGTATCTATTAAAAACAGACCATGCTCTGGTGAACTCTTGGTGGGGACATTTTTGTCCCCAGAGCTCTATTTGGAGCAAATTTAAATATGGTCAATCTACGGGATATAGACCTATTGGTTTAAAAACAGGAGATTTTGTATGTTTCAATTTATAAGTCAATGTAAACTCTGTGATATTCAGGATAAGGCCATTTTGACCACATAACTACAATTTGAGAAAACTCGGTAGAGTACCACTAGGTGATGTTACATACCAAATATCAAAACTTTGGGGCATTTTGTTTTCTGGCAAGAGTATTTTTAATGTTTTCTCTAAATAACCTATTCATCGAGGAAAAATCTGGCACATTATAAGTCGCTCAGTTGAAGTGGAACCTCTCCCTACTTGTAAAATAGGATTGTAATATATCAATGGAAAGTTTTATAACTGTACATTATGAAACCACTAGAATTACTTTTCAAAACAGAGGCAGTGGTTCTTTATTAGGCTTCGAAGAAGAGCACCCTCATTTAGCATCTAAAATAAGCAAAAGTTGGCTGGGTGAAAAGAAATGCAAAAATTCAAATAGTTTCAAAATTTTAAAGTATTAGGGGTGTATTATTTAACCATATAAGCTATACATTAAAACAGTTAGGCCTATTTAAATGTAATACTTAAGAACGCGGATCTGACAAAATGGACCTTAGGAATCCAAGTAATAATTACGATAGAGAGATTTGAAAACTACTTAAAATAACATAAAATTACATATCTTTATATTTCCATGAAAATGCTTTTTAAACTTTGCTACCATCAAAATAATAAAAGTTTCTGATTATACTTTTTTTAAAAGTTTCTATGTTGCCATGCGAACACTCAGGTCACAACACCTACAAGTGGGTCATTTTGAATGTCTATAATACGATCTAGAAGATATAAATTCATGTAAATTCATCTGCATTTCCATTATCACATGTATAAGACATGAGAAAACTTTATATTTGCTAGATTCTAATGCTGAGCATGCAATAATCAACAAACGAATATAGACCAACACTCTCACGTCATCATACGGTCAAGGCCATTATTGACGTCACATTCCAAACCTTATTACATTTGTTGTTTCTAACATCAGTATAATTATCAGTTTCAAAGAAATTTTCAGGAACTGCTTTTAACATGTAATACTTTGCAGATGAAACATTAGCCTGATTTTGATTATCGCGATCATAGGGCACTTTTTCCTATATCCTGGCCCATATATATGCAGAATGGAAGTACCTGATTCATCATTTTGACATCATTATTTAGTACCATGATTTCATTTATTTTATTCTTTTGTCATTTTACACATATTGTCAGTTCATACGATTTTAACGCATTCCAAATCAAGTATGGTCTTTTATACGTCATATAATTAAAAATATAGGTTTTGCCTTTGGGTATTAGTAGCAGCATGGAGTTTGTGCCTCACCAATTGTCCTCCTCAATCTGTTTTAAAGAGTAACTATGTAAGTGTTATATTAGAACTTGTCATTTATCTTTATGCCTCGATGTTCATATTTGGTGTTTATTTCAAAATATAAATTTAATCTTGGAGTTAAAGGTCAAGGTCAAATTAAGACAAAATCTGTAATACGACTCATAACATGAACTCCTCTTTCATTTCTACGAACGAGGGTGTTCATATATGGCACAATGATTGTCTATGGGGTGTAGAATACAACATAGGTTTCTTATAACCGCTTTGGCATTGGTGTCAAAAGACAAGGTCACATAATTACAATCAGTTTATGGCTTGTTACGCCAACTCCTCCTTCAATGTTTGACCAAGGGTGTTAGTACTTAGCACAATTATTGCTTATGGTGTGTAAATTACAAAGTAGGTTTCACATCACCGCTATGGCCCTGAAAACAAAGGTTAATTAGAATCGGTTTTACAGTGGCATGTTTTTGACAGAGATGCTTCATATTTTGTAGAATAATTGCAAATATGATATTTGAGCCTTAATTTTCAAATAATTTGAAGCCAGTTGTATGGATTGTAAAGCAATATCTCTAACATGTTTGTTGTAGAGTGCTCATATTTTGCACACTGATTGTCTGAGGTGTTCTTTTGTCAATAATAGCTTCTGACTGCTGACATGACCTTTGCATCAAAGTTCAAGGTCAAACTGCTTACAAACCTACATTTTGCACCCTCAAAGTGGTACTAATCATAAATGTGTTTATGACTCTCCTAGGTTCTATGCGAGGCAGACCAAATAGTGGATTATAAATTCCATGGGGTAATAAAGAGGTTCTTAAAGGGTTTAGCTATTTTCTGATAAAACATTTACATTAATCTTAGTAAACCTATATAGGCGGTAAGTCCCCTATTGGAGCCCCCTTAGTCCGGTGAGATATTGAAATACACTTAGACATGAAATAATCTTTCCCTTAGCAGTTAATCTGCTGATGACCACTCATAAACCAAAATGTAGACCTTTAAACTCTGCATATACGGCATGTAATGCATTCTGTTTTGGACGAGTTGTATAAATGATCATGTTTGGGACACTGGCTGTCTATGGTTTTATGATGGCACAGTCTCCTCTTAAATTACTAGCTAGATTTTAACTAAACTTTGCAGGAATGATTCTTATATGACCCTCTTAAATAATAGTTCAAATAGTTAAGTCCATTGCATATCTAGGTCACATGGGCTAAAATAGATTTTCATTTTTGAAAATTTTCTTGTTTGAAACCACAATGCCTAGAGTCTTAATATTTGGTGTGTAGCATAACCTAGTAGACCTCCACCAAGTTTGTTCAAATTATAGCCCTGTGGTTTAAATGCCACATTCCTGGAGGTGGCATATTTTACATAGGCATTTGATCACCTGCTGGGAAAGGGCTGCTCTCTCGGCTCTCTTGTATGTGGTGTTTTCTTGTATTTTGTCACTTTCCCATATGGTGTATCGGGTCAGTTGTGGTACTTGATTGTATCGATTTCTGGTTTTTGTCCTCTGCTTTAAATTTTATATTGGGAAAACAAACCAAATCTTCCTGTCTGAAACGACAATGCCTAGTACCTTGATATTTGGTATGCAACATCACCTAGTACGCCTCTACCCATTTTATTCAATTTGGGGCACAGGGACTATTAAGTTGACCCGTCTGCGAGCTCACACATTCACTATAGGAATCAATTGGAAAAATCTTCTTGTCTGACACCACAAGGCATGGAACATTGCTATTTGTTATGTAGTATCACCTAGTATACAACTAATAAGTTTGTTCACATAATGACCCTTGTGCCAAAATGGCCCACCCTGGGGTCACATGTTTTACATAGGCTTATATATGGAACACTAAAAATAATCTAGTCTGAAACCAAAGTACCTAGAGTCTATATTTGGCATGTAGCAACATCTAGTAGGCTTGCTTAGTTTGTTGAAAATTATGGACATGTGGCGGAAAATGAGGCAGACTGGGGGATCAAGGTTTTATATTTAGCTTATGTAGAGAACATATTAAAACACATTCTTGTCAGATACTAAAAGGCTTGATATTTGATATGTAGCATCACCAAGTGGTACTCTACCAAGTTTGTTCAAATTATGATTCTGTGGTCAAAATGGCATCGCCCTGGAGGTCACAGAGTTTATGAGGCTGCTATTGTTCTTTGACTCTTTCTCTCGGTGCCGTGGGTTTGTATGCAGTTTGTGAGTATGGCATTCCCTGTCATACATTCTTTCTTATATTGACTTACATATGGTGAAAACATAAAAACATATTTTGTCTGAAACCACTAGGCCTAGAGCCCTGGTATTTGGTATGTAGAATCAGCTGGTAGACAAAATTAAAATATGTTCCAATAATGACCTTGGGACTGAACATGGACCACAACGCAGGTCATCAAGAGCGTGGCCAGTTTCCAATAGATACGTATACGAGGGGGGTTCAATATGTAATGAAAACCCACCCATAGCTCCATCCACAAACGTGTTAGGATTTAATGTCATATGCCAAACGAAAGATCAAAGCGTCGCCGTTATAATGGTGCATGAAACATTATTTTATCTTTCCAAATTTAATAAGTTACAGACTTTTTACAAAGCACACTAATATACACTGCATATATTTTCCTCCGAATTGTAAAGACTCATTTTAACAAAGGTAGAAAGGCATGCTGTATTTTCTAAAACAAACATTTAATATGCATGAATCACATATTCATAGTTTTCTGACTAATTTCCTCTTTATCTTCTATAACGATACACACTTTTGACCAGTACCGATTTCACGTGCAAACGGTTTAATTACGTTCCCCCCTCTTACGTTGACGTCGTTTAAAACAATGGACGTAACACTAAAATACACACGGTTCTTGAAAATCAGAAATGTGGCTTTGTACCAGGAAAGTATAATTTTGATTGTATCGAAGTTTCAATACACACAGTGCATAGGCAGCAGATCAGCTAAGCTGAAACCAATATCTAGGGGCATCTCATCCGAGTGTTACCATTTTCGTTTCCTATGATTTTATTGTCTGAAATTAGACAGCCAGATTATGTACATGTAAATACGTGTAACAATGACCAAATTATGCACCCGAATGCAAACATCGATGAAGCGCGGTGTTTTGTCTGATCCATTTCAGTGTTAGCCAGAGATGGCATTCTTTTAAGTGATTTTCTTATATCAAATGACGTATTTGGGGGTACTTTATGAGTGAGATTAGATATGGAAATGTCAAAATCGACTGTATTACTTGCAAATGAACATCGAAGCGACCAGAAAAAATATTACAAATGATTTTCATATGAATTTTCGCTATGTATTCGTTCATGCAAAAACGACTCTGTCAATGGAATGCCAGAAAAATGTAGCATCAAGGAGGATTTTAACCAAAATGACAGCCTCAATATTTCAACGAATATAAAGCAATATCAAATGTTTTTGCAGGTATAAATCTCCAATGTATGGATATTTACCACACGAAGAAACAGACTGAAAACATACCTCCGTCATGTAGTTATCTGCCTTTGAAAACATTGTTTTATTTCTTATTGTAGTGTACTTCAGAACCCTATCTTGAAAGTGGCTTGTGTAAATAAGATAATGAGCTGGAAAACTGCAATTTTACATTTATGTAGCCAAGAAACAGACTTTTAAATGAAGTAATTATGAAGTGTGTAAATATAAAACTTTAGGATATACTGGGCTGTTTTCATTACATATTGAACGCCCATCTAAAACAAAACTCAGGTGAGCGATCCAGGGTCACTTGGTCCTATTTTTATAAATTCATCACTTGATATGATATCATAGAACATCATAAATGCTGTTTCCATTTGAGATGTTTACTATATGTACGTCATTTTCTTAATATGGCAATGTCCAGATATACAAGTAACAGCAATACATGAATTTCACAAAATATACCTGAATATCAAAATGCCAGATTTTGAGGTCAAAACGAAATATTTTGTGTTTTTTTTTAGTATACACGACAGATATATATGTAAGTTGAATAATTTAGCATCAAATTTGGAACAAGTTAAATAACAGCCCTAAATTTTAAAACTTTATCAGCCAGATTACAAAAATTCGTGTTTAAATTTACAAAAACCACCGATTTTCACCCAAAATCCAAAACATCATAATTCCAGTTTTGACAACATAATAAAATCAGAGTGGACTTATATAAGACCCAATAATCATATTTCAGTCATTCTTTACTGGTGTCATGTATTTGTTGCTGCAATTGGATTTCAGAAATTCGCAATTTCACTTCTAAAAAAGAAGTTTTTGCCAATTTTATCACCACTGCCACTCTTTGCAAAAGTAATTCCGGCGATCCAAGAAACTTCAACATCTTGTCAGATCATTCATACAATCATTTTCCATTTTACTGATGGGGAGGGGTTATCGGTCAATTTTCGCTAGTTTTTGCTCTACCACTAATATTTAACCTCCAAAAATGATCGTTTCAAGTATCTCCTTTTAATACATATATTCTGGATGGTCAAAAGTAACGCCTCGTTGAGACGGGTTTCAAGCAGCCAGAACGTATGCTTTGAAAAGAACAATAATACGCCGTAATGTCAGTATAGTGTATTTCTGATAAATTTCGAGTTAGCGGATAGTTTGAACTATCGGAGTAAAAATGGTCAAGATTTTAATGTACGCCAATTTTGCCAAAATATTTTGGGTAACACAGAGCGAGAAATTACTTGGTTCTTGTTATGATACACTACACAGATGAAATGAGCCCTGACATGCGATTTCCAACAATGTGGCATTTTGACAAGTGTAGACTCAGGCGAGCCTGTGCAGCCTCCTTTTAAACTTAGAAACCCCAATTGATGTTCGGTCAGTAGAGTAACAGTCTTAGAATATTCGAGCGACACGTAAAGGCTCTGATCAGACTGCGCGTATGCGCAGGCTGATCTGAGGCTTTGCTGGTCGTACATACGACATTGTTGAAATCTCGTGTCGCGGCTCAAATGGCGGACTCCCTATTTTATTGTAATGGTAATGAGCTTTTTTCTCTCTGTTCTGGTAATCGTATCCATCAACCATGTACCACTTTCCAGACCACTTTCGGCCGGATCTAATGATACATGTACGATACTGTTGCATAAAAATCTTACAACCACGCAACTAGCAATTTAGCAATACACTCCCATGAAACATCTCAAGATAAG
Organism: Loripinus fragilis; assembly: GCA_964019695.1. Taxonomy (NCBI): domain Eukaryota; kingdom Metazoa; phylum Mollusca; class Bivalvia; order Lucinida; family Lucinidae; genus Loripinus; species Loripinus fragilis. The sequence continues at coordinate 92,248,457 of OZ026517.1, forward strand.
CTGTCAGACAGTGTTATTGTCATTTAGGTGCATGACAAACTACATGAAAAGTTGTTCATTTCTATATGCGCATTTTTTTTGAATAAATGAAAGTGGTTGAGAATGTGTTTAAAAAGCTTATGGTGAAAACTCATCTATTGAAAAGACCTATGTTGTAGGTACACATTGGAATTGCCTCATAGAGGCAATTCCATTGCGTACCTACAACATATGTTACTGAAAATAAGGAAGAAAACTCTTTGGAAATTTACATATCAAAGTTTCATGTCCAATGTCTTTACCTCTTTTATACATCCCAAACTGTCAATCAGCATTAAAATTCCTGTCACTCTACTGCAATATGTTTATATTTGCATGACAGCTATATCTCCAAATTTGAGTTCATGAACTACTTCTTTGCTAACCTGCTAGTTACTTGGTTGTACTTTGGACAAACACTCTGTTGAATGCCAGGATACATTGCACGGAAAATCCCGCTGAAACTTTGATGGCATCTAGTGTTTGTTAAAAGTACATCTTTTTTTTTGATCTGTTAAAAGTACAAACTTTTTTTCAAAGATCAATGGTATCAAATGATACGAAAAATAGAGATCGAAAGTGGTATATGGATCGACGGATACAATAACCAAAACAGGAAGAAAATGCTATTTACTTATCAGAAGAAAATAACAATCCGTCCAGTGTATTAAAAACAAAACAAAAACAAAACAAAATGTGACTCCCCACCATGAAAACGTCATTGCATTTCCTGTTGTGGTAAATATTTTTAAGACATACAAATGGCTGAATAGCACGACATTCTAGTACGAGGGCTGTTCAAATATGAATGCAAGTAGCTTCATAACTTTTTTCACATATATGCTACGACAAAATGGTAAACGTTTCTATAAAGGGCTATATTTCACCTTTAAACTGGCGCAAAACCTAAACAAAAATACAGTACACTTATCGAGTTATAGCCCTTGGAATAAGGGTCACGTTAGTATACTAACAAACTCAATGCTTCGAACATATACCAGTGATAAAGACGAGCGTATAGTTCTTCGATAAACAGGTGAAATTTCTTGAAATTTTTCAGGAAATATCCCCATATTCTTATATAATCATTGTGTGAAAATTGCGAAAATCCGACATGCTTTTCTTAAATTATGACGAATTGTTTTCACTAAAGTCTCCTTATGTTTGCAAATAAATGATCAACAAAACACCACCTTTCAGTTTTCATTTAAATTTATCTCTAACAAAACGCACGAAACAACATTTAAACTAATTTTAACTCAATGACAATATGTTGATCGATCATACTGAGTTGTTGCTACAAATTATTGATGGATAGTGAGTAATTTTTAAACGCTGAAAAGCATTTTTGTTAAGTCAAAAATGCCTTAAAAGAAGGGGTTATCGAAGTATAATTAATTTTTTTGTCATAAAATTGCGACCTTATTCTAAATTTGAACGTGAACTTTAAGTTTGACTACTATTGGCAATATGCATAATAAAATTACTCACCTGGTCTTGAGGACTAGACCGATTAAACATATTTTAATCAATGTAAACACGCTATTAAGAAGCAGAAAAAATGTTTGAAAAATGATATAAATATGCAAAAACTCTGTAAATAGGGGATGGCGCATTTTGAAAACTCCCTTATGACATATTTAGGATGTTTTCAGCAAAACGCAAAGAAAACGACACCGCGACGTTCATTATTACATCACCAGTACATAACTCAAAATAACGTTTATCAAAAAAAATAATGACGTCACAAACGTGCCTGTTTACTCGAGATTGAAACAGGATTATATAAACTTTTTCATGCAAGAATTTTCGGATTGTTACTTAAGCTTGAATTAAAAATTTGGTGTCATTTTGTCTAAAACTTACAAAGATATGACACTATACCCGCACATGTACCGAAACGTGCATTGCAATTTGCTTCAGAAAAACTTCAGTATACAGGAATGGCCTTTATATAAGGGTCTGGAACTCGAGAAATATGGTGACTGTTTCGTTATGGTTGGTATCATTTTAAAGGCAACAAATAGTTCTTTCCAGAGAGGTATAGCATTTTGTCGTAGCATACATGTGAAGAAAGTTATGAAGCTACTTGCATTCATATTTGAACAGCCCTCGTATTTCATAACAAGTTTCATGCGATATTACTGCAATACTTATGGTCCCATAGTTTGGATAAAAGGCTTCAATAACCACAAACGTGGTGCACTGCCATGTTTCGTCATTTAGATAATCGTTATTGTTATTATCGCACACGCTCTTATAAGCGTACGTCACGGATTTATAAAGACGGTGTTCTGGCTTCAAAATATAAAGTAGATTTCAAGACAAACATCGGTTAAAATGCAATATACTGACAGAAGACAGTGACAGAAGCTTGCCATCATTATTTGACTCGTTGCTGGATCCTGCCCGTTTGCTGTTATTGACACTCTACAATGGTGTAGCGCCCATTACGTGATATACTCACATGCGTAATAAAAATAGTAATACTCAAGGGATCTAACCTAATGTTGTAAAAGTGATTTTCCACACCTTAAGGAACTACTCTTAAAGGAAAGAATTTGCTCCCTCTGGGAGCTAATTCTTTCCTTTAAGAGTAGTTCACATTTGGAAAAGGGGCGTAATTGGAGAGACTCATTGCTTGATACAGTAGTTTCCCTTTGATATGCGTAATTTTTTCAGCGTTCTGCTCTAAGTCATTTATCGCAAGATTTCTTTTAAGATGACCCGTGCATTTTTTGTCAGTGGACCTCTTGTATTTTAGTCGAGCACTCTTCCACTGAAACAGTGTGCTCCTTCAACATGTTTAATGTTATTCTTGTTGAAGAAGAGATATCTGTGTTTTCGCGTCTCTTCTTCATGGTGCCATAGGTTAATAGCCTGTTTGGATGGTGGCTTTGCCATGTCAGATAAGCGTATATCTGCGAGGATTGACTTAAAAGCTCAATATTTGATTTCACTACAATTTCATTTATAGTGTTATTCTTAGAGCCTCAGCTAGACACAAGCTAGTCCAAATAAGAAAGACAGAAAGGATCGGGAATCAATACAATCAAGTACCACACCTGTCCCAGGATACCAAATGGGAAAGTAACAAAATCACAATAAACATCACAAACAAGAGCCAAGAGGTCAGCCCTTTCCCTTCAGGTGACCACAAGGCAGCAATTAACAGACAGGAAAGCATGACAAACACAAGACATAAATAGCACAAATGATCCACAAAAGAAGTATCGCCTTGGAACGGTCGGTAAAAATATTTTACTGGAGGGCTTAAACCGGCTTCACGGCGCGCCAACCTTACCCTTAGTTCAGATGTGGATCAAGACACATAGATGTTTGGTTTGCATGAAAGACGCCTAACTTTTCATGCACCATCTCCAAGAACATATAAATCAAGATATAAGGTAAGGAGATAAAGCAAAGATAAGGACTCAACAGTACATAAAACTGAACACCGGAGCTAAAGAAATTCAACAGGTAAACCCATGTGGGCCTGACAACAGCCAAAGCACCAGGTCCCTACCATCTCATCAATAGATAAGTCTTTAAGTCGGAACCGTCATAGAGTCTGAAGTCCGGCCCACCGGCGTGAAGTCCGACCCAAGGCATTTGATTCAGAAATATTATTCCTCATCATGCTGGATAGTTGACGTTATACACTCATCCCCATTTTATCCAATAGCTTGCAGTATTCCAGTAACATGTTTTATCATATGTTTACAAGCAGAGTGAACGACCGTGTAAACCCTGATCAGCTGACTTCTCAGGAGTCAGCTGATCTAGATCTGCACTGTTTTCAAAATAGGATATATACGTGTTAGACATGGTTTTTAAAAGATTAAGACGGAATTGTTTTTAAAAGAAGAAGGTAAGTATGATCAGGAAATACCCCCAATCACACACCACAGGCCCATCGTGAGAAAGAGCCACAAAAAATAACTATCGCGATATCAGGAAGACAAAGTAAAGGAACCAGCTCTCTCTTCCTCATCAAGATGATTGCAAAACTAGAAAGGACACAAAAGCCGATTACAGAGCCTTAATAAAGAGTATTTGAAGCTTCTACGGTACAGATCAGCCGATGACAGTACTTTAAATGGCTCAAAATTAACAGTCCACATACGTGTACGAAATAGGTAATTCGTAACCAGCTTAGTGGAAGCAATGTTCTAAAGGTCCAGAATGGGTATCACGCCCACTCTTTGTGTGGTTTTGTCTTTAATCCTGGATTATGTTTAGAAAGGTCGATGTATTTTCGTTTGTTCCATATATATTATTATTAAGAGTACTCATTAACAATCATTAATGTCATTGCATTTAGTTAAGACCAAGGTTGATCTATATGTCTTTTGTCAAATAAATACCACCCACATGTACGTCATATTGGCCAGGCTATCAATAGATTATGAGTCGAGCCTTTTGACCAGACCTTGTGTTTATAAAACTTTATCATGTTCAACTCAACTGAGCTTGAAATTTATCTTGCTCATTAAAATGCTAAAATGCTGAATAATTAGGATTGTTATTTCCTTCAAACTCTCGGATGTTGTATTTTCTTGCTAATAAATTTTGAAATGCCAACAAGTGCTGGCATTTTAACATTTATGAGTAGGGTAAAGTTCATGCTCAGTTACGTTGAGTATGAACAGCCTTTTTAACCTCGGGCCTAATTCATTTGTAAACTAGAAAACACACACATAATTGAGCCGTGACATGAGATTTCCAACAATGTGGTATGTGCGACCAACAAAGCCTCAGATCTTCGCATACGCGAAGTCTGATCAGATTCTTTGCTAGTCGCTTGAATATTCTATGAGTGTTACGCTACTGACTGAACATCATTCGGAGTTTCTAAGCTTAAAAGGAGGCTGAGTCTAGTCATGTCAAAATGCCAGATTGTTGGAAATCACATGTCACGGCACATATATCTTCTAAACAGAGACTTGAAGGAATAAAAAAAAATGCCAAGTTTAAGGAAAAACAATTCTAATCGGTTTGCATATGATTGACAATGGTGATTATCAAACTTCTAACGAGAGATGCGTAGTCAGATGTAAACTATTCTTGCTCTTAGAAAAGAAGAATATAAGAAGACATCATTAGTGTGAGGGTAGGATAGAAAAATCCGTCTCGATGGACTGACTTTTCTATCCTACCCTCACACGAATAATGGAATCTTTTTCTTGCTCACTACTGTTTTTTATTATAAAATAAGCTTCCAGAAGTACCTGAATACGCAAAGATGCAATTCCACATTATGACGCCACTTAAATATAACAATGACGTCATTTGACGACCATGTGCGTGAGTTCCAATACAATCAATGTATGTAGCCCTCACGTGACAGCCTGGGTAAGATAGCATGGGTTAGATAAGACTTTCTAACCCAGGGTAAAATCTCAGATATCCGTATCCGGTGTGCAAGAAAATATGTTCTACCCCAGAGTAAAATCTCAGATATCCTTATCCGGTGTGCAAGAAAAGGTTTCTCAATGTTATTGAAGCATTCAACTCTACATCCAGTCATCTAGATGACTTGCTTCGTTTTGAATTTGGACATGTCAGTGTTCAGCTAAAACGTGTGATGAGCGAGATGATTTTGACTATATATAACAGTGTTAAGTTCACTTTCAAGGTTTGGCATGTTCATTGGACCCCATATTACATGTACGATGTTAATGAGTTCAACAATATGAATAAATGGTTGACTGCTAAGTTACTTAAACAAGGCTAACGATATAATAAACTTTGTAAAGCATTTTCTAAATTCTGTCGCCAACACCTAGAGATATTTTTAATATAATGTTGGTTTGAAAACTCTAAGCCCACACTCTAATTGAAATGTTTATATATCGGTAAACGGTGTCCAACGTTTGTCGTCACAGTCTCATGTCAGCTAAGCGCCCACGCTTTCTGTAAGTGTAACACTGTTTATCAGTCACCCCTTATATTAACTGAATTGTTTCAACATGACCTAATAAACGTTTCCTATCTCACGGCATGGTACCTTTATCAGGTCATGATGACGTTGCACTTTTTGAGTGACGTCGCTAATGACGCTGAATCAAAACAAAATAAAAAATTACGTCATTATCGCTAGTTTGAAGAGTGTTCAACAATGGGTAAACTGATAAATAGAATACCAGGTTCGCGTCTTTTGAAATCAAGTTTACCAGGCTCGCGATCTCAACAAGCGTTCTCAAAGCCTTGCCTGGTCAACTTGATATCAAAAGACACTTACCTAGTATTCTCTATATATGCCTCATTAGTTGCCGCTGAGATATTGAAACAGATCTGGACAAGATCATTAAATGTTAAAGTCGTGACATAGAACTATTAAAGTCACTTAGATGTTTAATCCAGTTTGGGCAGTTCCTAAAGAAGTTAGCATTCCGTCGCATACAGGCAGTCAGACACAAATTATTTCATCCTTGAGACTTGATATTAAAATATAAACGAACAATGTATCACTTTGACTGTCAGAGGATACCAGAAGAACGAATTTACTTTATTCAGCGAAATGAGTAAATCCAAGTAGTAAGGCCAAAGGGCTGTAAAATTTAAATCAGAATCACCATCAAAGCTAAGCACGCTTACGCTGCAAATGTATTACATCAGTTATTAAATTTTGAATATAGTTTGTTTTCTGTCACAGTTGTTTTAAGGCCTAACTTACGACTGACACTGATCACCCGAAACATATAATAACTTAGAGCCAATATTTTATGGTGATTTAGATTATAGTTTCAAGGAATCGCCGGAAAGCCTTCTTTTTTGAACATTTCAAAAATATTCGCCAACTGTTTAAATTAGGGATGTACCATGGATATTATGCGACTATAGTAAAACCTGTGTAAACAGCCACTCAATAATAGACAAAACAAATATCTTAATGACAAATGGTAGCTTAATGAAGGTCGAAAGTATTGCAGAATGCTCCCCTTGGAGCATTCTGCAATACTTTTGACCTGCATTAAGTTACGATCGGTCCTGAAAACCAATTTTCGGTCTTTTTGACAGTGGTCGCTTTACACATGTTGTACTGGATCTTTTTTATGCCTGGCTATAAACCCAATCGTACGACTCTAAATTTTAAACTTTCATAGGTTGGTTGGTGCCTGATGTTTGTCTTTGGCTGGGTTCACAGTGGCTCAACTAGAGGTGTTCTCTTTAGCTCTGACTGTTTGAGATTGTTTCACCACAGTAAATTTGATTTGATTTGTTTCCCTGTGATGCTACATTGCATTGGTTAGGAAGCGCCTCTATGCGAGCCGACATTTTCAACATCAGCTGAATCTAGGGCGAATATATTCGACTTGTAAACCGGTTTAAGCCCTCCAGTAAATATTTTTACTGGTCGTTCCAAGGCGGTGCTTCTTTGGTGGATCTTTTATGGTATATCTGTCTTGTGTTGTTATGCTTTCGTGAGCGTCTGTTTATTGATGTATTGTGGTCACCTTCTGGGAATGGGCTGACCTCTTGGCTCTCGTTTGTGATGTCTAATTGTGAAGTTATCACTTTCCCATTGGTATCCTTGGTCAGGTGTGGTGCTTGATTGTATCGATTCCTGATCTTTGCCCTTTTTCTTACTTTGATTGTTTCCATGTGATGATATGTACATTGCATTGGTTAGGAAGCGCCTCTATGCCAGCTGACATTTTCAACATCAGCAGAATCTAGGGCGAATATTCGACTGGTAAAATACATTTAAGCCCTTATCCCATATTGCATTGGCTGCTCACCGCCCTAAGGCTATGATTCTGTAGTTGTTGATTTAATGTATTGTGTTGATTTTTGTGGAAGTTTGTGTTTGGTCATCGTTTTGTGGTGTTTTTCATATTGTCCTTTCTAGTGTTGCAATCATCTTGCCGAGGAAGAAGGTGCTGGTTGCGAGGCTTTAATTGTGTTCTTTCTGTCGTGTGTGGTGTCTGTATCATGTTTATCTTTCTCTTGGGTTGGCCTGTTGTGTGTGATTGTGCCATTTCCTGGTCATATTTGTTTTAGATAGAGCTGAGTAAAAGTAAGAAAGACGGCAAAGATAAGGAAACGATACAATCAAGCACCACACCTGTCTCATGATACTAAATGGAAAAGTAACAAAATCACATCACAATAAACATCACAAACAATAGCCAAGAGGTCAGCCCGTTTCCTTAAGGTGACTACAAGGCAGCAATGAACAGACGCGAAAGGCAAGACAAACACAAAACATAAATAACACACACAATTGATCCACAAAAGAAGTGCCGCCTTAGAAGGTCAGTAAAGATATTTTACTGGTAAACCGGTTTCACGGCGCCCCAACCTCACCCTTAGTTCAGATGTGGATCAAGACATAGGCACACTTCGAAACGAACTTAAGTTCCTACTATAGTAACTATAGTCCAATTCGAACATCGATAGTCGCTACTATAGTCCTACTAGAGATCAACGGTGGGCCAGAGCACCGTTACTCTAGTAGATTATCTGGTTCCCTCCTCTAGCCCTATCTAACAAGATGGGTTCAAGATCTGTCGGTAGCCTCAAAATAATTTGTTTTAGAAAATAAATACTCGCTGTGCTCTATTTGCGGTCCTACATATTCGTAATTGTTAATTAGAGTTGGCTGTGCAGTATATGAACATCAATTTTGTCTGCAATAAAGAATAGAAAGGGGGCATGCAAGACTTTTCCTGCGTTTACTTGGCAACCAACTTAAGTTCCAACTGCAGCAGTCCGGATGTAAACTTGCGTGTGCACTTATTACGGAAGAACTATTAATTTTTTGTTCGATTCGAAGTGGGCCATTGATGTTTGGTTTGCATGAAATGCCCATAACTTGTCCATGCATCATCTCCTAGAGCATATAAATCAAGATATAAAAAGGAGATAAAGCAAGGACTCAACAGTGCATAAAACTGAATACCGGAGCAAAAGAAATCTTCCGGTTTCTAACTAGCCTCTGCATGGGCGGATCCAGAGGAGGTTGTGGTCCGGACCCCCCCCCCCCCCCCCCCCGGAAGTTGCATCATAAGTTGCCAGATGTTTCCTTAGAAATACTGGTACTGGCCCCCCTCGAGAAGCAATTGGACCCCGTGGGTCCAATTGCTTCCCGAGGGAGGTCCGTACGGCCCTCTGTGAAATACGTTGATGCCTAAAAAAACTTGTCAGGACCCCCTCCCCCCTCTGACGGAATTTTCAGGATCAGCGCATGCTCTGTATCTAAAAAGATAGACTTTAGTGTAACCTGGTCGAAAACACTGGCATTCAACTTTCTCTTGAAACGGCTGAAATGCTCAACACTGTCATAGTTCTTTCAATAAAGTCTTTAAAGGTTAAAACCTGATAATGCAATTGCATCTGCCTCGTGTTAAACATGGAAATGCAATTTTATCTGCTTCATGCCCACAAGCTAGGTAACTCATGCGTACAAAGCAATGTTAGACATAAATCGATAGTTGCCTACAGTTTATATAAGAATTTACCATGATCACTGCTCGGTATCACGAGGTTTGAAGGTGATGACAAACGGTGACCCTATCTGCCTACCCCTCAAACAAATTTAAGGATTATTGTTCTTGCTCTCAATTTAGTTCTGGTTGTTTTTAAAGTAAAAAAAAATAATGATAATACACTTCAAGAAGTTCCTGAATACGCTGAGATACATGTACGAAATGACATGATGACAGAATTATGAAATATCAATGACGTCACTTGATTACCAGCTCAATCCGTGCCCAGTCCGTGCAGTGATTTATCAACCAATAAATCACTGGATTTAACCATTGGCTATATGGGCGATCCGTGTAAGAAATTATTATAATATTTGCGGCTTTCATATTGTTGCTGTGACATTTTCTGGAAAAGTTTCTAGGAAAAAATGTTGCGTTTTTTTAATTTGTGATAAAATTTTAAATCAACCAATAAAGACATTGTTACTCATTTTGACCAAAAACTTGCTACCGCCCTGTCTCAATGTAGTGGAACTGGGAAAGACTGGTTTTACTGAAAAACCCATAGTACTGGTTTTGTAAGATTAATAGCATTTTTGTCACATTTCAACAAAAGTCACGCGTATTATCCATTTACAAAACAACTGTATTATAATTTATCATCCTATGACACTTTGTACATAAGGACTTAGAAATACCACTTAAACCGAGACTTGGACGCTTAAGGGATTCTGCATTTAACATTATTTCACATGAACAATGCCAATCAAAGCGTCTTGTAGTAGCTTTTTTTTCTAAGAATCTACTTTTGGTTACGGGGTCTTTCCTGTCCACTACCAGGAGGAAATTTAGTACACGTAGCACTAACGCATACATGTTTTTTTTATGGTTTTACATCTGTAGGGGATAATAATCCACGATCTTCATCGGGTGCATTAGGCCTAGACAAAAGTATGTGTGGTTCGGGTTACCCGATCTTCCCTAAATCTTTAACCCAACCCTAAACTTTTTTCTCCAAATTCTGAAGTTGGAAAAAAATAGCAGAGCAAAATAACTTTGTTCTGCTCTTCTCTTCCAACTTAAGAATTTGGAGAACAATACATATCAAAATGACCATCTGAAATGGAAAATCTAAATTTCTATGCGTTCAGTCTATGGTGTTGGAAGTAATAGGATTAAAACTAGGTTTTAACTTCTAATTAGACCATTTTATATCAGTTTTGTCGTATTTAATACATTTCGAAGCAGGTCTGAATATTCCAAGAAAAAAAGTTTTCAAAAAAATAGTTTTCTACCTACCTATCCTAATTTGTTTCTGGGTGTAACCTGAACTACACATACAATAACTTTCTTATCACACCACTTCGTGCATTGTAAGTTTGTTGATGTAAAATATTGTAACATCAAGTTAAGTCGTTAATCGTCGTAAAAGTATGATACTTGATAACTGCTTTAGCAAACTTGTACATTAGATAAGTTACACATACATTTTGTATAGGAAACCTCCATCCGAACTAAACATTTTTTTAATGTTATGACAGCAGCAGAATCCAGGGTGAATTACCAGTAATAAACATAATCCCCCAAGTAGCCTAGGCTGCTGTCCGTTCTAAGGTTCTGTTGTTATTGATTCACTATTTCCGCACCGGATAGGCGGCAATCGAAAACGCTTTTAACAATCGACAAACGCGGTTGAAAAATCGTTAGAAACATTGTCGTCGCCAGTCGGGCGACAAATGGCAATTGAAAACTCTGTTTCTAACGATTTTAATTTACGTTCGGTGAAAGTATTAACGTTTTCGAGTGCCTTGTTTCCGGTGTTGTTTCGGTTGTCCTGATCTTTGTTTCTTCTCTAGTTTTGAAGTGGCTTTGCTGATGAATAGAGAGATGATTGCTTTATTCTAAATTCTGCTTTTGCTATGGTGTGACTGTGTTCCGTGTCTCTTCCATATAGGATGGTCTTCGATTGTGACATTCCCTGGTCATACTCATTTACTTTATTTAGTTCACATTTGTACGGAGATGTAACCGAGATCGATGTTATAAATGCACATTAGTCCTGGACATATCAAGCAGTGTCTAGACTAAACAAATAATTTTCGAAATATTGACAAACTAGAGTATATCATGTTAGGACATTGGAAACACCTACGGCTTTATTTGGCTGCTACAATGATTGTATATTATATTGAAGGAATATGTCACGCAAATAAATTTGAGCCATTGCATGACGAATATTTCACTGTAAAAGTACTTCTTATCAAGTATATATTACAATTATAAAAGAATTTAGTTGGAACGAGCGCAGCGAGTGATCACTTAATTCCTTTATAATTGTAATATATGATCTATGGCCTACTTATAGTTTTCTCCTTCCCTCCCTGACTGTTCCTTTGGAAATGGTCGAATTGCCCACTTCACAGATTTACTTAATGATTTACTTAATAGATATTACAAATATTGACAAAATATGTGATTAAGTTGGTCAAAAAATTAAATTTCTGTGCAATCTGATTGGTTGTGGAGAAAGAGGCGGAGTAAACTATGAGTAAGCTAAGCCGTCACCTCTTTAAACTTACACTTCCGTTCATACAAACACTACTGTTAAATATACTCAGCGCCAAAAGTTAAGCACCACTGACTCCGTAGCTTAATTCTCAGAGCAAGGTTATGTGATGTAAACAAACCTTATAAATATAGATAACTGCATCATATAGGGTTGATAAAATAGTGAATCAATCATGCTATTTTTGCCGAAGTATGTGATGGTGAGTTCAACAAAAAGCACATAGGGGTCACTTTATTTTATTTTCAACTTGGTGTACGTGAATAAATGTTGAAAGTTTTGTGTGAAATTGGCACAAAGATTGTTTCATGATGTTCAGGGTTACTTCTTGAAGATTTCAGGGCGATAGCAAGACTTTTTGATATGTCTCGAAAACTCATGACTTTGTAACAAAATCCAGATATCATATGTATTTTTAAATCTTCCTTAGATATTTATGCAGAGCTTCACAACAGATAAAGAGTTTCCATTTTTCCGCATCGAATGCTAATTAAGATTGCTATGGTGACGGAAATAGTCGAAGTTGAAAACAAACATATAGATCCCGAGATAATTCCAAAACTATTCAAGCTAGCTTGATGAAACTTGGTATGAAGAAGAATATTTTATTAACCTCGTAATAGGTCAATAGGGGTCGAGGTCATCCCCCATTAACCTTACAATCAAAACAAATATTATCTGCAATAGGCCATACAGGCCCTTGAGCAGATAATCATATATAAACATATTTACTAAGTATCTGCATGGCGGACAGTGTAGAAACTATATGGCTCTGTATTTAGACCGATTTAATTCAGAGGAACTGACAAAATGTCGTGACGCACGACCTTTCGTCTTTTCCCTAAATTTAGTTATGCTTTACTTATGTTTTACTTTTATCAATATCTTTCAAGATTACATTTAAACCAGCATTTACTGTTGATCGCCATAAAGATTCAAAAATACAAATTCCTATGTCAAATAACACAATACTGTGTATTTAGATATAATATTATGTTTCTACCTTACTTACAATGAGAACACACCAAAAAAGACGTAAATATATACATATATAGGTACATATACATATCAGATAAATAGATAGATAGATAGATAGATAGATAGATAGATAGATAGATAGATAGATAGATAGATAAATGGATGGATGGATGGATGGATGGATGGATGGATGGATGGATGGATGGACGGGCGGGCGGGCGGGCGGGCGGGCGGGCGGGCGGGCGGATGGATGGATGGATAGATAGATAGATAGATAGATAGATAAATAGATAGATAGATAGATAGATTATTGATACTACCAAACTATTTACAAAATGGTAGCTTTAATAGCGCTCGTGTTTCCAGTGCAGTCAACTTAGCTCAATTGCCACAGCAGACAATAGGTCACCAGAAACATGATCGCCACTAAAGACAGACAGACAAAACGTTTATACTCTTACGTCATGTACATGCCATACAGGGAATAACAACAAAACATGTATATACAAAAACGGCAAAAAGGAAAACAGCAAAAAGACAACAGTCGGTGTAAAAAGCTATTCTTGGCGCGCTCTTAGGTTATTCGCCAATTAGGATATTCTTCTAACACTAATAGGATGTGTGTGTGTGTGTGTGTGTGTGTGTGTGTGTGTGTGTGTGTGTGTGTGTGTGTGTGTGTGTGTGTGTGTGTGTGTGTGTGTGTGTGTGTTTGGCATTGGATTAGATGGATGGATGGATGGATGGATGGATGGATGGATGGATAGATAGATAGATAGATAGATAGATAGATAGATAGATAGATAGATAGATAGATAGATAGATAGATAGATAGATTTTGAGTATTTCACTTAACCAACATAACTTTCGAGTATTATCTCAATACTATGGAGCACGAAACATAATGGTTGCTTTAACAACGCTCATGGTTCCAGCGCCGCCAACTTAGCTCAGTTACCAAAGAAGGCGGTGGGTCGCCGAAAACATGATCGCCATTAAAGATACCCATTACCTCTGCTATATTGCATTAAATGGTATCTTATATCAAAGACAGATACACGCAAGCTTACACAGGTGTGCGTACCTGACGTGTCCCTGTATTTAATGAAATCGCAATTAAGCTGTTTGAAGGAAAATAAACATGATTGTATGTTTTGTACAGTTTCCACTTCTTTATTTATAATAAAGAACATAGAAACCGCTCAAAACAGAGTAATAAGCATGTATACCCTGATCCCAATCGCCGGCCTTTCCGAAAGCGAAAGTAAAAGACTGGCTTCAGGACACTATATAGCTACACCATAATGCTAATAGGCTAATCAGTGTCGACTGCGACGTAAGAATCAATTCAAACAAACAAACAATGGTACGATATAGAAATTCGACATTGTTCATGCATATGTAGATTCAGTAGCGGCTGTGGCTTACGTGACCAACCGGCAGTTGTAGTAATTGAGCTGAAGCGGACGGCACGTGAGCCATAGTCGCGATTGAAATTGCATAAGTAATTATTTGGTGTGAATAAATAATAAAGAACTACAACAGAAAACACCACAAAAATATTTATTAAAAAAAAAATATATTTGCTGTTTGTATAGCTCAGGCATGTAGTTTTAGTGTAAATAATTATATATATATATATATATATATATATATATATATATATATATATATATATATATATATATATATATATATATATATATATATATATATATATATATGTATATGTATGTATATGTGTATGTGTATATATATATATATGTATGTATATGTATATATGTATATATATATATATAAAAATAATGCCTTTGACAAGTTGTTAAACATTGGTCGATTGTATAGCCCAGGTGTATTTTGGTAGCGACTGTGGTTTACGTGGCCATCTGTCAGTTGAAGTAATTGAGCTGAAGCTGACGACACGTGAACCATAGTCGCAACTGAAATTCATTGGACCTGACATATGAATCTATTTGGTGAAATAATGTCTTTGACAAGTTTTATACTAGTAAAGCTCAGGCATATCATTTTAGTAGCGGGTGTGGTTTGCTTGATCAACCGTCAGTTGTAGCAATTGGGCTGAAGCTGACGACATGTGAACCATAGTCGCTAGTGAAATTTCATTCGACCTGGCATATGAATCTATTTGGTGAAAATGGAATAATGTCTTTGACAAGTTTTATATTAGCTGCTTGTATACCTCAGGCACGACGTTTTAGTAGCGGCTGTGGTTTGCTTGGCCACTCGTCAGTTGTAGCAATTGGGCTGAAGCTGACGACATGTGAACCATAGTCGCTAGTGAAATTTCATTCGACCTGGCATATGAATCTATTTGGTGAAAAGGGAATAATGTCTTTGACAAGTTTTATATTAGCTGCTTGTATAGCTCAGGCACGACGTCTTAGTAGCGGCTGTGGTTTGCTTGACCAACCGTCAGTTGTAGTAATTGGGCTGAAGCTGGCGACATGTGAACCATAGTCGCAAATGGAATTGCATTGGATCTCGCATGAGAAATTATTTGCTCATAATATAAACTATAATAAAGTTCAGGAATATCATTACAGATATTCAAAAGTGTCAATCTCTTACTTTTGAAAATGAAATTTATTCACGGTATCAAGTAGAATACTCCTGGTTGATAATACATCATTGGACGCACTATTAGTGCTGTATATATGTATATATGAATTATGTTTTTGTATTGCTTAATATGTATTTGTCAAAACATTGTATGCTCTTCACTTGTGGAGGAAATAAAGAATATTATTCTTCTTGTCCGCTGATACTACTTCTCGACAAATATTGCAATCAATATGACCCAGATCAGACTGCTTTTATACAGTCTGATCACGGTTCACACTGTTTGCTGGTCCGAATGAACGTAAAATGCAGTATACATAGTGAGCAGACGGCAGATACCTAGTCAACAACCCGGGTAACCATTATTCAGACCACTACATAATTTCAAGATATGCAGATTTTAAATTGACATGTATATTAATGTTGTATAACTATAATCCAAGCATATAGTATGGGCACTCAATAGAAATCGCCTAAAAGAGACCACTCTGCTGAGTGCTCAGAATATATTCTAAACTTAATAATAAGTAATTACTCAATTTTGATAGTCCCTGAAAAGAAACCTGTATCGCCCCATGAGTATTAGAGATTCAAACATACTGTTTACAGTATAAAGGCTTATAAGGAAGAAATAAGACAACCAATAAAATAAATCAAGTATATAATCAAGTATGCAATGCTAACCAATAAATAAATCAATTAAGCAGCAGAGCTTCATTACGTTTTTCAAAACATTTAAAAATATATACTGCTAATTTTTTAATTTCATTTTTGTTATCGGACCCCAATAGTTGAACTGTTTTAAACATGCTTGTTCTTTTTACATAATACGGTTTAATATATTTCTTTCTTTCATCAGTAAAAAGGGAACACTCCAATAGAAAATGATGTTCATCTTCCAATTTGTTGCAAATTTGACACAATCGTTCATTCCTAGGTATTGGTTGCGGTTTATTCCACCTTCCTGATTCAATCAGCAATCTATGTGATGATACTCTTAATTTTGACATTGCTACTCTATATTGTTTTAATGTTAATGTGTCGAGATATGGCTGAAATTGAAAATTGCAAATATGTCTATAAAATGAAGCTCTACTTGATTCGTTCAATCTCTCATGCCAATTTAGCACAAAGGTATCGCTTAATCTTTGTTTAATAACACTTAGAAAAATATTTACATCTCCCACTCCCTGGGCAATCCAAACATTAAAGAAACCAATATTACTTAATGTATTTCTGACTAATGATGCCCAATTTTGGATATTAGGTCTGTCGTTGATATCGGTTAGCATCACATTGTATATTTTTTTGATATATTTATGTTCCTCAGCGTGTATTACCTTCAACCAATATCTAATTATAATATAAATTCTACGTGTATAATAATTTGTTCTACCTAATTCGCCATATATGAAATCATTATGGGTCGAGGTTTTTACGCCAAGAAGTTGTTTACAAAATAACATATGAACTCTTTCTATTTGTTTTCCATGACAAAACCCCCATACCTCGCTTCCATAGTTCATTATTGGTGTCACAAGTTTGTCAAAAAGTTCGAGTCTATGTCTTATACTAATGTTAGTGAAATTATAAAGGTAGCTATTAAGCTTATATATATTATGTATGTGAACAGGTGGCAATATGCAAATTATGTACACTATTGCTTTTATCACCGTCGCATGAGAATTGTGGTTCCTTTGTTAACGGAAATAGTCAAAATGTTGTACCGGCAGGGAACTTATGTTTTACGGGCAACACCGGTGCCTTGATTTATGAGTTTATATTGTTGTGCAGTTCCTGCGGGGGGGCAACATGATACATGTACGTGTCTGATAAGATCTTTTCCTAGAAATGCTATAACAGAAGATACCAGACAAAGAAATGATTTTTACATCCCATCTGTCATATCCTTCTATTTATTAGTTATCAGAGAAATGTCAACAGTCCTATAATTCATTATTGTAACACCCCCTTAAACATATTCATTTACATAAATCAGTGACGTATAATAGATAGGTCTCTGCATAAATAAGCCTACTCGTGACATACAGGCCCCCAGATAAGTGTGCGTAATTGAACATTATTTTTCTTATTTCTCAACCAAAACATATGTTGTGGGTACTCAAAAGAACCGTTTCAATGACCCAAAACACATGTTTTATTGATGAGTAAGACAATAATTACTATTTCAAGTTCCACAAGTGTGCCTATCTGGACCAAAGCATTCCAAGAGCGCACATTAAAAGTATGGTTAAGATATTATATAGGTTCATACCTAAAACTTAAGGTCTAGCCCCAGTGGATAGCTGCGCATGCATGTTTAAAGAAACGCTTTGCGCATATGCAATACGTACACTTTCCTGATGGGATGTCCCAAATGTACTGGATAATTTTGACTATTTAGTCATTGTATTAAACATTAACATCAAATCGATATGTTGATGAGAACTGTCTCGTTGAAATCTGTTACTGGATCCTCAAGAGTACTAGTATCGCAGGAAATATTTCCAAAGCGAATCCGCATAACGCAGCCTCATCAGATGATACTATTCTTTTAGAATCAAATGACGGACACAATTTTTCTGGTTAAATTGTATGGTAAAAAATGAGCGTCTGTTGCCATGAATATGTCCTTGTGATCGAAAGTATTATTTATTTATTTCCACTTACCACTGCATGACAACGATTTGCCTTCAACGAATGAATGTCGGTTATTTTTAAACTCTCCTTCTTCACAGTTGCTGGGTACACCGCCATTTTTGTTCACACGGCACACATTTCATCTTGTCATCTCATTGGTTAAAATCTGTTAAAAGAATATTTTCATCATCTCGACCAATAGAAACGCGACTGTACTTTTACTCCATATGAGTTAACAATATGACAAATCCAGCAATTGTGGAAACCGTAATTTCATTTAATAAAAACAGAGGACATGACCGTGATGCAATGCATGATCATTATTTCTGATTTGTGGAGGATGAAAGTAAATAAAGTAAAGAAACGTATCTAATTTAATATATACTATTGACATAAAGTTAAGCATTTTCCATTTGATAACACCACGTAGGTTTTAGGAACGCTAAGAACGGAATCTTTTGAGAGATACCAAAATAAAAATTGTGGTAGACAACAAAAGCAGAATACTAGCGATTTGATAAAGAAAAGCCGTGGAATCTCTGACTTGTTTGTAGGCTGCAAACACCTTACAAAATTACCCATAACTTTTACAAAATTCAATGAAAACAGCATGCAGGCCAAGAGTCAGCAATTTTTTACAACAAGGCCGCGATAGTTATAATTTCTTCAAAACTTTCTCTTTGGATCATACACTTTCAGGATCTGGTGGAAAAAGTCACAAAATGGCTCACATAAACCGCTTCTTCCGGTTTATGTTGTGTATAGCCTTCACACTGTCGAATAACAACTTGGCACAGCACATCATTAAATTCACTGGGTACATGCGTTCAAGAAATGAAATCCTGTCCAACTCCGGTGAGTCTAGCAAAATTCACAATGGTTTTAATACGGCTGGTTCCCGGTTTCAAACACGTCAGTCGAGCTTGTCCCACACGTGTTTGATAGGGTTCAAGTCCGGCAACAAGCTCAGCCGTGGACGACTAGCGATGTTCTGTTGATTTTTGTATTCCTCGATAATGCGATACTCAGAAGAACCACCTCAATAAATTACAAGTTCCCATGTCTTATTTTATTCATGTTTTAGTTAAGATCAGTGCTTTATAAGTTATTACATAAAAAATTTGTACATTTAAAGATTGGTTGAAATTTACAATGGCAGCAGTTAGGCCCCAGTATGTAGAAAAATGTTGCAAATATGAATGCCCCATTTTTTTTCTTGTATATATGTGAACATCGTATGCATGAATCGTTGCTTTTATTTAGAGGTAAATCAGTAGCCTAATGAACAGTGACATGCACATTCGTTTAAATTACCATAACCTCCTGAGATTTTTCCTTTAACCAAATTGAGCCACGGCATGATATTTCCAACAATGTGGTATGTGGGAACAGCAAAGGCTCAGATCAGCCTGCACATTCTCGCAGTCTGATCAGAGTCTTTGCTAGTCGCTTGAATATTCTATGAGTGGTTAAGCTACTGCCTAAACACCATTTGGAGTTTCTACGCTTAAAAAGAGGTTGCACAGGCTCGTCTGAGTCTACACTTGCCAAAATCCCACATTGTTGCGGCTCAGTTATTTGGTTTTACCCCGACAAAAGAGTACGTTTGCAAAGCTTTAGAATAATAACCCCATTCTTTAAGGCAGGAATACCGGACACCCAGCTAGGGAGCTGATTATATGTGAAGCAGCAAGTGGACGGAGCTTAGCTACTGTCAGGCTAGATAAGACCACTGAGCTGGCCCCGAGGTTATAAAACTTTGTTCATGCTCAACTCAACTGAGCACGAAGTTTCAACTGCTCATAAAAGCTAAATACCGATAAGTACAGATGTTCCTTGCTTTGAACTATCTCACATGATGTATTTATCATGTTAAAATGCCAACAATTGTCGGCATTTTAACATTTATGAGCAGAATACATTCGTGCTCGGCTGAGTTTTATTAGTTACCTCTCATATAAACCGTATTGCTGCACGTTACCTGATAAACATGGTCCATCTCAAGGCATGTGCCTTAATCAGGTCATGATGACGTTGCATTTTTTGAATGACGTCACTTATGACGCTGAATCAACACAAAAAATCGAAAATTACTTCATAATTGCTTGTTTGAAGAGTGAAAACAACGGGTAAATTGATAAAAAGGATACCAGATTCGCGTTTTTTATATCAAGTTTACCAGGGTTGGCTTCGAGGAAGCATATTGAATCGCTCGGCAAGCCTCGCGATGTAAAAGCGTTCTCAAAGCCTTGCCTGGTAAACTTGATACCTAGTACTGTCTATTTATGACCTCGGGGCTTGATCTTGCTGACGAGCAGCTTGGTCACTGAGCTGATAAAAGCTGCCAGTCATTTCCCAGGTAATTGTCAGAAGCCAATCAAATTAGTGTTATTTACTGGAGGACTCTGATCATTCTAGTGACATTTTGAGGCTCTGAACTTGCGATCTGTCAGTCGAAACCCACAAGAAATTAAAGCCTACAGTAAAACCTGTGTAAAACGGCCACTCTCAAAAAGACAGAAAATTGATTTTCAAGACTCATTATCGCTTAATGCAGGTAAAAAATATTGCAGAATGCTCCAAGGGGAGCATTCTGCAATACTTTGGACCTTCATCAAGCTACCGGTTAAGAGTATTCTGCAATTCTTTCGACCTTCATTAAGCTACCGGTTAAGAGCATTCTGCAAAACTTTCGACCTTTATTAAGCTACCGGTTAAGAGCATTCTACAATACTTTCGACCTTCATTAAGCTACCGGTTGTCATAAAGATCTTTGTTTTGCCTATTTTTGAGAGGCCGTCTTACACAGGTTTTACTGTATGTTGCCTCTTTGACTGTTATTGCATTTACGAAGACTTTTTTGATTGTGTGTTTTTATATAGTATGTAAAACACTATACTTTGCATTTTAGAATGTCATTTGCCTAGCTTATTGGTACATTGTAGGTGATAACCCTGTCGCACCGATCAGACTATTTTCTCGCGATGTTAAGCAGTCATTGACAACGGTAATTGCAGATCATTATCATTATAATCATTAAGGGAATATCTGAAACTACAAATTATTAACAGAAATAGGTGTATTCCAATCAATGTATCGACTTATGAACTATAAGAGTTACAGAGTTTCAATTGAGTGTAGGCGTTGTCGTCAGAAAGCTGTTGGTGTATGTAGATCTACCATACAATCTATTTTATCAGTTACCTCTCATATTAACTGCATTGTTGCACGTTGCCTGATAAACGTTGTCTATCTCACGACGTGTGGCTTTATCAGGTCATGATGACGTTGCACTTTTTGAATGACGTCGCTGAATGAACAAAAACATCGAAAATTACGTCATAATCGCTAGTTTGAAGAGTGAAACAATGGGTAAGCTGATAAATAGAATACCAGGTTTGCGTCTTTTGATATCAGGTTACCAGGCTCGCTTTGAAAACGCATGTTGAATCGCTCGGCAAGCCTCGCGATGTCAACAAGCGTTTTCAAAGCCTTGCCTGGTAAACTTGATATCAAACAACACACACCTAGTATTCTCTATATATTATATTAAAATAATACTTTGCATTTTAGAATGTCATATGCCCAGCTTATTTCAGGTACATTGTAGGTGATAACCCTATTTCACCGATCAGACTATATTCTCTTGATGTTAAGCAGTCATTCACAACGGTAATTGCAGATCATTATCATTATAATCATTAAGGGGATATCTGAAACTACAAATTATTAACAGAAATAGGTGTATTTCAATCAATGTATCGACTTATAAACTAAACTAACTGAGTTTCAATATTGAGAGTAGGCGTTGTCGCCAGAAAGCTGTTGGTGTATTTAGATCTACCATACAATGCATTTTCTCTTTGAAAATCGTGAATATTCAGACTATTTGACAAACTATGCGTCAACTGATTACAATATAAGGCATAAGCATGGTAGACGGAGTGTAAACATGATATACAATGAGAAAATCTGGCCAAAAAAATCAATTCCATATGCGACCAAACGTATTTTGGCCTAAGAATGAGACGATGCGATCTTACATGTTTTTTAAAAGTCATTACCAACATAAATATCTGGTCCGTTTATATCGGATAAACATTTAGGACTTATGCTACTAAATGCTTCCTACCTGCATACGGTTTGTTTTAAGCATGGACTGTCAATTTATCAAATAATTTTTTTTTTAAAAGGATATGTCACCATGCTCAGTTTTTCATAATCTCATATGGATGTTTTCAGCATTTTCCAATTTTCTGAACAAATGAAAGAATAATCCAAATCCTAAATATAAGCTAAAATAGTTGTAATCTTCAGTCAGCTTCTTTCTTTTAATTGTAATTATTCCTCATGACCACAAGTTTTCTAGAAATGTACAAAATTATTTGTTATTCCAAGCCGTGCCAAGATACTTCATGATATAATTTAGCAATTCCTCAATAACAGGATTTGTTTTAGAGTAAATTATATATATATATAAAATCTGACGTTGAAATCTTATTTTTCATTTTTATTTCATGGACTATCATAATACCTTTCAGAAAGAAAAAATCGGGGGTCACCACACTAATGGTCGAAAGACAGGGGAGGTAAACATTCTTAATATCCGACGCAGGAATGGTGCGCATGGGAATTAGCCGCATATGCCTTTAAAGAGAGCTAAATAACCCCATTCAGGCATGGAGTCCAATACAAGGGACTTTTGCGACCCGTTCAGAAGCAGACGGGACATCGTAGAACGAGACAGCTCATCAAAGTCTGCACAGATTAGTGTCATAAAGGCAAATTCAGCAACCAAAATTATTGTAATCTTTTTTTTATTTATATTCCCTTAATACCAATGATTGATAAAACATAAAATGGATTGTTTTATTCGGAATAAATGGATTTATTTGTGTAATACTAGAAACATATCGTATACGCCTGACAGCGGAACGTGGGTGGTTCTGTATATGTAAGGCGACGTCTTTATTTGTAAGGCGATGCATCTTGCATCGAGATTTAATATAGTCTGTACAATACCAGCGACCAAATATATACGAGCCAGTGCATGAGATTTCCAACAATGTGGTATGTGCGACCAGCAAAGCCTCAGATCAGCCTGCGCATACGCGCAGTCTGATCAGAGCCTTTGCTAATCGTTTGAGTATTCTATGATTGTTAAACTACTGACTGACTATCATTTGGAGTTTCTTAGCTTATAATGAGGCTGCAGAGGCTCGTCCGAGTGTACACTTGTCAAAATGTGAAATTGTTGGAAATCTCATGCGGCGGCTCAAAATTTATTACGAGCTCGTATTTTGTGTATTAAAGTCCGTTTTCGTGATTCTTATTCAAGTGATCTCAAGTTGACACGTACGCCAGGACCAGTTTAGCGTTAAGGCAAGATCACATGCGTGATACTTGTACTCCATGCATGTTATGAGCAATAATCATGGTGCATTCTAGCATGCTACAATATACGCCAATCCTTTTAAAGATTCAGATTATACCATCCCTTCTATTGTCGTGCCAGCCAAGAGTGACAGTGACATCATGTTTGTTTACAAAGTTATCAGGGACTTAGAATCGATAGATCACTTGTGTATTAATCCTATCCACAGGATAGGATTAATACACAATTGTTCTATCGATTCGCATGAGCTCAAATGGAGTGTATAAGTTAATGTTTTACTTATCATTTTAAACAAAACACGACGTCACTGTCACTCTTGGTTGGCACGACAGTAACACTTTCTTTGCTAGTACATGTAGGGATTTTGTACCCAGGTCAGGACCGACTGAATGTCAGTCCTAATCTGTATCCAAACCGTTTGACTCTGATAGCGTTCCTGAAAGATTTTTTTTAAAACTTAATTTTGATTAAAAAAAGTCAGCAGACTAAAACAAAAGCACAAAAAATACCCAGCATGCAAAAGTTAACGCGTATTCGGTAAAATCCAATTTAATGATTTTCATTTTGACGCGTACGCCAGGCTGGCAAGGACCAGTCAAGTGTTGACGTACGTGTACGTACATATTCGCCAGGACCAGTCAAGTATTTTACACAAGAGCACATGTTTAATGCTTGTATGAGCAATAATCAAGATGCATCCTGGCATGCCATAACATACGCCAATCCTATAAAGATTAGGAATGACAATCTCACTTAAAACGAGCTTTACAAGGTTGCTATATATTGCAATGCTCGGCAATTGTACGGGTAATGAACAGGAAATTTACAGCTCTTACACAGTTAATCACTGAGCTCTGTATTTCCGTAGAAGCATTATTGTGTCGCAGGATGTTTGAAAAAATCTAATGGCAGAAAAAACGAGAAAAAATCCCCTTTAATGCACCGATTACGGATTAGTGATTGAATTTTTCAGTGCGCATAATCTGAAATCCGCTTTTACTCTTTGAGTGCAGAGACAGGAAAAACAGGTTCAAACTAAAAAGTTGAACATCACACTGCTCATATAGGAGCAGTCTGATCAATGACGATGTTTGGATTTTTTCATCATTTGTTTAAACTACTGCTTGCTTCGATGGACAAGTCCAGCATGCGCGGATCTAGAAAATTCTGTCGGGTTGGGTGCGTGTGTGTGTGTGTGGGGGGGTGGGGGTGGGGGTCCTGAGAACTTTTTTCCCAGTCATCGACGTAGTTCATAGAGTGCCGTACGGACCACACTCTAGAAAAATAGAAAGAGTTCCAATTGCTTCTCGAGGGGGTCCGTACCAGAATTTCTAAGGAAACGTATAGCAACTTGTGATTTTCCAGGGAGCTAAAGCTCGTGAGAATTATCTTCCTTACAGGTGGACAAACTATAGTTACTGTATATATAACTATTTTATAACATCTAGATCAATGTAGACCTTTACATTACGAGATATTTCATGGTAAATGTGGTATAAGTATTAGTTATACCATGGGTTGTCCGCCTGTACGTGGAGATAATCCACGAGCTTTAGCGAGTGGATTATCTTACGTACAGGTGGACAAACATGGTATAACTATTTTATACCAAATACATCAGTGTAGACCTTGCACATCTTTAGATATTTCGTGCTAAAGTTGGTAAGGGTGGTATAAATTTAGTTTCCCCTCGCCCTTGTTACTCACAAGAGCCGTTCCGACATGGCCATAGCTGTTGACTGGGACCATTGGAAAACAATTCATTCTGGTGTCACTTGATATCTGTTCATGCACGTATTTATGTTTGATATCCTAATTGATGATACTACTGTCCGTTGCTAAATGCGTACTTTGGCAAACAGTAAAGACCAAGCAATGCGTAATACATGTACGGCATTTTATCTGGGTCTTCACTATTTGCCAAAGTATTCATCTAGGAGTCACCAGTATACAAAGGGTTAATTGAATACTATAAGTACCACTTTCATATGCTATGCTTTATTTTTTATTCTTTTCATTTATTAATTTCCTAGATCTCAGCTGCACGCCACGCAAGTGGTTAATGCAATTGTTTGAGTTTGAAAAGGTGATATCAGGATATACAGGGAGTATTTTATAACGCTAACATGCGTATTACAACCACGCAAATACCAGGTTAGCAAAGAAGTAGGTCATGAACTCGAATTTAGAGCTGTAGCTGTCATGCAAACATAAACAATTTGCAGTATAATGACAGACATTTTAAT
This sequence comes from Loripinus fragilis, assembly GCA_964019695.1. Taxonomy (NCBI): domain Eukaryota; kingdom Metazoa; phylum Mollusca; class Bivalvia; order Lucinida; family Lucinidae; genus Loripinus; species Loripinus fragilis. Next base: position 92,274,311 of record OZ026517.1, read on the forward strand.
ACTGATTGGCAGTTTGAGATGTTTAAAAGAGGCAAAGACAATGGAGATGATACTTGACTTGGTATAAATGTAAATTTCAAAATAGTTTTTTTCTTATTTTCAGTAGCATATGTTGTAGGTACTGTGAGGCAATTCCAATGTGTACCTACAACATATGTCTTTTCAACATATGTCTTTCTATTAAATGAGCTGTTTACCATAAGTTTTTTTTCAAACAGATTGTCAACATTTTCCGTTGGATCAGTGAAATGGGCATGTAGAAAAGAACAAGCTTCCATGTAATTTGTCATGCACCTTGATAACAATAATATACTGCTTGGTTTATGCTTTTGACATCTTATCTTGAGATGTTTCATTGAGGCATATTGCTAACCTGCTAGTTGCGTGGTTGTAATTTATTCTTCGGTCGGTCCAAGTATACTTGTATGTATGATAGCCATTGCGCGCAGTCGTCCAAGGCTGATCAAACATACACTGTTTTTGTGTGCAAAACTTAGCACTCATTCTAGTTCAGTTTCAGACCAAACAATTTGGTACAATGAACATGTTACCGCACGCTCCCTGTATGCATGCCGGATTGGTATCACAGCATACAACGGGAGTCGGAAACATAACAGTAAAACAAAATGAGTTTGCGGAAGCCAGAATAAGATGATATTGAAAAACAATTGCCACAAAATGGAAGCCTGGTCCCGATGCTTTTTTCATGCTCAACTCAGCTGAGTATGAAATTTAACATGATCATTAATGTTGAACACTTGTTGGCATTTCAACATTTATTAGCATGGCTACAATTCATTGTAGCACTGAAAGGATGTGTCAGATAAAATGGCAAACCAATTCCAAAGCCGTCCTATAAATTGTGTTTGAATGAACCTAACATGACCATGGTGATACAGGTATACAAGGGTTCTGTAATTTCTACAGTTTATTTAGTCCTTGTTTTGTGGCGCAGTTATTCGCGCAGACATTTCTAGTTTTGCGATCATCTTGCTGAGGAAGAGAAAGCGGGTTGCTTTACTTAAATTGTGTTCTTGGTATCTTGTTGCTGTCCGTGTCTCTTCCGCGATGTGCCGCGGGTCGGTCTCTGAGTGTGGAATTTCTTGGTCATACTCGCTTGATCTTATGACTAGGCAGTAAAACAACAGAGTGGGAAAGTAATTTACTTATCTTATTACTAAATCAGAACATATGCTGTGGGTACTCATAAAATCCGTCTCAATGAGACGGTTCTTTTGAACTCCCACAATTTATTTTAAAACGTATGTTAAACATGTTAAATATTTATAATTTTACGTTCAAAAATCTAGTTATCTAGACCTATGGTTCACCTTGAGGTCTACCACAAGTGAACATTTTCTGCGACTTGGTGCTTCATTGTTCGCCTACTGGGATCTTAGTTGTATGGAAACGGATTAAAGCCATCTCATAAAAAGTTAGCTCTTACACCCTATCTGCGACCATCGAGGGCACAAACGAGCATACGCACCCACATGGTTTCACCAGGCCCGTCACTGTCCACACCCTGAAAGTACAATGGTAGATGAGGGTTATGACTAAGGACTATATTAGCAGATGCTTTCACGATTAAAGTGTGGCTTTGGCATATGCTATAAATGATATTTTCTAATAGGTTGGTTCATTATACCGATTTAGCTACTACATGGTAGCTTGGGGTCATTTGTTAACAAGATCATATTACGAACGTGATATGGCAGTGGTTGTACGGTTTCCTCATTGCGCTTATGACGAGAGCAGTACTAACCATGCAGTTTTGTTTCAGTTTGTTTTTAGAGTTACAAGATAATTGCTTCCTCACAGCACTTAGGTGTTAAACTTTAAAATAAAAAAAAACATAATTCGTGTTAAAGTTTAAAAATTAAAGAAACATAAACTGTGTTACATGTAACTTTATAAAAAGTATCAGAACACAACATATAAAAAGGTTTTTTTAGCCATGCTGATAGCTAAGTTCTTAAAAAAATCGGTGGCCCAAAGCCTCAAATATGGTCCAAAATGGCAATTTCACTATTTTAAGCCTATTTTGGCGGCCATTTTCTGTTACTATAGCAACCGTAAAATTTAAATAAATATCATACTTTTACACTTTGGTATTCTTCTAATAAGCCAATCAGCAGAAAGGTAACTTATAGTTTTTGACTTCAGAGGGACCAAATTAGCCCTTAATGCACGTACCTCTTTATTTACTATTCTGTGAAAAGCGAGTGTTGTATGAGTACTCAGTAAAGAACAGAATTATACTAAACGTCTATGACCTAACATGAGGCTTTCCGACACATTAATTAAGGGTGAGAAACCGGTTTAAGCCCTCCAGTAAATCATTTTTACTGACCTTTCCAAGGAGGTACTTCTTTTGTGGATCATTTGTGGTATTTATGTCTTGTGTTTGTCATGCTTTTGCGTCTGTTCATTGCTGCCTAGTGGTCACCTGAAGGGAAAGGGCTGACCTCTTGGCTCTTGTTTGGGATGTTTATTGTGATTTTGTTACTTTACCATTTGGTATCCTGAGACAGGTGAGTACTTAATTGTTTCGATTCCTGATCCTTGCTGTCTTTCTTACTTTGCAAAGCCGTCAACATGGTCAAAAGTAACTGAATGAAAATGAAAGTAACCGAATGAAAATGGTAAGCATCAATAACGCCTGCAAACAAATTGATGTTATTAAAGATTGGATTCTATATTGATTTGTTTTACTGTTCAACTATCCTAAATGGAAATTGAATGCGAATTGCCGATAATTATCTACAAATGACTTGAATTTGTCAATACCCTCTTTCATTGCTAATGAAGGTGTGCTAAATCGCAAACATTTACATTGCGGAAATCGATGATATAAACTTAGCTTCTGTCGGAAATAAACAATTCTAAAACATAATACAAAATCAATGCAGTAACAGAATGCATTTGAGAGTGGGCCAGTACGTGAGATTTCGGTACTTATCGCGTCGGCGAACAGCGAAGGCTCAGGCGAGGCTGCGCAGATGCGCAGGCTCGCCAGAGCCTGCGCTTCCCGCATGCACAAAATATGAAAGTAGAGGAAGACTCCGACCAAAAATTACACCTCTAGCCCTCCTCGATATGTCAGTATCGGCGTTTATAGGAGGCATTTTGCGCATATGCGAAAAGTACAAATATCTCTTGTGTTTGGCAATTTATGCATTCGATCAGCATAATTCCTTTCACGGAAACACCTCCGTGCGATGAGAATTGAGCCATTGTTTGTAATTTGAATATTCTAAATAAGCCAGCACACGAAATGTTGGTACCCATCGCATATGCGGAAAAGCCTCCTTTAAAACGCCCAATCGCTGGCTAGATCTGAAGTCTATTATTTAAAAACACGTTCTGAGCCTTTCATGTGCGTTCCAGAAGCAAATGCTTTGGCGATACTGTGCGTACATGTATGCCACATAATACGGCATTTCATCTTCATTGTTTGCGAAAGCATACATTTAAATGTAGGAGTTACTAGTAGACAGACAAAGAGTAAACGTACTACTTTACGGGGAGGATTTAAAACCCTTCACCTTATGGCATTTTAACGTAATATCTAGTTCTGCCAATGAGGAAATTGAAACTGCATTAGATTCTTCTCTAAATTGAAATCTTGGCTGTGCTAAATAACACATACGAATCAGCTCAACAAGCACCTGAATTCGGACTTAGCCAGCATATAATATATGACTTAAACCCAACTTTAGAATCTATACACACCAACTTGGATTCTGTAAGCCTGGTTGAATATGCATGTGAGCGACCAACAATGGCGGTGATCAGGCGCTTATGTTCATTTGTTGTTCGCATAAGCTATAAGCGAAATTTCGCATGAAATGACTCTCGTAGCATTGCTATGGCATCCATGAACACTGAAAGTTTTCATTGTTAATTAGAACAAGTGGCATCATGTCATTGTGTTTCAAAACAATTACCCTATATTCATTGACACTTTGTCATAGTCTAGTCGTGATCGTTGTTTCAAGCAGACATTATCACGATGTTTTACATGTACGTAAATGACTTTTATTGTCGTTTACAATAAACAAACTTTTCTTTCGTGGATCATTTATGGTTTTCTGTCTTGTGTTTGTTATGTCTTTGTGTGCGTCTGTTTATTTGTGCCTTGTGGTCACCTGCTGGGAAAGGGCTGGCCTCTTGGCTCTCGTTTGTGGTGTCTACATTTTGTAACTGTGAGTTTGTCACTTTCCTATTGGTATCCTGGGTCAGGTGTGGTACTTGATTGTATCGATTCCTGATCTTTGGACCCTTACTTACTTAAAACATATTTTATTCATTATCTTGAATATAGCACACAAAGCACAGTGATAATAATAATTATAACAAGGCATTTGAATGAAAAAGGATTTGACAGTAAGCGTAATCTTAATCTACAAGAGTCAACTCCTGAAAGGTGGTATGATGTTCTATACAATGTAGGCTTTTTGAACGGACAAACTATATATAAACTAAATTTCAGTGAATGATCCTTCGTGTAAATCAGTGTACAATATACGAAAATACTATGAGTGTGTATCGAGGCTTGCCGAGTGATGATAAACGGTGATCACGACGGACGGATTTTACTATCCCACCCTCACACGAATAATGGATTCTTTTTCTTGCTCACCACTAAATACCTCATTTTATATTGGATAAACATGAAAAAGACTTCCAGAAAATCTTGAATACGCTGAGATGCGACATGATGACGTCATTTTAGAAAAATCCATCCCGAGGATCACCGATTGGTATTACGAGGCTTGCCGAGTGATGACAAACGGTAATCGCGAGGGACGGATTTTTCTATCCCATCCTCACACGAATAATGGATTATTTTCTTGTTCACCACTAAGTACTGCATTTTATATTGAAAAAGAAAACTTGAAAAAGTTTACAGAAAATCTTGAATTCGCAGAGATGCGACATGGTGACGTCATTTTAACAGTACAATGACGTCACGGCTCAACTTGCGGCCGACGTGTGGCTGTTCGTTTTTTTTTTTTATCTTTCCAACGGGCTGGTACGGGTATATGAGATAGTTTTCTAGAATTATCTCACATGGGTAAAAACAGCGGAAATCTCGATCTGATGTGCGAGAAACATGTACGCCAGAATGGACGTTTAATGGAGGCATTCGGGGCGTATTCGATACATTTTGTAAGTACCAAAATTGCATATGTAAGACCATAAGTGCTTAATTATTTTGTTTTGTGTCAAGTAGGCCTACATTCATGGTGGTGAAGCACGTGGTTTGTTGTGTTGATACACTGCACGGACAGCTGGTTTCTTCCTATAAGCAAACAACGTTTTCTCGCTCGCTCTCTCTCTCTCTCTCTCTCTCTCTCTCTCTCTCTCTCTCTCTCTCTCTCTCTTTCCTGGCAATCGTATCCACATCTATTTTTTTTCCAGATCTGACCTAAAAAGGATTTGTACTTTTAGCAAACACTCTGTCATAAAATTTCCAGCGAGACTTCGTGCGATGTACCCCCGCGTTTGTCATACCAATTTGAAATACTATGGAATCATTAGAAGTTGTTGGTGCATAAATAAATGGATGCGATTACCAGAACATTAAATACCATTTTTGAAAAGGCATAAAATGGCATTCCTCTCGTGCACTGCCCACGACAACTGTTTTATTTATTGATTTCTAGAAAATAATAAAGTCTAACAATATAGAATTTCTCTCTGATCGCTGGATAAACGTGTATTTACAGGAATCTCGGAGAGCATTCTTGTTTCCTGATAAGACAGCAGGGTATTTTAATAAAATATAGTTAGATTGCACATTAAAACATGCACGACACGTATCAGCTTGACATAGAAATAGATGGCGAATTATATTATTCTGTTTGACTGGTGGATTGGAACTGTCAATAACGAACAAGGCACTATCGTTTTAGTCAGTTGATGGGATTTGGGTTTTTATCACGTACAATCCAAGGGCGTAACCAGAATTTTTGCGCACATCAACGGGAGACAACAGAGATGATCATTGATTTCTTCAATTGCGTCCCTTTTCAAAATAGTTTCACTGAAAGGAAAGAATTTGCTCCCAGAGGTATCAAATTCTTTTCCTTTAAGAGAAGTCCCTTATATTATTGGAAAACAGCATCTCCAACTTTTGTGATCCCCCTTCAATGTGTACATTTTTTTCACGTGCGTATTGAGCGTAATGTAATCAGAAAAAAATGAATTTTAATAGGGCTGAACCCATATACTACAGAACTAATTTTCCTTATGCCAGTTCCGGCTAACCAAATGGAGCTTATGCGTACATAGTACTACGCCTAATGCACCTTACCTACACCCCAGGCTTGATTCGAGTCTCGAGTTGTGCCGGGCTTTTCCGATTGCCTTTATATGTGTTCTAATATCTCTCACCTACGATGCCATCGGTTAATCTGTGATTGTGTTATTTTCTTCTCATCCAAGCTCGTATTTTAGGTTTAATATCACAGATATTAGGATGTTGTATTTATTCGTCTGACCGTGAGTCTTCAGTGATTAGTTATAGTTATACCATGGCTTGTCCGCCTGTACGTGGAGATAATCAACGAGCTTAAGTGGATCCAAAATGTTTGCCTCTACACTTATGTAACCAATAAACAGACATTTTCAGATGTACATGTAGTTATTTTTACTGGCGTTTTAATTGTTAAATAAAATGTTTGTGTCATTACTTGCAAGATGATACAGTTACATGTACTTTCGAATAAAGCCATGTCTCATTTTCAGCTTTGACCTATGTCTAAGGTAGATCAGTCCTAAATAAGCATTTATGAGGTATCGTCTCAACATTGACCAAAATGGTCTTATAATACCTTCCATTTTGCTGGTTTTGTCATGTTCGCATTCATATGAAACGTGCAGTTAAGCCGAAGCTGCTGTCTTCCAACTTAATAACGCCTGTTGTATTGAACGTTTCTATTTTTCCTGATGATTTTATTATGACTGTGTGAGCTATTTCGAAGAATCATTAAATATGTCTGATTATGTAGACAGTCAAATAACCTCTTCGTAATGATTTAATAAACAAAGACAGATCTCCCACTGATCATTTGAACATGTCAAATGAATGAGCACTATATGTCCCATCTGGTCATCAACCTGCTCTCTTACAATTTCTACATATCAGCTGTATTATTGGTCACTGTCTCCCGTTCATGTTCAAGTCAATTGTCGAATCTTAAGATCTTGCATCTGTTGCGCAAGTATGTGCATTTATTAGCTGTGTATATGCATTTCGGGTATTCCACAAAGGTACTTTTCTATTCTAGCGTGTTATACAAATGTTTGTATTGATATTTCATCCCAACGCCAACGACGTCGCCAAATCAATGTACCAGAATAACTCTTAATCAACCGTGTCACTGCGAAATAGTACAGTAACCGCTCTAAAACTTTGATAGTACTCATAGGTTAAACAACCTCGTATTCAATAGTCAAGGACATGTTTTGTACCATAGATGATGCTAAAATGTTGTTTTACCGAAATTATTTCAACGGAAACAATTTTACTGTACACTCAAGTTTTCAAATTATATTTTGAAACATTTGTTTCGGAAATACATGCTCCCAGACGGAATGCCGTTAATAAAATCAAACAATGGCTTAGGGAGCGCATTGGCTCAGTGGTAGAGTACTTGACTCGAGAACGAAGGGTCGCGGGTTCGAGCCTCATCGGCGTCACTGCGTTGTGGTCCTTGAGCAAGACACATTTACCCTAGCTTAGTACTGGTTCAACCCAGGAAGACCCGTCCCTGTTTAACTGAAAGATTGTTGATGGGACGTAAAGAATCAAACAAACAAAACGATGGCTTATTCCCGTTTATGTTATGACTTAAGTCATAACATAAACGGATTTAAACCATTGTTGCTCTGCTAGGTACACATCATTTACACCAATAAAGCGACGCGTAAGTCATAACATAAACGGGGTTAAGCCATTGTTGATTTGCTAGGTACACACCATTTACACCAATTAACACATTATTAATTACACATAACATTATATTCCCATATGAAAAAGATACGAGCAAAGGTACATCTAATGTACCATCAAAGGAGCTATCTAATAATGTTTTGATAGCTTGATAAGGTGCCTAGGTCTCAAACACTTACCAACATACTTCCAAGACATTCTTTAAAACAATATACCTTGATGGTGTCTTGGTCCACTTTGTTCATGTAGAGGTAATTTCATTGTGCAATGGTAAACTTAGATAAAAACTTCTATGTTTTGATAGTGTATTGAATCGTACAGTTTTCACTGCCCAGCAGCCAAACTTTGTGCTTTGATAGTATTTTGGATTTAAAATTGTCTAACTAAAAGAAAAGCAGTATTGAAAGCTATATATTTTGACTAATTTCCTATTTTTAAATTTTTGTGGGATCTTTTGGATGTGTTTCTTCTGTGACAGTAAGTTATCTGATTATGTTAAATATTGGAAAGAAATGTGCTCATTAACTGTGAAAGTTAATTAACTAACTTTTCAGACTGCTCCATCTTTTATGTGGCTTCACAGGACCTTTAAATATATGCGTCAATTAATTTTGTCTGGTCAATTTTAGATCAACATTTTCATATAATTAAGTAAATAACATGGACGATTGGAATCACTGAGGCATTCATTTCTAGCAAAACAAACTGACTTTATTTTGTTCATCAGATCTGGAAACACTCTTTGCGTGCCTAAAAACATACACATCAGCATATGAAACTGTTAAGCACTATTTTTGTATAAATTCATTACAAGCCATTTTCATGATTGTGTGTTGTTTGAAATTGTTTAGAATTTAGGGCATCAAACAAAGGATATGACAGAATTGCAGTTGGTAGATTTAATGTATTTGATTGTGTAATGTTTGTTGATTTGACCTTAAGCTCACCATTTATTTGCTAGTTACGCAATACTTGTTTGGTCAAAGTGCCTTCATAGTGTCTCAGTTAGTACCTTGGTAGTGTTTTGGTCAAAGTACCTTGAAAATGGCTTGGTTAAGTGCCTTTATAGCTTATTTGCAGGTGAAAATTTGTGATATCAATGTACCATCATAACAAAATCCTTTTTTAGTCTCGGTGTATTGTTTTGGTCCAATCTTGTTTCATAAACACTTAACCACAATGTTATAGTTTGTGCATTTCTGCTCTTACACGTGCTGTTGGTTAAACACGCCTCTATCAAAACATGGGTTACTCATTAAGCCTTTCTAAGAGACAGGTACCTTGGCAAAAAGTGTAAACAAACGCGGCATTTCGTCAGTGTTTGCACTGCTTGCTAAGTAGACCGGCTCCAGTCCTCAACACATTCTTTCTATCAATATGTCTTTTCATATACTTGTAGCTATAGTCTAATTCTGATGGCTCTGTTTTGAATCATCTGATTAAAAGAGACAACAATAATTTGCTGATAAAAGTAAAACAATCGTTATGATTGCAAGTTCATATTGGTAATGTTTCGTCAAACTATGACAATGTTTCAGACTGTAGCCAGTGTACTTGCTAAGATAAAACAGTTTAAGGGTCACAAATGCACCATTTTATAGATATTTCGACCTGCATCTCCATAAAATACATCCTTATTCCATCAACATGCTATGGAAAATCCACCAGAATGAACATGGTTTAATATGGACTAGTTAAAAGGGTTTGCACCTGGGTTATTTATTGAAAAGCGTAATACTAGCTTCTTGGTAAATATAACGTCACCACTGCTTTCATCAATCAACTAAAATATATTCTTGGGAAACCATACACACTTTGTGTGGTCTCATGTATACTGAACGAAACTTCTAAACCGCCACTCAATATTTTCTCAAATATCTTAACATATGTGATACATTAATGGCTACAATTTACACTCAATATGGAAAAATCAATTAAACTGAACCTGTCAAAATTTCATTTTCACATACTCAATTGATAGACTGTATAAAGGCACCTTCGCATTTCATTTTCACTAAAACGCTAAAATTTGAACTCATCGTTTAAAATCAGGTATTCCAGGGATCTAAAGTGAAAACACCAACTTTATGGTGTTATAAATGGACATTATTGAACATTTATGTGTTTCGCTTTTATTAAGTAAGAATTTTCATGAAATCTAAAATGTTCCTATGGAAGCCCATATGACATAAAACAACACAAGAATGCTATATGGAGATGACATATTTTTGTCCACAATATTAATGGGACTTTTTGGTGCTGTAAATGGACACTATTGAACACTATCGTGTTGATTTAGTAATATAAAGTAGCAATTTTCATGCAATTCAGTGATCCTATGGAGGCCAATATGGCCTAAAAGAACACAGAAATGTGTTTATGGTGATGAAATGTTTTTGTCGACACAATTTTTGAAACATCCGTCACCCATTAAGCGTGTACTGCACATCAATCTCGACACTTCCGACGTTCCCATGCAGCATTTGTGCATCACCGCACCAAAGTATGGTGGACTATACAGGACATTTTATGACATACGCAATGCTCAGTTTTTGTCGATTTTTCTCGTCATACGAGTGCAAAAATGAAAAATGGCCAACTAGTTGTGGTGTAAACTGTCGGCTCTATCAAAATATGCCAAACCTTGTGATAAATTATGAATCAGTCTCAGCAAGGCCCCTATTTCGATTGAACCCACAGCATGACCCCTCTGCTTTATACTCATACAACCCAAACGTTGTTATTTTTGTGATAAAATAAAGTTGTCCGATAGTTGTCGATAAAAATGCGAGTATACACAAGGCGAAAAATCATTTAGCATCGTGTGCCATGTGCAAAACAGGTATTAGTACTCTATCGTTACGCACAAATGAACATCGTTATTGATTTGTTTGTTTGGTTCTTAACGACGCATCAACCCTTGTGGGTCATTAGCGTCAGACGGTATTAAACTTAACATAATGAAGATGGAAAAAGTAAAAATTCATAAGATAAAATAAAAGGAAAGATGATGATGATGATTAGTTGCAATACGATTGTTTACAGGAGAGACCACGTACAATATCTGACAGTTTCAAAGAGCTATTTAGATAACTGTACATGTTCTTTAACTGAACAGAATACAACATTAAAAAATCTGTATTATGGTCTGATACAAATGTAAAACAAAACATGATTTTAAAAATAGCAATTAGATTTTGTTAAAAATCGTTATTGAGTCAAACTGTGTAATGTTCAATCGACGGATACATGTGCCCAAATATACTATGTTAAATATCATGTCAAACAGTTTAATAATAAATGAGCTATATTGAAAAAATGTATTGCGTTAACTGGCGGTTTAGAAGTTTCGTTCAGTATATAAGGAATACCGACATAACTCAGAAAAGTCCAAGCAATCTTTATAATTGTGGAACAGCAGAATCTAGCGCGAAGATTTGCCCGGTTTATTATATCAACACCCCCTCGTTTTGCTTCGGCTGCTGTACATTCTAAAATGATGATTATGCTGTTGTTTTATCCAGTATTTTGTTGTTGCTTCCTTTGCGAATGAATGGTTTTGTATTTGGTCCTTGTTTTGTGGTGTTGTTCTTAACGTCCTTTCTAGTTCTGCAGACATTTTGCTGAGCAAGACAGAGCTGCTAGCTTTGCTTCAATAATGATGTTGCTATCATGTAGCTGTTGGTTTGTGGTATGCCTTGCCATAATCACTCGCCTTTTCCATTTTCTAACCCTTGTTATGCCGAATATTTTATGTACAAATTTTTATCTCGTTGACCTGTAACATTCAAGTTATAAGCATGCATCATATGACGTCGCTTCTGGAAGTGATATAACGCCATGCATTAAAATCCATTAACCACTAGTGGTTTACAGATTTTCTGGTAACGTTACATGTATTAAATGACGCCCTTAACAACGTTGTGTACATAATGGCAAAATTTTAACGTTTTCAACACGCCAGAAATGATATTTCAAAGTAATCTTAATGTCATATGATAAATAGAATCTAACATTTGTGCTCTAGTTTTATTGAATTTATTAACCTCGTTGCGAAAAAGCAATAAAATTCTCGGTAAGCCACGTATTTTATCGCTTTTTCCCAACTCGTTTAATGAATTCAATAAAACATGAGCACTGATGTAAGATCCTCTATATATTTAAACGAGCTGCTCTTGATCTATAGTTTTTCTTAAGAAAGAATTTATCCCAGTTCAGCAGGACACGCGTTAATACATCTAGTGAGTTATAGACATGGTTCCCTTTTAAGTTTGTTTTTTAACATTTAGATTCCTTCTTTTACATTTAATTGGTTTTTTTAGCATAGGATTTATCAGGAGTCTTCATTTCTGAAAAAGTCATTTATCAAACAGTTTCAGTCTGGTATTATCTCGTTGTTCAATTTTAGTGCAGCCAAAAACGGACCCCAGCTGCGAAAAAGTACTTATTAAGGAAAGGTTAATGATGATAGTTTTGCTTAATTATTTATTATCTGCAAACTTCCTGTCAGTCAGACTGAATTATATAGTGGGCTTAATTGTAGTGATTAATTTGGTAGGCACACTATAACTTATACATATAACGTTGCCACATACCAAGATGGAGGTTGGAGATCACTACAATTATAACAAAAATAGTTTATACCTATCTTCATGTGGACTTGATTAGGCCAAGAGTTTTTGAAATATCAATTGCTCACCAAACAATAATTGGGTAATTTGCGCTTTCGATAAAGGCCAAAACAGGATTGGGCCAACCGTAGCTCAACTTAAGGCTTTTCTTTAGCTCTGACCATCTGTGAGTCATCATTTGTTACATCATTGTGTATTAGTTTGAATAAATTGTTTCTCTGTGACGATGCATTGCATTAGTTAGGAAGCCTACAAACGAGCTTAACATTTGTTTGTGTTTTAACAACACACCGATTCTGGAGCGAAGATTTTGCGCCAGCAATCACAAAAAGCATTTAAGACCCCCTTCCTCCATACACCCCGCCCCCCATGGCTTAGGCTGGTGTACGTTCTAAGGCGGTAGTTCTGCTGTTGTTGATACATAACGTTAAATGTTAATCCAATTGTTTGTGGGGGTTCTGTTTTGGCCTGTGTTTTGCTATGCATTACTTACGGTCCTTTCTAGTTTTGTAATCATATTGACGAGGACGAGAGAACTGTTTGTTTAACCTTTTTTTACCTTCCTGATGTCTTGTGACTATAAGTGTTCTGGTCTGCAGTGTGTGATTGTGGTATTAAATTTTCCTGGTAACACTCACGTTTGGATGTTTTGATAGATTAGGTAGACCCCCGTGTGTTTATGTCTTGTTACCAACTCAGCATTAAAGTTTTCACAGTTCTATTAAATGTTCTGCAATATGCATTTGTTTTATGGTCGAATTGTTTGTGTTTCCCTGATTCATTAAATTAGCACACCGCTCAATCCAGTAAATACTCCATTGGATATTACAATTTCGATGGCTTAAGCATTTTTGATAATGTTTGGAAGAGTCAAACGAGGTGATTTTGAGAAAATGTAAGATCGCGCTAATTTAGCTTCACTCACTAGTGTTAAAATGTCAAACCATGCTTTTGGCTTTTACGTACTTGAATAGTTCTGAAAAAAATAGTGCTCAAAGTTTGTTTCTTGGAATTTTTCCGAATATGACGGCATTTGGAAGTTAAGTGGGCTTTTCTGTTGTTGTTGACTTTTTGTTTATTGTTACTCCCATTGTGGGAGTCTGTAACTGTTCTATGTTTTGTTGTACGTTACTTTATGTCCATTCTAGTATTGCAATCATCTTGATGGGGAAGAGAGAGCTGGTTGCTTTGCTTAATTTGTCTTCCTGGTGTCGCGTGATGGTTGAGCGGCTCTTCCTCGCGGTGCCATGGGGTTGTCTGCAGTTTGTGATTGTGGTATTTCCTGATCATGCTCACTTAATATTTTTAATGTAAAAGACCAACTGTTTATCTATAATCTCGAGTTTAGAATTTCTGGTATAGCTCAATCATGAATGCTTTATATCCCCATTGCCTGATAATTAGTTGATATAAAAAGATAGCTGCATATTTTCATACATATGTATATTATCGTAGTAAAAAGAACCGTCCATACGAGGGACGTTTTTTATGTTCGTAGAGAGGTAGATTTAATGAAAACGGCGAAATTAAATGCATACATCATGCATATATTGGAAAGATTGAGCTTTTATCTATATATGCAAACTAAAATTATTTCAAAATGCATTACTTTTATGTCATCTAAGAGGCAAGGACATACCTATATATCGCACACTGGAAATATGGTAGAAATATGACATTTATGGACTTAGTCTCTGACAGAACGTCAGTAACAATTGCATGAAAATGGGCCCATAGCCATACACAGCTTCTGAAAATTTGGCTGCAGATCAAGGACACCACGTGCTACACTATCATATAAGCATTATAGCAAATACACAGCAATTATTGGATATGGAAGATTTGTTTGGAACCTCAGCAAAGTGAACAGAAGGCATATAAACTTTTATTGTAAAAAGTTGACACAAGTGGAAGTTGGATACGAGCTTTTGAATCTGGCTTAATATGTTAGCTGTAAAGTAGAATTATATTTTTTCTTGTTTATATGGTAGATGGAAGTGTTGTGGTAACTTTCATCCTAAAACAAAGTTAATGCTTTTGTTTTATTAGAAATGAACTGCAAAATAAAAAGCCTAGGGGGTGCTAAAATACCTTATTTTGTACATAAATGACGCCATGGAGCGTTACTATACTTAGAAAATACATTAAAACTGTTTTCGTGCCTCTAAACAGGTGTTGAAATTACTGCAATAAGAAAATTATGCAGATCCTATTGTTATTGTGTTTTCTACGCGGGGTTGATTTACCCCACCCACTTTTTATAACATGGGGGTATGCCAGTACCGGAAGTTGCCAGTTACACGCTTAAATCGATAAATCAGTATAACTGCTGACGAATGATTGAGTATATCATGTGCTATGAAAAACCAGAAGAAATTTTAAAATTTGTTCATAATCGTAATTTTAACAGACATAATAAGTAGCATTTGACTGTGATTATTTTA
Source organism: Loripinus fragilis (assembly GCA_964019695.1). NCBI lineage: Eukaryota > Metazoa > Mollusca > Bivalvia > Lucinida > Lucinidae > Loripinus > Loripinus fragilis. The sequence continues at coordinate 92,289,349 of OZ026517.1, forward strand.
GTATATTGATGGGTGTTTTAAAATTGTAATAGAACAGCAAACAGCATGCTTAAAGTTTTGCTGCACTCGTCTACGATTAGTATTTAAATATTTAATTTTGATGGTGCAAAAGAAAAATCGGCATGAAAAATGCTTATATCACCATAGCGGATGGAACTTAACAGCGTCTAATTTCCTGCTTGCTGCGTGGTTAAAAAGCCATGGATTTCGACCAGTGTCATTTTCTTGCCCTATTCAAAGCTATATAGCTTGACCGGACTAAGCGCTAATGGTGTAAAATTTATACCAGTTGATAGACAAAAGCTAGACCTTTCAAAATATATATAGTTATGGTACCGTAAATTCTATATTTGTAGAGATACAGCCCGATTCTACGAACATAAAAAATGACCCTCGTACATCGTGACACTTCCTATACGTGAAAGCAATTCTGAAAAGTTCTTGGAAAGCGAAGTAAAAGACGAACCATGTTTGGCAAGTGTACTACTAAAATCATCCATAAATGAGGTGACATGTGTCAGTTTTGACTGTTTAAAAACATTTTACACTTTAAAATAAGATATCTCCCGACATTTATTTTCCAACTTCCCTCGACATTTATTATTACATTTCGCTTTTTTATGAAACAATTTGCATACACATTAAGCAAGCTACATATTTTAGGATAATGCGCTGTGACCGATATGTAAACCAATATTGTTCAGAAAGTGGTTATTCTTTTTGTTGTTGGTTCAATATGTGCTGATTTAAGCCCCCTTCCCCCTCCGGTAGCTGTCACTCTGCTAAAGTGGTTAGTATGTTGTTGCTGGTTCATTGTTTTCTAGTTTAAGCCCCCCCCCCCCCCCCCTACAGGAGCTGTCACTCCGCTAAAGTGGTTAGTCTGTTGTTGCTAGTTCAATGTTTGCTGATTTAAAGTAAGTAAGGGTGCAAAGATCAGGCATCGATACAATCAAGTACCACACCTGACCCAGAATACTAAGCCTTCGAAATTGTACTTTGCCATATTCGAAACATAGACAGCCTAAGGCCAGATCTTTTTTATTAGTTGATTTACGGGAAATTTTTTTCAGACTTAGGGTCGGGGGGACGAAAAAAAATAAATACAAAAGCTCTGAAAATGACCAGTTAACTGGTCATTTTCAGGGCTTTTTTTATTTATTTTTTATAGAGCTTTTTTTATTTATTTTTTTAATATCTCCAAAAAAAACAGTAAAACTAGTGAGGTAAACTTTGATCTTTATATATTTCATCATTTTCCTAAAAATCTGGACAGGACAATCACTTTTAACAGTGTCACTCTTCAAAATACCAAGACAGAACCTCAAAAAATATAATTATTTTAACCAAACAAATAATATTTAGAGTCGGTGGATAAAATGTAAAAACATTTTTAGAAAATAAATTTTATTTTTTTCCTACTTTCTGGAAAATTACAGTAGGAATGTTCGTAAATCAACAAATAAAAAAATTCTGGCCTAACGCTCGTGACACGCCTGAGAATTATTTCTGTTCAGTCTGGCAGCAACAAGTTTAAGTGGTGATAAAGGCATGATGTCTGCAACACTAGGACTTTAATTGGACAGTAATTGGTCTTCAATTGACATTCGACATAAGCTGCGGAGTAAGCTGATCGCGTGCTGCGGCCGCAAAAAGATCAGATTAAAATAGTTCCACTTTCACTCTTGTATTCCATGCATGGCTCGATTCACAATGAACCCTGTATTCGTGGTTCTCAACCACTGGTTGCAACAGCATAGAGGCTTGCTAAAACTATAAAACTTGAGGTGCAGCGTGAAATGTCTTATAACGATTCTCGCTTTTAATTCATATGAGTTGTCTGGTCTTTTAGCTGCGACAGGGCTCAGGACTGAACAGCCTACTAATCTCTGTCACTTCGGTGTACAGAAACAAGAGGACAGACTTTAATACTTGATTAATTAGCGGCGAGTGAGGGTATGCGAAGAATGCAACATTTTTGCAGTTCAAATATTTCAAACCCAGAAGATGCATCTGGGTCGTTTTATAATATAATGGCCGTGGATTTTTGTTCTTAAAACGCGCATGCGCAGCCATCCATCGATGTCAATATGGTCAAGTTATGATTCCATACTTTGAGTGCGCTTAAGCTTCGTGAAGGTTCTCATATGGTAGCTAGGTCGAGCTTTCACATTTTAGTCATATTTTAGTCGAGTGAAAATCTGAATTGTCGGCAACTCCGATAATAGACCTCAAGGTTATTAGACATAGACATAGAAGATTTATTTAACGTCAGATATGATAAACATCAAACATAAGCCCTGTAGGGCTTTTACTTCGACAAACGTATGAAAAAGATATAACAAATGTCACAGTGCATGCAACATAAAACAACTTTAAAGTCATTATAAACATTATATACATATTGCTCGATTAAAGAGTTAACAAGAAAAGATATGGCATTAAGTGCCATATCAATGAACTCGGCTTTAGCAGATAAAGAGTTCGTTCTTTCATTACATCACAAGCTACATGTGAGTACATGTATCAACAAGCCGAATGATGTACACAAACACAATCAATCAATTATTCACTCAATCAATCAATCATTTTTACATAAACAACAATGAAACCTCCCTCCGTGATGAAACTATCTCCAGGTATTTATTTAAAGAAGGAGTCTTATAAGACAGAATCGCATAAGGCAAATCTTACCGTTTAAGTTGAGGCCTTTAACTGCTCATATACGCATTTAAGGAACTTATAGAGCATGGTTTTTGGCTCTGTATTTGAAAACAGAATAGACCTTGAGATTATCGAAATTTGCTTTATTTACCAGACGCCTATATAATGTTTAAAGCCGCGAGAACCCCGACTTTGTTAAAAGCAGGGACCACCCTGAGCGCCCGCGCAGTCCCATCGGCGCCTTTGTTTTTTACATGTAGATTCAAATGTATGATAAAAGAAGTCAGGAAAACCGTCAGGTTTGATCAGTCGGACCAGATCTGGGAGAAAAGTTTCGGCTTATGTTATCAGCAGAGGCTCGCTGATAGCAATGTTTAAGATCAAAGAAGCCGCTATGTGTTCTGTTGCACGACGTGGTAGCAATGACCAGTGACCTATATATCGGTCACTGCCTTGACGCTGGAAAGTGGATGTAGCACATTCATTAAACATAGGCTTCCGGCCGTGGGTAGTTTCGGCTGGGTCGTTTTCGGCCTGGTTTTAGGGTCGGTCGTTTCGGCAGATTGTTTTATAAACTTGCCAAAGTTCCGACTGCATTGATTTTTCCACGAAACCGTACATGCGCGCATTCTCGCAAGAGCGTTCACTAGTACAAAATAACCTAACAAAACTGGGCTCTTTTCTGAAATAATTATTGTGTGCACAAATATGGTGCTGACTTTCTTTTATTTATTTATTTTTTATATAAATTTCCAAAGATCCGTCTGCATTAAACACTACCTAGGCCGAGTACCGAAAGCTCAAGAACAGACTGCACATGCGTGCATACTAGCAAGAACACTTATAGGGAAATAACTAACAACAATCGGGCAAATAATGTTTGTGGACAAAAATATGTACTGAAAAGAGAGCATTCCAGATCCGACTCTATTAAACACTTAAACACTTTGAGTTTGCCTCTGTACTAACATAAGCAAATAAAGTTATCAACTATGTGCAGCAGACGACTTAAGCAGGCACCATTTGGACGAACATATGAGCCGAAAATAAGGTGCATAGACCCACTTGATGGCTGTGCATGCATGATTACTTCACGCATGTTAAATGCATTACGGTATCTGCCGCATTTATGTTTATATGAACAGCGTACACGCAGGAAGAATACAGAGACCGAAATATAGTGGATGGCTGCGCTTTCATGTTTAAAGGGTGTGATAAATTAAATGAGCTGGCCCAAATACTATAACATTTACAAGAAATCTAATCAAGGAACGATGTGAAAGCGCCAGGTCATTCAGTTTATGACATGTATGCGTGACTGAGATATATCCTTATGCAATGGCCAGCACGTGCACACTGCTGTTGGTTATACATGTAAGATATGATAGCTCAACTTGCGACATCAAATTTCTGAGACTTAACTATAGCCCCTGTATTAAACAGAGTAGTCTTTTAAAATTCTGAAAGGCAGGTTTTATCATGAAACGGCTTATTACCATTCATTGGAATACACTACGAGGCGTGGTTGACCTGATAAACAGCGATATTCATACGCGCATCACGCTGGTATACTATAACACTACGTCCATTCATAGAAAACAATTAAATAAGAGTTACTGTTCCTGAAATGACCGAATAACCGTTAAAAGGTGACATGGGAGCTTCCCAGTTCGCAAAAACACCATTAACTCAGTAAAAGTTCAACTTTCGAATGAAAATCGGCAACAAAAGACATAGTTTTGAATAACTGCACTGTGGTTTATGTTTCACTCACTATCATTTCAAAGCAAACAGCCATTTTAACACGAACTATTTCTTAAAAGTGTAGAAATTTCGAAAACAATTATAACTCTCTAGAATAGCTGATGTTGAACAGATCCCGAGTTCCAAAAATTGAAATGGAAAACATGGATGTTTGATTAAGACTATAGATATGGAAAGGACTTATGTATGCATAAAATTTAATAAAATTTGTGCTTTAGACTAGTTTTGAAAATAGAATTTAAATTTAGAAAAAATATTATAGAATTTATTTAACTTTTTTTCTTTTTCATGCTCAACTCAACTGAGCATCAATTAAAGAGCTACGTGCATTTAGTGGCTAATTTGGCCACCTCTAAAACCCAATAATGACATTCAACCAATTTCTGCATGATGGGTTTATTAGATTCATAGCCCAAGTGTAAAAGTCTGGTAGTTATTTAACCTTAACCGTTGTTAAATAGGCTGAAACAGAGAAATTGTCATTTTTGACCACATCTGAGGCTTCCGAAGTCAAATTAACACCAGTCTTTTACACTTAGGTTTTTGTTTTATTAAACCACTAAGACGAAATCGGTGAGAAGCAACATTTAGTCTTGGTCTCATGGGGCTGGATTATAAGTCACTAAATGCACGTAGCTCTTAGTTTTTATGAGTATTTTGAATTCCATACTCAGTTGAGTTGTATGTACGATTCCCAATAAGTCTTGTCCCATATCCAATCTGAGACTGTACAAAAATAGCAAGTGAGTATGAGCAGAAAATACCACAATCATAAACCGCAGACAACCCCGTGGCACCGTGAGGAAGAGCTGCTCAACCATCACGAGACACCAGGAAGATAAATTAAGTAAAGCAACCAGCTCGCTCTTCCCCAAACGATGATCGCAATACTAGAATGGACTTATAGTAACGTACAACAAAACATAGAACAATTACAGACTCCCACATTGGGAGTGACAATAAACAAAAAGTCAACAACAACAGAACCACCGCCTTAGAACGGACAGCAGCCTAAGCCACATGGGGGGGGGGGGGGGCTTAAATGCATTTTACTTGTACCAAATCTTCGCCCTAGATTCTGCTGTTGTTGAAGTACAAGAAATGTTCAGCTCGCATGGAGGCCATCTAACTAATGCAATGTATCATCATGGAGAAACACTCTAATCAAATTAACACACCATGATGAAACAAAGAAAAGGGCTCATGACTCACAAACAGTCAGAGCTAAAGAAAACCTCAAGTTGAGCCACGGTGGGTCCAGTTACAGATAAGCATCAGGCACCAACCCACCGATTAAAGAGACTAGGTCCGTAACTATGAACATTTTTTCGAAAAAAAATTTCTTTTTAAATCATTTGTAAAAATAGAATTAAGTTATATTTTCACAATGAATATGGTCAGTACAGCTGAAAACTGCAAGGAAAAGTGAATTATCTTATTAAAAGAGGTGTTTTTATCTTATTGGTAATTATTTACGTCCCTCCAATATATCTAAACAGTTGATTTTAACATAAATGCTGTTGTTTTGATAGTGTTATTTTGTTATGAGGTTAGTACCGGTTTGGGCCCTCCATTTAAGTATTTTACTGACCGTTCCAGGTCGGTTCTTCTTTTGTGGATCTTTTGTGTTTTTTCTGTCTTGTGTTTGCTATACCTTTGTGAGCGTCTGTTTATTTGTGCCTTGTGGTCACCTGCTGGGAAAGGGCTGACCTCTTGGCTCTCTTTTGTGGTGTCCAACTGTAAGTTTGTCACTTTCCCATTGGTATCCTGGGTCAGGTGTGGTACTTGATTGTGTCGATTTCTGATCTTTGCACCCGTACTTACCTTTATGTAATATTTACATTCTAAATGTAGCTGCCTTTCCTGGCTGCTTGCATTTCTTGGTGCAAAACATTGGGGTTTCACGTGGTCTAGACCGCGCCCCTAGGAGGAGTAATGCCAACGTTAACCAATAGCTTTCTTTGTTTATCAACATTTGCGAGACGTCATTCACGTAACGACAAGACGTTATGTACAGGACTCTCGCTCGCTGGTTGTTCCAACACCTCCATTAAAATAAAACTTTTCATTTTACAAGGATAACCAGCGGATTTGGGTGGAAGATTATAAAGTTTATATGACTGATAATACAAAATGTAAATATAAGAATTGGAATTCAGAAATATAGCTGGCACTGGATGATGCAAAACATTAGCTTTTAAATGTCTCTGAGAAGCCCTTCAGGCTTCACAGACATTAAAAAGCCAAATGTTTGCATCATTCATTGTAAGCTAAAATATCCATTTCAATCCCTAAATATTTGCAATACAAACGACATTGGTGATGAGTAGTATTTTTTGTTTTCATGTCACTTTTTAAGAGTGATATACACATGTATTTGAATACATACTTTTATGCTAAGTCAAATTTATGCATGTATAGGGAGTTTTTTACCACAGCCAATAAAGACACGCTCATTAAGCTATCCAAAAGTGTTGGAATTTTTTATTGAAAAGTTTTCGTGTAGAAACTGAATAATCAAACAAATATATTCCCACTTATTTAAAGCTAAATCTTATGCCCACTGTTAATTAAAAATCAATTTTCTGTCATTTGTTTATTTTGGATACTTTTAAAATACAACACTAATGTATGTCAATAGGCCAATGCATTAAAGTATTGTGTCCTTATTCTGCCTGTTATACATGCGTTTACCTCTTACGCTGAGATGTATAGTTATCAATAATGTTTGGTTCTGTTCTATTAATAAGTGTGAAGCAAATGATATGTTGTAAAGAGTCCATTGATGGAGATAAGGCAAACTTATTGGAACCATCGATGTGGTGATAAGTATATTAGGGTTTAACTTGAGGTTAATAAAGACTTAGTTATGTCTCTTATCAGCGTTATTTAAAATAGGCAGGCTACGGGAAAAGGTGCCTAAATATTATCCATTTAAGTTTTATGCACATTCAATATTTCAAGAGAGTTGTACCTCTAGCAAGAATAGCCTGTCTGCCAACACAGAGTGCTTATAGCTTTTTAGTAGTCTTTTTTTCGATTTTTTCATATAATTATAATTTGCTTGAAGCAGTGTTATCATATATGACCTACATCTGTAAGTTATTGTACGGTTTGTGCGTATTATGAGAAGATAATCAACCAGCTTCAGCTCGTGGATTATCCACCATACATATGCATAATCATTGCAGGCGCACTTTGTATATGTGCGATATTTGATGCAAGACCAACACTATTTTTCGGTTTTTTTCAGAGAAAACAGGATGACCATATTGGTAACAGCTCTTTGTTTAGTCACCCATTCTTATTAACATATTTATTTTCAATTGTTTACCTTTAAACGAAACATTTTACACAGAGAAACATTAAGTACATATACCATCTTTACTATTTTTTTCATCCAATGTATTGGGTACATGTATACAATGCGAATATATCGCTACTCACAGTATCGAAAATAAATCCTTATGGACGTTGTTTTGTATTTGTATACAATTCTATGTCTATGGGAGTTATTTTGTTTTTCTGTTACAAATCTAGGTCTTTGGATTTATTGTATCTTTGTTTACAATCTAATGCCTATGGAAGGTATTCTATTTATTTGTATACAACTCTAGGCCTATGGAAGTTATTCTGTCTTTGTATACATTTCTAGGCCTATAAAATTTAGTTTCTTTTTATTACGGTTCTATGCCTTAGAATGTATTTTGTCTTGTTTTACAATTCTAGGTCTATGGCTGTGCTTTTGTCTGTGTTTACAATAAGAGGCCAAATGAAGATATTTTGTCTTTATTTACAAGTATAATCTTATGGAAGTGATTTTGTCTTTGTGTATATTTCTAGGCTTATGAAAGTGCTTTTGTCTTTGTTCACAATTCAAGGCTTATGAAAGTGATTCTGGCTTTGATAACAATTCTAAGTTATGAAAATGCTTTTGTTCTTGTATACAATGCTAGGCTTATGGTAGTGCATTTATTTTTGTTTACAATTATAGGTTTATGAAGTTTCCTTTGTCTTTGTATACAATTCTAGACCTATGAAATTGCTTTTGTCTTTTTAGACACGTCAAGGTTTATGGCATTGCTTTTGTTTACATTTTTTTTGTGTACGGAAATTCTTTTGCTCTTTGCTGACAATTCTGGGTTTATGGAAGTTATATTTTGACTTTGTTTTAAAGTTCTAGACCAAAGGAAATTCTTCTGTCTTTGTTTGCAATTCTTGGCTTATGGAAGTGCTCTTGCTTTTGTTTACATTTCTAGGCTGATGTAAGTGCTTTGTCTTTGTATATATATATATATATAATTCAAGGCGCATGGAAATGTTTTTGTCTTTGTTAACAATTTTAGGCCTATGGAAGATGCATTGTCTTTGTATACAGTGCTAGACTTATGGAAGTGCAATTGTCTTTGCTTACGATTCTAGGTCAGTGGGAGTTTTTTTTTTACAATCCTGGGTTTATGGCAGTGTTATTGACTTTTTCAATTCGTTGGGTGATTACATGTACTAACAGTTTCAACCTCTTACACCAGTGTCATATTTTTCCAAGTTCCCTCTATTGGTTGTGACATATTTTATTTGTATACTTTATACATGTAACAAATATACTTAGAAAGAAATACAATACAAGTAAACAACTGCATACTGTGTGTATTCTCTTCATTTGTTCATTAGCCTCCTATAATGTTAAGAGCAATGAATCCAAATGCCATTCTCTGTAGTAAAATAGCGACGTTAAATACGGCTTCTTTATCTTTATCTCTGAAATTGTCAATGTAAATTGCAATTGTAAACAAATTCTAAACCACACAATCTTTTTCAACATAATGATTGAAAATACTTTTAATAAATCTTTATAAATTACTTCATAAGTAGCCTCCAGTTTTGGGGTTTGACCAAAGCATAAAACTAAGTTTAAAAAGAAAAAAGGAATACACTTGACAGTATCTTGGATTCCTGGCCCAAAAGTTATAAAAAAAATCATAAGCAGTCATGAAATTTAAACTGTTAATGAAAACTAAACTTCTGAATAATTAGGAATTTCATTTCTTTCAAACTCTAATGATGTTACATTTTTCGTGCTATTAAATGTTAACATTTACGAGCATCTATCGTGTTAAATAATGTTAAAATACCAATAATTGCTGGCATTTTAACGTTTATGAGCATGATAAATTTCATGCTCAGTTGAGTTGAACATGAAAATGCTTTATAACCCCGGGACCAGGTATCAGATTACAATTTGATTACTCTTTTCTTTGGCTGTCCAAAAGCAACACAACAAACTAATGAAATACACCTATTCTCAGTTAGGTATTCCAGCATTCGAGGACGCCTCACTCTACCCTCAAAACCTGTAGAATAACAGGCCCCCAGATAAGAGTGCGTAACTAAAAAAATCGTTTTACTCAACCAAAACATATGTTGTGGGTACTTAAAAAAACCGTCTCGCTGAGACGGTTCTTTTGCGCACCAAAACACATGTTTAAACTGACGGATAAGAAAACAATCGCAATTTTTCGCTATTTCTTTTTTTTCTTTTTTTTTTTTTTTTTTTTTTGCTTATCTGCCGCTATGGAAAAATGGGGTAAAGTCCGGGTTGAAAGCTAAGGAAATGTGCACACTATGGGGATTCAGAAGCTTACAAGAGTCAAGTCGATAATTATTTACTACGGTATTCACATTAAAGGATTATCGGGATAAAACTTTCGCATGGATGTCTCGTCTTCTCTCACTACATTGTTATCTAGTGTTTCTTTTTTCCAATGTTAGGAGAATCACACCAAATCCCTACGGAAAGACTTTATCTTAATAAAGCGCCAAATGTTCCGTTCTGATAGCCAAAAAGCAATAACCTTATACTTCAAGACGATGCTAGTGTCGCGGAATCATTTGTATTGTTAGGAAAGACTCCCACACATTATGGATATAACTTTTGATTTACTGTATCATTTAAAAATGCGACAGTGAAAGATTGCACTGAGTTGGCTGTGCATCCCATATATCTCTAGCGTTCCAAATTGTGACTATAAGTGAACAGTGTAGACCCAGCTCAGAAACCGTAGATACCGTAGCAAGTGTGGATTTTGTACAATAGTAACACAATTACCCAGTCTTAAAGACATACAACTTGAAAATTGAACTCGCTTATAATAAAGGGGTAAATAAACTCAGAGTAGACCTGTCCTTTGCTACAAAAATGGTATAAAGATTAAAGCCGCGTTTCCCGCCAAAATTCTTATTTGACTGCAACAGAATTACATTGCCTCATCGCGGGTATCTGTTATTCACAACTGTACTTAACTAGACTAGGATCAGACCAGGAAATAGTGCACTTGTAAAATCTAGCAGTTTTAGGTCAAATTTGCCGGTTTGACATGTGATTCTTACAAGAGGTAGTATAAGCATACATGTACTACATGTAACAGTTTGCTACTTTGTGATTGCTTTACTTGTTTTTGGCGTTTTGCGAAAGCGCGGATTGATACATCATTTGGGTGGATTGTTTTCATACCAAAGCGCGGAGAGTTTGTAGTCAAAAGGGCGGAAAGTCGAAAGTTAGGCTGGCACATGTGACTTTTGGTACAAATGGCATTGGCAACCAGCTGAGGCACATACGAGCAATCTCACCTGTGCATCCACTGCTCGCACACGCTGTACTACAGTAGCTAAATGGCCAGACTGAATACTAGACCTGGTGTGATACAAGCGATATATTTACTACATTAAGTCTCATAGATCGAAAACCTGTTAACGTTTCGTCTGCTTAGTGACGACTTTTGTCGTCTATTGATAACCTTTGCAAATAGCTTGGACCCAAATTAGGCCCAACAAAACGTCCTGCTCTGCATCTACACTGTTTCAAAAACAGATGGTGCGTATTCCTAAACTTTGAACAAGTTGATTTTGAAAACAAAAATCTGCAAACGACAAAAACATATAAAGTTACCCAGCAGGCAAATAGTTAATGACATGAACATATGGGAATAGACTGTTCCTTGCACCAAATGTTGGAAATTGAACGAGATTAATACTTTCAAATCACAAGAGAATGAAAAAACATTTAGATAAAAATTGAAGATAAAAGCGTGCTTACATGTAACCCTATTGCACTCAATACAATTGAGCTGCGGCATGAGATTTCCAACAATGTGATTTGTGCGACCAGCAAAGCCTCAGATCAGCCTGCGCATACGCGCAGTCTGATCAGAGCCTTTGCTAGTCGCTTGAATATTCCATGAATGTTAAGCTACTGACCGAACAGCATTTGGATTTTCTAAGCTTAATAGAAGGCTGCACATGCTCGTCTGAGTCTACACTTGTCAAAATGCCACATTGTTGGAAATCACATGTCACGGCTCAAATGGAGACGCGATGGGGTTTTGAGATCAATCACCTTTTTGTTTCAACTCTTTGTTACAAAGCAAATGCTTTCAGAAAATGAAACGTCCCAGACATTCCGTAAAAATTATTGTCAATGGTTAAGTGTTTATGCCATTTGCGGAAGACATTGAGACGATTGGCCTTTATGTCATATTGAACCGACCACACTAAGGCAGAGCAATTTCAAATCATTGAACAACTTTCCAATGTGAATATATACTCAGCAAAAACATTTGGACTCCCCACTATTTTTACAGTTTGTTGGCTTGTTTGGTATCCAAACACAAAACAATTATCGACTCATGTTTCCGCATTTTATTAATGAAAAGCATAAAGAAACTTTAATTCTCGCACACCAGATCGGAAATTCCGTTGTTTTTACCAATCTGAGATACCCGTACCAGCCCGTGAGAAAGATAAAAAAAACGAACAGCCAAACACTGACTGCACGTCGATCCGTAACGTCATCATAATGTTAAAATGACGTCACCATGTCGCATCTAATAAGCGAAAATAGCATTTTCTGGAAGCCCTTTTTATGTTGTTTTTTTCAATATTAAATTCCGTTCTTAGTGGTGAGAAAGAAAAAGACTCCATTATTTGTGTGAGGATGGGATAGAAAAATCTCTCCCTCGCAATCACCATTTGTCATCACTCGGCAAGCCTTGTGATGCCAATTGGTGACCCTTGGGGCGAATTTTCTATCCACCTTCAAACTCATGATGGGTCCTTATATTACCAAAGTGTGTCTGCGCACCTTGTCAGTATCCACTGATCCCTACAGGGTTCTTCCAAAAAGTGTCCCAAAAGTCAATAACGTGTGAAACCACTGTTATAGCGACGGCATTCACGGACTTTGACGAGTAGGCAAGTTTCCGGATAGCCTGATGCGGAATGCTGGCCCATTTTTCTCTCAGGAACCACTGAAGAGCTTGCAGTCTACTGTTTTGCTCCAGATGTTCCGTAACAGCTCTCCCAAGGACATCCAAAATATGCTATATACATGATGAATCTTGAGACATTGCAGACCAGGCAATTCTGTTTACGTTGTTCGTACGCAGGAAGTCATAAGATGAGGCCTGTTGTCGTCATCCTAGAAATAGGACTGACGCATTGATGTAACGTTAATTCAAGTTTCCTTCAATGAAGACTAGGTCTGTCTTCGCAGTTGCTCAAATCATGGCCCACACCATGACTCTCCCAACTTGAAAGACTTCTGTCGTGATCATTGTGGCTGGAACATGTGCTATTTGTGGCGTCGCCAGACTCGTTCCCTGCCATCCAACTTGACTCGTCCTAGAACATAACCCTTCTCCATTGACTATTGTTCCATCCTGCATGGGTACGGCTCAAGGCCATACGAGCATCCGTGTGGCTGAATTATTCGCAGGCAGCATTGTCTTTAGACCCACCTGACTGAATGTGATTCCACAGAGTCAAAACTGATACAGACCGCCCAGGACCCCAACCCCTTGCAGCATAAAGTCGACATCGAATTTCGGTTCGTCAAGAACAACGTTGATGACGTTACGATCTTCAGCCATCGTAGTAACCTTCAGTCACTCCGAGCGTCTCATTTTTTAAAGATAAAAATATGGTATTTAGTAGTGAGCAAGAAAAAGGATCCATTATTTGTGTGAGGATTGGATATGGATAAATCCGTCCCTCACGATCACCGTTTATCATCACTCGGCAAACCATATAATGCTGGTGATCCACGGAACAGATTGTTTTATACCACCCTCAAACGCATGATGGATTCTTATATTATACAACGGTACCGTGAAATCCAGATAAACTTCATTAAGTTCGAGTCTCACCAGCGTCATTGTGTTACAAATGTAAGTCCTTGAGCGAGATACCTTGGTACACAAGATGTCGTCCTACAACTACCTTAGCCGGTTCACTTTGGCGCTATCCCTATTGAATTCAATATGGCCAAACTCTGGAGTTTGAGTGCAATAGGGATAAGCAATAACGCAAGAAAAATTACAAGCTACAATTGGGCTGAAAATCTCAATTGGTATGATGCAAGCTTAAAAGACGACTAATTTTATATATCGAGGGCTCAGCTGTTCTGCTTTGATAATTTGTTGGGACAGACAGAATAAACTGGTTAAAATCTTACAAAGGAATGCCGACCATGCAGTTCCTCATTACATTACTGGATTGCCGTGTCTCTGAAGAAACAAATGAAATTAATGAGCCTAATCGAATAGTGGCTGGTTAATCAGTACAATAAATTGCACACGGGCGGATCAAGAAAATTCCGTCAGAGGGGGTCCTAACAAGTTTTTTTAATCATCAACGTATTTCACAGAGGGGCGTACGAACCACACTGAAGAAGCGATTGGACCAGGGTCCAATAGCTTCTCGAGGGGGTCCGTACATGTACCAGTATTTCTAAGGAAAACATACATGTAGCAACTTAAGATTTTCCAGGGGGAGGTCAGGACCCCCTTGCCTCCCTCTAGATCCGCTAGTGTTGCACAACTTTGCATTCGCAGAGAAATAATGAACATAAAGCTGTATGTTGCTTCTACTAAAAAGACAGATTAATCAGTCTTGAACGGTAAAACAAAAGTTTAGCAAACTTTCCAAATCAAAAAAAGACATGATCAAACCCAATTTGAACATAACATTCATTCTGCTTTATATATAAAAAAGAAAAAAAGCAAACGCTGTGTCTGTATACGACCTGTACATATGTTGCTTTTGGTTGATCTATAGTACACCTGTTTTTGTCATCAACTGGTATTTTAATTGTATTCAGATGTGAGCGCCGTCTCGCAAAAAGGGTGCTTAACGTAATCGATGACGTTATGAGAAAATGACGTTCAAAGTTGACGCTAATTTCCGCGCCGAATTTGTTCAAAACATGTGCGCTCGCTATTAAACCATTGACACCAATTGTAGTTTGTTTTTAGTTTTCTCCCTTTGATGGCCTCTCTTATCCCATTTTGATCACATTAATTGACGACGGCTAAACAAGCGAAATCGTTTGTAAACAAGAAAAAAGACTTGTTTTGTAAACAAAATTTCAAAGATTGTCCATGAGTGGCCAGTATAAAAAAGCGAACAAAGTTTACCCAAATTGCTTGTAAAAATCTCAATCGAAACTAGGCCTAGAAGCTTCAGCTTGAGGAAAAATAATAAACTCTCTCCCTCTCTGATTTCGCAGTCATATGATTAGTATTATTGTGTAAATGGGACCGGGGTTGATGAAGAAGATGGGGCTGGCGAAAAAGATCAGGAGAAAGCCTTGGTCATTATTTAAAAGAAACATTCCACCCTTTTTTACATGCAAACAACCAACCAAACAACAAACTTATTTCAACCAAGAAAAAAAATCTGACAAGTGTACATACATGGACAATGGTGCGATCACCAAATTATCATATCGAATCGTTGCGGAATCGCCGTCGTTTAATATAGACTATATTTGCGTTTAAATAACTACTACAAGAAAAAAATAGACTCTGTACTTTTCTTAAAATGGTTATATTAAAGAAAGAATTCTCAGACTTGTTACGTCATTAATAACGTTACTTTGTAACGTCATTTTATACAGAACCCGAAGAGGGTACCCATCTATTAATGACGTTTTAACCGTTTTATCGGCGTCATATAACAAAATAAATGTCAGAATTTGACTTTAAACTCATTATAGCTAAAGAAAATCCAAAGAACTAAAATTCCATAAAATTACGTTAAGCCCCCTTTTTTACGTGACGGAGCTCATGTGAGAAAGAGACATAAGTATTCGTATTCAAATAATGAATTATATACCCTATTCTATATGTTATGAAGTCGTAATTATGTGGACAGCTTAAAAAATTCAATGCGTAATATTGCGGAATATAATGTAGAAGATGGGTTCTTCTTGTTGACGTCTATAAAAAGCAAGCAATGGTCTTATCAGGCAAACCAAATGAAGCTTTAGGCGATGTGTAATCTGTATGGTAAGTTGATCGGCGGACGGATACTGGATGCACATGTCACTTTGTTCGTGTTACCCTTTAAACTTGTATGGCGGTCCATCTTTTTAAAATCCAATTCACATGAGATAGAATGTCATTCTGAATACTTGTTGCATTCTTGTTTGCATTCAGCAAAATGTATTCACAACTAACTAATTAGCACCTACCAATTGTTCATAGCATACGTATAGTTGGGCAGGAGTGTGGGATTAGAGGGGCGGTTGCTTTACTTAATGCAACTTACTTGTGTGTTGTTGTTTTTCGTTTGTTTTGTCTCTGCTCTAATAGTTTCAGGCGTTTAGTTAAGAGTGCGTTACAGAAAAAAATCTCATTCAAAACATATGTTGTTGGTACCTAAAAGAACCTTACACAATGTCACCGTTCTTTTGAGCACCCAAAATATATGCTAAAATTAATGTTTTCAATTTTTCGCTGAAATATTTTGTTTATCGAAATCTATGGCCTCTTAGCTTACCTCTGTTATTGTGACATTTCCTGGTCATATTAATTATTTGCATGCTGGATAGTTTTTGCTGTTTTTTGTTGGAGGTGTTTTGCTCCTATCAAAATTAAGGTTTTCCAAAATTTCTTGAGGAATGCTATTTGAGTGCCTAACAGTTTTGATCCGGATCAGGCCTGGTGTTTTGCCACACCTTATCTGGATCAACATTGTTTGCAAACATTTTCAGCAGACGAAAATATCAGGTTAAGAGTTAATTTGTCTTTAAACGTTCACACAGCCATGTTATTGCCTCCATATTTCGCAGGAAATGACACTTACGCTCGTACATGTATCATAATCTCGTATAACCGTTATTGATAATTCCCACTCAACCAATAATTACTTCCTTTTGAAAAATAGGCCAGCATTGTTGTAGGTAAAAAAAACAAATGACCACATAGGGAAAGAATAGAAAATATTTTCTTTTCTTACTTAGCATGACTATTTTTCATGTGAAATTAAACATGCTTATTTTGAAATTCTTTTTTGCATTAATGATTCTGTCACGGCACAAGGTTGAAGAGGGTTTTGAAAAAATAGGTGTAGCTATGTTTCGCCTATTTGAGATTTATGGCCTACAAGATTGCGGACCTATATTCCAAAAAGAAGTAACTATGAGATGATTGGGTCCTAGCAAATAGATAGATTTATCATATATTTATTGCAACTATATTAAAGGCCTATCTTACAGTTTATGACAAGTAATAAGCCGGTTTATTGTTTAATGCTATGGACAACATGAGAAAAAAATTAGCTCATAAATGAAATTATCAAGATTTGAAAGACGTTTATCTTCCATATTTATAACAGCTTTGATGCAAAGGGTAAGTGTAGAGACCAGTGTTTTTTTTCTACTGAAAGCAAAAGTTTCACTTAACAGTGGTAAAATACAGATGAAAAAACACCCTGTATAACTACTATGATAACCTTAAACCCCTAGCTGTCTCCTATTGAAATGCAGAAAGACATCGCATAATATTTTTAATAAAAAAATCCAAAGCAAGACTTTACTGGTGCACAAATGGCTGCCTATACTATACTCTTTTAAATGCATTATAGTGTATTATTATATAACGGCTTCCCATACCCGACCTCCAGATAAGATTGCGTAATGGAAGATTAACTTTACTATTTCTCAACTAAAACATATATTGTTGCTAATTCAATTAATCTTTTAAATGAGACGGTTCTTTTGAAGACTAAAACACACGTTTAAACTGATTGATAATGGAAAAAAATACAATTTCCACGCAATGGTAGTTTGCTTACCTTGACCTATGCGGCACATCCTCAAAATGCAATTCTGGCCGCATTGCTATGATTGCTATACTGTAGATTTATATCAAGCATTATTATGTCTATCAGTATTCAAAATCCAGCCGTACACCTCTCGGGAGCATTTTTGTGTTTTTGCACGACACAACCGACTACTACCAAGGTTTATAAAACTATTCTAAATCAAAAACATAGCCACCAGGGGGCTAGGCTTGTTCTTCTCGTACAAAGTATGTACATTGTGGTGAAAAGGCAAACCTTTAACTCATTGCATGTCAGGTAGGTTTTTATCATTTGCTGTATTATCGCCTGCTAGATTTTTAAATAAGCTATTTTGAAAAAGCCTTTCAAGGTTTTACTGTTAAAACGACAAGAGGTTTTGATCCAGATCAAGCCCCTTTAATCTTAGTCCAAACTGTTCGCAAAGGCTACCAGCAGATAGGATATTAGCAGGCAAGGAGATAAACAGTGTCAGAATTGAAGACAAATCGACAAACATTTTCTTTTGGTTACCCTATTCAATACACAGACATGTCAAAATGGCCACCTTAGGGTCATTTATGTTTCTGTGAGCTAGGGACTGTATCCCAGCATTGAGCAATTTGATTCATTCATGGTCTAAATGATACATTTTATTGAAATTCTATACATCCTGTTACTTTTCGTCAACATTATGGAATTTAGTTACAATGTAAAGTCTTAATGAAACTGATCCATTAAAATCATATTCTGTGAGGGACAAAGCTTTCCCCTGACCTTATAAACAGTAATTCTCAGGTTCGCAACCCAGCGACTGAGGACCCTCATGTTTAAATTAACTACAAAAATACTTCGCACTCGTTGACTTCACGAGGGTGTGTTATTTATGGGACGTCTGGGAGTCAATTTTGTCAATCATGCAATTCCAATGTCTGGAACAAAAACACTAATAAAGCTTGAATTAACCAGCGTTGTAGAAATGAAAGATTCCAACCTGCTGTGACGCAGCCAGATTCAATGATTCCAAGTTTGTCTAAATAATTTAATTATATAACACAAACAATCTATAAATGTCACCATGAAAACATGCCAAGTTGCATGAATTGGTGTGTGAATGAAACGTATTCGGCCAGCCGGTCTCACAAGGCCTCGACGCGAGAAGCCGTGTCATTGAGGTTTAAGACTAGTTAAATCTGATTCCATTCTGCTCAGCTATGTCGACTAGCTAGAATATTGAAATTTCACATGTAGCAAGTTCAGATATGACACTCTCCAGAGAGCGAAAACAAAGGCGCTTATCAGACTACGCGAATGCGCAGGCTAGTCTGTGCCTTTGATGTCCAACAGCAACAAAGTCAAGTTTTCTCGTGACTCCTGGTAATTGCGTGTAACGCGGGATTTTAGCTAATGTGTGTCTCTATGTCAGAGAATGCAAAAACAAGTATGATTTCTTTCTGTTTTATTTCGAATCATGAAAGCTGGTGATTGCCTATGTTGATATTTGTTTTATAAACTATTAAATGGACGTTCACTAGTAGTCTCGTGCAATGTATATTGTACATACCTAAAAGGAATAAATGTACAATCTCCTTGTTGATCTTGTCGTTTTCAATTTGCAATTTTGCAGTCTTCTGGCAAGCGCCATCGACGTTGCCATAGACTTTTTGCCTAACAGAACCAAATCACACAGAGAGGATAAGCATGTGCAAACAAAAAAGTCCAGGTAGAGCGCAAAGCGCCCAGTGACTATTTCTTTGCTTTCTTTATCACATTATTACAATGTGATTATAAACTGAGAAGATACCTTTCTAGAATTTCAGCTATTCATTTATAAGCGATGAGGTACCATTACTCTTGTGGCGATGCAAAAGATGCTTACAGATTTAATCATGACCGCATACAAGGAAACTTCATTAAATACTTAACTTAAAATCAATCAGTTTGCTGAGATTTAATTCTATTTTCACGGCTTATATTGCTATGGTAACTGGCAAGATTTAAAAAGCCTAATATAAGCTTTATTTGAAGACTCGTGGTATCTGCTTTTAGGTATGAGTTGCATAAAGAAAATGGGCCTTTTGTCTTGAAATAGAAGCTCTTGGCTGTTGACCCATTTCCTCTAAACCCGGATATCAAAAATTGCTAAAAACTGTAGATATTGCTAGATGGCATGCCATACAACTATAATACAAGTAAGGTAGAAGGCAAATATCAGGAATCGATACAATCAAGTACCACACCTGACCCAGGACACCACATAAGAAATTGACAAAACACAAAAAACATCACATACAAGAGAGCCAAGAGGTCAGCCCTTTCCCAGCAGGTGACCACAAGGTTGTAATGAACAGACAAGACCGCATGCTAGACACGAAACATAAATAACAAAAAGGATCCACAAAAGAAGCAAGGTCTTATAACTTATTTTATCAGTTATCTCTCATATTAACTGCATTGTTTCACGCTGCCTGATAAACGTTGTCTATCTCACGGCATGTACCTTTATCAGGTCATGATGACGTTGCACTTTTTAAACGACGTCACTAATAACGCTAAATCAACACAAAAATCGAAAATTACGTCATATTCGCTAGTTTGAAGAGTGAAACAATGGGTATACCGATAAATAGAATACCTGGTTCGCGTCTTTTGATATCAAGTTTACCAGGGTCGGCTTTGAGAACGCATGTTGAATCGCTCAGCAAGCCTTGGGATGTCATCAAGCGTTCCAAAAGCCTTGCCTGGTAAACTTGATTTCAAAAGACGCTCACCTAGTATTCTCTATATCTCTGCACGTCTCACGATATCAACAAGCGTTCTCAAAGCTTGCCTGGTAAACTTGATATCAAAAGACACTCATCTAGTATTCTCTATCTACGAGATCAGATTTATTGGCTATGCTTAGATAGGCAGATGGTACAATTTCAATAGTACATGTACATGAGAGCGTGAATCTGTAAAACGGATTTAGGAAACCCCGCTTGATATGAAAAGGATGGCACCAAGAATAGCCATGATGACATCTCAAAATCTGAAAAAAGATGAGTTACAAAATCATTATATTAAGGTAACGAATTACAAACAATACAAGTGCAGTTTGAACCTAAGCTAAATAATCTGGAAAAACCAGATCCTTCAGAAATAGAGAGAACCTACAATATCAAAAAAAAACAGCAGATTCGGTTTTATTGAATAAGTTAGGGTTCAAAGATCAGGAATCGATATAATCAAGTACCACACCTGACCCAGGATACCAATGGGAAGCTGACAAACTCACAGTTAGACACCACAGACCAGAGACAAATGCGTCTGTCTCTTCATGAGAACTAATGGAAAGTGCAACAATTCTCACGCCACCAAGCGGTATTCTGCTTTTCATCAGAGCCAATTATTCAAAAAGAACCAGAATATGAAAAAAAAATATCAACACTATATTGATGCACGGTGAGAATTTTTACCAACTCTACACAGAAACAAAAAACCCTGTTGCGACCTCTAAATAATCAGTAAAAATGGATCCTTTAGAAAAAGAGAGAACCTACAATATTAAAAAAACGTATTAAGTCCATTTCCTATCAGATTTGAAGAATAAAGCTATGCGGCTCTGCTTCATAATTGTATGCAAAATACCACTATCGTATTGAGCATTGTTGTTGTTTTTCATTGCAATGTGATGAGGCCGAACCCTTTATTGAGACAGATAAAAGTCAACTGAGTGACCATAAGCGATCGTTGTTTTAAAGCTGCATAGTCTGTAACTTTTGATCTTCTAGTTTTAAAAATAATGTTTTTATTTTTCAAGAACACAGTAAAAATACTCTAATTCAGGTAAACATTTTACCATTTTCGTAAATCTTAACAATATATCACTATCAAAACAACTGCATTTATGTTAAAATTCAACGGTCTAGAATTATTGGAGGGACGCAAATAATTACCAACAAGAGAAAAAAGACCTATTTGATAAGATGATTCACTTTTCCATGCAATTTTCAGGTGTACTGAACATTTTTATTGTGAAAACAAAGCTTAATTCTACTTTTTCAAATGATTTAAGAAGAAAATAAAAAAAAATAAAAAAAATGTCCATAGTTACAGAGTATGCAGCTTTAAGCTAATTTACCTGAGTGTGACGCTCTTAACGCATGGAACCTAGCAAACATATCTGATATTATACTACTTATCAAGTTTGGCTAACTCTTTCCCTGGTAGTTTTTGTTGATGACCCTGGGCTCAGATCAGGCCAGGCAAAAAGTTGGGCCTGACCCAGATTCAAACTGTTTGAACATCTGATACGATTACTGTGAAATTTAGAAAACAAAAAAGAAATGAAAAAAGCTACCAGGTGAGGACAAGAAGCATTCATGATTACCAAGCATTCCAAGAGTTAAAGATCATTCAGGAAAGTCCGGCACAATTCGAGAATCAAATCAAGCCCCGGGTGTATGTAAGGCACATTACGTATAGTACTATGTACGAAAAAGCTCCATTTTGTTAGCCAGGAAAGGCGTAAGTAGTTTTGTAGCTTGTGAGTTCAACCCTTTTAAAATCCTTTTTCTGATTACCCTAAAAGTTAAATCAGCAGAGTAAATGAAGTTTATGTATTTTTCAATAAAATATCGCTATACAGCGATATTTTATTGAAAAAAACATAAACTTCATTTATAACCGTTTGTTTTGCCGCAATCACATTATTTCTGGCACGTCAGCGTCACGTTACTTAACGTCATGTTATCAAAGTAGATCCTCGATGTACATCCGAGGTCTGATTCCATGGAATTCCTTTGGATTAGGCCGAGGTATAGTTCCAATTGAAGAAGGGGGTTGATATTTAAGAGGACATGAGGGGGAGTAATGTCACCAAGATTCTCTTTGGTATAATGCAGTAAGAGAGATGGCTAAAAAGTTAATGATCAGATGAAATTTGCATCTTTAGGTCTGTCTGCACGTATCGGTTCCTATGTTCCACGATAACGACTTTATTTAACAGACATTCACTGACATGCGTTAGCCCACCAAAGCCCATTGGAAATTCATAGATTATATTAGTTCTGTCTGGTATCTGAGGGGAATCTTAAGCATCTGATTTAAATCTTTAAGCAAAATGATCTGATTTAAAGGACATAAATTTAGACGAGAAAACGACAGGATGAAGCTGCCATGTAGTTTTGTTGCAAGTTACATGTGTTTTTGGTATATATTGCATTTTAGCCAGCACATGACAATTTGGCAATCAGAACTGCCTTGGCCAATTCTGTGAAATTCCGTGGAATCAGTCCACGGATGTACATCGAGGATCTACTATGATAACGCGTGTTATAACACGACGCTGACGTTATATAACGTGACGCTGACGTCACGGAGACCATGTTAATACAATAATAAGTGTGATTGAAGCAAAACAAACGATAGCGATATTTCATTGAAAAATACATAAACTTCATTTAATCTGCTGATTAAACTTTTTTAGATAATCACTATAATCGATATTAATTGAGCTGAACCCGCATGCGATAGAACGAATTTTCCATACGCGAGTTCTGGGTAACAAAATGGAGCCTTTTGGTACATAGTACTACGGAAATTGCTCCTTACATACACCCCAGCCATGATTCGATTCTCGAATTGTGGCGGACTTTCCCGAATGATGATAATTTGGTACTTATCACATTGTCGAGTAACGAAGGCCAATTCAAGCCTGTGCAAAATGTGTGTTAGTATGGGAGGATAAAGTCATGATCATAGGTTTAGATAAAAAAACAGCGTAAAATTGTAGATATTTTCTTACCCATCAGTTTTAGCATATGTTTTGGGTGCTCAAAAGAATTTTTGTTACGCACTCTCAACTAAGGTCCTGCATAATCAAACAATAAAAGGGAATATTTAACGAGACCTACCTGTAAGGTGAAGTGTGATCGATATTTTATCGACTGTCGACTCTTTTGGGGATTACACAGAGATGACATAGCCAGCCAGCACCAATCATACTTCAGAGCGGGTGATGGCGGAGTTTCCTTCCACCATCACCTGCTACACGTATTAAAGTGAAGAGTCAAAAATAGTCAATATCTGTTGGAAGGGAGGGTGTGTGATCCCTTAAGGAGTCCACAGTCAATAAAACACGATCATACTGCACCTTACAGGTAAGTATCGTTTAATCTACACATTTATCGACTGATGACTCCTTTGGTTGAACCCCACAGAGATTTTATTTTGATTCTTGATTTATATATGAATTGATTACGCTACTAAAGAAATCATTAGAGTCAAATAAACATGCATCAGTCGTGAAAATCACTCCCCAAAACTCACAAGAGTAAACACAATTTAATATTGTATGGTAAATGTATTAATTGCATGTATGTGAAGGGATGGTGGGTAAGTGGATACACATAGACATTGTGACTTAACAACATATGGAATGTTGATCTTTGTTTGGAGTAAAGAAATTCTATTGTTCTGTGACTGCAAGACAGATATGGCAGGCTTATTTACAGTAACAATCACCTAGCATGGACCAGTTCACGAGAATTTGGTACTTATCACGCATGCGTAAAGGCGCTATTGAAACGATCTTGAACATCTTCATATTGTGACAACATGTCTAAACTTTGGACTGAGCCTTAAACATCTTCCATATATTGGGAATTCGAGTAGCGAAGGATCTGGCGAGACTGCGCTGACGTGCAGGCTCGCCAGACCCTTTGCTGCTCGCTGAAACGACAATTACCAAAATATCGTGCGTTGGTTTAATTGTTTCATTTTGGTTCCGTATTCCCCCGCCGGTTGATAAATCAGAAAAAAGTCTGATACTGTCAAAATGAGCTATGACTGTTTACTGTTAACGTCAATACATAACATATACTAGTTTCAAGAAGGAAATTGAAGAATGGGAGAACGATGGTGTAACATTTATCATGATGTCAGTCTTAGGGAAAGAAATATCTCCGTTAAAATCAACCCCACAAATACCTTTTGTTAGGCTCCAAACACTGAGCGTGTTATCTGGAGCAATTATTCCATAAGCAAGTGAAAACGACGAGCAGGAAATGCCACAATCACAGACCACATATCAACCTACGGCACCGCGAGGAAAAGACACATAACATTAACAGCCAGACGACAGCAATGGAACAATTGAAGTTAAGCACCTACATCTCTCTTCCTCGACAAGATGATTGCAAAACTAGAAAGGATACTTATAATTAATAACAAAACAAGGGCCAAATACAGAAACCTCACAAACAATGGGTGAGCATTAAACAATGAATCAACAACAACAGAACCACCGGCTACCTAAGCCACTTATATGGGGGTGGGGCTTAAAACCGATCTTCTGAGTAAGAAATACAGTATTTGTTTTGGAAAGTATTATCTGTCATCCATCAATATATGCAATGGACCATGGAAAAGTCCATTGATCCATTAACTTAAATGGTTAAAACTGAGTGAGCTTGAATGTGGTCTAAATCAAACGGACGTGTTAACCTCAACACGGATTTCCAATATATGTGCATTGCAGAGCCTAAAAACAATAACGTGCCCACGTTGAATGAATAATTAAATGGTTTGCAATGCAGCTTCACTTTAATACACTTATTGCTGGCTATTAAAGCGACACAATATCTCGGGATTCAAAGATAATGAGATAAATGGGCCTGCGACTCGAGAAAACCTGTCTTCGGGGTTTCCGGCAAAGCGACACTCAAACCAGTCTCCGCAGCTACAGAGACTAGCTAGAAAATTGAAATTTCGCGTGAAGCAAGCTTAGATATGATACATTTCAAAAAAGCGAATAACAAATGCGCTGACTAGTCTGCGCCGATGCGCAGGCTGGTCTGCCCCTTTGTTGTTCGCAAACCCCGCAGGCAGGTTTTCTCGCGTCGATGCCCAAATTAAAGTGGATAAAAGTTCTGGCGTACCCAAGGGATTTTGATTCTGCGAAACAAAGTGAAAAATAGAGTAAATACCTATCTTACTTTTAGACATACGTCTGCATGAAAATCTATTTTAGCACCTGAAAACGTATAGTTGATGTAATTATTGCATCATCAAAGCCGAGTATCGATGGTTTTATACCGCTAGATGCATTCATTGTTTTGCCTTGGAAGTACCAATGAATAGTCATTTTAGAGTATTTTATTCAAACAATTAATTTATCAAAGTCAATCTATGGCTTTACAGCCCATCCGTTTCAAACCTTATGTTTTAAATCGTAAAGTGGCCATTTTACCAAGATTGGTATACATAATAGGGTTTATATAAGTGCTTGCAAAAATAGGGTGCAACATCAATATTTGTTTAGATATTCGAGTGTTTCAACCATTTAGATTCAACAAAATTTCTTGATCTTATCTGTACATGATAAATTTAACTTTATTTTGGTCAAATGTTGCATACACAATCATGTTGATACGACTTTTTGAGTTATAGTATTATGACATTTTTAAGACAAATAAATCTTTTTAACAAAATCTAATTGCTATTTTTAAAATCATGTTTTGTTATACATTTGTATCAGACCATAGTACAAATTTTTTAATGTTGTATTCTGTTCAGTTAAAGAACATGTACAGTTATCTGAATAGCTCTTTGAAACTGTCAGATATTGTACGTGGTCTCTCCTGTCAACAATCGTATTGCAACTAATTATCATTATACAAACTCATCGTCATTCCTTTTATTTTATCTTATAAATTTTTACTTTCTCCATCCTCATCATGTTTAGTTTAATACCGTCTGACGCTAATGACCCACAAGGGTTGATGCGTCGTTAAGCACCAAACAAACAAAACAAACAAACGACTTTTTGAGTAAACCAATCTTAAGCTCAAGCAAAAAATCAACTTTAATCCTAAAAGCGCCTATAACAACTGCAACAGACGACATATTTTGCGACATCTTTCCTAATTCTCGACAAAATAAGGTATGATATTTCATGAGATATCATGCCTTACTTGTTACTTTAAAAAAAGCAGTAAAATTTGAAATTGTCGTCTGCTGCAAATTATAGGTGGCGCTTTATGGGTATGGAATCAGATTATAATTGTAACATGAAGCTCTAGATTGTGATGTGAACAATTCAAGTGTTTAAAACATACGGTTTTGTATTGATAGTATAGTGCACAGTAGCACAAGATTATTGTCATAACTCCTTTTTTGCTATATTCCATCCAGGTTATATAACTTTTATCATACTCAACTGACCTGAGTTTAAAATTTATCCTGCTCATAAATGTATTAATGCCAATAATGTGGGTATTCAACATTTAAAGGCAGGCTCCTCGCGGTGCCATGGGGTTGTCTGCGGTTTGTGATTGTGGTATTTCGTGATCATACTCACTTACTATTACTAATACAATATCTGAGATTTTTAAAGCATAAAACTCTTTATTTTTTATAACCCTCTTTTAGTGCTGAATATCAATGCAGTGCTCCAGACAAGAGAGGGTAAAGGGTATTTCAGCATTGTGTTTTTTTTTAATTCAGCATTGAAAATTAAATTGAAGGGTGAAAATACTCTTTGCAGTTTGAGGTTTCAGTGCTGATATTCAATTTCTGTGGTGAAGTAAGAAAAAAACTAATTAATATTCACCAATTGTACAAATCTTGGAAGTTTTCCTATAAATGCAACATGTATTTGATACAAGCAACTTATCTTTAAAATATGTTGAGCAAATATTGGGTCTTTTTAGAAGGCTTTGTATTTTCTGCAATTTGAGATTTAATATGAAGTAAAATACTCATTAAATTAAACAGTAGGGGGTGAAATACCCATTGGTCCAAATCCTTATCTAGACCACTGTCAATGATGTTATTTTTAAATTGAAATTCTGGATTAATCCAGTAAAATTATCAATAACTGACTTGTTTAACTATTTGCATTCTGGTGGATTTCCCCATACATATTGATACATAAATATGGGATTGTTTATTTTGTACTTTAAGGCGTCACAGGAAAATATTCTTAAATATGTATTATTTCTGATCATGAAGGCTGCTTTAATCTAAGCAAACAGCACAGACATTGATAGAATGCCGCATTAAATTGCATTTCATCTGAGTTTTCAATGTCAAAGTACCCGTTTATGGGTTCCCGTCCACAAAGGGTTCATTTGGTTAGAAATCACCAAAATTGTTCTGATGAGACGTGCTTTCTGTTTGAATGTGATAAATAAACTATGTGACTGTATCTTAACTGGTTTCACTAACGCAGCGGGCTTCATTTAACACTGATAAGCTTTGGGTTAAGATTTCTATTTCCAAACAGCTTTTTCTACATTTTAAGATTGCAAGACATATATACGACTTTTAAACATAAATGTTCAAACGTGCATTATCATCTCTTTTGTGAAAACGAAATGCACCATGATAGTCTTAATAGAATATCTTTGCTGTGCATTAGCAGTTCACACGTCATTGGAGCCATGTCATCTTAAAACTTGTAGTCTGTAATCTACTTAACGAATTTTAAAATAAAATTGCAGATCAGCAAGTGCACTCCTTAAGGGGAGGCGATTGCATATTGCGCGAGTTTTCTAGTATGTATCTTTCCTACCAATGTAGCGGGAAATAACACAACATAGTGACTACATTGAACATATATATACCGGTGTATATACAATTTGACATCATATATACATGCATCTAGATATAGAGTCCCTACAGGGTTTCCCTTTTTAATTGCAACATACATGTGGAACAGAAATAAACTAACAATCAGTTAGTTTGTCCAACGCAAAAGTCTAAAGCTTCGGGATTATAAAGAGGAAAATATCTATATTTATACGTGTAATGATGAAATGCTACAAAAATTCTGTATTTCATTTTGTTAAGATAAAAAAAACACTCCAGGAGTGTTAATTTGATTATATTGTTTCTCTGTGATGATGCCTTGCATAAGTTAGGAAGCCTCTTTTTGTGTTTTAACAACAACACAAGCTAGGGCGAATATTTAGTGCTAGTAAAATGCTTTAGCCCGCCCCACATACGCACACTACCGGTGGCATAGGCTGCTGTCCGTTGTAAGGCGGTGATTCTGGCCCTCTTCGAATCGAACTATAGTTCCTACTATTGTAACTAAAGTTTGATTCGAACACCGATGGTTGCTACTATAGTTACGTCAGGAACCTACTAGAGATCAACGGTGGGTCAGAAAACCGTTACTCTAGTAGATTGTCTGGTTCCATTCTCTAGACCTATCTATCATGATGGTTTCCAGACCGGTCAGTAGTCTCAAAATTATTATTTATTTTTTTTACAAAATAAATCCTAGCTGTACATCATTTGCGTTCCCACATATTCGTAATTAATTAGAGTAGGCTGTGCAGTTTATACGCATCCTTTTTGTCTACGATGAAGAATTGAAGTGGGGCATACAGGGCTATTCACTTTGTTTACTTGCCAACCAACCAAAGTTGTTACTGTAGCCGTTCGAGTGTAAACGTGCGCGCACAACTATTGCTTAGAACTTTATTAGGAACTTTAGTTCGATTCGAAGTGGGCCTCTGTTGTTGTTGATTCATTGTTTAATGTTCCTCCGGTTGGTTTGTTGGGGTTCTGTGTTTAGTCATTGTTTTGTTTACTTTCTAGTTTTACGCGGAAGAAAGATCTGGGCCCGAAATTACAATGCCTCCTTAGAGTTAAGAAAGACTTAAGTTAAGTATTATTTTTTTCAGGGTGCGATAAATAACGTTTAAAACTGATTGAAATCAAAATGGTTTTAATTTTTCTGAAGATCACAATGATATCTTTGACCACAGATACCACATCGGTCCAGGCAATTTATTTAGCTTTTATTATAGCATGTTGAAATGTCAATACATAACTTAAGTCTTGCTTAACTTTAAGGAGACATTGTAATTCCGGGCCCTGGTTGCTTTACATTAATTGTCTTTCAGATAACTTGTGACTGTTTGTGTTCTTTGGCTCTTACTCACGGTGTCGTGGGTTGATCTGCAGTGTGTGTCATTGTGGCATGATTTTCTGGTCATACTCACTTACTTTTTTTTCTTTCGGGAACAGAAATATACCTAAATTTAGAAATTTCGACCTGTGATCACTTAAAATACAAAAATGATTAGATCCATGCTAATTGATTGGAAAATCAACCAGAGTGAAAATGGCTATTCTATTTATCCCACTCACATTTACAAATGTGCTTACTCTTCCATAAGAAGTGTGTACGTCAATTGCTGATAAAATGCAGACCCAAATATATGTAGGCGTTATTGAGAAAATGTTTTATTTACTGTTTGAATGAATTCAAAACGAGAAACAGTTGAATGACAATTCAGCTAATGACGCAAGTGTGTAGGTAAATATTTACTTGCAGAAAGTCCTCAATATCGAATGGCTGGACGACAATGAGGGCTTTTATCACATGACGTCGTGTCTGAGAGTGATATAACACCATGCAATAAAATCTGTAAACCACTAGTGGTTTATCGATTTACGGGAAACGTAATGACGTCCATAATAACGTTGTGTAAAATAAGGGAAACTCTTGACGTGTTCACACCAAAAGAGCAGTTTTTAAGTATTCTAATGTCATATGATAAATAGAATCTAACATTCGTGCTCTTGTGTTATTGAATTTATTAAACTCGTTGCGAAAAAGATATAAAATGCTCGGCAAGCCTCGCATTTTATCTCTTTTTCCCAACTCGTGTAATAAATTCAATAAAACATGAGCACTCATGTAAGATCCTCTATATACAAATACGAGACCGTCGTATGACCTTTCTGAATAATTAGTGCTATAAGTATCATTGATTAGCATTCTTTGGCTAATTGATATATTGGCCTTGTCGCGAGAAAACCTGTCTTCGGGGTTTCCGTCAAAGCGAGTTTCAAACCAGTCTCCTTAGCTACAGAGACTAGCTAGAAAATTGAAAAATCACCTGTAGGAAGTTTACATATGTCACTTCCCAAAAAGCGAATAACAAAGGCGCTGATCAGACTGCGCGGATGCGCAGGCTGGTCTGCGCCTGTGTTGTTCGCAAACCCCCGAAGACAGGTTTTCTCGCGTTGCGGCCCATATTAGAACATGGTGTTGCAGAAATTCAAATAGAGACACTATTCTTAAGACTGACGACTTTAACGTAGGAGTTTATGTTTCTAAAATAACAGTGATTAATGAATTGCGTCAAAGATAGTATGACAAAAACTGTTAGATCATTACAATCGTCAAAGACAAAGCAGCCAATCACGAGGGTAGTCCTTTTGTCACGGTTATGTCATACTTACAAATGCAGATGTATTCATCAGCTAGAATAAAAAATCCAGCATCATCATGTGAGGCTCTGGAAGAGATTGGTTCAATAATAGTTTATTGAAATAACAATAATGGTTTGAAAAATACCATAAAAGCATTATGCATGCATCTACAAAGTTAGGATTTGCATTAAATTAAGATTGGTTGTAAAGGCAAATGGGACCAAACAATTTTCGACGTAAATGAAAGTAATTCTAGATCAAATATCCCTTTTAGCATGTTTATCACCAAATGTGATACATGCACATCTGGTTCCTGAATTAATTTAACTGGAAAAAAATAAAATTTTCTCCTTTAGTGTTTGATGTTGTATTTTTTTAAAGTGAGGTTCAACGGATTTTTTATAAAGACTTATCAAAATAGATTTAGCAAGGCAGTGTAAAGAAGCAGAATGGTCATAAAAAGGTGTGGTACTTGATTGTATCGATTCCAGATCTTTGCCGCCTTTCTTACTTTTATTGCTCCAACAAGTCAGTAAAGGTAAATATATACAATTCTATCTATTTTTCGATGACGCAGATGCTCTGCCTAATGTTTTCTCTTAAAATGTTGATTTTTTAAAAAAAATAGCAGAAGACAAAAGGCATGCTAAATTACGCAGCATGATACAAGTTTACGAGACGTGACACGCCTCGAACATATGGAAGTTTATTGTTAAACACCTTGACCCAAGGTTATAAAACTTGAGTAAGTCTCAAACTCAAAATAAAGCGCAATGATTGGCTGCTTGTGGATACGTGCCTGCAAGCAGCCAATCATTGCGCTTTATTTTGAGTTTGAGAGTGAGCTCAAGTTTTATAACCTTGGGACCAGGCATATTGGCCCATCTGTTTCAAAACATATAGCATATATAACAAACAAAGTGACAGAGGACTGATGTCATAACAAAATTCAATATCTATGCCCTGGTCACAAAACACATGCAAGTTAGCTAGTCCTATATCGATAATAAATTACTTGCAAATTAAAAGTCTGGTCTATTTTTTTCCACAAATAGGTATAAAAGCAGTGTTTCTTTGGTCAGTTGGAATAGCATATCACGGATACTAGCAAACATTGCATTTTTATTGTTTACGAATTGCATTATCAGGTAGTACCAAAACATAGTGTGACCTTCTTGTTTTATAGTACCTACTTTTAAGTTATCAGTAGATATCTTACAGTTATTGAAAGTGTTATCTATTTTGGGCTATACCTTAGGCCACTGTCGCAAACGACTTGTGGAATAGTATATGACAGATACTAGCAAACATTTCACTTTTATAATAGATGCATTGCATTTCGAGCGGGAAACGTGTCTTTTTGGCCATAGTTTCAGCTACACCAAGAAGAACAGATTTACTCTTCAAACTTAGTATTACTCCCTCTTTAAAGTTACTCACGTTCTTCTCTGAAAAAACCCGATATATTCACGTTGTGTATATTGAATGTTCATTTTGCACGAGTTAGCATCTATGAAAACTGAAGATAATGTGAAATGGCGGTACCATTATTTCCCGTCAGCTTTGATAAGATCATTTGGAAAGCTTTTATATTGAGTGCTTGTAATACAATTTTAGCTTTATTCATTAGGTGTTGAGTGTATAAAACAATACCATATGAGTGCAGAAATAATGTTTACTTACCAAGCCAAGCTATTCGAAAGCAAATGAGCCGCGACATATGATTTCCAACAATGTGGTTATTTTGACAAGTGTAGACTCAGAAGAGGCTGTGCAGCCTCCTTTTAAGCTTAGAATTAAATGATGTTCGGTCAGAAGCTTAATATTCATAGAATATTCAGGCGACTAGCAAAGGCTCTGATCAGACTGCGCGTATGCCTCTACTATAAACGCCAATGCGGGCTAATTTAGTAGAGCAAAAGACATAAATTCTGAAACGCCTAGTTTATGCACCAGAAAATATATTTTGAAATGAAATATTTGACATAATCTTTTAGTATGCCGTTCTTTCTGAATTGGAACTACCAACACATTAATTCAATTCAGGGGGTATGTACTTCAGACTGTCAGAGCTGGAAATATCGATCCTTTACTACATCTCTTTTCAAGCAACAATAGATAGATTGTGAGACATTACGGTCATATTTTTTTCTTTATAGATAACAAACTTAACAAAAGCATGCGCGGATCCAGAAAGTTTTGCCAGAGGGGGTCAAACACTGACAACGTTTTTTTGTTTTTTTTTAGTGAAGGGATGGAGAGAGGATCGAAATGCCACTTTTAAAGTGGGTCATCATCAGCCCGCCAGCGAATGAATAAAACAATACCATAATGTTAACTTACCAAGCAAGCTATGCAAAAGCAAATTTGGACCTGTATATGAAATGGCGTTTCTCTGGCGTGCCAATAATGGCCCACCATTGGATGCTGGCTTGATAGCTTTGTGGTTTTTGGGGATCCCGATCAATATTGCTAGGAAACCCTATATTTTTGTTATTATTCAGGGGGGTCCGGATACCCTGTCCCCTCTACCGCTGGATCAGCACACGAATAGCACGCATATTGGTGCTAAGACTGATGTCTTTTATTCCTGACCAAACACGTTAACATTTCTGTACAAACTGGCATTGATGTGTTTTGTATTAATACTATTAAGGGATTATCTCCCTGATTTCATTTTTTACGCCTACACTTGGTGCTGTGTTTGGAAAAAAGTACCACAGGTTGAAGTAATACGCATCCGTTGGATCAAGACACGACTATGCATGTAACATAGATGTACATAAGATGCTATGCGCACTACATGCGACTAAGAATATCCGGCATTGTAAACCACAGCTTTTTTGGAGCATGATAAAAAAATCTCGCATGACCATTGATGATTGCGCATTCACACCCTATACCCTGGATGCAACATTTATTTTACAGCGCAGATTAGAAACAAGCTCACACGTCGCGTGAGAGAATTGATTGTGGTAAGTTGACGTTGTTTTTACTTTTATAGACATTAAAACGAGGAGTTGCGAGTCAACACTTTGCAGAGAAACGCAGTGTACCTACCTTTATGTTTCGTTTTAAGTCGTAGTTTAAAAAAAGGATCCCTTTGCACCTGAAATATGTTTTTCTTGTGAATATTCCACTGACGAAACGAACATTGGTTTTACTTGCTAATTGCTCGAGTTCTGCTTGTCCCATTGTACTTGTCAAAAGTTCAGGGTATACTGGAATTATTCTTTGTTACGTATCAACAGGAGAAAATAGCAAAATCAAACCAGCTTTCACAAAATATGAAGCTAAACACACACATGGTAGTTAGATTAGGATACTATTATCATCGATGAGTGAAATGTCTGGATGAAAGCAACTGCAAAGAGATTTTTTGAAAAATGAAACAGGTTCCAGCAAAGAGTATTACCAAATGCCTGGTCAAAATTTGAATTAGAATGAAAAATACCACCCAACAACCCTTAAAACGAAAATGGACTAGTCCAGTTGATAAGATCGCGAAATTCCTTTCAGCTTAAATGGGTTGATTTAATTTTGTTTCTGCTATCATGTGTGTGTCTGTGTCCCGTTTTTTTCGCCGAGGTGCCGTGTGTTGGTCTCTGCTCTGTGGTCGTCGCATGTCCTGGTCATATTCACGTGTTTTTATCAGATGAGATTAATGTCATTTTACAGGACTCTCTATATCAAGTACAGCAGCTAACTCTATTTAGTCGCCCTGTCCCACTTCAAATAGCAATTTAGCGACTAGCGACCTTCTAGGAATATCAAGCATTGCTCAAGAAATGTCAATGAGATGAAAAAGTACTATAATCGAATGCGCATCAAGTCATTTCAATATTCTTAAAGGACATCACCATTAAATAATCTATTACGCTGACATACGAATATAAGTAGGAGTCTTTAAAATAGATACATGTATACCTTACATATATGTGGATCCAGATGGGGGCAGGGGGTCCGGACCCCCCCTCCCCTGAAAATCACGACAATACAGGGTTTCTTAGCCAGTCAGGGTAGTAGTGTTCTCAGAACACAGCGCTCCGTTGGCGTGAATGATTATTAATGACTCTTAGAAAGTTTTAGTCTCATGCAAATTAAGAAAGCTTCCGTCAGAGTGTAAGGGTGCTCGTAGAGTTTTCAGCTCGGCTGGAAGCATGAATTTGGGAACGCTATTCCTCCAAACACTAATTCCAAGACTTTTTGATGTTTGTAGCTTTCAGCTAGGCTGCTGATGTATGGTTACTGTAAATGTTCTGTTGCTCTTCCTCACGGTGCTGTGGCTTGGTCGTCTGCAGTGTGTGATTGTGGTATTTCCTGATCATACTCACTTACTTTTGGAACGACCATTAAGTTACGATAGTTTTGTTGGGTCTCATGCCGGAATTTGTGTTGATATAGTTCATGTTCTGAGCATTTTTTTCTGTACATTTAACTGGTTTTAGACTATGTTAGTCTGGGAAAATCATAGTTTCATAGTTTACATGCTTAACTTTGACTGTCCAGCTGGAAAGGTTAGACAAGTCCATTCGGCTTAATAGGTTAGAAACCGTGGTCAAGAGATATTCAGCAGACATTCACTGTCAATTATGTAATCACCATATCTGAGCTAGATCAAATTTACTATTTGCATGCTGGGTAATGTTTTATATCTTTGTTGTCGACGTCATATTTGTTTAAACTTAAATTTGTCAAAGAATTCTTTAACACTATCAGAGTGTCAAACGGTTTGGGTCCAGATAGGGACCGACGATCGCGTCGGTCCTAATCAGGTTCCTTACTTTTTGCATAGGTTACATGTACATGTATCAGCAGACGATAAAAGTAGTCGCTAGCAAGGAAATAGTTAAAGGATTATGGATTGATCCAAGCGATTTGCTGAACTTAATATGGACAGTCATGTAAAAAGCCATTAAGTAATCAATCGGATTATTCCTGTCCTTGAGTAATCTCTGCCAACGAAGAATCGTTCTGTCATGCAGCAACTCAATGCCGGACTGCTTAACGCAAACGGCACAAGCATTAAATGTATAAGCTGACCTCTATGGATTTAGAGTGGGGATCTGATTTCAGCCCCTACCCGATCACACACTTGACACATGTAACTACATTAAAACCACGACTTACCACAAACACAACGGGAGAATCAACAAATAACCAACAACAACACCCCTTGATTATAAAGGAATGCAATACTGTCTGTATTTTAAGAAGCAAGTCCCGCTATTCCCACTTTAACCTCTCTCAAAGCTAGTCAGGATCTCTGACATTGGTAATAGCAATCACAGTGTATCGTTGTTTATAATTTTGATGAAAATTAAAGTTGGTCAAATGCTTCCATCTTCATATATAAGCTCGCTGTTAGTCTCTTTTTTATGATATTGCACTTATTTTCCATTGAGTGTACGGCTGTATTTTTGGACTGAAATTGTCAGTTTTTATTAAACAAATAGGAAAATAGAAAAATATTTTTTTAACATTATTGTCCCCAGAGTCCCAACTAATCCTTTTACAGGTAAATGCGTTCCGTTCTCGTATTTTACATAATATATGTGAAAAGGTAGTTGGGATTCGGGGTGGAATATTCCCCATAGCTGAAAATGTGTAGTCTGGATGAGCCCAAACAATAGCATTTGGATTTTCTGTGTTTTCTATTGAAAATCTCTGTTTTCAATATCATGCTATAATTAGTACAAGTAATTTCCTTTTCATGACCCCTTAGTTATGAAAAATTACAACGTTTTAGCATATTCTTCTTAGGGTTATGAAATCTGTCATTTTACTAAATTCTGTTGATAGATTATATTGTACATATACTGTATCTATCAAATACACATCAGCTACATGTCCCCTGAAAAGCTGTACGTTACGCATGGATGAATGGTTAATGTACATTGCTGCTTATTATTGCACCAGGTAACTATATTGTCATCAGGTAGAATAGACGACAGTTGCACTGCAAAATATGTTTAACTAATCAGATAAAAAAAAACAATAATAATTAATAAAATACCCATGATTCTGGACTTTAAAATGCTTTCAATGTGATTTGTAATCGTGTATTGATGTTATGATACCTTTACACGTAAAAAAATTGATTACTTAATGATTTTGTGAAATCAAATGTTGCAACACCTTAAGTACCCCCTTTGGTAGCGTAGCCTATTTAGTGGAAGGCGTCGGCCTGTCTAGTTATAAATTGTATTCGTTCCTAATACATCAAACGTCTTATTCTGAAGGATATCAGTGATATATTATGCATAGGGAAGTTTTGGGAAGCATCTGAAAAATAAAAATAGGCAGATACCTTATCAAAGTGTCAGAGGTCTTTGGAGCACTTCATTGGTAGTCCCTCTTTCAGAGCATTGAATTACGAACTTTAGTTTAAACTTTTATTTCATTTTTGTATAACAACATGTGTACATATACTCCTCAAAATAATTAAAGGACCAAGATTTTAGAGCGCGAGTATTATTAGCTCAAACATTTAAATTCTGTAAAACTTGGCCCAAATCTTTCTATTCTTTCTGTCCATAAATCAAGAATCATTATTAATGATTCCCATGCATAATTCTGCCATGACTGTGTCTCAAATGCACATACCCTCAAAATCACACTTTCAAAAGGCAGTGGGTGGGGTAAAGAAATTCTTCTGTGGTCATTCGAGTAGAATGAGAGTGACACCAAATTAAACTTTGTTTTAAACAGTTCAGCTTACATGCAAAAAATCTTCAAACAGTTTCAATATACTGGGAAGCAAGCATTTACATCTCGGACAATGGAGATTTGACATTGTTTTGTTTTCTGGAAACAATGTGTGTACTTGGCCATCAAGAATCAGATTTTCAATCGTCATTCTATGCCGTTGGGTGTTAGAAAGATGTCTCGACGAATCGTTTAAAGATTTTCACAGACAAATGCCAAAACCAGGTGTCTGAATCTATAGTCAGGCCATTACGCCACAGTCAAATAGGGCAATTTTCTCTCACAGGAAGAGGTGGATGGTATCAATGGGATAAAAACACCATAAAATCACGCGAAAACAGAGATTTTAGCATCTAAAAGCACTTTTCATTCATTTCATGCAATACTGTGGTCCATGGATCACACACAAATAATGACATTCCAATACATTTAGTTGAAGTATTAAAATGACAAAAAAGCATTGTTAGTAACATTTTCTACCACTTTCTTTTTGCTGTTTCACTTGGCAATAAGGCATCAAAGATGTCTGAAAATTTTAGGCTATATCTTAAAATTGGTTTTCGAAATACGTTCTACACAAAATGCATCAATGTCATAATTGATAGTATTGGTCCTTCAATTATTTTGAGGAGTATATAATGCAATAAGTTCACATACAGATCATTTCGAAATACAAAAAAGGTCTATTGACTTTTGTAATTCTGTTTCCCAGCTATTCAATATTAGAAATACAATAAACGTATGACTTGAATTGACATTAGGTTGTATAAACAATACAGCAAAAACTCGAATATTCGAATTGGAATTAACCAGGTTTAGCTGTATATATTATAATGTCAAAACTGCTGTTTAATACAAAGTATGAATTTTGACTTTTGAAAAGGAGAATGAATATTTTACAAATTACTGTTATCCTTGTTGTCTCCACGGGGTTTGGAGATGATCAATTCTTTGGGGGAGGGGGTATGGTCGTTGCCTCTATGTATCCAGCTAGCAGAAGAGTCGTCAATCAATCAGTTGTACGAACTTTGCACACAGAAATTCAACGAACTCGGATAATTCAGGCCTCCAGGTTAGATCACGTAACTATAAAATGAATTTATTATTTCTCACCCAAAACATATGTTGTGAGTGTTCAAAAGAATTATCTCAATGAGATATTTCTTAAATTTTGAGCACCGATCGTAGCACATGTTTGAGCTTATGAATAAGGTAATAATTACTATTTCACGATTATTTCAATTAGTTTATTTGATAAATCAAAACCATTTCAGATTGGCTGGACAAGACTAGATGTTTTCTTTTGATCTATCTGTGACTCGTGATCTTTTTTTCTTTGTTTCATCATAGAGTGTTTATTTGATTGGATTTTTCTCTGTGATAATAAACATTGCATAAGTCAGGAAGCATTCATGCGAGCTTAACATTTTTTGTGTTTCAACAGCAAAATCTAGGACGAAGATTTGGTTCCAGTAAATGCATTTAATGCCCCAGTGGCTTAGACCGCTGACGGTTCTATGGCGGGGGCTCTTTTGTTGTTGATTTATTGTTTATTGTTGCTACCATTATTTGTGGGAGTTCTGTGTTTGGTCCTTGTTTTATAGTTCAGTACTCAGTGTCCTTTCTAGTTTTGCAATCGTTGATAAAGAAGAATGAGCGTGTTGCTTTACTGTAATTGTCTTCGTGATGTCTTGTAACTATTAGCAGTCAGGTTCATAACCACGCTAAGTTAAAAAAAGTATATCACTTGAAGCGATTACACTTTTATTCATTAAAAGCAAAAGTAACATGTTAGAATGAACATGTCTTATTTCACCTTCATATTCTGGATTAATTGTAATTTTCATTGACATGTGAAGTACCTATTACATAATTTTATGATTATGCAACAAAACTCTCTACGCATCGTCTGGAAGTTGTACGCAAAACCCTTGAAGATCAGAAAATGAGACACTCATTTGTGTTTTTTTATGTCTTGTGATTTTCATGCGTTTGCGTCTGTTCATTGCTGCCTTGTGGTCACTTGCTGGAAAAGGGCTGACCTCTTGGTTCTTGTTTGGGATGTTTTGTTTTTGTCACTTTCCCATGTGGTATCCTGCGTCAGGTGTGGTACTTGATTGTATCGATTCCTGATCTTTGCCGCCTTTCTTACTTTATATTTTGGAGATTGCAAATTTGACATTGGCTTAAATAGTTTCAGGCATAACCTAAGTAAGTTACTTCCTGCAACCTTCATTTGTAAGAAATGGTGAAAAGCGACCATTTTAACTGGTTCAACTGAAATATTTTTTAACTTATAGAGGCTATTTCCCTGATTGGTTAGTGCTCTGTGACTCTTCCTAACGATGCAGTGGGTCTGAAGTATGTGATTGTGGTATTTCTTTTTCATACTCGCTCATGTTTTTAATTAAAAACCTGTATCATGCCTTGTAGTTGATTATTCTAATACAAAATGTTGCGGCTCATATTATACTATGTTAAATCAGAATTTCATAAAGCCGTTTCGTGACAAGGAAATACCAAAGACACTTGATTTATCATTTCTCTTCAGGAAACTACTTTGTTATGTTTGACATTTTATGCATGGGAAAATTATGAGGAACTCATAAAGCAGGACGAACTGTACATTAAAATGTAATATGATATTCTAAAAAAAGGCTGTGCATAGAATATTGCAGTGATTGTGACATGCAGCTTCCGCTGCTGCATGTTTAATAGAGAGGAGAGAAAAACATATAGTGTTTACTTTGATTCCAAACCTGTTCATCAATTCTTTGCATGATGGGAAAATTTGCACAATTTATACCGCCTTTACCAACTTTTGCATGAAATACCTCGTGATGTGCAAGGTCAACACTGATGTAGGTGGTATAAATTATACCATGCTTGTTCACCTGTACGTAAGATAATCCACTCGCTAAAGCTCGTGGATTATTTCCACGTACAGGCGGACAGCCCATGGTATAACTATTACATAACATTCTATTCTTTTAAGTTTTAACATGTTGGACTGGTCAACAGTTCATTATAAGGAGTGGCTGATAGAAATTGTGAAATAATTCGTTCATTGCAGGGCTGGAGACAGTTATGGTTTTAGAATGTGTACATAAATACGCATAAATCGGTACATTGTGTATTCTGAATTCGAATGTGTACACATTTTCTAAGCAATTATCAGTCAGGGATATAACTTCTATAATTTTAAAAAAATATTTCACTTGAATCAGTTAAAATGGTCGCTTTTTACTATTTGTTACAAATGAAGGCTACAGGAAGTAACTTATTAAGGTTATGCCTGAAACTTTTGAGGCCAAGGTCCAATTTGCAATCTCCAAAATTTAACCCATTCACGTTAAAGAGTGTCTGATTTTCTGACCTTCAAGGGCCTTGCGTACAAACTTCCAGACGATGCGTACATAGTTTTGTTGCATTATAATAAAATTATGTATTAGGCTTTTCAGCTAAAATTACTATCATGTCCATGAAATTTACGATTAATCCAGAATATGAAGGTGAAAAAAGACATGTTTACTATAAAAGGTTATTATTGCCTTTAATGAAGAAAAATGTCACTGCTTTAAGTGATATACTTTTCAACTTAGTTTAAGCATATTTTATTGCCTAATTTGATACAACAATGGGGTTGGGTCACAAGTTCTCACAACCTTAGTTACGACCCTTCCCCAACTTCCCTTTAATCGAAATTTGACAGAGAAATATCAATGTCGGGTATTTCTCTGTCGAATTCCGATTTGAGAAGAATGTATATAATTGTGTAATGTTTGCTT
This sequence comes from Loripinus fragilis, assembly GCA_964019695.1. Lineage (NCBI taxonomy): Eukaryota > Metazoa > Mollusca > Bivalvia > Lucinida > Lucinidae > Loripinus > Loripinus fragilis. The sequence continues at coordinate 92,330,604 of OZ026517.1, forward strand.
CTAGACATTCGTACATGTATGCAGTTGGAAAACGCCTGCGATCACACACACGCTTAGGGATGTCTGTTACAACGCAAGGTGGTTCTGGACGACAGTACGTTACGGGTTCCAGACGAAATATTTCTAAATTTAGGTTTGTGATATTGAATGTGTATCGTTTTCGGGAGACTTAAGACACAATAAACGGCAAGCATCTTATTTTGTCTTTGTATATTTGTCCACGACACTTATCTAAACTTAATCAATCTTGTAGAGCATGGCAACTGTATCCAGTTAACGCGTATATGATACATTATTATTCTTGAAACTGTATTTTACTACTACACATGTCCTCATATCCTTATTTAGTACTTTCACTTTCGTTTTCTTTGAAATTTTATGACTTGATGTGATTAGACATTGCATTGTCCATCATATAGACCAAGAAAGAACTTTCTTATAAATCTGCTTACTTTAGAAGAACGCGTTTTTAAAACCAAAACGAATGTACTGCAGTCATTTTTCCATGTTACAGATGTGTAACGACTGCAAATATTTTGTAACAGGTTATTGTCGACAGCGTAGCAGGTGGAGACGACATTGATGGATTTATTAAATATATCTTACACCGAAGAATCTTCTGTTTTGACCGAGGGTGAAATGTCATTTACCCTGTTTGAGAATACGAATATGGCCAATACTCGGATTATGTACATGTTCTGTTATTTCGAGATGCGCATGACTTGACATCGTGGCCTTTTGCTTAGCGTGTCAGACTTTGGAACCAGAGGACCATGGTCCATTCCAGTGTGGGCACCTTTAAAAAATTGTTTGTTTTTTTCTTTTTTCCTTATGTAATGCAAAATTACTTCATACAAGAAATATGGAATATAAAAATGACAAAAATTACACTCCTTAAATTGAATTACCCTCGAAATTTGTAGGGGTGGGGATATCTTTGGCCCTCCTGCAAGATAATTAGTCTGGTGACCCCATTTATTTCCTTTTTCTAAAATGTCAAATGATAGTCCATGAAATAATAACAATAAATAAGATTTTAATGTCAGATTTTTATATATAACTTACTCCAAAAATAATGAAATCCTTTTATGGGGGAATAACCAAAATATATATCATACAGTATCTTGACATGGCTTGGGAAAACAAATACATTCCCACATTTTCTAGAAAGCTTGAGGTCATGAGCAATAATTAAAATTAAAATAAAGAAGCTGGATGGCGATTACAAATATTTTAGCTTAATATTAAGGACTTGGATTTTTTTCAGAAAATTTGTAAAATGCTGAAAACGTCCATGTGAGATTATGAAAACTTGAATGTGTTGACATATCCTTTTTATTTCTTTAATTGACAGTCCATACATAAAACAAACTGTATGCAAACAATTAAAACGATTTTAATATGGGAAGTATTACCCGCAATTGCCCTTAATAACCTCCAGATCTGACAAAGTCTAAGTCACATATTATACATGGTCAAATACGTACCAAAGCTGAAGGCTCCAAGGTGAGCTAATAGTATACAAATGACTCCAGCCTCCATCCGTCTGTCTGTTTGTCAGTCTTTTCAAACATCTATTTGGAAACCACAATGTCAATCGAATTTCATATGGGGACTCCTTAGGATGGAGGGACGAAAGTTATTTGAATAATCTTAAATGCATTTAAGCCCCACCCCGTCCTGATGTCCGTTCTGAGGCAGTGATTCTATTGTTGTTGATCTATTGTTAAATGCACTTCTCATTATGGGGGTTCTGTGTTTGTCTTTGTTTTGGTATGCATAACTTTGCGCCTGTCCTAGTTTTGCAATCACCTTGAAGAGGAAGAGAGAGCTGGTAGCTTTGCTTTTATTGTCTTACGGATATCTTGTTATTATAAATGTTCAGTGGCTTTTCCTCATGATGAAGTGGGCTGGTCTGGAGTTTATGATTGTTGTACTTCCTGATTATACTCACTAATTTCTTGGTCTTGTGACCAAGATGCCGCCATGCTCAAATAAGATAAACCCTTTTTAATTATTCTCTGGAACCAGAAGACTAAATTGCCACCAATCCCATATATGGTATTAACCTTTAAATTCTTCTGATTACCAGGGCTTGGTATGCACGTTCGATGGGAGTACACAGTCGTCTCTAACCAGTAACATTAGAAAAATGAAATTTTGAGGTTTTCAGTTTTCTTTTATGAAGGACATGATAAAATTGACTGAAAATCATGTGTGATCTATTGTCTGACCATTTATGCTTATTTCATGATGAGAACGCAAGTAATTTATCACAAATTACACATTTCTGAAGTTTCTTTTCCAGACCAGAGTTTTAATATCTATGGGGTTTGTACTTCTAATGTCAAACTAACAAACACTAATATGACAGGAATTATTTAAAATAGCCAAACACACTATATTATCATTTTCTGCGACGTCTGTGTGTGTTGCCCCTTTCCACTGTCGTCCAAAACCCTAAATCAGTCATCTAAAACCCGTTACCTGTCGTCCAGCACAGGTAAGCAGTCGTCATGGGCCCGTAACGAATTATCGTCCAGAACCACCTTGCGTTGTAACCGACATCCCTAAGCGTGACACAGTGTTACCTTAAAGCACCGATTCTGGTGTTTGCATAAAATTATTTGCCAAGTAATTTTACCTGCGTACACATTACCATGAAAATTCTCTCCTGTGCATTGTTTGTTAAAGCTGCATAGTCTTTAACTTTTTATCTTTTAATTTTAGAACTGATGTTTCTATTTTTCAAGAACACAGTAATAATACTAAAATTCAGGTAAACATTTTACCAATTTCGTTAATCTTAACAAATTATCAGTATCAAAGCAGCAGTATTTATGTGAAAATTACCTGTCTATAATTATTTGAGGGACGCAAATAACTACCAACAAGAGAAAAACAGACCTGTTTTATAAGATAATTCACTTTTCCGTGCAGTTTTCAGCTATAGTGAACAGATTTATTGTGAAAACATAGCTTAATTCTACTTTTACAAATGATTTAAAAAGAAAATAAAAAAATTCGAAAAATGTTCATAGTTGCAGACTTAGTCTCTTTAAGGTATTGTTTATATGAAGCTTGGAATGCATTGTAAACTACCCACTGAACCCTATTTTATAAAGTAAGTAATCTAGAAAAACGGAACCTTCAGAAATAGAGAACCTACAAAATGTTAAAACAACTGACTCGGTTTCGTTGATAAACTGAATTTGTATGGAGTTTGCAATTTTATTTTTTATTTATTCATATACATTATTTAATGAGGGTAAAACACATTTAGCTATTATAAAGCCATTCTACCATGTGGCCCTCAGTAACAAAATCAACATCTATAAAAAGACATATTCACATGACATATATTAAATGATGAAACCTATACTACCATAAGCGCAGTCATTAATGAAATGATCAGCATGTATCATAGAGGAGTGTCAAGCTTCTGAACTCAGGCGACGGAGAATCACTGCTCTTTCGCCCAAATGCAGCAGATGGATGCAAAAAGACAACAAGTGTAGATGCAACCCTAGCCTGGGTCCGAGCCTGGGCTGTGCATTTGCTGTATAAAAGACAACACACAGTGGAAGGGCGTATAAAACTGAAGCATTGGACAAAGTATCATTCAGTTATTCAGGAATGCTTATTTCTGCCCACTTAGGCACCTTTTAGTACATCGTATAGGAAAACGTCGTATAGAAAAACGTGAAAACTTTCGAACTTTGTGTTGAAACGTACACAGAACGTTAAAGAGAACCACTTTTATGTTGTTGTTGTTTTTGTGTTTACAGTCACTATCACTCTGCCCCTGCCCATGCACATCGGCTGTTATTACATGTAACCAGGCCCCGAGGTTATGAAGCTTTTTTGTGCTCAACTAAACTTAGCATGAAATTTATCCTGCTCATAAATGTTAAAATGCCAACAATTGTAAGCATTTTAACATTTATTAGCAGGATAACTACACCACCTGAGAGCTTAAAAGCAAGAAATACCTACATTTTTAGCGTTTAAGTTTTTATGAGCAGTTGAAATTTTATGCTCAGTTGAGTAGAGCACGAAAAAAGTTTTATAACCTCGGGGCCTGTATATTCTCAACGCAGATTATCCTAATATACTAGTTCTCATAATTTTGCTTAAAATATAGGTTGCTGCATGTAGCTTAGTCTCATGACTTCACTAGCGACGCATAAGAGTAAAATACCAATAGTTCTACCTGATCGCAATTATAAACTTTTTTTACGCTGCCATTTGTCATCTAGTTTCGGTTTAAATGCATCTGAACGAGATTGTAGAGGGGGTACAGGCTAGATGTCTTATATTTTGTCATCGCTACCATTTGCTTCATCGCAACTTCATTATTTTGATGTTATAAAGTATTGATCTTAATCCGTTAAGTATGAGAAACCATTAACCAGAAATTTAATATGCCAGGCTTTGGAAGCACTATTTACAAAGTGGTTTTAAATTAGCCTCTGCAAAGTTCGCATATGGTAAATGTGCGGTTTGAATTCCCACGTGTTTAGTGCGCAATCAGATTCCGATATGATTTATTCAATCTAAATGATCGTGCCACTGTAAATATGCATTGTAAACAGTGGAGACGAAATGGGGCGAGCATATGAGCTGTTGGTACTTGAAAGGAGAGCAGCGTACAACAGAGGTGCAGAATGTTAAACTTTATCATTTTGTACGCAACGCTCGTAATGGATGTCATTGCGCCATTGATGCACCATTAGGGGTTGTCAACCTTAGACAAATGATGTTCACCGATTCTAGAGATTTGAATTTTGGACTGAACCCTCCTCGTTTATCATTTATTAGGGACAGGAAAAGCTCTGGCGATAATGTGTGTTTGCGTAGCCTCGTCTGCGCTTTCACTGTTATGGGGATACCTTTGATAAACTTCGGTTAACCCACTGGAGCCCCATGTATAAACATATATGTACAATGCTGCTCTAAAAATGAAATTATGCTCCTTTTGTTGCATATTTGTTTGATTTTGTTTTGAAAGTGACTTTATTTTGTCTCTTACTGACAGGTTGTAGGAGAGTGATTTATAACATAGATATTATGCGACAGTCTGCATGCCTGGTTATTAACCCAATTATGGTTTTAGCTATGGTTTCCTCTTTAATTGTACGATGGTGGGTCAGACCTTAGACTCAATGAAGACCCTGGCTCAAACGTTTTAACCGTTGGATGGTGTCTAATGCATGTCCTTGGCTTGGACAACGTTGTTTCAAATATGGGGGTTTTCTTTTTAGCTGTGACTGTCTGTGAGTTGTGAGGCCTTTTTTATGTTTCATCACAGTAAGTTAAATTAATGTATCAGTTTTCATGTGGTTATATATTCATACGTAAGAAGTAAGCCTAAATTCGTGCTAAACACTTTTACCAAGATTAGACTCTAGAACAACTAATTAGCAAGTAAAATATATTCAAGCTGCTTGCTGTCCGTTTTAAGGCGGCGTTTCTGTTGTTCGTTGAGTCATTGTTTGTTGTTGCCCCCATTGTGTGCGTTGGTTTTGTATTTGGGCCTTGTTTTGTAGTGTAGTGTACTTCTGACTGTCCCTTCTTGTTTTGCAAGCATCTTGTTGAGGAAGAGAAAGAGAGAGTTGGCTGTTTTACATTAATTGTGTTCTTGTTGTCGTGTGCATATCTGTGTCAATTGTCTCTTCCTCGCGTTCCCATGGGTTAGTTTATAGTCTGTGATTGTGGCATTTCCTGGTCATATTCATTCTTTTCAGTAGTTATGAGAATAAGACGCCCGATTTGCCAAAACGGGTTAGCGCCAACAAACAGTACACTCCATAAGTTTCCGAACCATAGTTATTTATACTGTCTGCCACAAAGATGATAGCATCAGGTTACCTAAATTTTGCCATTCTTATCTATCAGTACTGTCTCTGAAAAAGAGTTTCCCTTAATTTATCAGAAGCCAATCGCCTATTAAATCAATTGAAAACACTTCTGTAGATACACTACCGCCCCGCGGTTTTGTGATTATCAAATAAATTGAAAGCACTGTAGATAGTATAATAACCTTGAAGTCTCGATGAATGTTATAATTGGGCTATTGACTTTATACACCCTACGTAATTTGTCATGCCCTTTTGTTTTCAAAATTAAAGTTAGCAAATGATTCTTCAAGGAATACGCTCAGTTTCAAAAAGGTTAAAAACGCTAACAGCAGTAGACACTAGCATACAAAGAGTAAACAAAACTCAGATGTGTTGGCAAAATCATAAAGTCATCACTGAAATATAAAAAGCAGCCATACTGTCTCAAATTGTCACTTCTTTCCCACAGTTTTTCCGAACTGCTTGTACTCTGTAGATAACTTACATCTAAATCAGGTAGTCTTTCTTGAAATATTTCTACTTGTGTTGGGTTGAACCCATGATTGCGGCCTGCTGTTCAACTCCCATATGGGTAGAAATATTTATATGGATTATGTCCCCACTGTGGTCAAGATGACACGTATATAGAAGTGTTTTTAAGTCTAGGAAAATTTTGCGCTACTGTCCATATTCGGCCTATTATTGACGTAAGCTAGGCTACCTAAGCTATGAGGGTTTTGTTTACATTTGTATATACATTTTGCATTAAAACAGTTGAGTGGCATGGTCAGAAGTCGTCTACTAGATAGTTTGTTGCTGTGGAACAATTTAATTCAAGCCGAGGACCAGAAATAAATCAGGTTGGGGATGGAATTTTCTTGTCCCTCAACAAGGACCTTGGACAGACTCCTTCTTAAACTGACCAAATTATGCGAGCTAGTGACTAGGATAATACAGAAATTGGACAACTGTATTTTTGTGCTTTAATCAAATCCTTATGTTTGGTGCAACAAGCAAAATAATTATATTTGGAAAACATTGCATATTAGTGCCAGGACCTAAAGGTTTAGGGGTGGGGATTTTGTGTGACCATATTTTTGGCAGTAACACAAAGCATAAAACTTGAGATGAAAGTGGTGCGTTGCACAAATTTTGGGTTAAGAAGATTTCGTTGTTTCTTGTAAATAAGTATGCTGTCCATGACTTTTGACTAGTACCTGTAAATGTCTACACATAGATTATACCTGAGGCGAGTTCAACAATGCGAGCGTTCGCGGGCGCTCGTTGTTCTGGTACCTATCCTTATTCCTGGCATCAGCACAACAAGCGCTCAAGAACGCTTGCATCGTTGAACTCGCCTCTGTTCTGTTTCTAGTTCGATCAGTTTGACCTGTTCACTGATGTGTAGCATAACTACATACTGTATACATGACATTGTAAATTAACATTAGCTACAGGTTTGTACAAAATAAACGGCTAATGATCTTTTATAATATTTTTTAGCCTTTGGCAGCCTTTCCTCTCTTGACCAATCAAGCCATTTTGATATGATGTGCGTTATGTAAAACTACAACTGTATGCAAAAGAATAAGCTTGGTCAGAGGGGGGAAAGCACTTTAGTAAAAACGTTTTCTATTTCCTATATGTTGAATAGCAAAAACAGGGTTTTCAACAGATATTTTAATTGGTACTTGTTCAATGAGTAAACAAACACTTTTGCAAATAACTCGAGGGCTAAACTCTTTTCATGAACAAAAAAAACAACATTTTCTTTGAAGTTTTTCTATGGTTAATTTTATGAATAATCCTTCATTAAGACTGTCCGATGTCCTTCATAATAATGGTAATTGCTTTTATCACCTACAATGTGTTTTAATAGATTTAAAGAAATATGTCATATCCACATAACATATGAGCCGCGGCATGAAATTTCCAACAATGTGGTTTGTGCGACCAGCAAAGCCTCAGATCAGCCTGCGCGTAAGCTCAGGCTGATCAGTGCCTTTGCTAGTCGCTTGAATATTCTTCTAGTGTTACATGTAAGCTACTGAATGAACATATTTGGAGTTTCTAAGCCTAAAAGGAGGCTGCACAGAATAGTCTGAGTCTATTCATGTCAAAATGTCACATTGTTGGAAATCACGTGTCACGGCTCAATTATCAAGTGTGTTTTCTGTTGGTCCATTTGCCAAAAAATAAAAAGTGCACCAACGACTTTTTTGGTGTCAAAATAGTTGTGTCCCATAAACCGTAAGCAAATTAAAATTTCAAAAAAAGTAACAATTCTGCCAAGTAGAATGGATGCACAGGTCATGTGGATGGTGTTAAACCATTTGACTGCTTGACTCAGAAACAGTATGTCTTGAATGGTCAGCATGCGAGACTAGCTATCATATTTTTTCATCAATTAATGTTAACAATCGGTAACCAAAAGCACCAATCGACCGATGTGTTAAACAAAGCTAAAAGTGCACGTCTATAACCAATTTTACTTTTGAGGATTCTATCCTACTAATAGAGTTAATTGAGTTTATGGATACAATACTGGGGAAAAGGCTTGTGATGCATATTTTGGTGACGGCTATTTTAATCAAACCTCGAGGCTTTAAAACTTTTTTCATGGTCATCTCACATGAGCATTTACTTTCAACTGCTCATGAAAAATAAAACACTGTTTGATTTCATGAAAAATAAAACACTGTTTGATTTTTGGGGTCTTTCTACTTTGAAACACACAGATGTCGTACTTACAATTCTGCTAATAAATGTTATTTTAGCACATATGAGCAGGATAAATGTCATACTCAGTTCAGTCGAGTATGTAAAGAGTATTATAACATCGATGCTATGCTGTGGCCTGCATGATAAAGACATTTGACGCGGATCAAAGTATTAATCTGACCATTTGAACAGACCTGGTGAAAACAACCGTGGACCAAATATGCTTTGAGAGAAAATCCTGAAGCTGGGCTAAACCTTAGAACTAAGTACAGAGATTCTTGTTTCTGTTGTTAAAACATGTAACGAAGCCATAAAACGCATAACACTGGGGGCTAATTTGAGCCGCTGCGTGAGATTTCCAACAATGTGGTATATGCGACCAGCAAAGACTCAGACCAGCCTGCGCATATGCGCAGTCTGATCAGAGCCTTTGCTAGCCGCTTGAATATTCTATGAGCGTTAAGCTACTGACTGAACATCATTTGGGGTTTCTAAGGTAACAAATGGGCTGCAGAGTCTGGACTGAGTCCACACTTGTCAAAATGTCACATTCTTGGAAATCATGATCACATGTCGCGGCTCATTTGCTTTTGTGCATAAAACCACCATAATTATTTTGGTACACTTGATGCTCTTCTAAAACCAAAGAGAACATCTATGGTCACCGCTGTAATTAGACATTCCATGCATTTTTGCTTCCAAACAATGCAATAGCCTCTGGTCTATTACTGAGAGAAACAGACATTGAATTGAGCCGCGACACGTGATTTCCAACAATGTGGCTTTTGACAAGTGTAGACTCAGATGACACTGTGCTGCCTCCTTCTAAGCTTAGAAACTCCAAATGATGTTCAGTTAGTAGCTTAACATTCATAAAATGTTCAAACTACTAGCAAAGGCTCTGATCAGACTGCGCGTATACGCAGGATGGTCTGAGCCATTGCTGGTCGCACCTACCACATTGTTGGAAATCTCATGTTGCGGCTCAATTATTCTATGGGCACAGTTGTAACCAGAAAAAAACATGTATTTTTGCTTCCTAACAATGCAATAGCCTCTAGTCTATTACTGAGAGAAACATACATTGATTAAATATAGCTATTCTATAGATTCAAAATATTATCATTTAAAGTAATAAATAATCAGATTGATAATCAAAACGAAATTGTACAGCCTATAATAAAACTGGCTATGTTCGTATTAACTAAGTTTTCTGTGAAAAATCAGTGTTTCTCTGCAAATCCAAGATTAACTAGCTAGTGTCCATTTGGTTTGCAATACAACAATGTATTGAGGAACATTTTAATATGTATCTCAAGATCTCCAGATAATGATTACTGCCTAATAACAAACGTTATCGCTAGCATACCGGAATGGGCTAATAATGCCACATACACATATACCAATGAAAGTAATCCATTGAGTATGGTAAATATTGATCAGAATAAAGTAAGTAAGGATGCAAAGATCAGGAATCGATACAATCAAGTACCACACCTGACCCAGGATACCAATGGGTAAGCGACAAACCCACAGTTAGACACCACAAACGAAAGCCAGAGGTCAGCCCTTTCCCAGCAGGTGACCACAAGGCACAAACCCCTTCCCATAAATATCCATGGAACGTTTTATGTAAAAATGAAATTTCGCTTCAAATAATAATTTTTCCATAACCAAATTTTAAGAGAAAAAAAATCATTTAATACATTAAAGGAGTAATGCTTTCATATTGTTTTCATTGCATTTGTATTTAGTAGAATTCATTAAGTTACGATATTATGATCAAATTACTTTGCCTAAACAGACATCTACAGAAAGTCCCCACATTCAGGAAAAAAAAAATTGAGCCTTGGGCCTGATAACGATTGTTTATCCCAAGCTTTTAGCTGATCCAATATTTAAGTCCACTCGAAAAATATAGCTATTGGAAATGATCTTCTGTCTCTTGTCTAGCGAAGTGCATGGTTGGCCTATTGGACAGCGGTTAACGTTACTGTCTGTGGAAAACTATCAGGTGTTCCTTTTAATCTTTTATAGCTTTCAACTACCTCATAAGCATGAGGGGGAGAGCTGTGATGTCTATGGCTAGACTGCATGGTTGTGCATGCCGTTCCATGCCTTATATGGTGTTTCAAATCGATTTTTGACAAATGTTTAGGTTTCTAGGAAAAGACTGCTAAATACTCTGCTTAGACAATCTAATAATTATATTGATCAACAGTATTTTACTTACCTAATTACGTCAAGCACACTAAGAACCGAGCAAACCAAAATTATATCCTTACAGATTGGAATGAGTCAACAGCATGAACTAAAAGTGGACTGCTCCTGAAAAGCCTGGCTAGAATCGTCAATATTAGACATACCTTTACTTATTAACAAAATTTACAGGTTGTAAACATAATGAAAGGATAGTACAAATACGTGCAGTTTGCTAACCACACCCGTGTGTAGCCAAGGGCTACTCTTTGGTTGGTTCATTAGCTGGTCCAACACTCTTGTCTTTTCAAGTAGTGAATCATTACAGGAGTGGCTAAGTTTCATTTAGAAGCAGACCTTGCAGTGCTTGCACTCAGGATATATTAGACCCAAATTTTTCAAATTATTAGTATTGTTTACCTCACACATATAAGTAAATGGTAAGGTATTTTAAGTACACATTCATCGTACATTCCAAGTATAATTTTACATTTATCAACTGTCTTCCACTTATATCTAGCAATGACAAACTGACGATAACGGCATGATACTGGGTAATCAGAAAGGCATCACACATTGTGCACCTCAGTAGGTTTTAGTATAAGTATTCATAGCATAAATATTCATGAAGGAAAGTGTTAAACTGTTGTTCCTAGCTTATCTCCTATCACTTTGATTGTTAATGCCAGCCATTTTCATTCTGTTTTGTTGCCAATCATTTGTGTAGTAAATTTTGCAAAAATGGTATTCCTGAGAATTTTGACACAAGGAAGCTAGAGGTTTCTTTTTGAAACTCTGTATATACACGAAAACCAACGTTGTCAAGCAAATGCTGTTTTGGAAGTTGGTTAAAAGGCGTTTTAGCTGCATAATTTAAACATTGCGTCTTTGCAAAATCGACATTTGGTTTAATGTGTGTTAACAAGTTTACAAACTTTCCACCAGACAGCAAGTTTGTTTCCATTAGAAACCAAGTTTGTTGTTGGTGAACATTTTCTTCAGCAAATCAAAATTAAATAAATATGATGACGAGGAATATGAATTATGATAGAAACTCTAGAAAGTAAACCAATTACAGACCCAGAGCTAAACTCAATAACAGATCAATTGAATTGCTTGAAATAGAGGATCTTACATGAGTGCTCATGTTTTATTGAATTTATTAAACGAGTTGGGGAAAAGAGATAAAATGCGAGGCTTGCCGAGCATTTTATCTCTTTTTCGCAACGAGTTTAATAAATTCAATAATACAAGAGCACGAATGTAAGATTCTTTTTATCATATGACATTAAGTGTAAAACGTTATAATTTTGTCATTTACGCAACGTTGTTTTGGACGTCATAACGTTTCCCGTAAATCTATAAACCACTAGTGGTTTACAGATTTTATTGCATGGCGTTATTTCACTCCCTGACGCGACGTCATGTGATAAATAAGTATAATGATGAGGAGTTCGAATAATATAGAATTTCCAGAAAGACAAACAATTATGATCCAGGAACTATCTCAATAACTCTATTCCAGATCAGTTCAATTGCTCGAAATACGTATAATACACTGAACCGAAGTTATAAGTAGCCACCATACAATTTTTGCTCCTGTCCAGAAAGTAAAAATCGCTCTCACAAAATATATATTCTATTAGAAGGTCCAAGGCTTTGTTGAGACTCTGCAAATTATGTCATTTCGAAATGTCTGGTAGACCTTGCACAGATGAGGTCCGAGTAAAGGTACCATCATTTCAAAAAGTCACACTTTTTAGTGTGATATAAACTATTCATCAGATACGTTATCCATTTATATTTTAATTAGTTTGAAGATGCTTATACCAGCTGTGATATAAGATGAAAAGAATCAAAGGTTTTTTGGACAATTGAACACTCCATTTCTCGTCTACGTTAACATGAAGATAGCCACGGTCAACAACTGAATCAAAGGATTTTTAGCTTAACCATGCAGTTTGCATACATACTTTGCATTGCTCTGTACACTTTATTATCTGCGGCATAGTAGTGCAATTTTCAGGGGTTCTTTATTATGAATTGGCGTCACTGTTCTGTTTAAAAATTAAAAGAAATCTTTAACAAATGCCATTTAAATGACTTTTAAAGTTTCACGTTAAAAGCGGAAGTGGATACCAAATTAGTAAAAAAATATCATTAGAAAATGGGCTCATCAAGTTGCATGGTGTTTTGTCAAAGATATTAACGTAAAATGAAACACATACAATGATTTTAGTATGTGCAGCTGATGATTTCCAAAAATTTCGGAAAATTCGGAAAATTATCAATTTTTAAAAATTCATAAAAAATCTGTCATAAGCAAAATGTCAAGTGTTTGATGTTTTTCAAGTCGATTAGGCTGGTTTGCAATCACCTGTACTTGAATTTGATAAAAACTGCACTCAAAACGCTTATTTTCTTCAAAAAAAATATTTTTGCATTTTTGAACCCAAAAATCGTGAAGTGATAGAAAACTCTTCCAAAACACCGTTTAACTTTAGTTCATTACGATTAGCGCTTAGCAGGTCGAGTACGGCGGTCAAAAGCCATAATTTTACTATACACTTTGTAAAATACAGGTACTGTCTACAGTGTAGTTCACGATATGTGTCAGTCCTTTGATACTTTATTCAAGTGGGGATTATTAGCCTTTGCGATTTTTATCATATGAGCCAGTGCATGAGATTTCCGACAGTTTGGTATGTGCGACCAGCAAAGCCTCAGATCGGCCTATGCATACGCGCAGTCTGATCAGAGCCTTTGCTTGTCGCCTGAATATTATATGAGTGTTTAACTGCTGGCTGGTTATCATTTTGCGTTTCTGGGCTTGTGAGGGGGCTGCGCGGGCTCGTCTGGGCCTGCGCTTGTCGAAGTGCCAAATTGTTGGAAGTCACGTGTCACGACTCATATATAACGGTAAGAAGGTAAGCGGTTTGGATTACTGACTTTCTCGTGAACTGAACTGTGAAGTGCCACAGATTATATGTTATTACGTTTGTCAAGAAAATTCTTACCACATCAAAGTAAAATAACTGGTATACTTGGCAGATAAATGTATGAGCCCGCCAGCGCCTTCAGTTACCGGCTACTGTCGGGCTCAAGCATTAATCTATATGTAGACGAGTTCATCCTCCGAAAAAAGAAACAAAAAAGAAACAACGATAAATGCGAATTTATTCCACCGTTCAAGTAATATAACTTTTATCTTATTGAAGAGCATGGTTATATCTACATCAGGATATAGCCAGTTTACGAAAATCTATTCAACTTGTGTTCAGCATTCCATGTATAAGTCTGATAATTAGGTGTACACGTGACCAATACTGTTTTGTGTTGTATAATATATAGGATAGACTAGAAACTAATTGTTAGTTTATGTCTAATAAAATTCTGTTCTGTTCTGTACATCCTCTAGTTATAAACCTCTGCATTGTTATACCAAAACAGATACACATACTTGGGCAAAATTTCATTTCAATATCACTAGGGCTTAGTCAGAAAAAAGAAATTGAAAAGTGGCTACTTAGAACTTCGGTTCAGTGTATATGGGCCCCTTTCTTCTTGGTCTGCGACCAGGTCAGGCACAAACAAGCGTACTCAGCTACAGAAATTGGCTAGAATATTGACATTTTGCATGTTCTAAGATAAGCTACCATACTAACCCGAAAATGAATAATAAAGGCGCTGATCAGACTGCGCAGGCTGGTCTGCGCCTTTGTTGTTCGCATGCAACAAAGTCACGGCTTCTCAGCACGAGGTCGGTAGAAACTCCAGAACGTAAAACAATTACTAACCCAGGAAGTAGCACAATTACAGATCATATCATAAAATACTGTCCTGCCAGCCAAAAGTGACAGTGACGCAATGTTTTGTTTCCAAAGTTATAAGGGACTTAGAATCGATAGAATACTTGCTTATTAATCAAATCCTCAGCGACCTTTCGATTCGCGTTAGCTCAAGTGAAGTGTACTCGTTAGTGTGTTCTTAGCAATTGTAAACAAAATATACGTCACTGTCACTCTTGGTTGGCACGACAGTAGAACTGAACTGTGTTCTAGAATTAAATTTTATTTTATTTTTTCTTTCGTGATGAATGAGACAATTTTCTTTGGCAGCTCAGAGATTTTTCAAGCTTTGACTTTTAATCCAATAAATGCTATATTAAATAGATTCTCGTGATAAATGATCTTTAGGAATTAGTTTTTCAAACGATTCCGTATCATAAATGGATGCGTCACTTAAATGCCACAATGGTATATATTACATTAAGATAACCCAATTAAAGACCGATTGGAATACAAAAAAAAAAATACGAAACATACGAAAGAAAATGACCAAGAATAAAAGTTCAGTGACTGAAACAGTACCAAGAGCAAGAAGGGTAAAAGCATAAAACCCCGTACTCACCAGTCACGACTTTTGTGGCATGCTCTTTGAAAACTTTCGTTTCCTTATGTTCTTGGGTAGGCGATATTCCAGACAATATGGACCCAGTCTGACTTGGAGCAGTGTGATCAGGCTTCATATTGTTTGCTTCGTTGAAAAACAATCTAATCTGAAGTGCATTTGAACATATGAAGCAGACGTAAAAACCAGACAACATGTTCCGGACAAAAACAAAATAGTGGCGATATGGGCGGGCTAATACAACTGTGGGTATGGAGTATTTAACGTATGTTGCGACCCAAGGGCGATATTGTTAATGCCTGACAGAGGGCCGCAACAAACGTTTACCACCGAAACCTGTGGTTGAGTATTACTCTTCATTTAAATTAACATATAGTCCTTTTTAAAGCTGATTTAAGTGCTATAGCTTTAACGACGTATGGTTCTTCAAACGGTTAACCAATACTTTCTATCTATAAATAACGCTTTAATATAACGTTATTGGGCATGATGCACAATTCTAATAAGTCTGTTGTATTTCTATTTGAACACGATTATATTTTCCCAGATTATTTGTCATGTTTGTTCTTTTGTAAGTTCTAAGTCTTCGAAGCCACTCCATGGCTGTGTTATATCCTTTCTACGTAAAAAACGGATCGTACCAAGCTTATTTCATTAACCCATATAAGCCTAGCGTCCTTTATGTGGGGCATATGCAAACAGTGCAAACCCAGATCAGACGCCGCAGAACGCGGCGTCTGATCAGCGTCACCACTGTTTGCTTAAAGAATGTTCTATTAAAGTTTGTATAGAAATGAAAGATACAATCCAACAACAGCTTTAAGCGGAAATTGACTGGTCCAATTGATAATAGTAGGAAATTCCACTTAGCTTAAACGGGTTAACTCTTTAGATTATCTACACTAGAATCGGAATGCGCCAGACCTAAAAAAAAATTATAAAATATAAGGTGCTCAATCAATATCTGTCAATTCCACCCAATTTCAGACATTGATAATTGTCATTCCATAGTACCACGTAGTTATCTTGTCACTATGATTCATGGAGTCTTTATTCTGATCAGTTTATTACATTTTCTCAGACCTCCAGATAAGAGTGCGTACAGTAAAACATAGTAAGTGAGTATGATCATGAAATACCACAATCACAAACTGCAGACAAACCAATGGCACTGCGAGGAAGAGCCACACAGCAATCACAAGACAACCAGGAGAACAAACTAAGCAACCAGCCCTCTCTTCCCCATCAAGATGATTGCAAGACTAAAAGGGACATAAAGTAACGTACAACAAAATATAAAACAATTACAAACTCCCACAATGGGAGTAACAATTAACAACAAGTCAACAACAACAGAACCACCGCCTTAGAACGGACAGCAGCCTAAGCCACCGGGGGGGGGGGGGGCTTAAATGCATTTTACTGATACCAAATCTATAAAACCTGTCTTAAGCGGTCAGTCAAAAATAGACTAAACAAAGGACTTAAATGCACATGGTAGCTTAATGCAGGTCAAAAGTATTGCAGAATGCTCCATTCTGCAATGGCTTTGACCTGCATTAGGCAATAATCGGTCTTGAAAACAATTTTGTCTTCTTTTGAGTGGCTGCTTGATAAGGGTTTACTGTATTTGAAACAAACTGTTGTGGTAAACTTTGCAAAAATATACCCTAGGGACAAACGACCATAGTTTAGAATGAAGGAAGGAGCTCCCGAAATCAGTGTTTGTTTTAGTGGTAATCAATCTGTCACTATCAATTTGATATGCAACATGACCATGTTCTGAAAACGTTAAATTTTGACCCCATCCCCAGGGTCTGGGGTTCTGTGGGCAAATATTTGCTACCACGTTGCTGCATTTGTGATTCCATTTAATTTGATTTGCAAAATGACCATGTTCTGAAAAAGAGAATTTGGACCTTTTGGCCCCACCCCTAAGTCCACCCAGGGGGTCGGACCGAGGCTTTTAATCTAAATCACGTTTAATATGTTTCATATTTATTGTACCTCTGTCTGCTTGCGAAATTTCAGTAAAAATATTGACAACTGAGTTATTGTAAATTTAATTATTGACCATTGACCCACCTAAGGGGCCATGGGGATGGGTAAAATGCTTATCACGTATGTGCTTATCTACAGGCACTGGGTATTCATGGCCTATAGTGAGAAGTCAGATACAGTATAATAGTTTTGGAGGAATGTGAAGTTTATTCCACAAAAAAGGCCAATATAGCTTTTGCATTAGCATTAAAATAAGTCAGAAAAGGGTCATAACCCAGTCAAAAATTTGCAAATGACTTATTAATTCGAATTTGACCTGTATTATCTGATGCTTTACCCTTCTGTAAAATTTGAATGATAGAGTCACATTCCTTTAAATGTTAACCTGAGATATGCCAGCTTCCCTAACAATACACGCTCTAAAAATGTGTTTTGGCTACTTTGTGAGATATTGCTTCTAATGATAGCTAGAATTGTGAATGTTTAACAGCTACAAGCATATAACATCTGCTTTTTTCTGCAGAAACTACATATGGCAATGGTTTTGACCTGATTGTGCAGGCTCATCTGCACTTCTTTTGTTCTCAAATGCTGGCTAAAACCGATGAGACATTGGCGTGTTTAGGGTATGTCTGAAAAAAGAATTCAATTAGAATACAGAGGGAACGCTTGACAAATATGGCTTTAAAGAATACTCATTTAATGAAAAGCTGTAAAAGTCAACAATTTAGATCATTAGACCTGTCGTAGTGCAATTAGCTCTTGTAATTACCATTATTGACTGTCCTCGTTTACAAACTAAGGATGATTAAACAATTAAGGATTGAGCAGCAAATGATATTATGACTGTCATTGCTCAAACACTGGGGATACGTGACGTTGGTCTGTGGCAAAAATAAACAGAACGGTTTGAACTGATTACGAAAATCAATTCTAGTTGTTACTATATATGCAAGCTCATGGGACTTGGCATTTGCATATCGAAGTATCAAAAGTCTATGTATTCGACCAAGCGCTGATCCAGCAATTCAGTCAGGGGTGGGGGTGGTCATGACAACGTTTTTCTTCAATCAGAACTGCCTCGGTCAATTCCGCGAACATCGAAGATCTACTTTGATAACGCGGCTGATAACGTGAAGCTATGGTTATATAACGTGACGCTGACGCTAACACGACGCTGACGTAACAGAAACCATGTTTACACAATAACAAGTGTGATTGCGGCAGCAAAACAAACGGCTTAAATGAAGTTTGTGTTTTTTTAATAAAATATCGCTATAGCGATATTTTATTTTTAAAAAAAAAATAAACTTCATTTATTCTGATGATTAAACTTTTCAGATAATCAGAAAAATCGATTTTTAGAGTTGAACCCACATGCTACAGAACTAATTTTTCCATACGCCAGTTCTGGCTTAAAATGGAGCTTTTTGGTACATAGAACTACGCACAACGCGCCTTACATACAGCGAAGCCATGATTCAATTCGCGAATTGGGGCTGACTTTCCCGAATGCGTTTCTCTTGTGATGAACGTATTTCACAGAGTGCCGTACCAACCTCCTTCGAGAAATGAAAAATGTAACTAATTTTATACTGGATGTTCCTAGCAGGTTCCGTTAAGCTCCGAGCACAAATCTGACCGATCAAAAATACATACGAACAACTATAAACGTTTCAGATACACGTACCTGATGAGTACAAGTGCAAAAGTGTGAGTTTGTGTTATTTTCGGTTACGTTAGGAATATCTAAAGCTAGATGGACTTAGTAGCAAGATGGCATTGTGCCAATTGTGATTTGCTGAGATTTTGATACATTCTTCCAATGGTGAAATGTTTATAAGAAACACCTACAACACCGTAGCTGTGACGAATGCCAATACACTGTATGCTGACGTCAGAATGCAAACAAATAACAATGCTGTCAGAAATACAAAAAATTGGTTTTCGAGGTAACAAGAAATCTACTAAACAGTGCTGAATGGCCCTTGACAACTGATCCATATTTCGTATTCAATACATAACTGCTGGTGTCATGCTTTTGTCATCAATTTTGATTGGCTGATTAAGTCATGTGATTTAACAGCATACGATTTGAATTACAAAAACATTACGGAAAGTACGAAATGACTATGAAAAAAATTGGCTATGCAAATGCTCATCTGTCATTTATTCACGACAGCTCAGTACAGTTTAAATGTGGCGAGATGTTAAGATGTAATTTCTCATTCATCTTCATTTCCCATCTGTTCATTAGCTGATTATAGAGTACTTTTTCTCTTCACTAAATCAATCGTAGTATCATGATAGTCCATGCCTTCGGATAAGAGTTCGAAATTAAATATTAATATTCTCATTTCTTAACCAAAACATATGTTGTGGGTACTCAAAAGAACCGTCTCTTGGAGACGGTTCTTTTGAGCACACACAACAAATGTTAAAACCGATGGATAAGAAAATAATCGAACCTTTACGATCAACTTTTTGTTTATCAGGAACTACGGTAGTACCAGAGCTTAACTTAATTGATGGCCATCATGGGAGAAGCTACATGCACGACAGTTTGAAATAGAACAAAATAGGAGTATTTGATAGATTTATCGGGGACCTTCCTGTTGTTGTTGTTGTTTTTTGTTTTGTTTTTTTTTTGTGTTTTTTTTCGATATTGGTATGTCTTCATATTTTGGTCCTCCAGGAATATTGGATGCTGACAGCAAGCAGAATAACGCTAAAGCTGGTGCTAGGGTGTGAGAGAAAAAAAATCAATAAATCTCATGAACAGACTCAATAAACGAGGCTGTTGTTTTTTACAAATTTGGTAGGTTCTCTCTACTTCCTAGATATTTTACCCAATACTTTCAAGAATGAACTTACAACATTTTTAAAATAAACTGCTTAAAATGTATGTGCTAGTTCTTTTTTTTGATGTTTCACTCGCGGAAATCTACAAAATATGAAAGCATGCACAGTCAAAAAGCTACGTGCATAAATGGGCTTTGTTGGCCCACCTACGAGGCTAAAATATAAGCATTGTTGTTCACCAATTGGTTTTATAAGTTTATTAGAACAATAACCAAAGAGTAAAAGTCTAAAATCAATTTGACTTTAATGCCTATAAACTGCAGCCTTCTTTAAGTGAAAGGGTGATTGTTGATGGGCATGGTTGTCATACAGCCCTACATTTTGGTGTCAAAGCTAAAGAAAATCAAGACAAAGTTCCTACGTTGTACTGGTTACCTAAACTCCATAAAAAACCCTATAAAGCAAGATTTATTGCAAATTCTAGTTCTTGTACGACAACAGAACTTTCTAAATTGTTTACCTCGTGTCTTACAGCTGTTAAAAAACATGTTATCAAATATTGTGAAAAAGTATATGAGAGATCCGGTAAAAACCTATTTTGGTCGATTAAAAATTCAGGTGAAATTTTAGATAAACTTAAAGCTAGAGATTTCAATGCGACCAGTTTGTCTACTTATGATTTTTCTACTCTTTACACTACTTTACCTCATAATTTAATTAAAGATAAACTTATTGATCTTATTGAAAGAACCTTCCAGAGAGAAGGCTCTCCTTACCTTGCATGTAGTGACAGAAATGCATTTTTTACTTCAGAAAAACCTAAAAAATATCATGCATGGTCGTGTCAAAATGTATGTGATGCGCTGACCTTTTTGTTGGACAACATTTTTATTCGATTTGGCACCAAGCTCTATAGACAAGTAGTTGGGATTCCTATGGGCACTAATTGTGCTCCCCTGGTTGCAGATTTATTCCTGTTTTGTTATGAAAGGGACTTTATGATGTCTCTTTCTGATGATAAGCAGGCTGATGTTGTTGATGCGTTTAACACTACTTCCAGATATTTGGACGATATTTTAAATATTAATAATGTTTATTTTGAAAATATGGTTAGTCAAATATACCCTTCAGAGCTCCAACTTAATAAAGCCAATGCCTCTGATACCGAAGCCGCATTTTTAGACTTGCATTTGTCAATTTCTAATGGTATTGTTTCTACCAAAATTTATGATAAACGTGACGACTTTGATTTTGAAATTGTCAATTTCCCATTTTTAGATGGTGATGTTCCTCGTTCTACATCCTATGGAGTCTATATCTCTCAACTCATTCGTTTTGCTAGAGCATCTAGCTATGTTACTGACTTCAACACTCGCAATAAATTGTTAACTCAGAAACTTCTTAAACAGGGCTATCGGTATCATAAACTTCGCAAAACATTTTCAAAATTTTATAGACGATACTTTGATTTGATTTCTAAATTCCATGTTGGACTTAAATCTCTCTTGCGCCAAGGACTTTCGGAACCTGATTTCTATGGTGACTTGGTGTATAAGTTGAAGAAGATTGTTGGCTCTAATAATTTTTCAGCGCAGTTCATTAAAATAATTTCCCATTATAAAAAGATTGGCTATAACATTAATGTATTGCAACAGACTGCATGCTTGGTAGTCAACCCAATCACAGTTGGCAACTTTGCTTTCCTCTTTAATTGCACGCCGGTGGGTCGGACTTCAGACTCTATGATGGTTCCGACTTAAAGGCTTATCTATTGATGAGATGGTAGGGGCCTGATGCTTTGGCTGTTTGTCGGGCCCACCGGGGTTTACCTGTTGGATTTCTTTTGCTCCGGTATTCAGTTTAATTTACTGTTGAGTCCTTATCCTTGCTTTATCTCCTTGTTATATCTTGATTTATATGTTTTAGGAGATGATGCATTGATAAGTTAGGGGTCTTTCATGCAAACCAAATATCTATGTGTCTTAATCCACATCTAAATTAAGGGTGAGGTTGGCGCCGTTAAACCGGTTTAAGCCCTCCAGTAAAATATTTTACTGACCGTTCCAAGGCGGTACTTCTTTTGTGGATCTTTTATGTTTTTGTTCTGTCTTGTGTTTACTATGTTTTGTGCGCGTCTGTTTTATGTGCTTCGTGGTCACCTGCTGGGAAAGGGCTGACCTCTTGGCTCTCGTTTGTGGTGTCTTCTGTGAGTTTGTCACTTTCCCATTGGTATCCTGGGTCAGGTGTGGTACTTGATTGTATCGATTCCTGATCTTTGCAACCTTACTTACTTTAACCGTTGCTATGGTAACAAAAATGACCGCCAAAATAGACTGAAAATAGGAAATTTACCATTTTGGAGCAAAATTGAAAGGTTTGACAGAGAAATTAGCATAGAGCACAAGCAAATACCAAAAAAAGATATTTTAACACAAGGTGGGAATTACCACGGATTTTTTGGTATTCAGCTGTGCTAATATCTAATTCTTTTAAAAAAAACTCGGTCTTCTCAAAGCCGTAAATTTGGTCCAAAATGGCAATTCCTCTGTTTCAAGCCTATTTTGTCGGCCATTTTTGTTACCATGGCACTGGTAAAATTTAAATAAATGCCAAAATTTTACACTTCAGTTATTCTTCTAAACATCCAATCAAAAGAAATTGGTGAAAAGCAATTTTCAGTTTTTGTCACTAGAGGCACGTACCCCTTTCATATTTTTTGCATTTACGCGCGTATGAAAGTGACACTGACGGCGATTTTCTATTGGTATGAGCTGACATTGATTCAATTATCGCATATACTCCATAAACTGATCGTTCGGACCATTACTTCTGCGTTAAAGGTGATAAAAATAGACACTAGTTCGTGACACTGCCAGACACATGTCAATTTCTGTTTTGATAGCATCAATGAAGATTTATCTTATTGTATTCTCAGTAAAACCTGTAGTGTTTCCAATGGGAAATAAAAGCTGAAGATGTGTGATTGTACGTGCGTGCGTGTGTGTACGCATGTGGTTTGCTTAAGAGGCCACCTCAGTGAAAGCTTTACCATTGAATCTTTTATGTGATTTTATACAATATTTCGAGAGGGTTGCACTTTTAGATAAAGGACCTCTGACACTTTGATAGGGTATCTGCCTATTTTTCAGATGCTTTCCAAAACTTCCCTATGCATAAGATATCACTGGTATCCTTTTGAATAGGACGCTTGGTGTATTAGGAACGAATTAAGGTTATAATTAGACAGGATGATCCCTACGACAAAAAAGAGACTCTAACAAAGGGGGTAGGGGTTGCAAAATTTGACTTCACCAAAAACACTTAGAAATCAATTATTTTCGTGTGTAAGTGTATTGTATCATTAATAATTGATTACAAATCACAGTGAAAGTATTTTAAAGTCCGAAATCATGAGCATTTTAATGATTATTTTTGTTTGTTTTTTTTCTATCTGATTTGTTAAGAAATATTTTGAAGTGCAACTGTAGTCCATATTCAACCTTTACCTGGTGCAATATTATGCAGCAATGTACTATAACCATTCATCCATGCGTAAAGTACACCTAGTCGATGGCCATGTAGTCTATGTGTATTGGATAGATACAGGATATGTGCAAAATAATCTACCAACTGAATTTAGTAAAGGGACAGTTTTCATAATCTAAAGAAAATATGCTTAAACGTTGTAATATTCATGACTAAGGGGCTATGAGAAGGACGCTTACTTGTACTGATTATTTCATTATACTGGAAAAAAAGATTTTCAAGATAGCACACCAGAAATCCAAATGCTAATGTTTGGGCTCGCCCAGGCGTCACATTTTTGGCTGTGAGGTATCATTCCCCACCCCCCCCCCCGAGTTCCAACTAGCTTTTCACAAATATGAGAACACACTTACGTGCAAAAGGATTAGTTGGAACTCGGGGGGGGGGATGTTTTAAAAAACATTTTTCTATTTCCTATATGTATAATATACAGTGACCATTTTAGCCCCAAAATTAAACCGTACATTTATGGTAATAGGAAATCAAATGCAAAATCATAAAATAGAGACCGACAGCGAGCTTATATATGAAGATGGAAGCATTTGATCGACTTTAATTGTTATCAAAATTATAGGCAGAGATACACTGTGATTCCTATTAC
The DNA here is from genome assembly GCA_964019695.1 of Loripinus fragilis. Lineage (NCBI taxonomy): Eukaryota > Metazoa > Mollusca > Bivalvia > Lucinida > Lucinidae > Loripinus > Loripinus fragilis. Next base: position 92,354,724 of record OZ026517.1, read on the forward strand.
CACCGTCAGAGGTCCTTAGCTAGTCTACCAAGTGACCCTCTATAAAACAAATCATACAAACAATTCTACATATAAATACAAAATACAATATGCATAATTAAACAAGGAGATTCCGACAGTGAGGTCATAATATGTTTTTGTACTAAATTTAAGTTATCAGTAGATCTCATACAGATATTTAAAGTTGTAACTGTTTGGGGATATACCTTACGTCACTGTCATAAATGGTTTGCGAAATAGTACATGGGCACAAATTCAAGTGAATTAAAAGGGTAAAGGATGCGATAAAACATGTAATGGACGTGTTTAGTAATATAATAAGACATAAAACTGAGGATGCAATGTTCAAAACTTTCAAATGATTAAAGTATCAGTCCTGAGCATAAGGTACACACGAAAAAGCAAGCCATTAACATAGAGGACGAATTTAGAATTGGAATGTTTTTAAAAAGCAAAAATTCGTTTTATGGTTGGACCGTTGCGTTTACCAACATTCTCTTGTATTGCATGAATTGCACATTGAAATCCTTGCATCACAATGTTTAAACGCATTATCATCACGTGAGATTACTGTGCCCTTTGTCGCGATTACAGTGAAGCTCACTTTGTCGCTTTGACAAAGTGTACAGTTACAATGGTGATTTTCTTGCTTTGGCCACAAACCCTTTTGCAACTGTGTCATCTCGATCTGTCTCAGGAAAGTACATACAATAAAAATGTCTTAAGCGACCAAAAATAGACAAAGCATTGGTCTTAAAGCCAAATGGGAGTTTAAAGAGGGTCGAGAGCATTGCAGAATGCATACTCCAATACTTTTGATCTGCATTATAAAGGCGATACTCGGTTTAAAAAAAAAACATTTTTTGGTCTTATTTTTAGTGGCCGCTTAAGACAGGTTTTACTGTATATATACTTCTCAATTTGAAAGAAGTAAATCATGCTCTCTGCACGTCTCTAGTAAAGATCGAAAGTGATTTGCGGGAGAAATGCGAGTGTTAGGTACATTTATGTAAGTCGGGTGATTTGTCGCGTTCGTGGGAGATGATGATTGATAAAAGATTTACATGTAAAGTGTCACACCCACCGAGGAGTTGGACGCCAAATCAAAGAAATAAATGGAAAAAAGAAACTCCCTTTGTACACTTTGTCGAAACTTGCTACAAAATTTGCATAGGAGTGTCAGTGTATAAGAAAATGCTGTACGTTCTGATAGTGTGTGCAGGGCATGATAAAATCAGCTCAATGGGGTATGTACGCCAAGCGAAGATTGATATGAGACTCTGATCAGAGACTTATCTATTTGTATCAAGAAACCAGTAGCCCTAGCTACCCACTTACTATATAGCGAATACTAATTTGACTGGGTTGATACACAAGACGATATTTGTCTTTGCCTAGCGCTCAAGTATCTTTATCAGTTACCTCTCATATTAACTGCATTGTTGCACGTTGTCTGATAAACGTTGTCTATCTCACGGCATGTGCCTTGACCAGGTCATGTTTGAATGACGTCACTAATTACGCTGAAACAATACAAAAATCGAAAGTTACGTCATAATCGCTAGTTTGAAGAGTGAAACAATAAGTAAAATGATGAATAGAATACCAGAAACATGTATCAAGTTTACCAGGCTCGGCTTTGAGAGCGCATGTTGAATCACTCGGCTAGCCTCGCGATGTCAACAAGCGTTCTCAAAGACTTGTCTGCTAAACAAGATATCAAAAGACACTCACCTACTGTCGTGCCAACCAAGAGTGACAGTGACGTAATACTTTGTTAACAATTGTTAAATAAAGCACTAACGTGTACACTTCATTTGAGCTAACGCGAATCGATAGATCGCACGCGTATTAATCTTATCCTGCGGATAGGATTAACACACAAGTGATCTATCGATTCTAAGTCCTGTATAGCTTTGTAAACAAAGCATGGCGTCACTGTCACTCTCGGCTGACAGGACAGTAGTATTCTTTATTTATTGGTTTTGTCGTGGTGTTTTCCAATCATCTTCATTTAAGAACTTACTATGATATACTTCTTTAGAATCATTTGATTTTCTGTGTAGCTTAAATCAATAGCATTGCTAAAAGCAGGCAAATTTTGCTCTGTAATTAGATATATCTTTCTGTTATAGTGTGACTACCAAACAGCACGCTTTCTTCCTCGAACATAATCAAATAACACTGTTTGAACTGAGCAGACAGGGAAACAAACTCGCAATTTATATAAAAATAGAAAACCAGCACTCCAGCCATTGCGATAGAAAGCAATTTTTCGGACATTTTCGGAAATTAATTGACCAGGGTTAAGAAAAAAACATTCGCTTTTGAGAAGTAAGTATGTTACCTGGGCCCAAAATTACAATGCCTGTTACCTGGGCCCAAAATTAAAATGCCTCCTTAAAGATAAAGAAGACTTTAAGAGGTAAAATCCTTAGCAATAATAGTGATACCACTCATTAAAATTCTGTCCACGGGTCATACTGGGTAGATCAAAGGGGAATCATAATGAGATGATTACATGTGGCAATACAGTGGTCCCATGAAGGGATGAGGTATTTTCTGATGAAATATTGATCTTAATCTATGTGAAAGAAATTGTGTTTTATACAGGTAAGTCCCCCTTTAAAATTTTGTGAGATACTGAAACTGTCTCTTATCAGTTAATCCTTTAATGGTCTCTATTAGACAGGGATATTTGTCTTTAAGTTGCATGCATAAAACAGTGATCCCAAACCGCTAAAGGCTCACCACACATATGTACAGAAACAGAGAGCCATCTACATGATCACTTCTGGTGTGAAGAATCTTGATTTTACTTTTTGAAGTTTAACCTCGTTAAATATATGGCACACTATGTGGCCCACATATAAATGACATTTTTGGAACTTATCGCATCAGATAAACGTGTGCAAATGCACAGTCTCACCAGAGCCTTCATTTCTCGCACACATACATGTTAAGCAGGGTCGCAAGTAAAGCCTCTAGCCTCAATAGATAGCTTTGTATTTTATCTTTAAAGTATAACTTCACGCGTGCGCGACAAGTAGCTGGCAAATATCGTTTTCGCCCAAAGGACATAATGTATCTTTTCTCACAGTTCAGCCAAGGTTTTTTTCTTGACAATGCAAATAACATCATTACTGCTAAATAAGGTTTCCAATATACAAAACGTCTTGTTTAATTTGTGGCTAGTAGCAGCATTCGGGCTCGTCTGTGGAATAATCTGGTAATTAATCGAGATACAATGTTTGCTATTTATATTCTGCGGGGACCATAAAATAATGGGAGCGAAAGTCTACGGTCAAATCAGGCAAAGTGAAAAGGCACAGATAAGACTGGACAGTCTTGATATCATACATGTACCATGCATTTAAGTAAGTAAGGTTGCAAAGATCAGGAATCGATACAATCAAGTACCACACCTGACCCAGGATACCAATGGGAAAGTGACAAACTCACAGAAGACACCACAAACGAGAGCCAAGAGGCCAGCCCTTTCCCAGCAGGTGACCACGAAGCACATATAAACAGACGCGCACAAAACATAGCAAACACAAGACAGAACAAAAACATAAAAGATCCACAAAAGAAGTACCGCCTTGGAACGGTCAGTAAAATATTTTACTGGAGGGCTTAAACCGGTTTAACGGCGCCAACCTCACCCTTAATTCAGATGTGGATCAAGACACATAGATATTTGGTTTTTACGCATGGACTTCTTCACCAGGATTGCTACAATGAATTTGGGATGGTTTGTTGTGCTTACATGTAAAGATTACCCTTCCCCAATTATCATGAATGCATTATATCAAGCAAACAATATAAATCAAAATGACATGTCACTGTTTGAGGCATTTCTTGTGTGCCTTCACCGTTTGCTAAAGCATCCGTTCGCGCGTTTTCAGTATACATTTTGGTACATGCTGGGAAAGAGCTGGCCTCTTGGCAGTCGAGTGTGTTGTGTTTTCTTGTGTTTTGTCACTTTTCCAAATGTGTCCTGGTCCACATCGGAATTAAGCGCGAGGTTGGCGCCGTGAAACTAGTTTAAGCCCTCCAGTAAAATATTTAACTGACCGTTCCAAGGCGGTACTTCTTTTGTGGATCATTTACCATGCCTCTGTGCGCGTCTGTTTATGTGTGCCTTGTGTGCATCTGCTGGGAAAGGGCTGACCTCTTGGCTCTCGTTTGTGGTGTATAACTATGAGTTTGTCACTTTCTCATTGCTATCCTGGGTCAGGTGTGGTACTTGATTGTATCGTTTCCTGATCTTTGCAACCTTCTTACTTTTAATCTATCTTCCGGTTTGCATACTTTGTTGAATGTCAATATCCGAACGATAAATTATGTGTATTCGCCAGATGCGGTTCTCCAAAAGCTTGATGTATTTTACATGTATCAGAAGCTGAACAGAAAACAAATGCCAATCAGTTTGACTATTGCTCTTAGTTATGCCTCATATTAACCGCATTGCTGCACGTTGACCTGATAACGTTGCGCTATCTCACGGCATGTGCATTTATCAGGTCATCATGACGCTGCACTTTTTGAATGACGTCGCAGTGACGTTGAATCTACACGAAACTCGACAGTTATACGTCATAATCGCTAGTGTGAAGAGTGAAACAACTTGCAAACTGATAATTAGAATACCAGGTTCGCGTCTATTGATGCATGTACCAAGTTTACCAGGCTCGGCTTCGAGAACGCTTGTTGAATCGCTCGGCAAGCCTCGCCATTCAACAAGCGTTCTCGAAGCCTTGCCTGGTAAACTTGATATCAAAAGACACTCACCTTGTACTTTATATACACTGAACCGAAGTTCTAAGTAGCCACTTTTCAATTTCTTTTTTTCCGACTAAGCCCTAGTGATATTGAAATGAATTTTTGCCTAAGTATGTGTATTGTAATGAATTAAAGTTAAGCGGTGTTTTGGAAGAGTTTCTATCACTTCACGATTTTTGGGTTCAAAAATGCAAAAATTATATTTTTGAAGAAAATAAGCGTTTGAGTGCAGTTTTTATCAAATATAAGTACAGGTGATTGCAAACCTGCCTAGTCGACTTGAAAAACATCAAACACTTGACTTTTCGCTTATGACAGATTTTTTATGAATTTTTAAAAATTGATAATTTTCTGAATTTTCCGAATTTTTCGGAAATCATAAGCTGCACATACTAAAATCATTGTATGTGTTTTATTTTACGTGAATATGTTTGACAAAACACCATGTAACTTGATGAGCCTATTTTCTAATGATATTTTTTACTAATTTGGTATCCACTTCCGCTTTTAACGTGAAACTTTAAAGGTCATTTAAATGGCATTTGTTAAAGATTTCTTTTAATGTTTAAGCAGAACAGTGACGCCAATTCATAATAAAGAACCCCTGGAAATTGCACTATTGTGCCGCAGATAATAAAGGGTACATAGCAATGCAAAGTGTGTATGCAAACTGCATGGTTAAGCTAAAAATTCTTGGATTAAGTTGTTGACCGTAGCTGTCTTCATGTTAACGTAGAAGAGAAATGGAGTGTTCATTTGTCAAAAAAAACCTTTGATTCATTTCATCTTATATCACAGCTGTTATAAACATCTTCAAACTAATTAAAATAGAAATGGATAACGTATCTGATGAATAGTTTATATCACACTAAAAAGTGTGACTTTTTGAAATGATGGTATCTTTACTCGGACCTCGTCTGTGCAAGGTCTACCAGACATTTGAAATGACATAATTTGCAGAGTCTCAACAAAGCCTTGGACCTTCTTATAGAATTTAAATTTTGTGAGAGCGATTTTTACTTTGTGAACAGGAGCAAAAATTGTATGGTGGCTACTTATAACTTCGGTTCAGTGTATATATATAATAGGCCATTTTACTTTCAACAAAGAAACGCAACGTTTAAAGGCTTTGAAAATTGTTTTTTTAACATGAAACCGGTTAGCCATATAAAATAAAAATTTGTGCATTCTATTGGACATTTTTAATACTATATATACATATATATGCGCATCAAATGTCATGAATGCTGTTGCGCAAACACATCCAAAATAGCTCGCGTGTAGACCTCCTATCCTACTCAATGCATCCTCATAGACAAACAATTAAATCAAATTGAATTACTGTCACGAGCAAAAATAATGTCGTGTATAAGCTCTATAGACGATTATTTCCAGCCAGTGTCCATCGTTTAATTATACTTTTCCTTCCCTTGAGCTAGCTGGCCTACTTCGAGGGCTTTTATCTACGAATGAAAACAATAAAACCTTAACAGAGGAAAATCACCATTTACTAACTTGGTTAGTCTTCAATTGAAAGTAAGGAAGAAGGCAGAGATCAGGAATCAATACAAACAAGTACCACACCTGACCCCGGTCACCATATGGGAAAGTGACAAAAACACAAGAAAACATCACAAACATGTAGAGGAGAGCCAAGAGTCCAGCCCTTTCCCAGCAGGATTACCACAAGGCTGCAAGAAACAGACAAGACAGTATGGAGAAGACAAACACAAGACACAAATAACAAAACAGATCCACAAAAGAAGCACCACCTTGGAACGGAAGAAATTGCCTTACGTCAAGTGTTATAAGCACCGCCTTAGAACGGACAGCAGGCTAATCCGCCGGGGAGACTTAAATACAATTTTCTTGCGCTAAATCTTCGCCCTAGATTCTGTTGTTGTTAAAACACAAAATTGTTTAGTCATAATGGCGATCCAACTCTTCATTTATCAGCTTATGATAAATGAAGATTTTATTATAGTTGTCTAAGGCGTGAAAATGATAAAAGAAGTTTTCATTATAATTACCAAAGGCGTGTAGATGAAAAATGAGTTTTTCATTATAATTGCCTTAGGCGTATTAGATGATAAATGAAGTTTTCATTATGATTGTTTTGTTTGTTTGTTTGTTTGATTTGATTCTTTACGTCCACTCAACAGTCTTTCAGTTATGCGGGACGGGTCTTCCTGGGTTGAACCAGTACTAAGCTAGGATAAATGTGTCTTGCTCAAGGACCACAACGCAGTGACGCCGGTGAGGCTCGAACCCGCGGCCCTTCGGTCTCGAGTCAAGCACTCTACCACTGAGCCACTGCGCTCCCGTCATTATGATTGCCTTAGGCGTATAGATGATAAATGAAGTTTTCATTATGATTGCCTTAGGGGTATAGATGATAAATGAAGTTTTCATTATGATTGCCCGAGGTGTATAGATGATAAATGAAGTTTTCATTATGATTGTTTTCGGCGTTTAGATGATAAATGAAGTTTTCATTATAATTGCCTTAGACGTATAGATGATAAATGAAGTTTTCATTATAATTGCCAAAGGCGTATAGATGATAAATGAAGTTTTCATTATGATTGTCTAAGGCGTTTAGATGATAAATGAAGTTTTCATTATGATTGTCTTAGGCGTTTAGATGATAAAATATGTTTTCATTACCATTGCCTAAGGCGTGTTGATTATAAAAGAAGTTTTCAATATGGCTGCCTCAGGCGTGTAGACGATAAATGAAGTTTTCATTATCATTGCCAAAGGCGTGTAGATGATAAAAGAAGTTTTCATAATGGTTGCCTCAGGCGTGTAGATGATAAATTAAGTTTTATCATTGTATAAAATGTGAACCAAGAAGTTTCGAGTCATAAAGTCATATGTTAAGTATGTGTTGGGCTTGACCTTTGACTCTAAGGTCATATCAGCAGCTCTAGCTAGCTGAATGAATTTTGCGAAGTTTAGTATTCGTACACTGATGCTTTGAATCAAGAATGTCCAATTTAACCCCCTGCATGCTGTGCAGTTTTTGGTAGGCCTATCATCGTCTGATGTTGTTTTTGTCAAGATCAATTTTGCGTAAATTTATTTCAGGATAAGCGACAAAGTCACAAACAGTTTGGATCCAGTTCTGAGAGACGTTTTGTCAGGCTTGGGTTGGGTTTAAAATGTTTGAAAGAGTTATCAGCAGACGAAAGGCAGGCCATTTGAGCCGCGACATGAGTTTTCTGGCAATGTGCGGCCAGCAAAGGCTCGGACCAGCCTGTACAGGCTGGTCAGAGCCTTTGCTAGTCTCTTGATTATTCTCTGGTTGCTAAGTTACTGACCAAACAAAATTTGAAGTTTCTAAGCTTAGCAGGAAGCTGCAAAGGCTCGTCTGAGTGTACACTCGATAAAAATACCACATTGTTGGAAATCACATGTCGCGGCCCATTTGTTTATGATAACTGAACCTGTGAGTACATTCAATCCAATTTATTACAAACATGACAAATAGCGAGAATACACTGTGGGATGATTCGTGAGTTGAGTTTTGATGTTATCAACGAACTGCAAAGTGTTTGACCAATCAGTGATTTGCTATCACTACTGTCCTGCCATCCAAGAGTGACAGTGGCGTCATGTTTTGTTTACAAAGTTATCAGGGACTTATAATCGAAAGATCAATTGTATATTAATCCTATCCGCAGGATAGGATTAATACACAAGTGATCTATCGATGAGCGTTGGCTCAAGTGAAGTGTACATGCTAATGTTGTACTTAGCGATTGTAAACAAAGTATTACGTCACTGTCGCTCTTGGTTGGCACGACAGTAGTAATGTGAAAGCTACATTTACATTAGTTTTCGGACCAGTTTTCGTTAATAAATATGATGAAAAACACATTACACTAATAAAAACACATATTGTGCGTTCTCAAACGGTTCTGTAGAGCATCCCAACCGATGGGTAACAAATAATCACAATTTACGCTCACAAATGTCGCGACCCTCTATATCAGTTATCAATCGAATATTTTTGTCTGTACCTATAATATACTGAGATTGACTTGAAACTTAAGTTTTTCTAACAATAATAATTCAAATTCATTATTGAAATCCGATATCCTCAACATTCTTTTAACAAATTTAATTCACAAAATTGATGTTATCATCAATAGCCTGAACGTCAGTGTCAGTGATAAGTAAGGGGATGGGGCAAATTCACGGTGTTAAAGTTTCCATAAACTCTACCTTTCAATGTGAAACACATAATTTTTATAGTTCCTCTCGATGTTTGTACATAATCATAAGCATCTAGGATCTAAGGCCATGGCTCTTTTAACACTAGGAAATTATCTATGTAAGAGGTAGGCCTTAGACCTCTGATACCAAGGCAAACATCGCTCCTGTAAAAGTTGTAATCGAACAATATGCACGACTGTCGGTAATATTAATAGCCAGTTGTTCTGGCATATCAGAGGCATGCAGTGTGCAGACAATTGGTTGCACATGAGAAAGGTTTGTGCTAGGTGTATGTCCCGTTTGCTTATTGAGGAAGCACCTTAAATGTGTTAGGGAACTATTGAAAAGATACAAAAGCTGCAATTAATCAAAGTACAATGTTAATAAATCAAAGTACAATGACAGAACTTTCCGTAGGACGCTCCTATCTTAAAATTAAAGAGTATTGTAAAAGGAAAAAGCCGGAACGATGACCTTTCCCTCATTATCGTTTCGGTGCTTATGTGTCATGAACATATCAGACTTGGCGTCATGTTCAACTATTTTGGCCTCTTCAGTCATTAGTTTCAATATCAGGCGCAGCAAAAATAACGGGAAGCATAACTTCATTATCAGCCAGATTTGACCATTTGAATGCGGACAAATATTTGCAGAAAGGAAATCTGTGAATGTTGTCCCTTTGTTAGAAACTAAAGAGGACTAGGTTATTGATATGAATTGTCTGCTGGCTTGAGATTAACATGAAATTACAACCACTTAACTTCCCTATAAATCTAGAACTGTGTTACACTGTCGTCTTCCTTAGTCGTTATGGGCGTGTTAAGGGTTAACAAACAAATTGATGGGAGTGTGACAATGTCACAGAGCATCATCTATTATCCCCCATCTCTGTTAGAAACTATAAACTAATGAGCCTCTTCCTCAGAACAAAAATGGCATCTATATAATAATAATAATGAAGGATCATCAGCACATAGAAGCCGGATATTGTTTTTTTTTTCTTTTGGAATGACATATAAATCAATTTAAGGGATTGTTGTTTGAAACTCTGTGTGTTTTAGAAATAATTAACATGATTAATATAGTTTTTTCTTTTTTGTATTATTTGGGAATGAAATATAACTCATTTTAAGGGATTGTTGGTTTAAACTGTGTGCGTTTTTTTCCGAACTGATTAATATTAAATTTAGAAAGTAAAAAAACAGAGCCTGATTAAAGACAGAGAATGCAGTGTCTAACCCGGTTCTACACTGCTTACTATAATAGTTAATTTAGCGTATTTTACATGAAGTCCCAGGCCAATGTTTGTAGACTTCAGTTGCGCCGTTTTTAAACATCCTATGGAAATGAAATAATTTGGTCTCATAAAGACCAAATTATTTCATTTCCATGGAATATTAAAGCAAAATGAGATGAAATCAGCAAAGTGAACCCACTATACCTTTATACATACCAATCCCCTTTCCAGAAATCCTTGATCCGCCCCTGGACTTTCTAGAAACCATAGAATGTGTACCTCTTAACTCTTTATCCACTAGTTGTGACTTTTGCTGTCTGCTGAGAATTTTCGCTCACAGGATTGGGCCCGGATCGGCCCTAATGTGGCATAAAACTATTTGACGCTGAGATTGTACTCCTGAAATATCTTAAACATGTTAAATGATTCTTAAAATGACAAAATCGTGCAGTAATATCCATCGTGCAAAGTTAAATATAATTAATTGTTGGCCTGCAGGATAAATACAACATACAACCGAGAATTTGAAAGCGAGAAATCTCTTAATTTTCAGCATTTTCATTTTTATTAGCAGATGAAGAAAGAACAAAGTTTATCTGTGAATCGTGGGCCCTTTTCTTTATTCCATCATAGTGCGTCAATTTGATTATATTGTTTCTCTATGATGATACTTTGCAATAGTAAAGAAAATCCTCAATGCCAGCTTAACATTTTTTGTGCTTCAACAACACCCGAATCTAGGACGAAGATTTGGTGCCAGTAAAATGTATATAGACCCCCCAGTGGCTTTGGCAGCTGTCCGTTCTAAGGCAGTGGTTCTGTTGTTTTTAATTCGTTTTTTATTGTTACTCCCATTGTGGGATTCTCAAATTGTTCTATGCTTTGCTGTGCGTTGCATTGTGTCCATTCTAGTTTTGCAATCACATTGAAGGATAAGAGAGCTGTTTGTTTTGCTTTGTTTGTCTTTCTGGTGTCTCGTGATTGTTGTGTGGCTCACGATGCAACGGTTTTGTCTGCAGTTTGTGATTGCGGTATTACCTGATCATACTCACTTACTTTTTATGAAATCAGTATCTGGTCTGTAGCTCTGGTGTTGACGGTACAGTATGCAGCAGTTTTTTAAAAACATCTATCATTCTTTTTTACTCAACAATATCTGTTTTACGAGAAGCCATTTAGCTTAGCTATTGACAGGATTTAACTGTTTGCATTCTTTCACATCAGTTTTATGGTTTTATTTTTTTCTTATTAATTTCTAAAGAAATCCCATTGGAACTACAACTGTTCTTTGGAATATGATATCGGGAAATAAAAAAAAAACATATTATGAATTAAAAAATCTCTTTACTATAAAATATCACAGTTTTAGCTCAAAGGTAATGTGTATTTCTAGATTATGACCTTCAGAAGCTGATATCGATAGAAAATGATACATCCACTTTTAACGAAGATCTAATCTTCTGTTGTAATGGTTGTTTCATTTTTATTTTTGCAGTTATGAGCCCTTTTCTTTGTTTCATCATGGTGTGTTAATTTGATTAGAGTATTTCTCCATGATGATACATTGCATTACTTAGATGGCCTCCATGCGAGCTGAACATTTCTTGTACTTCAACAACGGTAGTTTTGGTACCAGTAAAATGCATTTAAGCCCCCCGGTGGCTTTGGCTGCTGTCCGTTCTAAGGCGGTGGTTCTGTTGTTGTTGACTTTTTTGTTTATTGTTACTCCCATTGTGGGAGTCTGTAATTGTTCTATGTTTTGTTGTACGTTATCTTATGTCCATTCTAGTATTGCAATCATATTGAAGGGGAAGAGAGAGCTGGTTGCTTTGCTTAATTTTTCTTCCTGGTGTCTCGTGATGGTTGAGCGGCTCTTCCTCGCGGTGCCACGGGGTTGTCTGCTGTTTGTGATTGTGGTATTTCCTGATCATACTCACTTACTATATATATATGGTACCGTGGCAATATAATGGCAATAGATTGAATATACATGTGTATCATTATTTGTTTTCAAGACCCTGCGTACAGAGCTGTGTCTAAAGGGGTCACTTAAGATATACAAAACAAAGGTCTTAAAGAAAATAGTAGCTTAAAGAAGATCGAAAGTATTGCGGAATGCTCCGGAGCATTCTGCAATACTTTTGACCTGCATTAAGCGATAATCGGTCCTTGAAACATATTTTGGGTCTTCCTTTGACTGGTCACTTAAAACAAGTTTTATTGTATTTGTTTTCCAAACCCTGTGTATAGATTTGTGTCATCAGCTGTATTACAAGTATAGATAAACGAATAACTTAGGGGCGTGACTTTACTTACAATATTGAAAATACAGATCTAGAAATAGGGGTTTTGGGCGTTTACTTAAATTTACTATAATAATGTTTTGACACACATAGATGTTTCAGCCCAACTGGTTCATTTTACACGTCATGCATCAACCTTTTGAAATAGAATAGTCCAAAGGTCATTGCTCATAGGTTGTGGTTTATCTATACATAGGCGACATACACACTTCATATGTCATCGCCATTGTTTTGTGACTTTTCTCAGTTATATTGACGGCACAGTTAGGCCCAACGCAATTTAGCATATGCAGCGCTCTCACTGCGCCCAGTTTTATGCACCCGCATAGGTTTTAAATATGGACAATCGGCGTGGTAGACGTTGCGCTTCGCCTTCAGTGTAGATGCTACATTAAACTTCGCTTATATGTAATGTATACGTTTCCATTTTTTTTTTTTTTTTTTTGCTAAAGTCAACAAGAAAAATGTGGCACGCTACGCCATCACATTGTCTATGCCTACTGCTGCTAATAACTGATATACCTGTATATAATGTTTAACTAAAACCTGGTGTGAAAAGGTTCGGGTCTGTCTGAGCTTTCGCTGCTTCTATGCATACTTCTCATATATATTACATTATAGGCCTTTACAAGTCTCGCTTCTGAAGAAAGCAGAATAACGTCTAAGCTGTTGCTAGGGGGAGGGGACTGCTGAAGGGAGTCGTTGCACTTTCCATCATAGACGTCATAAAGACTAACCTTGCAATGTTTTTCCTCGATTTGTTGTACGTGTAATGCATGTCTTATGCTTGTAGATGGCCAAATGCAATTAATACGCCAATAAAATGATAGTTATTGTAATCTTTCTCATAAACAGACTCAATAAAACCGAGTCTGTTGTTTTCAAATTGTTTAATATGTTCTAAAAGGGTATCCTTTGGAAGCAAAGAATCTTAAGTTCTCTCTATTTCTGAAGTATCCGCCTTTCCAGATAAGTTGAAGAAACAACAGTAATGCAAAGACCCATTTTCTGTCAAGCATACACTTCCATACAAGGCAAAGATATACTCTTAAATGTACTTGGTTTAATAAATTTATTAATAATTGTAGATTAAATGTGACCATTTTGATCACGAAGCTTCCGATTAAATACACTTCTGTCAACAGGCAAATGTGCTTTGATGTAATTAGTTATTCACATCGAACAAATGCAGATACAAAATATTAATAATACATTTGAGCCATTACACGACAAAACCAACAATATGAGTGTACGCAAAGCGCAGACTCAGATCACCCTGGACATTCGTCTAGTCGGATCAGTCTTCATTGTGCGTTTGGTGGGGTTTCTTGGCTTTCGTTTGTGGTGTCTAACTGTGAGTTTGGCACTTTCCTATTGGTAACCTGGGTCAGGTGTGGTACTTGATTGTATCGATTCCTGATCTTTGCACCCTTACTTACTTTAACTAATGACTCAAACATTCTTCGTGCGGGCAGCGAAGGCTTTGATAAGACTAAGCTGGTGCATAGGTGATCTGAGTCTCCTCATGGCGAATAGCCACATTGTTGGTGTTCTCATGTCGTGGCTTAAAGTGAGATACATGTATGTGCGTCCAGCGAGGACTTGGGGTCAACCTGGGTATCCACCTAAATATACATGAGCCGCGACATGATATTTCAAACAATGAGGCATGTCTGATCAGAGCCTTTGCTAGTCGTTTGAATATTCTGTGAGTGTTAGGCTACTGCATGAACAACATTTGGAGTTTCTAAGCTTTAAAGGAGGCTGCCCAGGCTCGCCTGAGTCGATACTTGTCAAAATGCCACATTGTTGGTAATCACGTGTCGCGGCTCAATTATGACTATACTAGATTGATGCCTGTGTTTATCGGAGCCTTTGCTGTGCGTTTATGTTTTTGTTTGTCTTACTAAATGCTGAGATAACTTGGCAACTAAAGCAAAACAACCACCTCTGCGCCTACCAAGATGTCTGCAATACATAATAAGACATAAATAACTTAAACTGTATGTGAACTATGGCCAAATTCAGCCCTTTGGAAGCAATAACCTTATGGTACAGCAGTCTTTTAAGTTTTAGGGAATGGACAGTTACTCAAATCTATTCTGACGTAATTTTCTTTTGATCAACATTGTTTACATTTGTCATTTTTGCATATTCTTTATCTAGGTTTTCCTGGATCTACTGATAAGATTTCCAACAATGTGGTATGTGTGACCAGCAAAGGCTCAGATCAGCCTGCACATACGTGCAGTCTGATCAGAGCCTTTGCTTGTCGCTTGAGTATTCTGTGAATATTAAGCTAATGACTGAACATCATTTGGAGTTTCTAAGCTTCAAAGGAGGCTGCATAGGCTCGTCTGAGTGTACACTTGTAAAAATGCCACATTGTTGGAAATCACATGCCACGTATTATGATATCAATACGTCATGGTAATCTGATTCTGTGGCTTTGATTTGAGCTACTTTATTCGCAAAATAACTCGAGAGTTTGTTTTTTCGTAATGCATTAGCAGCGTTTCACCTACTTTTTATGCGGAAAGAGATATAATTTGGTTTGCCGATCATAACACCATTATATGATGCTCACATTCTCAAGAGCAGAATGTTAATGCTATTTTCGTAACATATTGTCTGTTGTTGTTTTTCCCAGGGCGATTCCATGTATTCTTCGCACCCGTAATTTTGCGTGATTGATACTGGAAAATGTACACACTCCATGCGCATTCGGTCATTCTTTACACATGTACTACATGTATCCAGTGAAGGTCGAGCGTGGCTAATTGTCTAGCGTTTTTGGTCTGAACAAGTTTATTAATAGACCATACCTTGCGAGCACAATATTAATGTTCCTCTTCCCAGGGAATGTGAATAAATTAAAATAACCTCGCTTGTAGGTCATAAAATGTTCCACATTAGCCTGTACATGTAACCACAGGAGCTTGAAGTTCGGTCCTTGTATCACCTATATAGCCTCAAAACCAAAAGCTCACGGTGTCATTACGTAGTGACATTGTGAGCTTTTGGTTTTGAGGCTATAGGGGTGATTTTAGGATCGAACTTCAAGCTCCTGTGATGTAACTCAAAATTGAGCCGTTCACAGTCCAGCATAAGGTACAAGTTTGCATGTTGTTATAGCAAAGATTGAAATCAGTCTGTGCATCTGCTCAGTCTGACAAGAGTTTTAGTTTTCCACATTAAGAAACGTAGGTCCCTTGACTTTCAATACAGCGCCAATTAAAGACTCTGATCTGCGCAGATGCTCAGGTTGGTCTGCGTTTTCGATGGGCGCACTAGCTAACTTGTAGCTTTTGCTGGATACGGGCTCAAATAGGAGGTTTGTTGGTTTTGGTTTCAACTTCAACACCGAACACAAGTGTCACCCATATTTGAAAAATCCCTCTGGGAGGGGTTGAATGGGACATAATCTTTCTCCGGAAAGGATGTTCCACATATTTGTGACTGTAGATATGTACATTTGTGCATGGGTGATAGGTACAGGTTCCCATATTCCATGATCTGGCTAACATGTGTTTATTATCTATTTTCAGATTCAAATGACCTCATGTCATATCCAGAAGATGATGCACTAGACACAATGGCTGCAGTCAAAAGGTAAGTTAAACCCGTTTTATTTAGACTATTTATGATGACTGAGAAAACCAGGTTTAGGGAAATATCACATGGTGACAATCTGGTGTTAACATGCTCGCTTCCCAGATGAGGTATGCCCAGTTTAATATGCACTAAAAATCCCAATTATTTTATTTTTCTTATTTTTGTTTTTCACTGATAGCCGATTCTTCACTGAAATCCCATTTTTTCTGAATCACTTTTCTCTAATCGACCAATAAGCTGGTAAGCATTACAAAACAAGGACCGACGGTTTTGTCTAACAAAGGCCAAGGTATTCACCATCCACGTGGATGAAGTTTGAAGTCATGACTATCCTATAAATGCTAAGAAAAGACTCTAGCTTAAATGGATAGATTTCCAGCTGTCATCTTTTTGGTTTAATAACCTATAGTGTAATCTGATTTGTCTTTGGATTATGGTATTTTCTGGTCATTTACACTGTAAACATTATCTCCCCTTGTTGACTTATACAGAACTTGCTGCAGCGAACCTAGGTGTTCGTCGCAAAAGAATGGCTGTACACGTAGGTAAAAACAAATCATTTAACACCACTCACGTTTTAGCACAAAAGCAAAGGCGCAAAGAAACCACCTATTATGGATATTGCATCAAGCTAAACTGGCGTGTTTTAAAAACAATTCAGCATCACAAAACTCGGTTTTAATTAAAATGCCGTCCGATTCCCAACTGACATAAAAGCATGCCTGCTTTTATGTTGAGCTAACGAGTACACTTGCAGTCTTAAATTGCTATATTGTCCCAAAACACTCGTAAGGTAAATTACAGTAAAACCTGTCTAAAACGGACACTCAAAAATAGACAAACTAAAGGTCTAAACGACAAATGGCAGCTTAATGAAGGTCGTAAGTATTGCAGAATGCTCTTCTTGAGCATTCTGCAATATTGTCATTATACAATACTTTTGACCTGCATCAAGCGAAAATTGGTAGTGAAAGTAAGAAAAGAGGACAAAGATCAGAAATCGATACAATCAAGCATCACATCTTGCCAAGGACACCAATGGGAATGTGACAACTTCACAATTGGACATCACAATCGAGAGACAAGAGGTCAGCCCTTTCCCAGCAGGTGACCACAAGGTATCAATAAACAGACGCGCACGAAAGCATAACAAAAAACAAGACAGAAATAACATAAATGATCCACAAAAGAAGCACCACGGTCAGTAAAAATATTTTACTGGAGGGCTCAAACCGGTTTCACGGCGCGCTAATTTTTAGCTCACCAGAGCCGAAGGCTCAGGGTGAGCTTACAGGATGGGAGTCGAGTGTGCGTCCGTCCGTTAGTCCACACTTTCAAACATAAATATCTCTGAGATCAGCTGGCTGATCGTACTCAAATTTTATCAGAAGCATCATTAGGGTGGGGGATTGACTCCATTAGGTTTTTGGCCAGATCGGTTCAAAACTCTGGTTTCCATGGCAACAGATAGCTCCCATAGGGTTATAATGGGGAAAACCTTGTGACCACTCTAACTCCTTCATTTTTGACTGGGTTTATTCTTGCAGGTAACGAGGACAACCATAAAATCTTGGATGGGTTCGAAATTGGGCAGTATCTGACGAAGGACTTGAGTTAGCTGCCCTTGAGCGTTTGGAAAAATCCACATAGACTTATAATGGGAGAAACCTTGTGACCACTCTAGTACCTTCATTTTCCAATGGATTTTCTTCGTTCTTGCAGGTCACAAGGTCAACTATAAAAGCTTAGATGTGTTTGAATTAAGGCAAGATTCCATTACTGACTTCGGAGTTAGCTGCCCTTGAACGTGTGAAAAATAAATGAATAGTGTTGTGACCACTCTAGCGCCTTCATTTTTGATTGGATCTTCTTCATTCTTGCAGGCAACAAGGACACCCATAAAATCTCGGATGGGTTCGAAATTGGGCAGTATCCGACGAATGACTTATGAGTTAGCTGCCCTTGAGCGTTTGGTAAAATCCCCATAGACTTATACTGGGAGAAACCTTGTGACCACTCTAGTACCTTCATTTTCCAATGGATTTTCTTCATTCTTGCAGGTAACAAGGTCAGCCATGAAAGCTTGGATGGGTTTGAATTTAAGCAAGATTCCATCACTTACTTCGGAGTTAGCTGCCCTTGATTTTGGAAAAAATCAATGAATAGTGTTGTATCCACTAGCGCCTTTTTTTGATTGGATCTTCT
The DNA here is from genome assembly GCA_964019695.1 of Loripinus fragilis. Taxonomy (NCBI): domain Eukaryota; kingdom Metazoa; phylum Mollusca; class Bivalvia; order Lucinida; family Lucinidae; genus Loripinus; species Loripinus fragilis. The sequence continues at coordinate 92,373,090 of OZ026517.1, forward strand.
TCATTCTTGCAAGCAACAAGAACACCCATAAAATCTCGGATGGGTTCGAAATTGGGAAGTATCTGAGGAAGGACTTATGAGTTAGCTGCCCTTGAGCGTTTGGAAAAATCCCCATAGACTTATAATGGGAGAAACGTTGTGACCACACTAGTACCTTCATTTTCCAATGGATCTTCTTCATTCTTGCAGATAAAAATGTCAGCCATGAAAGCTTGGATGGGATAAAAATTTGGCAAGATTCCATCACTGACTTCGGAGTTAGCTGCCCTTGAGCGTGTTAAAAATCAATGAATAGTGTTGTGACCACGCTAGCGCCTTCATTTTTGATTGGGTCTTCTTCATTCTTGCAGGCAACAAGGACACTCATAAAATCTCGGATGTATTCGAAATTGGGCAGAGTCCGACGAAGGACTTATGAGTTAGCTGCCCTTGAGTATTTTGAAAAATCCCCATAGACTTATAATGGGAGAAATGTTGCGACCACTCTAGTACCTTCATTTTCCAATGGATCTTCTTCATTCTTGCAGGTAACAAGGTCAGCCATAAAAGCTTGGCTGGGATTAAAATTTGGCAAGATTCCATCACTGACTTAGGAGTTAGCTGCCCTTGAGCGTGTGAAAAATAAATGAATAGTGTTGTGACCACTAAAGCGCCTTCGTTTTTGATTGGATCTTCATTCTTGCAGGCAACAAGGACACCCATAAATTTCGGATGGGTTAGAAATTGGGCAGTATCCGATGAAGGACTTATGAGTTAGCTGCCCTTGAGCGTTTGGAAAAAAGCCCATAGACTTATAATGGGAGAAACGTTGTGACCACGCTAGTACATTCATTTTCCAATGGATCTTATTATTCTTGCAGGTTACAAGGTCAACTATATACCCAACAAAAAAAGAAACGCACCACTGCGAATTTTCCCATTTAGTTCTCCTTTTGATACGAAAATGTAAGTTGCCATGAAATATTTATGTTAGATCAAATCTTACTAAAACTTAAGTGTGACGTAGATGAGTATCTGTACCTTCCCTGTGTAGGAAATAAACTCATCAAGCCAAATGGTAAACGGGTTTTGGAAGCGATTTTTCGATGCTACTGCCTACATGAAATTCAGAGTTTGCTTTACATTTTGTAAAGTATGAAAACAATATCTTGTCGTTATGTGAGACATCTAATGTGTTTATTGATGCTTCTGTGCTTCTCCAGTCCATTTATATCAGCTAGGACCGTTTAAATTGATTAAAACAATGTTGAAATCTTTACATGTTTTGTAAGGTTTATCTCCAGTATGGAATCGCATTTACAAAAGGGTAGTCACAATACATGGGCTACTTAGCGTTCAATAATCGCGTTTGATGAATTTAAAGGTAGAATTTGCAAAGAATAAGTGTATAAGTACATTTTGGTCTACTTAGACGATTCCCATTGCTTAAACTAATCCTGCAAGAGTGCATTATAAAAACGGGTATTTTCTGTGACTTTACAATATGACCCCCACTTAGTTCATGACCGATTATTTTTTAACACATTTTGACACCTGATTGCAAAAGATGTGTAACGCAGCAGTACCTAAAATTCGTACCTTTGCACCAAAATAAACGAAACTGGCCAATCACATGTGATCATCTTGAGAATTGGAAAGTTTTATGTGGTGCGTTTCTTATTTTGCCGGGTATATAAAAGCTTGGATGGGTTTGAATTTCGACAAGATTTCATCACTGACTTCGGAGTTAGCTGCCCTTGAGCATGTTAAAAATCAATGAATAGTGTTGTGACCACGCTAGCGCCTTCATTTTTGATTGGGTCTTCTTCATTCTTGCAGGCAACAAGGACACCCATAAAATCTCGGATGGGTTCGAAATTGGGCAGTGTCCGACGAAGGACTTATGAGTTAGCTGCCCTTGAGCATTTTGAAAAATCCCCATAGACTTATAATGGGAGAAATGTTGCGACCACTCTACTACCTTCATTTTCCAATGGATCTTCTTCATTCTTGCAGGTAAAAAGGTCAGCCATGAAAGCTTGGCTGGGATTAAAATTTGGCAAGATTCTATCACTGACTTAGGAGTTAGCTGCCCTTGAGCGTGTGAACAATCAATGAATAGTGTTGTGACCACTATAGCGCCTTCATTTTTGATTGGATCTTCTTCATTCTTGCAGGCAACAAGGACACCCATAAATTTCCGATGGGTTAGAAATTGGGCAGTATCTATGAAGGACTTATGAGTTAGCTGCCCTTGAGCGTTTGGAAAAAAGCTCATAGACTTATAATGGGAGAAACGTTGTGACCACTCTAGTACATTCATTTTCCAATGGATCTTATTATTCTTGCAGGTTACAAGGTCAACTATAAAAGCTTGGATGGGTTTGAATTTCGGCAAGATTCCATCACTGACTTCGGAGTTAGCTGCCCTTGAGTGTGTGAAAATCAATGAATAATGTTGTGACCACTCTAGCGCCTTCATTTTTGATTTGAAGGACACTCATAAAATCTCGGATGGGTTTGAAATTGGACAGGATTCGATCAGGGAGTTACGTGCCCTTGAGCGTCTGAAAAAATCCCCATAGACTTATAATGGGAGATATGTTGTGACCTCTCTAGTGCTTTCAATTTTGAATGAATTTCTTTATACTTGCAGATAAGATGGACAACTATAAAGGCATGGATATGTTTAAATTTCGTCAAGATCCCATCTCTTATTATGGGGTTAGCTGTCCTTGAGCATCTTGAAAATTGATTGATAATGTTGTGACCACTTTAACGCCTTCATTTTTGATTTTATCTCCTTCATTATTGCAGGTAACAAGGACAACCATAAAATCGCGGATGGAGTTTGAAAATCGGGCAGACCAGACCTTGGACTGTGGAGCTAGCTGCCCTTGAGCGTCTGGAAAAATCCCCATAGACTTATAATGGGAGATCTGTTGTGACCACTCTAGTGCTTTCATTTTTAAATTGATCTTCTTCATTCTTGCAGATAAGAAGGACAACTATAAAAGCTTGAATGAGTTTGTATTTCTTCAAGATTCCATCACCTATTATCGAGTTAGCTGCCCTTGAGCATCTTAAAAAAATTGATGGATAATGATGTGACGACTCTAGTGCCTTCATTTTTGATTGGATCTTCTTCATTCTTGCAGGTAACAATATCAACTATAAAGGCTTAGATGGGTTCGAAATTCAGCCAGATCAGACCTTGGACTGTGGAGTTAGCTGCCCTTGAATGTCTTAAAAATCCCCATAGACTTATTATGGGAGAAATGTTGTGACCACTCGAGTTCTTTCATTTTTGAATAGATCATATTCATTCTTGCAGATAAGAAGGACAACTATAAAAGCTTGGACGAATTTGAATTCTGTCAAGATCCCTTCACCTTTTATGGAGTTAGCTAACCTTGAGCATCTTTTATAAATTGATTGATAATGTTGTGACTACTCTAGCGCCTTCATTTTTGATTGGATCTTCTTCATTCTTGCAGGTAACAAAAACAATCATAAAAGCTTGGATGAGTTTAATTCAAAGTAGAACCAACCTTAGACTGTGGAGTTAACTTCCCTTGAGCATCATAAAAATCTGCATAGACTTACAATGGGAGATCTATTATGACCACTCTAGCACCTTCATTTTTGAATCTTGCAGGTAACACGGACTTCCATAAAAATTTGAATGAGTTTGATTTTCTGCCACACCCATCCACCAGCTACAGAGTTAGCTGCCCGTGAGCGTCAAAAATATAACTGTATAATGTTGTGCCTTCTTTTTTCTTTGATTTTCTTCATCCTTGTAGGTTACCAGAACATACATAAAAGTATGATTGAGTTTGAATTTTGGTCAGATCTCAACACTGACTAGGGAGTTAGCTGCCCTTGAGCATCTGAACATTACACTTACACCAGGTTTCCTCTGCGATTTCTTTCAGATCTTTTTGATACTTGCAGATAACTAGAACTGGCATAAGATCTAATGTTTTTGAATTAATTCCTGGTCACTGTTTCAAGTTCAGAGTTATCTGCCAGTGTTCAATCTAGAGGGTGCCCTGGGGCCATTGACCACCCTTTGGATCAAATGGTCCCTTGTTAAAGCTAGACTGGGCCATCTTTACCATTATGTGAATGGGGAAATATTGGACAGTGTTTTATTTTCATCTGAAATCGAATGAAAATGGTCTCATTTAAGATTTCCTAGATTGAACACTGTCTGCCTTTGAGCATCGTAAATTATGGTGTCTCCAACATTATTCTGGCTCTCAGGTGAGCGATCGTCGCCTATTGGGCTACTTGTTGGTCTTCTTTTTGAGTGGCCGCTTAAGACAGGTTTTACTGTATCTTTCAACAGAATATTGTGTAAATCCTCATTGACCTTTGCAGAAAAACGGCTCAGTGCATTTCATTCCAATGTAAAATTAAAGATTATATGATTTCATGCAAGTCAGATTTAGTACCAAACGACTCTATTATAGATTGCGGAAATTTTATCCGAAATACGTAAAATGGACCTTCTGTCATACGCCTTCATTGCTGCACTTAAGTTTACTACTGGCACCAATAACCATAACTCTTGAAAGACTTGACATATTCTGCCTGATATCTTGATATCCGCTGACGTTGGCATACGGAATGCAATTATAATACACTAAACTATTTATATTTTTTATGAAGAGTTACTGCTCCTGATTAGTATTTTTTGTATTGTTTTGTATTTGAAAATTGCAGTTATATTAGTATATTAGTGATATAAACTATTGCATCCGTCATTAGTAATACCACTTGATTTTGCGTTTTAATATGAATAAATCAACAAATAGGCCTTATAAATGCCCAAAAAGTATTTAACCCTACCACTTTTAATATATGTTGATGACTTCTGCAATTTACTTTATGTATCAGCGACAGAAAACAACAGAAATGTATATTTTGTAACTGCTTGAGTCATAAGATCACGAACTCCTTATTTTCACATGCATTTGTTGTTATGCAAGAAGAGATTTATTCACTTGTTATATCTTTGAGGGTTCAGAATCAGATTGTAATGTAAAGGTAATGAAACTCTCACACCCATCCAATTCAATAAGGAAATAAAGCATAAATTGCATAGCAGCACACAATAGTAAGCTTGCGATTTCCCACTTTTGTGACATTTGGGCAAATTACAACAGAGATTTCAATAATTGAGCTGCGGCATGTGAAACCAATCATCTATATGTCTTGATCCACATCTGAACTAAGGGTGAGGTTAGCACGCCGTGAAAACGGTTTAAGCCCTCCAGTAAATATTTTTACTGACCGTTCCAAGGCGGTGCTTCTTTTGTGGATCATTTATGTTATTTCTGTCTTGTATTTGTTATACTTTCGTGCGCGTCTGTTTATTGATACCTTGTGGTCACCTGCTGGGAAAGGGCTGACCTCTTGGTTCTCGTTTGTGATGTCTAATGGTGAACTTGTCACTTTCCCATTGGTATCCTGGATCAGGTGTGGTGCTTGATTGTAGCGATTTCTGATCTTTGCCCTCTTTCTTAATGTGATTTCCAGCAATGTGGTATTTTGACAAGTGTAGACTCAGACGAGACTGTGCAACCTCCTTTTAGCTTAGAAATTCCAAATGATGTTCAGTCAGTAGCATTAAAGTCATATAATATTCAAGCGACTAGCAAAGGCTTCTGACCAGACTGCGTATATGCGAAGGCTGGTCTGAGCCTTTGCTGGTCGCACATACCACATTGTTGGAAATCTCATGTCACGGCCCATTATTTGTTTTCAATATAGCTTAGCATTGCTTCAAGTTCAGTCGAATGAGTTGAGCCGCAACATGGTTAAGGCTGTCTTCAGGGTTTATGGGTAGATAAAATTTCAACCAACATGCTCAGTTAAATAAACAATTTATCGCTAAGGACTTTCGGAGCCTGATTTCTATGGTGACTTGGTGTATAAGTTGAAGAAGATTGTTGGCTCTAATAATTTTTAGCTCAGTTCATTAAAATAATTTCCCATTATAAAAATATTGGCTATAACATTAATGTATTGCAACAGACTGCATGCTTGGTGGTCAACCCAATCACGGTTGACAACTTTGCTTTCTTCTTTAATTGTACGCCGGTGGGTCGGACTTCAGACTCTATGATGGTTCCGACTTTAAGACTTATCTATTGATAAGATGGTAGGGGCCTGATGCTTTAGCTGTTTATCGGGCCCTCCGGGGTTTACCTGTTGGATTTCTTTTGCTCCGGTATTTAGTTTTATTCACTGTTGAGTCCTTATCTTTGCTTTATCTCCTTGTTATATCTTGATTTATATGTTTTGGGAGATGATGCATTGATAAGTTAGGGGTCTTTCATGCAAACCAAATATCTATGTGGCTTGATCCACATCTGAATTAAGGGTGAGGTTGGCGCGCCGTTAAACCGGTTTAAGCCCTCCAGTAAAATATTTTACTGACCGTTCCAAGGCGGTACTTCTTTTGTGGATCTTTTATGTTTTTGTTCTGTCTTATGTTTGCTATGTCTTTGTGCGCGTCTGTTTATATGTGCTTTGTGGTCACTTGCTGGGAAAGGGCTGACCTCTTGGCTCTCGTTTGTGGTGTCTAACTGTGAGTTTGTAACTTTCCCATTGGTATCCTGGGTCGGGTGTGGTACTTGATTGTATCGACTCCTGATCTTTGCACCGTTACTTACTTTTAGTATGTAGCAATAAGAATCACATTAAATGCGTGATCTTGCAGATCTGAGCCATTCAGCAGATTTAATATGACGTAGTTCACGTGATAAATGTACTGCCTAAACGATCTCTTTGAATACTAAAAGACGTTAAACTTGGTAATTTAACGATTATTAACAGAAAGGGATAAAATAATTGCACGTTGGATCGCAATTATAAGATTTTCAAGAACAAATCGACTTTTAGATGTCTTAAATTGATTTAACAAGAAACAAAATAAATGAACTGAACCAACACGTGTGATTTTGGTACTTAACGCATTGTCAGGCAAAGAAGGCCCATACAAGTCTGCGCAGATGTGTCAGCATGAGCGCTTAAAGGAGGCTTTTGCGCATATGAGCAAAGTACAAAAAATATATACTGGCCAAAATATCTTTTTGAGAACATTGCAAGGTCACTACTCATCCTACGTGTATGACTTTAATATTATACATTGATACAAGAATGCTTGTAAACAAACAAGTCCGATATACCAGCAATAACAAAATAAGCAATGTTGCAAGCTTTTCATCCATATTTTCTTCTTTTTTTAACTGAGAGTGTGCGCATTTGGCACAATAATTGTATATGAGCCGTGGCATGGGATTTCCTACAATGTGGTATGTGCGACCAGCAAAGCCTCAGATCAACCTGCGCATACGCGCAGTCTGATCAGAGCCTTTGCATGTCGCTTGAATATTCTATGAATATTAAGCTACTGACAGAACTTAATTTAGAGTTTCTAAGCTTAAAAGGTAGCTGCACAGACTGATCTGAATCTACACTTGTCAAAATGCCACATTGTTGGAAATCTCATGTCGCGGCTCAATTGTCTATGGCGTGTAGATTACACTGCAGGTTTCATCGAAGGTCAAGATCAAACAATACGTAAAATCTACATTACGGCTCATAATGCAAACTTCTCCTTCATTATTTGCCCAAGGGTGTTCATACATTGTATATGAAACTATGTTCGCTTAAGGTGTGAATATAACGAGGAATGTTTCAGGCCAAAGGCTAAGATCAATTACACTAAAATATGACTTCTGGCTTGAAATGTGAAATTCTCTTTCATTTTTTGGCCGTTAGTATTTAAATTTGGCATAGCGATTGCCTATGGTGTGTAGATTACAATAAAAGTTTCAGATTAAGAATATGACTTGTGTGATGCGCTCCATTATCTTTTGGGCAATATATTTATAAGATTTGGGTCGAAATTATATAGACAAATTGTAGGTATTCCAATGGGTACTAATTGTGCTCCTCTTGTTGCAGATTTGTTTTTGTATTGTTATGAGAGAGACTTTATGTTGTCTCTGTCTGACAATAACCAAACTGATATTATTGAAGCTTTTAACTCAACCTCCAGATATTTAGATTACTTACTTAATATTGATAATCCTTACTTTGAACAAATGGTAGGTCAGGTATATCCCACTGAACTTCAATTAAATAAGGCGAATTCTTCTGATACTGAAGCTCCGTTTTTGGACTTGAACTTGTCAATAACAAATGGCATAGTTTCTTCTAAAATTTATGATAAACGGGATGATTTTAATTTTGAAATAGTAAATTTCCTCTTTCTTGATGGAGATGTTCCTCGCTCTCCTTCCTATGGTGTATATATTTCTCAGCCTATTCGTTTTGCTAGAGTGTGTTCTAATGTTGATGACTTCAACAACAGAAACTTATTTTTAACTGCTAAGTTATTAAAACAAGGTTATAGATATCATAAAATTCGAAAAGCATTTTCTAAATTCTACCACAGACACTCAGAGTTAATTGTTAAATACAATATTGGGTTAAAAACTCTTCTGCAACAAGGCATATCAGAACCTATACTTTATGGTGATTTAGTTTATAAATTCAAACGAATTGTTGAAAAACCTTATTTTAGTGACCAATTCAAAAAGATATGAAAACGTTATATAAGGGTTGGATATAACTTGGATATCATGCGACAGTCTGCATGCCTAGTTTTAAACCCAATCACGGTTTATAGCTATGGTTTCCTCTTTAATTGCACGACGGTGGGTCAGGCCTCAGACTCTATGACGGCTCTGACATAAAGCTTAAATCGGTGGCTCGGGCCTGATGCTTATCTGTAGCTGGACCCACCGTGGCTCAACTTGAGGTTTTCTTTAGCTCTGACTATCTGTGAGTCATGAGACCTTTTCTTTGTTTCATCATGGTGTGTTAATGTGATTAGAGTGTTTCTCCATGATGATACATTGCATTAGTTAGATGGCCTCCATGCGAGCTGAACATTTCATGTACTCCAACAACAGCAGAATCTAGGGCGAAGATTTGGTGCCAGTAAAATGCATTTAAGCCCCCCGGTGGCTTAGGCTGCTATCCGTTCTAAGGCGGTGTTCTGTTGTTGTTGACTTTTTGTTTATTGTTTCTCCCATTGTGGGAGTCTGTGACTGTTCAATGTTCAATTGTTTATGTTACTTTATGTCCATTCTAGTATTGCAATCATCTTGATGGGGAAGAGAGAGCTGGTTGCTTTACTCAATTCGTCTTCCTGGTGTCCCGAGATGGTTTAGCGGCTCTTCCTCGCGGTGCCACGGTGTTGTCTGCGGTTTGTAATTGTGGTATTTCCTGATCATACTCACTTACTATTTTCGACTTGTTTTTCATGCTTTCGCGTCTGTTCTTTGCTGACTTGTGGTCACCTGCTGGGAAAGGGCTGACCTCTTGGCTCTTGTTTGTGATGTTTAATTGTGTTTTTGTCACTTTCCCATGTGGTATCCTGGGTCAGGTGTGGCGCTTGATTGTACGAAAAGTAGGGGATATAGGGGCACAAGCAAAAGTAGAGGATATAGGGGCACAAGCAAATCTAGAAATAAAACTCCGAATCTGTCGCATAAATAATCTTGTCTTTTCATAGAGCAGTATATAAGCCAGTTTTCCTGCATAATTTGAGGGCTGTGACTTTAAGGTCACGCCAAAGAAACTAGGGGTCAAGGCCCAAAATTCACAAACAAAAAAAAAATATTTTTACATGCTTTCTATAATGCATGCTTTAAGTAAATAAGGGTGCAAAGATCAGGAATCGATAAAATCAAGTACCACACCTGACCCAGGATACCAATGGGAAAGTGGCAAACTCACAGTTAGACACCACACACGAGAGCCAAGAGGTCAGCCCTTTCCCAGCAGGTGACAACAAGGCACATATAAACAGACGCGCACAAAGGCATAGCAAACACAAACCGGTTTCAAGGCGCCAACCTCACTCTTAATTCAGATGTGGATTAAGACACATAGATATTTGGTTTTCATTAAATTACCCCTAACTTATCAATACATTATCTCCAAAAACATATAAACCAAGATATAGCAAGGAGATAACGCAAAGATAAGGACTCAACAGTAAATAAAACTGAATACCGAAGCAAAAGAAATCCAACAGGTAAACCTCGGTGGGACAGACAAACTGCAAAAGCATCAGGCCCCTACCATCATATCAATAACTAAGTCTTTAAGTCGGAACCGTCAAGGAGTCTGAAGTCCGACCCACCGGTGTGCAAAGATGCATTTTGGATATCTTTGTTTTTGAAAAAGATATGATTTAGTAAAAATTAACACATTTTAGTCACGCATTTCTAAAATTGAGGACAAAGAGATCAAAACAAATTCTTAATTTACAAATAATGAATAATGAACGATTTAAAAAAAAACAAAAAAAAAAACAAAGCCGTTGCATAATCGGTCACCGTAATATTTGCGTGTGAAAATTGAAAGGCTATCCCTGGTCTGAATATGGCTGTCTCAGAAATACATGACCAGGTTAATTCTAGAAAATTTTATTCATAGTGTCCGCGAGATGACTTGGCTAATTGATACTAGCTGTTTCAAGTACGTGTCATTAGTTTGGTAGGTGCTATAATTTTTGATATTCGAATATCTCTACTTTTTGTATGCAGTACTTAAAATCGGTCTTACCGCTCGTTAAGCAAACATCTCCTACATTTTCTGATGGATGGTATTTTATTTGGCATACTGATTGCCTATGTCCTGGTGTGTAGGTGATAACGTAGTTTACGGATTGTTGATTCGACATTGGAGTTCAAGGACAAGGTCAAATATATATTACTTAAAATCTGTTGTTGTTCCGTTTTTTTTTTTTTTTTTTTTTTTTTTTTTTGCTAGAAAGGGCTCTCCTTTTAGCAAAATTGATAGGGGTAGTTTACATTTTCTTCTGCAATCATTGCTTATAAGTAAGTAAAGATTTTATTATATGAGGGTGACACCATTAGGATATAGTTGCTAACCTTCCAGGAGGCAATATGGCGTGTAGAGTATAACAAAAAAAAAATGATCGCCAATATGACCTTGGAGTCAAAGGTCAATTTCAAAAATACATGAATAAAACTAGGCTGTATCATGGATTATAATGCTAACTCATTTCACACAATATTTTTCCACAATGAGTAGACAATATTTTTTTTATTCCATGTATAGCCTCGTGGGTCAAATGTCAAAATACATAAATTCTGGTTGTAAGTCTTGTAATGTAAATAGAGAGTATTTTGATATCAAGTTCACCAGGCAAGGCTTTGAGAACTCTTGTTGACAAACTTGATATCAAAAGAGGCGAACCTTGTATTGAACTTCTATTTATTAGTTTACCCATTGGTTCAGTCTTTAAACTAGCGATTGTGACGTAATTATCGATTATTGTGTCGATTCAGCGTCATAAGTGACGTCATTTAAAAAGTGCAACGTCATCATGACATGATAAAGGCGCATGCCGTGAGATAACCAACGTTTATCAGGTCAGCGCGCAACATTCCTTTAAATATGAGAGGTAACTGATCTTTTACACGTTTCATGTAGGCAGTTTATCTTTTGCACACTATTTTTTTCTAGTGTACAAAAATGTCAACAATACTTTTGGACTGCTGATGTGATCTTTGATTCAAGATCAAGGTTAAATATGTGTAAATCTGTCTATATGGCTTGCAATACAAACATGTTTAGATACAAAGTGATCGTATTTGAGACACTGGTTGTCTTTAATGTGTAGATGACAACAAAGTGTTTGGATTGCTGGTATGACCTTGGAGACAAAGGTCAAAAGATAGTGTGCGCTTTTTAATATCCAATGTTAGCGTGAATATTTGCGATCAATCCATATCGGATGACCTTCTATGTTGGTCTTGCCATGCGCTTGTTCATTTTGATATGAAACACGTTTAGATTAACCAGCCTGCTCAGCTAAGTTATTTAATGATCTTCATAAAACACAAAATATCAAAGTTGGATTTAAAAGTCAAGCGCCTCTATACATGTACCTATTGACTGTTATAATCGGATTATTCAATAACTCAATACGACTGGAATCTGCTTAACGGATGTACCCAACCTTGCATACGTAATGACAGAACAGAACATTAAATGCAATAATCACGTACTGTTCAGACTACATACGAACACAGAATGAAATACTGTTCAAAAGCCTCGCGTAGCAATTCTATTTCGCTGTTACAGCCGCTGGAAATGTACAAAGTATGAAACCTGTGCAAACCTACTTTTACGGATCATAAGCGTCAGCATTGGAAGTCTTTGTTGCGAAGTGCAAATAATGAATTAAATTCACAGACCTTCATCGCGTTTGTGCTCAATTGCATCATCGGATGTCCGCGCTTAACTTTATGGCGCAACAAATTCAAGGTCACGCAAACGCAAGTAAACAAACAACGTTAGTTGATGGCGTTGACGTTGGCCCGCCAAAATGGCACATATGTGGGCGTGGCTTAAATCGATATGTTCATGAAGGTATGAAGGACAATTCAAATGTAAAGGTACTTGCAGTGGAAATGTAAATTTTGAGGCTTAGGAACCACAATAAACCGCGGAATGAGAAACCATTATTATACCGTATTATGCGATTAACAAAACATACACGTACATGTAGTTTGATATGCGGCATTGTATTGCTTAGATTATAAAACATTATTGTTATTGTCGTGCCAACCAAGAGTGAGAGTGAAGTAAGATTTTGTTTACAATAGTTAAGTAAAACACTAACTTGTACACTCCACTTGAGCTAACGTGAATCGATAGATCACTTGTGTATTAATCCTATCCTGTGGATAGGATTAATACGCAAGTGATATATCGATATAAGTCCAGGTAAACATGACGTCACTGTAACTCTTATCTGGCAGGACAGTACCTCTTTAAAACATGAAATCAACAGGCCAGGTTGCTGAACAGGCTATAGGATTTGCCTTGGCCGTAGCCAGACTTTCTCGATAAGATAGTCGCAATGGTATTCCAACCCACCCACCCAGCATACTATCATGGGCCACTATTGGCGCACCAGTGGAACGCCATTCACATGCGTGAAAGTTCAAAATTTCGAAAATCCAATCTGCCTACAAGATACTAGCAATTACAAGACTTAGTTTAAATGGTCTATTGTCTTCAGATAAATTGCATACAAGACAGAGAAGCTATACTTCCTAATCTTCCTAATTTAGGATTTTGAGGCTGACTTTCTGTTGAAAGTCAGCCTCAAAATCTTCAATTTAGGAATAATCCTGCAAACTTTCACCCATGCATTCGAATGGTGGTTCGTTAGTGGGCCCATATATTCCCGCTATCATATGCAGGCCTTTAGTTAAGAGTGCGTATCATTTTTCAACCAAAACATATGTTGTGGGTACTCAAAAGAACCGTCTTAATAAGACGGTTCCTTTGAGCACCCAAAACATATGCTAGAAACTAAGGGTAAATTTTTTTTTACAATTTTAGGCTGAACATTTTTACTTATCTAAACCTATGCTTATGTTTAACGATTGTTCATTTCCTTTATTTTTCAGGGCCAACTGTATGCGATGGGGTATGGTGTGTCTTCCGAACGGTAGATATAAGTTTAGCAATTGCTGTGGTGGACTCAACTGCATGTGCAACCTCTGGAAAACCCACTGTCGATGCCGGGCCAAGCTAGGTTGATGACGTCACTTAGCAACTGTTTGCAACCTGGGTTGTGAATTATTTAATTCATCCGAAATCCCATCAGTGTACATTCATTCTAAATTCATGACTGTTAGAATTTTTTTGGGAAAAAATTGCCCAGTCAGCACATGAAATATTGGTACTTATCGCATTACCGAGCGGCCAAGGCTTAGGCAAGCCTGTGCATGCGCGCCGACTCGTCAGAGCATTCGCTACTCGATTACACAAAGATTGGAAATAGATTACCTCTCAGACCAAATATTATGAAATCTAGCCCCTCTAGATAGCCGTGTATGCATGTTTAAAGAGTGGTATACCGCAATGGTATAAGTACAATGCATCAGTACTCATAGGATGGCAAACTTAAATTGTAATGGATAAAAATTAAACAGTAAAACATTTTGGATCACGTATTAACTATCAAGCCCATGGAACAAGCATTTCATCCTTCTTAACGAAAATGCATGTACTGAGTGGTATTTATCTGTTGAAATATGGTCCGTTCGAAATACTTACTTCACTCAGAAAAAAGGTTTTTGTCTGTACTTATTTAACCCGCATCAACCAGTATGTCCTAAAGTATATCCATAAAAAAAAGTCAACCAGAATTAGACAAGCTTATGACATTTTGGTACGCATTTGCACCTGCGTCAAGTCACTCTTAAAGCATAAAAGGGCAGCCACTCTAGTGAGGCTAGAGGCCTAAAATTTGTGCTAGTAATTACCTCCCTCCTTTGTATCTGCGAGCAAAGAATGCTCTGGAGAGACTGTGCGCAGGCTCGTCAAAGCGTTTGTGCCCGCATATGTCAAAAGTACCAAATTTTAATGAGCTGGCATAAATATACATGCACAACAAAGGTCTCGATCATTCTTGAACGCAATCGGAACGGCCTCGGCCAATCCCGCGGGATTCTGTGGAATCGAACCTCGGATGTACATCGAGGATCTACTTTGATAACGTGAGGCTGACGTTACATAAATTGATGCTGACGTCACAGAAACCATGCCAACACAATAACAAGTGTGATCGCAGCAAAACAAACGGTTATAAAAGTTTATGTATTTTTCAATAAAATATCGCTATATAGCTCATTTATTCTGCTGATAAAACTTTTCGGATAATCAGAAAAAATGGATTTTAATAGGGGTGAACCCACATTCAACAGAACTAATTTATCTTACGCCAGTTGCGGCTAACACAATGGAGCTTTTTCGTACATAGTACTACGCGTAATGGGCCTTACATACACCCGAGGCTTGATTCGATTCTCGAATTGTGCCGAGCTTTCCCGATTGTCTTGAACGATCTCTTAAGCTGATTTGTCCACATAAGTCAAACTGTGGTTAACCGTCATGTTACTAAAATTCCATCACCAATGCTGTATTACTTCTGTAGTGTGCAGTTGTCGTTCGAATGGATTTCTGTGAAATCAATTGCAAATAAATTATACATTAGGTCGTTATCTAGTTTTCTATTCATAGCCCACATGCATTTCAAGTATACGTTTTCCTAATCCAGTGGCAATTTGAAGGAGAAACGTGGTTTTGATATCTTGACATTTAGAAAAATATACTAAGTTTTATAAATTATGAATACTTGTTCAACAGACGATTCTATTCAAGGTTTATTTTAACTCACATAAGCCTAGCGTCCATTTTATGGGGCATACCAAACATTGCAGACCCAGACCAGACGCCGCATAATGCGGCCTCTGATCAGGATCTCCTGTTTGTTACAAAATAGTCTATTAAAATTGGAATAAAACAGAAAAATACCACCCAACAACCCTTAAAACGGTAATGGAATGATACATTTGATATGAATGGGAAAATCCATTCGGCTTAAATGGGTTTACATGCCATCGCCCCATAACTCATATAATTTTACTTGGTTTGTTTGATTTGATTCTTTACGTCCCATCAACAAGCTTTTAGTTAAACAGGGACGGGTCTACCTGGGTTGAACCAGTACTAAGCTAGGATAAATGTGTCTTGCTCAAGGACCACAAAGCAGTGACGCTGGTGAGGCTCGAACTCGCGGCCCTTCGGTCTCGAGTCAAGCACTCTACCACTAAGCCACTGCGCTCCCTGTCAACCAGTATAACGGAGATCAGTGATTATCGCCTTTTGTGTCTGTGATGATGCATTGCATATGTTAAGAAATGTCCATGCCTGCTAAACATTTTTTGAATTTTAACAACAACAGAAACTAGGGCGAAAGTTTGGCCAGTAAAAATGACAGGTTAGTCACCTGGGCCTGGAATTACAATGCCTCCTTAAAGTTATGGAAGACTTAAGTTAAATATTGATTTTTCAGGATGCGAAAAATAACGTTTCAAACTGATTAAAATCAAAATAGTTTCATTTTTTCTGAAGATCACAATGATATCTTTGACCACAAGTACTGCATCGATCCAGGCAAATTATTTAGCATTTAATATAGCATGTTGAAATATCAATTCTTAACTTAAGTCTTCCATAACTTAAAGGAGGCATTGTAATTCCGGGCCCTGGTGACCTATGCTGCTGTCTTTTCTACATGTAAGGCGGTGTCGGTGGTTCTGGTGCTGTTTATTCCTCGTGAAATTCGATGAAAATTCATCCAATCATACCGTTTGGGGAATATGTGCATATCCTCTTGGCACTTCAGGTTTCCTGGAAGTGTCGCTGTAAAACAACCAGTGGCTCTAAAGTGGGTTTTTGTTATAGTTTGTGGGGGTTTTGTCTTTTGGTCCTTATTTGTTATGTAGTACTTTGTACCTGTTACGACATTAAGCCGGTCAGGATGAAAGAGGGGAAATCTTATTGGAAAATTCCTTTAGGCGATGACGATGCTACCAGGGAAAAATAATGCAAACAACTAGTAATAACCTTTCAGTACTTTATGTATTAAAAAACATCGACAACACATTAATGATACAACGACACCACCTACGCTATTATTTCTGGCTAGTTGAACATCCTATACTAGGGCAAGTTGCCACTCTAAGATAGTTTCTATAAGAATCAATCTTAGAGTGTCCTGCTCTAGACGTACGTCAACTAGTCAGAAATAAGAAACGTAAAGAATATAATTCACATATAAATCTAAGATCTAGAAAAACAACTGGGCCCTTCTATTCTAAGGTTCCGAGGTATACTTATATATTGTGGTATTTTACGCGATTTGCGAAAACTCCATCTTATTGGTTTCACAATGTTAACTTTTAGTCAATAGGCTCCGA
This sequence comes from Loripinus fragilis, assembly GCA_964019695.1. Lineage (NCBI taxonomy): Eukaryota > Metazoa > Mollusca > Bivalvia > Lucinida > Lucinidae > Loripinus > Loripinus fragilis. The sequence continues at coordinate 92,389,973 of OZ026517.1, forward strand.
GATGAGTTAATGAATCAACGTCACATCGGCCTTGGACGTCACTTATACTTTCATGGGGTTCTTTCTTTTATAACCCGTGTATTTGATCGCGATCTTGACTCTTTATGTCATTTTCATTTTTCTATCATTGATTCGTGATTCCAGCCCGTTGGCTTGTCAGCTCACTGGTTATATAGTTGACCTCTAACTACGATCATGGGTGGTGAATCCTGAAGCCGGATCCCACACTTTCAGTGGCCTAAGGGAAGGAGCTGTCCTGTACCCTTAGGTTTCGATTCAATTGCTCCACAGCATTCTACCCCTAACGTAGGAGGGGACACATTCAGAGATAATTCTGCAAAAAACAAATCTACTTATAGAATCTTGGTTACTCAGAATCTCTCTTGTGTCAAAAATGGAGTTGTTCGTTTCAAGTTTACAAAATCAAACACTTTCAGTGGTCCAATTTTTAAAACTACAGTCTAACCCTTTTAGCGCGCGATTAGCCCTCATCCGGGGGGTGCATGGCTAACGGCTCCCATGCGGTTAGGATGGATCTGCTCTTCTAAACATCCACACTCAAAATATGTGAAACAGAGAAGTATTTTTAGTGACTGGCCTATGTCAGCGTTAAATAATACCTCATATGCCAAAACGAACAAACCCATGCATGACAATAATCTACAGTACCATACCTGGTTTGCAACGCTAACGTAGCCGAAACATCGAGAACCCGTGGCCCTTTTCCCTTTTAGGTAAAAAAATCTAGATAGTTTCGAGGTTTACGAATACTGATACTTATTCTCTTTGAAATTCCAGGAAAGCGTTGAACAACGCGGTGCCAATGTTACGTTTGGACGTCACGTCAGACATCACCCTGTCCACGTGCTAATTTTGTACTTGCACACCGTATCAGTAGTAAACAGATAATTATGACATATCGTCAAACATAATATTTACATCAATATTGCGAAATTTCTGCTGTTTTATGCGTGAATAATGCACAATATTTCTACATGTATTTTGGTGAAAACAACATAATCTCTAAACGTACATGTCAGCTATCACCTTATTTATGTGCGTGTGTTTCGTGTATGCACCTAACCCTTAACTTGCATATGCGTTAGATATAATTCGATGTGACACATACAGGTCGCTACAGAAAGCTGACTATCTCTGAAAGTCAATTCGTCATTCCAAACCACGCAATATAAATCACAGCAACTTAAAACCTAGTTGCTAAAATGTTTATCCACCTATCGGTCTCCGGTAAATCCTCCAGCATGCAATTATGGTTTTATGTGCAGACCCGACATAGCCTGCAACCACATTTGGCCAAAATAAGCCTTCGAGTCCATCCAAACAGCTCTACTATAGTCGCAAGAACAGCTCTACTGTAGTCGCAAGAACGGTCCCAAAGGATTTTTAGGCACTACGCCTGTGTGTAGATTGATACGCAAGTGCGTAACATTTGCTATTTTTGCCGAAAAAATTGGACGTGATCTGTAACGCCCCATAGAACCCGTACACGAAATGCTGGTCAATTCAACAGACGACAAAATAGAAAACGAATTACTTATTCATTCAGTAAATGCGACCTGCCAGAGACATCGCTATTCAATGCAACAACACTAAATCGCCATAGCCCTAACATGTACAATTTTAACACGGTCAAATATATATAACTTCAAGTACCTGTCTAGAATAATGAACAGCGTCTCTACGACGTACCTGATACCGGTAACTTTTCTATGTCCCCTAACGAAGATGGACAGTTATGGCCCTTATATAGGAAGAAATGCATAAAATTTGCGAGAAATGTAAGAAAACCATGCTCGCGTTACTTAATAAAGTAACAGTGAACTCAATCTCAGACAAACCGCCCCTATATTGGACTAATAGTAGAAAAGGTACCGTTTCACAGTTCAAATAGATGACCAGGTGCATACCTAAACCTTTGCGTATTTATGCGTATACACAACCATCACTGATTCTGATGTTCTTAGAATTCGACATCGTAACAGTACCCATTTGAGTTTTACAATCATCTCCTTGCAGTCGTATGGTTGTTAGTGCTCAATGTCTCTTCCTTACGATGCCTTGGGTTGGACTGCGGTATGTGATTGGGGTATTTTCTGGTCATACTTATTTTTTTCTTGAAATCCAATCTGTTATTGGTGAGCATTTGAGCAACCAGGAAGGATACGCTGCATGTTCATGTCATTACAAGATTTATAATAACCCTATCACTCAATCAAAACCACCCGACCATATAAACACGCTGGTTACAGGCATATGCAAATCTCATCTTGGTATTAAATATTCAGAAGAAGTTTCATGGAAATCCAACCAAATGTTGAAGGGAATAACCGTGGACTCTCAACAAATATTTATCAAAATTCCATAGCTGTGTTTTATTATTTAAATGTATCAGGCAAAATTGGTGTTCTCAAGTTTCTTTGAAGATGTCCTGTTAAGGTTATGATCATGTAATTAGTTTTCCATAGACCTCAATACAGATAATTGATTCTTTTTCTTGCCCTTAGAATGATTCAGCATGTCTTACATACCATAAGAAATAAAAACCATCCTATGTATTTTCAAATTGTAAGGTTGTGTTGCTCTCAAATTAACCACGATTGGTCAAAGGGAGGTAACCATTATCTGCAGCAAAGAAATGGCCATAACAAGATGACAGGGGCATATCAGTTGAAAAATGAAGAGATCGCATTGAATGCTAGAGTTAGGAAATTCTGATTCTATAATTCTAAGTGCCATTACCACAGTCTACAACAATTTATTAAAGAAGTAGAACTCAACTTATCAGTTTCATCATTTAGTCCAATCACATTGGGGTATAGTTGTAACTGTAAGCTCAGTCTACAGACCACAGGCCTCTGATTGGTCCATATTACAGGAACATTACCTTAAGGCGTAAAATTTCCATACAAGTCATTTGTGAAAAAGGAAAAAAAATCACACTGATTTTTACACCAATTTTTGTGACAATGAATAGACATACATATAAATCATTGAAAACAAATAAAATGATGTTCAAACCGACAACAAAGGGGAAATAAATACTGCTTAACACAACGACTCTATAGCAATCTAAGGGCTAAAATGCATGTTTTTCTTGATTCCAAAACTATGTTTTACCATCAAAGTATATAAAATAGATTTATCTAACAGTATCTGGTTCAATCTGTCTGATCAGTTATCATGCGCACTATTTAAGCGTTTAAAATGCAGTCAATATTTCCGACTGTAAATAGACAAATAGTGATGCTTCAATATTTTTCATATAAAAGTATGTTCCCCTACCTTCACACTAAAACATAAAGTTGTCTGGGTCCTGTCTTTTGACCATTTACGGATTAGGATTAACATAGCATTCAGATACGTCATATCGGTGTTCCGACATTTTCTTGACAAAATAAAGTAATTAAAGTGTGTTCCAAATATATATTGACGTTTTATCAGAACTGATTGTCTCAGTACCAAAGATAAGACAGATAAGTGTAGCTCAGATAAAATCATACGACGTACACAATTACACTGGTTACAAATACGAAAGTTGCCGAGTCCGATCTATTGGTACTGCTATCTAGAGCAGGACACGACCTGATCTCGTTGTTAGCGTAACTGGCTACGAATCCAGAGGACCTGTATCGATTTTCTGGGTGCGCACCTTTTTTCGGTGTTTTTCTTTTCTTTCTTTTTAACATTTTAATGCTAAATTGCTTTATATTCTAGTAAAGTGGCATCAAAACGACAAAAATGGTCATTCCCGCACTTTTTATATTGAATTATGCATGAAATCTATGGGGGTGGGGTTAAATTTGGCCCTCCTGAAAGAGATTAAATCGGTGACCCCATTCTTTTTTCTGAAAGGTATAATAATAGTTCATGAAATAAAAATTAATTCTTTAGATTTTCAACATAATATTTTTAATATACGATTTATTCTAAAAAACAAATTTCAATTTTCGACGAACTGCCAACATATATCATGCAGTAGCTTGTCACAGCTTGGGATAACAAATAAACTTGTGCATTTTCTAAAAGATTTGAGGCCATGGGCTATAATTTAAGTTAAAAGAAAGACGCTTGGATTACAACAGTTTTAGCTCAATATTTAGGACCAGTGTTATTCTTTCATCTGTTTAGAAAATAAGTCAAATGCTGAAAATTTTCATATGAGATTATGAAAAAATAAGCACGGTGACATATCCTTTTTATTTCATTAATGTATATCCCATGCATAAAACAAACTGTATGCAAAGTATTGAACAGATTCCAACATGGGGAGTATTTAGTAGCTTATGTCCTTAGAGGTTTTGCTGTCTACCTCATTGAAGTCAATAATTGTAGAATCTACCCCGATGATTGGCATCGAAGAATACATTGTATCTCCATCAAATAAAAGGGAATTAAATAATTTAGAAATAAAAAATAATATCGTTTATCAGAAACATCATAAACTTTAGATGTAACTATGCATATGCAGTCCATCATGGACTAGTCAAACCCCAAAATGATGCTTTGGTAGCACACGACATTGCTTTAACTAAAAGTCAGCAAGTGTGTTGATTGTGCTAACTATACAGTAAAACATGTGTAAAACGACCACTCTCAAATAACGGAAAATTGGTTTTCAAGACAAAAAAAAATCGCTTCAAGACAAAAGATCGCTTAATGCAGGTCAAAGTATTGGATAATGCTCACTAATGCTTATTATCACCAGATGTCACCGTTCTTCTTTGAGAATTGAAAAAACTAAAATATAATGCTACCAAATCGATTTTTAAACTCTCACATTGAAACCGGAAGTGTACAGTAGTCGTAAAATTTTAATCGCCAAAAATGGACTATTCAAGTGCTACTGTGTTTGGCCTACAGTGTTCAAATAAAATTAAGTGCATTTAACAATTTTACCAGGAGCTGCTGGTGAATTTCAAAATTCTCAAAAAAAAATGTGAAAAATGCAACATTTTTAAAAATGCATAAAAATTCTACCAGAAGCAAAATTTCTTGGTGTTTTTCAAGTCGGACAGACCAGTTTGTAACCACCTAAACGGCATTTAAAAAAAAACTACTCTCAAAAAAATCTTTAAAAAGTCGATTTTTGCATTTTTAACCACACTAACTTTGAAGTAAAAGAAAACTGTTCAAAAACACCGCTAAACGTTTGCCCATTAAAATGCACATATACCGGTTGTCCCAAAACACATGAAACGTTTTGAAAGTCTTATAACATTTGACTCAACAAAGATATGTTGCTATATTGTTTTGATTTATTTACATACTTTACATAGAAATGTTATAATAACATATTTCGATTTGATTTTATTTTATGAAAATGATAGGTTTAGCTTTTAAAAAAAGGGTTCTAATTTTCTGGTTTACACAGATTTTACTTCCATGGCTAGCTTTTTGACACAATATACTTATTGATTCTGGTTGCAGCATTGTATTGATATTCATTTCTTGATGCTTGCTCTTGTAAATGTATATTATGCTTACACTTATTTGTCATAGCTTTTGTCTTCCTAGATGTTCTTCAAGTTTTATAATCAAGACTTAAATTATATAACCACTTTGTCCATAATGAGCATTTTTAAGACACAATGAAGTCTGTTTCCATGGTAACCAACGTGCTGCAGTTTTGATGTCATGTAAAAAATACAGAAGGGACTGTTCTTGCATATGGTCCAATTCATTTAGATTATATAGTTGCTTTATCTAAATGAATTGACAATATCATTAGGTGTGCACTTTATCGTTACCCCACCCACTTTTCTCTATAAAGGCCACTGATACCTGGTGTTTAGTTTGAACTTTCAGATACAGTTTAGTGTGCATGTAATAAAACAAAACCAATCGATGTGATTGTATGACACTATTGTTTTGTTTTATGCCTTAAATACTTAACAATTTCATTACATGTAAAAGCATTTTGCCTAGAATATAACGTTTCAGCCTATTCAGTACGAAACTTCATTGAATTTGGCTTATTTGGTGACGCCATCTTGGACGTTACTGGAACCATAACGTTTACAGAGGATAATGCTAGCAATGCCTTGAAATATTTTTTCACATATTGTTTTATATTTGAGCAAATTTAGGTATGCCAAACTTAAAGGTTGGACTTTTATTCAAGTTTAGAAACGTTTCATACCTTTGGGACACCCTGTATAGGGAAAAATTATTTCAATTTTATTAGCGTTTGGTCAGAAATAATAAGCTTGAAAAGTGACTGATTGGAAATTGGTTTTAGTATATATATATAATCAGTATAAGTTTAATAAAATTCAATTTATTGGTTACTAATTTATGGCTCTGAATGGACAAAATCAATAAATATTAAAGTGATCAAAGGGAAATAACTCTTCTTAAACTAATGGCATCATCACAATACTTCTCATGCAACATGACACTATAGTATTATATACTTAGTATAAGTTTAATGAAATTCATTCCATTGCTTACTACTACGCCATGACTGCAAACAGAACAATTCAGTGAATCTTAGGCACTTAAAGGGCAATAACTCGTCTATGACTATTGACATTCTAATGAAACTTCTCGTACCTAACCGCACTAAGGTTATATATATATCCAATATAAGTTTCATCAAATTCCCTTTATTGGTTACTTAGTTATGGCTCGGTATGGACAAAATTCATTGATATTAAGGCAATCAAAGGACAATAACTCATCTACAACTGATGACGTCCTTATGTAATTTCACATACATCATATGCCTAAACAGTTGTTTGTCCAATTAGATTTCAGAACGGAACTCCTGTCAATCCTGGAATGGATTTACATGCGAACCGCCAAATTCAGAATATCCTGGCTCTTCAAACCTTTCATTTAACAAGAGGGCCATAGTGGCCCTGAATCGCTCACCTGTACTATCTGCACCAGTCTTTTTCAGTGAAAGGTAATGATTTAAACCATTTGGTGGAGGGCAATCAAGCTGGTCTCTTCTGTAGTATAGTCTTTTAGCGCATAACAAGACCCTACCCACCTACCCCATCACACACAAACATTTTCTACATACCAAATATTAAGGCCCTAGCACTTGTGGTTTCAGACAAGAAGGTTTTTTCATGTTTTCCCTAGAAGGGCCTCTGGGAAACATGTGACCCCTGGGCCAGCCAATTTTGTGCGCTAGGGTCAAACTTTTTACCATACTTGGAAGAGGTCAACTAGGTGATGTTACATAACAAATATCAAGGCTCCAGGCTTTGTGGTTTCAGCGAAGAATTTTTTTTCATGTCTTCCCTATATAATCCTATATAAAACATGTGACCCCAGGCGGGACCTTCTCTGACCCAAGTGGCATTATTTGAACAAACTTGGTAGAGGTCCACTTGGTGATACTAAATACCAAATTACAAGGCTCTTGGCCCATTGGTTTCAGACGAGAAGATTTTTTTCACATTTTCCCTTTATAAGCCTATGTAAAACATGTGACCCCCTGGGCGGGCCCATTATTGGTCCCAGGTCTATAATTTGAACAAACTTGGCAGAGGTCTACTAGGTTATGCTAAATATCAATAGTCTAGACCCTCTGGTTTTTTTACAAGACGATTTTTCGAATTTCCCCATATAAGCCTATGTAAAGCATAGGATCGCCAGGGCGGGCCATTTTTGACCCGAAGGGTATTATTTGAACAAACTTGGTAGAGGTTCACTAGGTGATGCTACATATTAAATATCAAGGCTCTAGGCCCTGTGGTTTCAGACAAGAAGATTTTTCACATTTCTGTTATTAAGCCTATGTAAAACAATTGACCCCGGGATCAGGGCCATTTTCGGCCCTAGGGATATAATTAGACCAAACAGGGTAGAGGTCCACTAGGTGATGATACATACCAAATATCACGACTCTAGGCAGTGTGATTTCAGACAAGAAGGGTTTTTCATGGTTTTCCTATATAAGCATATATGCCCAGGGCGGGGCCATTTTAAGCCCAGGGGTATAATTTGAACACACTTGGTAGAGGTCCACTAGGTGATGCTACATACCAATTATCAAGGCTCTATGCCTTGTGGTTTCAGACAAGAGGATTTTTCACATTTTCCCGATATAAGCCAATGTAGAACATGTGACCCCCGGGGTGGGGCATTTTTTCGCCAAAGAACCATAATTTGAACAAACTTGGTAGAAGTCTACTAGGTGATGCTACATGCCAAATATCAATAGTCTAGGCCATCTGGTTTCAGACTAGAAGATTTTTTAACGTTTCCCTATATAAGCATATGTCAAACAATTGACCCCAAGGGCAGGACCATTTTTGATCCCAGGGCTATATTTCTAACAAACTTGGTAGAAGTCCACTAGGTGATGCTTCATACCAAATATCAAGGCTCTAGGCCTTGTGGTTTCAGACAAGAAGATTTTTTTTCACATTTTACCTATATAACATGTGACCCCTGGGGCGGGGCCATTTTCGGCCCCAGGGATATAATTTGAACAAACTGGGTAGAGGTCTACTTGGTGATGCTAAATACCAATTAACAATAGTCTAGGCCTTCTGGTTTCAGACAGGAAGATTTTTCACGTTTTCCCTATATAAGCCTATGTAAAACATTTAATTGACCCCAGGGCGGGGCCATCTCTGGCCACAGGGGTATAATTTGAACAAACTTGTTAGAGCTCTACTAGGTGATGCTACATTACAAATATCAAGGCTTTATGCCCTGTGGTTTCAGACAAAAAGATTTTTTTCACATTTTCCCGGAATAACCCTATGTAAAACATGTGACCCCTGGGACGCAGGGCTATTATTTGAACAAACTTGGTAGAGATCTACTAGGTGAAACTAAATACCAAATATCTTTCAAACAAGAAGATATTTTCACGTTTTCCCTATATAAGCCTATGTAAAACATGTGATCCTGGGACGGGACCATTTTTGGCCCCATGGCTATAATTTGAACAAACTTGGTAGAGGTCTACTTGGTGATGCGACATACGATATATATCAAGGCTCTAGGGCTTGTGGTTTCAGACTAGAAGGTTTTTATCACGTGTTCCCTATATTAGCCTATGTAAAACAATTGACCCCCAGGGTCGGGCCATTTTTAGCCACAGGGCTATAATTTGAACAAACTTTTGCTATGTCTTTGTGCGCGTCTGTTTATATGTGCTTTGGGGTCACCTGCTGGGAAAGGGCTGACCTCTTGGCTCTCGTTTGTGGTGTCTACTATGAGTTTGTCACTTTCCCATTGGTATCATGGGTCAGGTGTGGTACTTGATTGTATCGATTCCTGATCTTTTCACCCTTACTTACTTTGATAGAGATCCACTAGGTGATGCTAAACACCAGATATCAAGAGTCTAGGCTTTCTGGTTTCAGACAAGAAGATTTTTAAAGTTTTCATCTCGAAAATCTATTTTAGCCTCTTTGACCTAGATATGCAACGGACCAAAACCATTTGAACAATTTTAGTAGAGGGCCACCCAAGGATCATTTGAGTGAAATTATTTCAAAATTGGGCCAGGGTTTTAGAAGTTGTTGTTTAAGTCAAAAGTTAACGGACGGACTGACGACGACTGATCACAAAAGCTCACCGTTAAAAAAAATAGAAATAGACAGGCAATGCTTGATCAACAAAGACATTTATGGGGTCCAAACTGAAGTGAAATTTAGGCTCAAGTGCTTGTTAGATCTCTGTGATTGAGTTCAAAGTTCTGTTTTTAGCTGACTCAGGGTAACACTGCAGGTGACGCTTGTGACTAGCTTATACGATTGCACAAATAGTTCCAATTCACTCTTAAATATACTTTTAGAAGTATCTGGTGATATGGAGTTCTCAAAAAAAGTTGTTCCTGATGTTCAGTGATCCCAAAGTAAGTAAGGGTGCAAAGATCAGGAATCGATACAATCAAGTACCACACCCTACCCAATGGGAAAGTGACAAACTCACCGTTAGAGTCACACCGTTAAACAATATTTGTATAAAGAGGAATTCCCTTTCCCAATCCAGGAAATCAAGGACATATCTACCCATTTAGCAGAGAGCCTTAGAGCTACTGAAGAAGGGGTGGTTTCTCTTATTTAAGCAAGTCAGGTGAAAGTAGTCAGATGTGGACCCAGTTACCATCAAAGCTGGACAGTTTATCATCTCCAGGCCACCTCCTGAATTGAAAGATCGTGGAGGCGATGCCAAACCACTATAGTAGGTGGTGGTTGTTTATTAGCTAGCTAAAACCAGCTGAGACAGCAGCATGGTGATCCAGCAAGGTCTGACCTGTTGGACAGATTCAATTTCCTGGTACACCTGGACACGTCACCAGGGATTCTGTCCATATCAGGTTTTTCCTGCATGAGGAGCTTCTGTTAATACTGGCCAGCTTAAGTTGGATTCATGGTCAGGATCATTGAGTGTGGATAAAATGCAAGAGGTATCCAAGGACCAACATCCTGAAGTAGAAAGAGGTATAGGAAGTCCCCTTGAATCTTACGTGTCCTCAGGAATCATTTTGAACCCTCTGCGTCTTCAGTAGTCATCTAGAACCATATGTGACTTCAGGAGCCATCTTAAAGCTATAAAATTATAAGTGAATTCTAAAGCTAAATTATTAATTCAAGTAACAGTGAAAAACCTATCGGAGAATATTAACATATAATAGGAAAAAATAACTATTTTACAACTGGTAATTGTTGTAATATGAAATAAAATATTTATCACCTGACAGTATTGTGTCTCACAATTCCATACTATGAGAGATTATTACATATATTATATACCTACCATTAAGCTCCTATTGTTTTGCAGTGAGATAGTTTAAGTAGTTTGAAGAGTTTACTATTTTACTAGTGATGATATCACTTTTTGATATCTCACTAGTGATGATGGTTGCACTTCACTATTAAATTTCCATAGACGACAATGTTAACATTTCGCCACTTTATTAAAAAACTGTACATACAAAGCTTAACAAACCTGTCTTATTCTAAACAGCCATTCTATCCGATCAATTTCATATAAAAACAATCATTTGTTTCCCTGGTCAGGGGGCTGCCATATTGGATAGAGTCTGACAACCACCAATTCGTACCTGAAAATTTGGCATATTTTCTACCTTGGGGGTCAGTTAATGAAACCAACCCTATCTCCCTATAATAAAATCATTTCAAAATTAAATATGCCTATTAGTAACTGACATTGGTTGGTCTGTTTTTATATTACAAAATAATGAACATGCATGATTGACAGATGACGTCATCCATATTATAATGTTAGCCTAATGCTATCCCCACAAAAGGCGGGGCCAAGCTTTGCCTATATTTAGTGGTGTGTACCCTAAATTGAAATCAAATTTGGTCCCAAAACGTTTGTTTTGTAATTTAAATGCAAGTTAGTACACTTATAAAGAGAATTGTAAATTGTAGTCTTTGTTTTTAGTTTGTTTCCTTCTGTGAGAGGTTCAGTGTCACAACCCCTAATCCTCGGCAACGTCATGAGAAATTTTTGAGTAAAACAACAACTTCAGGTTCTCACCTTGGGGATTCAAAATGTATACAGTGCAGCAACATCTCCACCCATAAGTTTGCTTCATGTGCCTCTACATTTTCTAATAAGCATATAAAAAATTGCTTTTGACTATCATAGGAGGTGAAAATCCTCACATTTTTAGGCCCACCCCCTATAGGCCATGAGCGATATGCAATTTTTTGCCAAACAAGGCAAATGAGTATAGCAAAATACTTAAAATGGATAAATTTTATAAATGAAATCAAGTTTAGTTATTATTCTCTTAGTAAAAAACCTAATTGAACATATTCTGTAATGAGTACTAGAAAGATGTGGCGTAGCCAGTACCAGGTATCAAATCCAGGCTAGGAACTCCTTATACAAGGACAAGCAGCATGCAAACTTCATTGGCTACTGTAGATTTTCTTGTACAGATATCAGAAATGTGTCTTGTTTTACTGATGAATTATTGTGTGTCAAATGAGCTCAGAGTACAAAAGAAAAATAGATACATGAAAAACTTACATAAAAAGGTAATTATAGATGATACTGGTTTCAGAGTGGATAGTGTATCGGTATAATGGTTCAACAGAAGTCTACAGTAGTAGCTGTTTTTCTATGTCTGAGCATAGAACAGTAGTTTGTTGGTAGAGTTCTACGTTGAATCTATGTAAACCCACTCCTTGAACAACACCACTGCAAAATACCAGTAAAACAATGCAATTAAGTGCATAGATAGTGTTTTTAAAGTGGAAACTTGTTTTTGTATCTACTTCCTCTATCTATCAAAAATAGTTTTATTTTTTTAGGAATACATGAAATAAATTGTGAAGTTTTTGCAATTTTAGCAATAAAATGGCAATAAAAACATCAGCTTGCGTATATTTTACTATAAATCTCATTTCAACGTTATTATGACGTCACAATATGCTTCCATAGCAACCATAACGTTACAAAGCTATAGTCTGCTCATAGTCACATAGTGAAATGGTATTTAAGAAAAAATCACGAGGAGACCTCAAAACAAGATTCAAAAGAGGTCGTGTTGACCCAATGAAGGGTAAAACCTTCAAAATTTGTTGGGAAGCTGAATGTCAGCCTTTTAAAAGGCTTTTCAAGGAGGAAACTGAAATTCTTCAACAGGAGGATAACCGACAAATCAGGCTACTCCGGCCGAAAGCAAACAAGATAACAGAAGTGGAGAAATGTGATAGCAAAAGTGTTGGGTAGGGTATTCTTCTTCTTTTCTTCTCCTTTTTCTTCTTCTTTTTTTCTCCTTCTTCTTCTTTTCTGCTTCTCCTCTTCTTTTTTTTATCCTTCTCCTTTTCTTCTTCTCCTCTTCTTTTTTATCCTTCTTCTTCTTCTCCTCTTCTTCTTCTTTTTTCTCCTTCTTCAGTTAAATAAGAATAAATCAATTCCTATCACATTTGCCTCATTAGTTACTAATCTTTAGGGAAAGAAATGTAGACCTTTAAAAATTATGCAAGGAAAACAAAATTCTTATTTCTCAACTAAAACATATGTTGTGGGTACTCAAAAGAACCGTCTCCATGAGACGATTCTTTTAAGCACCCAGACATATGTTCTTCTTCTTCTCATTCTTCTTCTTTTCCTCACATTTTTCACATTTCTCCACTTCAGATCTGAGATTGACACTTACAGACTATTACATCTCAGACTTACCGCCATTATGTGGAATGATGCATTTGCTGAACATTCTAGATATTCACCAAACTGCAGTTCAGGCTTCTTAAATTTGGATATTGAAAGGGAAGTAAAAATTGGCCTCTGCTGGAGAGAAGCCCTGAGCTGCAGTAAATGCCAATACAAAAGCAAAATATACAAACTGTATGAGGAGCTGCAATGCACCACGAGAGGACGTCGGCCAGCTAAACTAAACAGAGGATAACACATTGGACTCAGCCAATCATCAATTTGTCCAGCAAGCCTCGCGAAAATTCTTTGCAGTATAAACACTCCCCCTCCGTCCATCAGTGGCATGCAGAAGGCTGGGAATCTAGTGATGAACACTATTACAGATGAAAACAAAAACACATGCAAATGCGTTGTAAGGGTTTACGAGACCTCAACACATTACTCGAGAAAAATCCTGCTGCCATCAATATTCAGTCAGATGGTTGCTATAACAATGCACTATATTCTGGTGTTGGTAGAACTCCATTCCAGCCTACCACCCAAGCAATTTATCTTTTTGCTGAGAATGAAACAGACAGAGATCAAATCATAAATTTGCAAACCATTTCCAAACTCTGCTCCAAACGCAGAAATAGCTTCAACATTGAATGCCATCATGTGGGGAAATGTTTTGCAAACATTGCAATGGCTACCAGCATGGGCAATGAAGAACAGTGGGCAAAACAAGTTCTCTTGGATCTGTCTGGTGCTGGACTGGAAGCGGAGTTAATAAGAACTGATCCAGATTCATCTGCATATAGAGCTGCCATGCCCTTGTATGATCAGGGAATTACATCTATTGAGCCGAGCCACCTTCTTGACACCCGCCACATAACACAGAAAATTCATAACAAATATGACAGAACTGACCCCGCATATGCCAGGCAGAACTAAAATTGAAAGACAGAAAACACAAAACAAATTCGCAATCGATACTGCTGCACGATGCCAAGCAGAATTTAATCAAGCTTTTCGAAAGTTCAGAAAAAATGTACCTAAACTCAAGTCAGTTCTGTCCTACACCTGTGATTCTGTGGTAGAATGTTACCATGGCAACCATGCCCTATGCAATACCTACTCATTTGTATGCATGGCTAAAACAAACACCACTTGGCTGCATCGAAGCCATTATTTACATGCTGACTTCACGGTCAAACCTGGCGGTGATAGTTTGGTCATGCTACGCAAATGTGTAGAATATCGCCTGGGACAAGGAATGCTAGAAAAGACCAGGCTCAACACAAACACTCAGAAATATGAAGCCACCAATAGAAGTTTCCGAAGGTCATTTCAAAGTCCTTTACCTTTGCTCGAAATTTATCTGGTTGGTCCCACAGTGCAGTGCATAACATCAACAATGGTCCAGGGGAATCAGTCTTTAAGCTCTGTAAAGCTGCCGGTTCTACCATTCATGGAGGGACGAGGGTTTGTCAAGCCCTGAAACAACAACAAAAAATCAGTCATAGCAACCGCAAACGTAAAAGAACGCAAGCATACAAAGACGCTTTATGCAGAAAGAGATGTGCACTGTATCGCTTATATGAAAAAAATCAAGAAGAAATTAATTACCGTAAAAACATGATGCTGGTGCCTATACACAAAAAAAATGCCACCGTGACCATACAAACACAAGAGCTGATGGCCAAAAGCAAAATAGGCTAAATGTGAATATAATATGCAATATAATCAGTCCGATCTAAATTAGAATGTATTATTCAAAATTTTACCATGCCTTCAAAACAAACAGAATGGCTCATGTAATGCGCTGCACTGTCCCCGACTCTTGCAAAGGGTTCGTTCCATTTTCGTCTCGTGGCTCTCTAAACAAAGGTGGTCTGTGTTCACACAAAGGCTATTGTGACATAAATGGGACACTTCTTGTTTTTTTCCTTGACAAATCTCCTCCTTCAAAACCTTGTGCTCAGTCATGTACGCAACTCGGTGTGCTCTTTCTGTGCATTTACTGCCGTCGGGCCAAGTACTACGAATTCGCCCATATTTATTGTGCTCCTTAGCCCCCACCTACATATCACAAGCCAAAGTCCCAACCCCAATTTCAGTCTTCTTATTTAGTTTTTCTTTTAACTTTCCCCAAATGCCTCCATTTTTAAAGAAAATCTACCCGAAGGTCAAATAATGACGTCATACAACACTCCCAGGAAGCAATCAGCTGATTTAATAAAAAACAACAATTTTCTGCCTTTAAGGTTGCACTTCACTATTAAATTTCCATAGACGACAATGTTAACATTTCGCCACTTTATTAAAAAAAACTCTACATACAAAGCTTAACAAACCTGTCTTATTCTAAACAACCATTCTATCCGATCAATTTCATATAAAAACAATCATATGTTTCCCTGGTCAGGGGGCTGCTATATTGGATGGAATCTGACAACCACCAATTCGTACCTAAAATTTGGCATATTTTCTACCTTGGGGGTCAGTTAATGAAACCAACCCTATCTCCCTATAATAAAATCATTTCAAAATTAAATATGCCTATTAGTAACTGACATTGGTTGGTCTGTTTTTATATTACAAAATAATGAACATGCATGATTGACAGATGACGTCATCCATCTTATAATGTTAGCCTAATGCTATCCCCACAAAAGGCGGGGCCAATCTTTGTCTATATTTAGTGGTGTGTACCCTGAAATGATTATGCTGGCACTACTATTTTCATTGCACACAAATACCAAACCTGAGTAGAAAATAAGACTCACCGTATTAGTCCTCGTCTATTTCAGAGGAATTCATGAGTTATGAAGACTTTTCAGCATTGTAGCTGTAATAGTTGTTTTTTTAGATATCTTCATTACAAAATTTCATTATGCCTCTTTAAAGGGGCATAACTCAACCAAGGGAGATAATCCAGACTATAGAAAATATAGGTCAATTATTTTTTGATGAGGAATGCATATATGAAATTTCAACATCCTATCTTAGATTTTGAAAGGACACATGGACAGACTCTCAGACAAGCCCTAAGCAATATGCCCTTCAACCTTTCCAACGTTGGGGCATAATATATAATAATAATGATAACAGTATCCATGGTCATAAGTCTGTATATTTGAGCCAAGTTATCCAAAATGCATGTCCAGATCAACTTATGCAAAAAAGGGAACGATCCTGGCATAAGGTTGTATCTTATTTGCAGATGTCTTGTAAAACAGCGGTTTTGCTCATATAAAGAAGTTGTACAGACGCTTAGATGTTGATTGTCTGAATCAGATTTGTGCTGTAAAAGAAAGTTGTTCCGTCAACATCTGTGCGGTTCTAAATACTGTTGATGAACAACACTGGGAAAGGTCCGATTGGAAAGGTTTTCTTAAAGGCAGGAGTGGCGTATAAGAGGAAAAAATAACCGCAGTTTTGGCACTTTCTTATTTATACTCAAACTGTGAAGATCTCCAGAAGCTAATAAGGCTTATCTCTAATTTGATTGGCTGATCTAATAAACTGTGAAAATGATTGACACCTCTTATCAGCTCAGTGACCATATTTGTTTGTATGTTTTGTTGCTGTACGTCCCAAGTCAACAGCTATGGTCATTGCGGGACGGTCAGTTCACCTAACCACACTTTTTCCTAAGCAGGCTTGAAAAAGCTGTTAACCAGTAATTCGTGCACATACTTTCGCTTGTAACTGACAACAACCCTTCTTGAATGAATCAGCCGAAGGGAGAATGCCCGTAGAAATCATTTCATGAACAATCTCCACGAAAGTATGGGACCAGACCAGAATCAAACTCACGACCCCTGGATTTGCAGTCAGACACGCATCTGTAGCCAGACACGTTACCGACTGCGCTACGCGGCCCGGTATCAGTGGCCATATGGTTTTGTCATATGGGGTATTGTACAAGCACAACCAATTATCAGGAAATTTAGTCACAACATAAACAATAACATTTGACTTTTGAAAGAATTTTATTTTGAATATTTTTCTATACACTGAACCGAAGTTGAAAATGGCCACTTTTCATCTTTGCTTTTCTGACAAAGCGCTAATGATACTGAAACGAAATTCTGCCCAAGTATGTGCATTTTAATGGACTGCTTTGAAAGATTTTCTATCAGTTCCCCATTTTGGGTTAAAAATGCAAAAATCAACCTTTTGAAGAAAATAAGCGGTTAGTGCAGTTTTTACCGAATTAAAACAAACCTCTGACTTGAAAAATAACAAACAAACACTTGACATTTTGCTTATGGCAGATTTTTTATGATTTAAAAAGCACACACTAATTTTTCAAAATTTCAGATTTTTTTCTGAAATCGTCTTCTGCACAATGTGTTTTATTTTATGTTAATATGTTTGTCCAAACACATAAAGCTGGATCAGCCCATTTTCTGAAGACATTTTATTCATAATAGTTTACCACTTCCGGTTTTATTGTGACAGTTTAAAGGTCATTTTCAGGCATTTATTATTAAAGTTTTTTTTATATTTTTTAAGTAGAACAGTGACGCCAATTCATAATAAAGAACCCCTGAAAATTTAAATGCCGTGCCGCAGATAATAAAGCGTGTAGAGCAATGGAAAGTGTGTATGCGAATTGCTTGTTTAAAGCTAAAACTCTTGGATTAAGCTGCTGACGGTGGCTGTGTTCATGTTAACGTAGAAGAGAAAAGGAGAGTTCAATTGTCACAAAACTTTCGATTCTTTGTCATCTTATATAATAGCTGTTATTAACGTTTTCAAACTAATTTAAATATAAATAAATAACGTAGCTAATGAATAATTCATATCACACTTAAAACGTGACTTTTTGAAATGACGGCACCTTTACTCAGACTCGGTCTGTGCAAAATATAATGAAATGAAATGACATAATTTGAAGAGTCACGACAAATCCTGGATTTTGTATAAAATTAAAACGTTGTAAGAGCGATTTTTACTTCCTGAACAGGCGCAACAAATGTAAGGTGGCCACTTATAACTTCGGTTTAGTGTATATAGAAATTTCAGAAAAGCAGATCAGTGTTATTAATCAGTTAGTAGCAAACTAAATTAATAAGTTAATAATAATTCATTATTTTTACCTATAATTTGCTACTTGGACAAACAAGTTATCAATAATTTAGTAGGAAAATGAATTATTAGTTGTATTTATATTTTACTAGCTCTACTAAATGTTTTATTATCAACATTTTGTAAAATACAAATAGAATTCTGATAAAATCTCATATATTTTACATTTTTCTTACTTATTATACTGATCCCAACTAAGATAATCACAGAAATGTACGGAATAATGCTTTATAATAATCTATGATTTCTGTGAGCAGGTGCTTAAGATCAAGCAGCCACGTCTGCATATTAAAATTGACCGTGCCCATAGAAATGGTACTAGATCCGCGGGTAAAGTTCAACCTATGGTAGCTAAGTTTGCATTGTCCGAATACAAAACTATTATAAAATCAGCGCTGAGTCAAGTAGATCCTCGTACAGCCATCAATGGGGTATTCAAAGTAAATGACCAGTTCCCAGCTGAGGTGCCTGAACGTGGTAAGGAGTTGATACCAAGGCTTATCAGTGAGATAAAAAAGGAGGACAACAAGGCAACTTTGGCTAGGACAAATTATATGTCAATAAAAAAACTGGCAGAATAGGGGCCAAGAAAAGGGCATGATGTCAGTATACTGAGTTGGAACGTTGAAGGTTTAAATGACCGTTAACAGGATGAAGAATTCTTTAATTTTGTTACTCAATATGACTTAAAAGCCATCCTCTGTAAGCACCAAACATGGATGGGCACGCATAGTCACCAATTTTGATTAAACTTTAACAGTTTGTGTGTAGTCACCCAAAATCAAATAATCCATGGATATTTTTTTCTATTTGTTGCCCCGTTGCCATGGAAATCACCATCGAAGATTTTGGCAAAAAAGATTTTTTAAAGATAAATATTGTCACATCCTAGCCACCCATATGCCTGTTACAGCAACAAGTTGGTTAATGTTGTTCACGTAAATTAGCGTAAGCAATTATTTGTCACATGCGAGAGGGATTCTCTATTCATTCTCAATATAAATGAATTTACCTGACGGATTCCTGTCTCAATTCGATCATTTGGATTGAGGGGAACATCCTTCCATCGATAACTTTTCCTATCATTCATTATTCGAGCCATAAATACTGATTTTATGTGCCTGTCACTTCAACTCTTCATTCAAACATGGCGGCGGCTTCCTTCCCAACGTGTTTGGATATCCTCTAATATTATCATTGCCCGGAACTCCCCAGAACGTGCCCAGCGCGCGCCCTGCACGCGCTGGCGTTCTATATGAAGTAGGCTCCAGAGGGTATATAAGCAGCGTCTGCGCAACCCTACAGTTGGCTAGATACTGATCTGGTCTCTGGAGCTGCGTCGGCACTCATCCTATTGCAACCCATATATTTTATCTCAACCCTTGTTGTTTTACAACCCTAGGTTATTACAACCCTACATAGAATCTTTTATCTTTCATTATGTCTAATAGACATTTGTTTGGAGAGGTAATATATTGTTTCATTTAACTTTCTTAAGGGTTGGCAACCCTAGCGCATTATTTACCTTACCCCACCCACTAGGTTGTTCTGTAAAACAACCCTTGATCTTTGCAGCCTCATTTCACTTAAACCATTTTGTGGCTTGAGATGAATGATAGGATTGTTTCGCAACCCCTCTTTTGATTTATATATTTTATCTAGATCTAGTCTTAAGCACTTTTAATAGCTCTTTTATATGACACCTAAATATCCCAGATGGGGTTGAGCATCTGATAATATTGTCTCTCAAGTTGTGATTGATGTTATATCTCTCATTGTTGTTACAACCCTAGTTGTTACAACTGTGATAGTTATAACAAAATACATTGCACCCACTTTCATCGCAACCTTGTAGGTATAACCCCTTTATGCAACCTGTGTGTGTTCACAGTCTTAGTTGTTACAACCCATTATATTTGTTGTTAACTAAATAATCAGTCTGAGTGTTGTAGCCCCTGCTACAACACTGACCCTAGTTATTTAGCCTGCTAATTGTAGCTCTAGGTTGGTACTTTCAGAAGTACATTTGTTTGTTTGTTTGGTTCTTAACGACGCATCAACCCTTGTGGGTCATTAGCGTCAGACAGTTTTAAACTAAACATGATGAAGATGGAAAAAGTAAAAATTTATAAGATAAAATAAAAGGAATGATGTTGATGAGATTGTATAATGATAATTAGTTGAAATACGAAGTAGTAAAAATTTATAAGATAAAATAAAAGGAATGATGTTGATGAGATTGTATAATGATAATTAGTTGAAATACGATTGTTGACAGGAGAGACCACGTACAATATCTGACAGTTTCAAAGAGCTATTCAGATAACTGTACATGTTCTCTAACTGAACAGAATACAACATTAAAAAATCTGTATTATGGTTTGATACAAATGTAAAACAAAACATGATTTTAAAATAGCAATTAGATTTTGTTAAAAAGATTTATTTGTCTTAAAAATGTCATAATACTATCAATATGTATATCTTGAAATAATTCTTTCATGTTAGCAACATGGAAACAATTATTTCTTACTTGTGCAAAGTCGCCACATTCCAAAAGGAAGTGACGTACAGTGAATGGAGCGTCGCAACCAACACATTGTGGGTGCTCTTCACCTAGTAGTAAGTAAGAATGTGTGACTCTTGTGTGACCTAAACGGAGTCGAGCCAAAACGACTTCTTCTTTTCTAAGGTTTCTAACAACTGATTGGTGTTCACCAATAGTTGGTTTTATCTCACGAAGTTTATTTCCAATGCTGTTATTCCATGAAGTTTGCCATTGATCCAAGATATACTTATTTATAGATGGCTTAAAATTGGAAAATGGAATTTTAAAAGAAGTTGGTTCTAATGAAAGCGATGTTTTTGCTTGCTTATCTACCATTTCATTCCCTTGTATTCCTATATGACTAGGAATCCAACAGAGAACAATTTCTTTATTAGCTAAAAGCTCATGACATTTTTCTAAAAGTTTCTGAATCTGTGGATTCTTTGAACTGGTATGGTTCATTGCTTTTAATACAGAAAGCGAGTCAGAAAATATAATAAATTTATTGTTAGCATCACAAGTGCTAATGAAATCTAAAGCTAGATCGACTGCTTTGGCTTCAGCAGTGAAAATTGATGAATCGTCAGGTATACGTTGCATATTACTATGGTTGTCTGATAAAACAGCACAACCAACCTTTGAGTCTTCCTTTGATCCATCAGTATAAATTTGTTGGTAATTCTTATAACGACTTTGCATTTTTCTGAAATCATCTTTTAATATGTGTGGATTTGATTCAGATTTTTTTCCAGAATGTAAATCAAAAAGTATTTCAGGTGTTTTTATACACCAAGCTGGAATATTTGGTGTAAAATGTTTTTCAATATTTTGTGGTTTGATATTGGCAGATTCTAAGAGTGGTGAAATTCTGATGCCAAATGATTTAATAGCTTTAGATTTTTGTTCATATAAATCAACATAATTTGGTGGGAATGTAACTTCATGAGCAGGATTTGATGGGTTAGCCGCAAGTCTTATAGCATATTGCAATGAGAGTTTCTCTCTTCGTGAGTATAGTGATGGTTCATCTGCTTCCACATAGAGACTAGCAACAGGAGAAGTTCTAAAAGCCCCTAAAGCTAATCTAAGTCCTTGGTTATGTATAGGATCAAGCATTTGAAGATATGATTTTCGTGCAGAGCCATATATAATACAGCCATAGTCTAATTTTGACCGGACTAGAGACCGATAAAGCTTGAGAAGTGTAGTTCGGTCTGCACCCCAAGACGTATGGGAGAGCACTTTTAAAAGATTCAATGCTTTTAAACATTTAGCTTTGAGATATTTAATATGGGGTATAAAACTGAGTTTTCTATCAAATAAAATGCCAAGGAATTTAGATTCCTCAACAACTGGAATAGGTGATCCATATAAATGTAAAACTGGATCATCATGTTGCTTGCGCAACTGACAGAAATGTACACACTGTGTTTTTGATTTGGAAAATTTGATTAAGAGGTAGACTTCCTACATTCATTGAAAACTTCCTTGCAGACCGCACCATGCAAGTCCGAGTTGGCTCCTCTCTGTCTGACTATTATGACCAGGAGCAAGGTGTACCTCAAGGAGGCGTTCTATCTACAACACTTTTTAGCATTAAAATTAATGATATTGTGAAATGTTTAGGTAATCTTACTGATTGCTCATTATATGTCGATGACTTCTGTATCTGTTATCGCTCAAAAAGCATGGCGACGATTGAACGCCAACTGCAACAAAATTTAAATAAGATTGAAAATTGGGCAACAAGCAATGGTTTTAAATTTTCCAGAAGTACATTATTGAAGATTATAACCAATATCTAAAGTTGTGCTCTCATAGACCTGTGATATTTTGGTGTCATGTACTTACTAGATAATTAAATCTAATGCATATTCTAAAGTATGTCAGGTAAAATTATGAAACTAAACTAGACTTTATTGTCATTTCCTTCCCACAATATTGCGTCCAGCACCAAGAGGACCCACAAATCTTGTAGTTACCAGGCCCACATGAATTAACCCTTGTGCTAATCTGACCCTGACAAACCGGGGCCTGGGACGCAACAATATATTCTGGACAAAATAATGTGTAGCCAAATGACATTTATAAATCGACAAAAACAACCATTTATATTAAATTGATAAGCAAAAAAAAATTGAATTTAATATTTATGTTGTACCAATAATGCACCTCAAAATGGGTGGGGTAATCAGTTATAGAAAACCCCTATTTTTAGGCATTTTTGAACCACAGCATACAATTCCCCCGCCTACTTAGAGACATATACAGCTAATGATAAGTTAGGAGTTTAATACATATTTTATACGATTAAGAAACATGCGTGGGATTTTACCTCCTTCTGACTGTAACCATGGAAACAATATAGGTACTGTCGCGAAATGTAAATAAAATTAATTGCGCCTTTAAGTGCTTAAAAGATGTTCCAAATGGTTATAATGCAAGTTTCAATGTGCTTAAAATATAGCTGAGTACAAAATGTTAATATATTTTTTTTTCTATTTGTTAATCTATTGCCATGGAAACCGCCATCGATTTTTTTTTCACGAAAATTGCAAAAAATTAACGAAAATTGGTGTGTTTTTTTCGCTTTTAAGTTAAAAGTATCCTGGATAAAATTACTTGTAGCCAAAAGGCATTTATATATGGGCATGAATGATGATAAGGTAAGCGGAAAAATAAATTTGATATTTATTTTATAACAATAATGTGCCTTAAAAGGGGGGTGGGGTAACCAGATAGGGGGGTGGGGTAACCAGATATAGAAAAAAGTATTTTTAGGCATTTTTGAACCGCTACAGACCATTCCCCCACCTAATAGAGACATATACATTGAATGATAAGTAAGAGGTGGTATTCATTTTTCATAAGATTAAAAAAAAACATGCCTGGAAAAATTGATAACTTTTTTTATCATACACTGTAACTGTAAAAAAACATTTAAAACCTAGTCTTATTTCTGTTTCTGCAAGACAACGCAGAGGTTGTTAACTAGAGTATGCAAACTCGAAGCAAAAGTATTCGAAAATTCTCATTTTTGTCAGCCTTTATTTGAGGGTAGTTTTACTATAACACCGGAGGAAGCGGCGAAGCGCAAATTGCCAGTGTAATATGACTACAATGTTGAATCAGATATCTGATGATGATAAATGGGCCTTTTTAACTGATTTGGCATCATTAATTACGATTTTGACGATCAAATACGTATATGCGGAAATCCTATTCAAGAATTAAAAGCCATGGACAAGAATAGGAGAAAGAGAGTTTGTGGCATACTGCCCTAATGATTATAGCAACGCATAGCGCTCCACGTGCGAGAGAGGGAAATCGAAATGCTGGGAAGTTGGACGATATGGATAAGTACAGGTATTGTCATCCCAAAAACTGCTTTTGCCCCCCTCACAAATTGAAACTATAAAGCCAACATTGCCTTTATTCAGCTAGAGTTGATCCCATTCGAGCCAGTGCTTGATTGCTAAAACTATGTACATAAACCAGGGGAGAAATACCGCCCAGGTGACGCTTGAAACCACGATCCCTGGAACAAGAGAGGTATGGATCTTTTGAAATGTACTTTAACAATTAGAGCATTGCTGCACTTTGGTAGCAGAAGGAAGATGATAATGATGTTATTCTGATATCACGCTAGTCTCGTTCAATTCTCCCGCTCCTTAAGCAGTCTAACAAGCTATTTCGAAAATACAGGTCACAGGAGATGCACGATCTTGGCGCACTTAGAATCGAACTATAGTTCCTACTATAGTAACTTAGTTTGATTAGAACACCGATAGTTGCTACTATAGTGACGTCAGGAACCTACTAGAGATCAACCGTTACTCTAGTAGATTGTCTGGTTCCCTCCTCTAGACTTATCTATCAATATCGTTTCAAGACCTGACAGTAGTCTCAAATTGATTTGTTTTTACAAAATAAATCCTAGCTGTGCATCATTTGCCTTCCCGAATATTCGTAATTATTATTTAGAGTAGGCTGTTCAGTTTATACACATCCTTTATGTCTACGATGAAGAAATGAAGTGGGGCATACAGGGCTATTCACGTTGTTTACTTGCCAACTGACTAAAGTTGCAACTGTAGTGATTTTTGGGAAATGAGCTTTTTTTTAAAAAATCACAAAAAATCGTTCATAAGCAAAAATTGAGGGGTTTGGTGTTTTTTCAAGTTGGCTAGACGGGTTTGAAATCACCTGTACTTTAATTCGAAAAAAAAACTGCACTCAAACCCCTTATTTTCTTCAAAAATTTAATTTTTGCATTTTTGAGCCCAAAGTGAAGTGTTAGAAAACTCTTCCAAAGCACCACTTTACTCTAGTCCATTGAAATGCACTTATTTGGGCAAGATTTCATTTCAATATCATCAGCGCTAAGTCAGAAAAAAATAAATTGAAAAGTGGTCACTTAGAACTTCGTTTCAGTGTACAAGATTTACTCTCAACAAGTTAATTATTTAAACGCAAGCGCCTCCTTTAATTGCTGGGCACAAAATGTACGACATATGTTGACTGATTCAGCTATATATGGAATACACAAAGTATATCCAAGATACAGGTTGAGCAGGTTTCTCAAATGCTCTATGATCAATATTTCAAGAAATGGTATAGTAAGTTAGATAAGTCAAATAAGTTAGACACACTCAAATTAGTTAATTTATTCTGCTTTGAAAAGTATATCTCATGCATTGATACATAATAGCCTTCAGCAGATTTAGGTGTTCTGCACATAAACTTATGATCGAGGAGGGAAGATATAATAATATTAACAGGAATATTCCTATTTGTCAGTGTTGTATAATGAAATAAACTGAGTATGAATTTCATTTCTGCTAGTCAGCCAGCCAGAGAACGGTTTATTACTACCTTAACTGGGTCAAATACCTCTTTCTCTGCGTGTGCTATTTATACACCATTACATCTACTTGAAAGCTATTTTCATTGCAACAGCTAATGGTTTACCTCAGTGTATAGCAAGCTGACAGTCTATTTATAGCTTGCTAAATATACCATGCAAAACTTTGATAATGGTCTATAAGAGGCCTAATTTTGACCTCTGTTATATGTTTTTGTGAATTTTAAAAGTTAAATTATCCCTAAAAGACTGATCTTTATATATAACTAACAAAAACATTTAAATAATGATTTTACTGAAGTATTTTTCCAGGACTAGGTTTAATCAGTGCCAGATTATGGGAATTCCAACACTTAATATATTGTCCGTTTGGCTCAAGGGGCCCAATTAGGTACTTTTTTAAATAAAAAGTATCCTTATGTATTGATGATGGCAGCTGCAAGGTTATAATACCCTATGTCAATCCCCTATACTTTTATTCAACCACAAAGAAAAGAGTGAAAATTGGAGCACGACCTGACATGACCCCCTAACTTTCAAAACCAGGTGAGCGATTTAGGGCCACTTGGCCCTCTTTTTATTATCATTATTATATTGTCTTAATCTTTATTTTTCAGGCATTGCCCAGTCACGGGCGC
The DNA here is from genome assembly GCA_964019695.1 of Loripinus fragilis. Classification (NCBI taxonomy): domain Eukaryota; kingdom Metazoa; phylum Mollusca; class Bivalvia; order Lucinida; family Lucinidae; genus Loripinus; species Loripinus fragilis. The sequence continues at coordinate 92,416,233 of OZ026517.1, forward strand.
AGCAAAGGTCAGAGGAAGGTTGCGACCCATCTTGCTGTATATTGATAAGCTCATTGTTGTGTTGTTTTTGCTGTTTGTGGTGTGGTGGTGTTATCTAATGTCCCACCAACAGATATGGTCATATGGGGATGAGACCATGAGCTTTAGTCTAATAGGACAGACTGGTGAAGCTGGGGACCAAACCTGTGACCCCTGGTTTAAAAGATGAGCAATGTATCCTTTTCATTGTATTAGCCTTTTTGCCTGCCAGCGGCAACTTTTGTCATCTGCTGATAACCTTTACAAACAATCAAGATCTAGATCAGGATGGACAGAATGTCATCCTGATCTAAATTCACGCTGTTTTATTATGAATACCATCACCATACGACCAAAACACAGCATGGAAATTATGCAGTAGGCAAAGGGTTAGTGCTATAGAAGCAAGGGATACAGAGGAATTAGACTTTAGATTGATCTTGACAGGTTACTGGAGTTTTGAATTTTTTCTGACCATCTAAACTACCTGCAAGTTTCATGTCGCTTTTATCAACAAAGAGCCAAGATACAGTCCATATGCTCAGTGGAGGGTATAATACCTGCCCAAGAAGAGGTCAAAGACTAAGCCAATTTACATGCCCTGATTGTTGGTGTGCTACAATGTGAAGTTGGATATTGACGGATGGATGGATGAATGGATGGACAGAAGTAAGATCACTTGCATGACTAAGCTGACATTCTTAGCAAGGAGCTACAAAATATATTGAAGTTTTTTTAAGATTTTAAGCCACTTCTTGGGCTAAATATCTGCAAAGTTTTGAAGCACTTGTTTGTTTGTTTGGTTCTTAACGACGCATCAACCCTTGTGGGTCATTAAGTAAAAATTTATAAGATATAATAAAAGGAATGATGTTGATGAGATTGTATAATGATAATTAGTTGCAATACGATTGTTGACAGGAGAGACCACGTACAATATCTGACAGTTTCAAAGAGCTATTCAGATAACAGTACATGTTCTTTAACTGAACAGAATACAACATTAAAAAATCTGTATTATGGTCTGATACAAATGTAAAACAAAACATGATTTTAAAAATAGCAATTAGATTTTGTTAAAAAGATTTATTTGTCTTAAAAATGTCATAATACTATCAATATGTATATCTTGAAATAATTCTTTCATGTTATCAACATGGAAGCAATTATTTCATACTTGTGCATAGTCGCCACATTCCAAAAGGAAGTGACGTACAGTGAATGGTGCGTCGCAACCAACACATTGTGGGTGCTCTTCACCTAATAGTAAGTAAGAATGTGTGACTCTTGTATGACCTAAGCGGAGTCGAGCCAAAACGACTTCTTCTTTTCTAAGGCTTCTAACAACTGATTGGTGTTCACCAATAGTTGGTTTTATCTCAAGAAGTTTATTTCCAATGTCCATGAAGTTTGCCATTGATCCAAGATATACTTATTTATAGATGGCTTAAAATTGGAAAATGGAATTTTAAAAGAAGTTGGTTCTAATGAAAGCGATGTTTTTGCTTGCTTATCTACCATCTCAATTCCTTGTATTCCTATAAGACTAGGAATCCAACAGAGAACAATTTCTTTATTAGTTAAAAGCTCATGACAGTTTTCTAAAAGTTTCTGAATCTGTGGATTCTTTGAACTGGTATGGTTCATTGCTTTTAATACAGAAAGCGAGTCAGAAAATATAATAAATTTATTGTTAGCATCACAAGTGCTAATGAAATCTAAAGCTAGATCGACTGCTTTGGCTTCAGCAGTGAAAATTGATGAATCGTCAGGTATACGTTGCATATTACTATGGTTGTCTGATAAAACAGCACAACCAACCTTTGAGACTTCCTTTGATCCATCAGTATAAATTTGTTGGTAATTCTTATAACGACTTTGCATTTTTCTGAAATCATCTTTTAATATGTGTGGATTTGATTCAGATTTTTTTCTCAGAATGTAAATCAAAAAGTATTTCAGGTGTTTTCATACACCAAGCTGGAATATTTGGTGTAAAATGTTTTTCAATAGTTTGTGGTTTGATATTAGCAGATTCTAAGAGTGGTGAAATTCTGATGCCAAATGATTTAATAGCTTTAGGTTTTTGTTCATATAAATCAACATAATTTGGTGGGAATGTAAGTTCATGAGCAGGATTCGATGGGTAAGCAGCAAGTCTTATAGCATATTGCAAAGAGAGTTTCTCTCTTCGTGAGTATAGTGATGGTTCATCTGCTTCCACATAGAGACTAGCAACAGGAGAAGTTCTAAAAGCCCCTAAAGCTAATCTAAGTCCTTGGTTATATATAGGATCAAGCATTTGAAGATATGATTTTCGTGCAGAGCCATATATAATACAGCCATAGTCTAATTTTGACCGGACTAGAGACCGATAAAGCTTGAGAAGTGTAGTTTGGTCTGCACCCCAAGACGTATGGGAGAGCACTTTTAAAAGATTCAATGCTTTTAAACATTTAGCTGTGAGATATTTCATATGGGGTATAAAACTGAGTTTTCTATCAAATAAAATGCCAAGGAATTTAGATTCCTCAACAACTGGAATAGCTGATCCATGTAAATGTAATCATGTGGCCTCAAGTTTATGAAACATTTTCATGCTAAACTAAAAAAAATAAAATTAATTCTGCTGTGCCACCATTTTTTGGCAATTTAACATTGATCAGCAGGAAACATTGATCAGCAGGAAAAATCTATTCTACACACGAAATTTTGGCATTTTAACGTTTTAGCAGGATAACTTCTTCATAAATTATGTGTGTTTACGAAGGGAAAATCTTTTTCAGTATTTTAGTTTTACTGGCAGTTGAAATTTCATGCTCAGTTGAGTTGAGCATTTACAACGTTTTATAACCTCTGGGTCTAATGATTGTTGGCTCTTTTAAAAGTTCTTAATGTAGGCAATTTTTGAAGACGGGCAGAGCTCAGGTCTAATTTCTTCTTCCAGTATGTGCTATTAAAGTTTTAAATATTGTAAAAAAAATGCAGCATTTTATAGTGGGGTTCCCCATGGGTTCGAAATCTAGATAAATGGAAGGACAGTCTTAGTTAAACTGTGGTTCCGCTGGGCTAAAAAGATAAATTGAAAACAATCTTCTACCATGTGATCCTGTTTACTTTATTGCATATTAGAACACAATTTTTGATACATAGAGGATCTTACATGAGTGTTCATGTTTTAATGAATTTAGTAAACGAGTTGGGGAAAGAGATAAAATGCTAGGCTTGCCGAGCATTTTATCTCTTTTTTGCAACGAGATTAATAAATTCAATAATACAAGAGCACGAATGTTAGATTCTATTTATCATATGACAAATACTTTGAAATCTCATTTTTGAAGTAAAAACGTTATAATTTTGTCATTATGTGCGCAATGTTGTTATGGACTGCATAACGTTTCCTGTAAATCGACAAACCACTAGTGGTTTATCCATTTTTTTGCATGGCGTTATTTCACTCCCAGACGCGACGTCATATGATAAAATCAGATAGTTAATTAGTACTTATTTTCCCCTTTAAGATTGACCTCAGTAATATGGAAAATCTGACCTCATGAAGTTTTATACTGCTTGCTGTTATCACTCATTCATTGTTTTTGCAAATGATGCTAGACAGTATGCGAAGCTTGTTATTTTTAACCATTGTCATGCTGCTTTTTATATACTATATTCCTTCCTCTTTATTAAACTGCAACATTCCATTTATAAGCATGTATTTTCATCTATAGTGAAAAGCATTGTGGATTCTGATCAGGTGGCTTTTTTTTAAAATATAGTAAGTGACTATGGTCAGGAAATACCACAATCACAAACCGCAGACAACCCTGTGGCACCGCGAGGAAGAGCTGCTCAACCATCACGAGACACCAGGAAGACAAATTACGCAAAGCAACCAGCAGTCTCTTCCCCATCAAGATGATTGCAATACTAGAATTGATATAAAGTAACGTTCAACAAAACATAGAACAATTACAGACTCCCACAATGGGAGTAACAATAAACAAAAAGTCAACAGCAACAGAACCACCGCCTTAGAACAGACAGCAGATCTGGATTTACAAAGCTTTAAAAATTATCTGGGTTCAGCATGGTCACTTACTTGCTGAACCTACCTGAACTCAAATAATACTATACCTGCACTCTTATCAAAGCTACTGTTAATGTGTGTGGCGCTGCTGGTTTTACTTGGCGGGAGAAGGTTTATGATTATATTTTAGGAGCAATATCTGCCTGACTGATTGTGCCCAGCTTATAGAGATTTACGACAATAAATTTTACCTAAATATTATTGCAGATGACCTTCAAAACGAAAATTCAAAAACCTTTTAAGTCATAGTCAAACTAGTATTCTAAAAATAAGTAGCTAAATTTGTTTGTCTTGCAAACGAAAAACGTTAACACCTCATTAAGTTAGATATACTGTATATCTAGACCGTGAGCTGCTTATAGACCCCTCCCCCAGGGGAATTTTGTGCACTATAAGTTTCTCAAACAACACTATATATAACGCAAAATGACACATGTAAGCCATCTGGCAGTTTGGGCGTTACCGTGTTACAGCCATATTAACTACGGTGCCATATAACAGCTTCCAATCCTCTTGTGCAAATACAAACCTATACCTAAATCTTATTTATCCACCTGCTGATGGCATTAAAATCACTTAATTAAACGCAGCAAACAGCTAGTATGCATCAAAACAACTTTATTTCATTATATTGCAGTTATATACGTTACTTACTTTCAAATATACTACTATTTAGTGTTGTGCTATCACTAGACCATGGGCTGCCAAAATATACCTGATGGGAAGTTTTATACACTATATTTTTTAAAAACCACGTTACATAAGCCACATAATAATGCATGTTACCGCTTTAAGGGTTGGGGCGTTACCTTGCAAGAGCAGAGTTGAATACGTTACCCTAAAATAATAGGAAATCCTATAGTATATATATCAAACTGTTTCTTATACTTACATATCAATATTATCTTGTAATAGAAATTAAATAATTAGCAGTATAAGTGTAACATATTTATGCACCTTTTATTACTGTTACATACGTTACATTTCTTTAAATACATTATTTTAGAGGATGTAGATTATTGCCATTTGAGGGCTCAATTAAAAGAGTCAAACAATAAATATTGCCTTTTTAACATAAAATTTAAGTGGGATTAAACTCTGACAAAAGTTTGGGTGATGAAAAAGAAGAAACTTGAACTCAAAGCACATACAATGACATTTCAATTAAGTGTGTTTTATCAAATATATGTAAACATCACTTACAGAAATGGTTAATTCAATTATCAAATTATGTTTTCTTTAATGTTTAAATAATATCACTTATCTGTCTTACACTGACACATGTTACATGAAATGATACATTGTATATGCAAGATATTTTTGCTCACTGTCTACAGTTCAATTTAGATGAAACATGATATTAAGCATGTAGTAGTTCAGTAAGATCTATTGACCATTATGTAAGCCAACAAAATACATATATAGCTTATCAGCTATTGATTACAACAACTACATTGATAACAATCAAGGAAGAAAGCTACCTTACAACAAAAGTTCAAGGGTTTTTTTTTATATCATAGTGATTTCTGACCCAAATATGGCACCCACCATGCCAAACATATGATTATATCCCCTATAGCAATGAATCCCTCTATATATATATATAGCATGTTCAGTATACACTTTATCTCGGTAACATGCATAACACAAATATTTTAAAAGAATATAAATAACACTTGGCATCTGTTTCATCTGGTTATACAATTTTGTGAAGTAATGAAACATGACAGCCTAAGTTTTGTTCTAAAGGTTCTTTGTTAGTCACATGTTTTAAAGGGAAAATACAAAGAAAGCTCCCTTGCATTGTTAGCATTGTATTGTAGACATGACTAAATGAATGGACTTCAATAATTCATCGGTAAAGTTACTTATAGTTTTTTCTGTCAATTATACTTAGTCTAACAGCGAAATTTTGTTTATTGGTATTTAGCATGCCAAATGAAAATATGATCATGGTTACAAAAATACATACTTCTAAGCATTTGCATAATTCAAATGACAAGCTAAATAGATTTTAACTTGTAACGCAACCAAAAATCAAATGAGCCAACACATTTGATTTTGGTACTTATCACAGTTTCAAGAAATGGAGGCTAATGTTAGCACTGTGTCAATGTGTAGACTCACCAGAGCCTTTGCTGCCAGCATACACTTTACAGATGTAGACCAGAATTAAAACAGCTGGCTCCACTGTCCATGGACAATTAATGCTGGCTTTTGCCAATATGTGATAAGTACCAAAACCTCACATGTTGATCAAATCTTCATTTGAGCACTTTATAATTTACATTAAATAACATCAGCAATTATTGTTTCCATCTAAATGCAATAATTTTTTATACTTTTGCTACTGCCAAAGAACAAATCTGAGATATGGTTTCAATATTTGGTATACTATACCATACTCACATGAAACACATATAGCAATAGATACACTGTAATATATCTGATATCTTTTTCATTGTGAAAGAACTAGGATTTTTTTAGTTAATTGAGGAAAAAGACCTATGGTAATCAGAAATCATACATAGATACTTATTGACAAAATCATGTATACTTTGTTAACATTGCATGTAAGTTTATCATGGTAGCACTGTTGATAGGGACTAAGGTTGGCCTCTCAATACTATTTTTGTAAGAACTCCAATCTTTGGTGTGTTTGCAACTCATTCTATTAGTTTCAATACAATACAAATACTTTATTCAGTGTATAGGCCACCGGCCCAGAACACAAAACATTGTTTAGACAATAATATTTAGCGCCAACTCTATGTATACTATGTTATACAGCTAATATACCCTTAAAATTTTAATATAGCTCTTAATTATTTCCCATCAAAACGCATGTTGAGACGCTCAAAAGAGCGTCTCGATGAGACGCACCTTTTAAGCAAACAAAACATAATTCAGCTAGGAAAACAGCAATATCTCTCCAATGCGAACTAACTTTTCGCCAAAGCGTATGTTCAGGGTGCCTAAAAGAAACATCTCCATGAGACGCCCCCTCGAAGCAAACAGAAGATAATCCTGCATGAAAAAGCATCAGGACAGCTCAGATACCCACTCAGTAATACTCAAAAACTCATTATTTACCAAAAGTACCATGCTCTGTGTGCTCAAAAGAAACGTCTCATCGGGACACCCACTTAAGCACCCAAAACCTGTTCTTGATATTAACGAATATATTCATTACTTTCAATCAGAACGCTTGCTCTGTGTGCTCAAAAGAAAAGTATCTATGAGACGTCCCTCCCGAGCACTCAAAACACATTTCCGTTAGGAAAACACCAAAACAGTACCTTTCCGCCATATCGTATGTTCCACGTGCTTAAAAGAAACGTCTCCATGAGACGTCCCTTTTAAGCATACAAAACATATTCTGTATAGGGGAAACTACGCGGATCTGGCCATTCCTGAAGTATAATATATTACAAGGCCCTGAAGGAGCCGAGTATTGATTATATTTAAGGAATGGCCAGATCCAAGGAGTTTCTCCTTCTTGAAATAAATACACCCTTCATAAAACCATGTATGATAGCACTAAGAACTTAGAAAATGGATGCAACATTCCTGTCATTGGATCATTTTCATTTTTCAACAAAACCTAATTTTCCCCACAGGCAGACCATTTAGGGAAACAATGTTTGCATTCAAGCGAAACATGCGTGGATTTCGTGGTGTTTAACTACCTGTACATTAATAGGTGTGTTAAACATTAGCATGTTTAAAGCATGCATTTTCCCGCACTTTTCTGCTGTCCACGTTGGCGGTTATTCATTTTTGTAGTGCTTTTCACACTGTCTGGATTATGATTCGATGCGCCAAGGATAATTTACCCAAAAATTTTCTGTGTAGAACTTTATAAAGTATACAAACCTTTTGTGGACTGTGACAAAGTGAAAACGATAGAAGTTTAAAGGTCTGTATGTCATTCTTAGAGAAACTAAAATTGTTCTGTAAAAGCTATTCTGAACCAGTGGCTCAGTCGGTAGAGTGTTAGAATTGGGATCGAAGGGTCACTGGTTCAAGACTCACAGGACGCATTTTTTTTATTTGCTTATCAGTACTGTTTCAACCCAGGAAGACATGGAACCCTCAAGACAAGACTGATAAATTGCTGTATAGGACGTAAAGCATACGTGTAAACTGATATAAATGAGCAAAAGTCATTATGCACGATCGTATGTAACCAAGACCACTCCTCCGGGTATTATTCTACTGTGTTTACTCTGGGAATAAACTGTGTCTCATATTTCGTCAGCATACATGTAACTCCCTGATAATTCAAGTTTAAAAACTTTAAATTTGATGGATTTTTTCAAAAATTAACAAGTTTTTGTCCTTGTTTATTTTCATACTCACTTTTTGTTATTTCTACACGAATCTTAATTATTATTTCGTAGGTTTAGATATCCAGCTAAACTGGTCATATTACCCATTGTTCTAAACAACCTTAAAGCCTTATCTTACGATTTCTAAAACTCTCACATACTGCATCCCACCATGATTTACTGGCAAAAATATTTCTATTTGTCCTTGAACCTGCCTCAGTTTAATATTTATATAAAGCTTTGCTATTGAGGATTCCTTCTATGATTTGGTTATGCCACATTCTGTATAGTGGACATTAGCATTATCTGTTTTGACATTAATTTATAAAACTAAGAAAGATCTCATGACAGCGCTGTTTTATATGTTTTAATTTTACATCCCAAATGCTAAAAGAACATCGTCAAATCTATTTTGCATTAACTTGAATGTCAGCTGGCCAAGTTTGTATGCCCTTATTCTGGCTGATAAAATCTTATAAATTTAATTGGTATCGTAAGTAACGACTGACCTGATTCTGTGGATATGATCCTATCACATGCGATCATTTCACGTAAAACCCCATCATTAACACTTATTTTCCCCATTTTCACGGAAGTATTTGTTCTTTGTAAATCATTTACTTATTTATATCAAGTTTAGATTGCTTGAGCAAATGATCAGAAATACTATGTTGATTCATTAACAGTTTTTTGTTCACTAAACAGTGAAAGCTATGCTGAAGATAACAGAGTCCATTTAAAAGCTAAAAATAAAGTAAGGTGTCACCATCTGCATTTGCAGATAAGATGTCAGTATAAATTTTATTTGGAGACAAATTCTTTAAACGGTTTCTGATTACATTTACTTATAATGCATAATATCTAAAGTAACACATATCAATTTTTATTGTACCAACTTATATATGCTTGATTCTATCTGGATTGTTAGCACGCATTTGTATGCTACCACCTACAACACATTATTTAGTTACAAAGCAATTTTTATTACTGTAGGTGAGCATAAATATACAAGGAATACTAGCCTGTGTCGTTTTACTGACTATGTTCGTATAATATGAACAATAGTAAACTGGTTGCACTAAAATTATTTGGTTGCTATTCAATAAGTAATTGAATTAAACTTAGTACCAACAGTCTTCAGATAAGCATTAGAAAATCCAAATCCAAATATGGCCATTTCAGACTCAATATACATAACATATTGGCAATGAAACATCAAAATAGTTTACACCAGAAACAATGTTTAATATCCCCTTTCAGTCTTGCTTATCAGTAGAATGCTCATATATGGTGTTTAAAAGCAAACAGATAGGATTGCATGCTGTATTTAAAAATGAAAAAATTCTTATCTTACATTACGTTTGCTTCAGGGTTGTCATATTCAACAGCTTATAACTCTTAAGAGGTTTTGGGATAGAAGCAAGCTGTTTGCAGTTTTGGAATTGTCAGTAAATTATATTTCAGAGACATGTTATTTTAATCTAAAAAAATAAAATGAAACTAACAAAATTTCAATGATTTTGTAGGGTGTAGGTTAAAATGTATCGTAAATGACACCGTAATGGGCCTACATAATTTTGATAAACATCAGTATCTGCAGGGAATTACCTGTTCTTGTATATTACATGACTTTTTAGCCAATTTGAATTGTTCAAGTACTACCTTAACAGTCTAAATTACATGTTGTTTTTTTAAAAAAATACTGTAATTAACACTCCGTAACACCCAAACGCCCCAGCCGCCAGAAGGCTAACAGGTTTCAAATAGCTCGTTAGATGATACACTTCATGAAACATATAGTCTACAAAATTCCCACTGGTCTAAGTAGCCCATAGCCTGTTCTGTTGTATGTTTATATCATTTTGTACTCGGTAGTTTCACAATAAAGTTCCCCCAGATAAAATACCTCTGTTATGCAGGAAATTCTGTGTTATTAACAAGCCATTTACAGAGAATATAGTTTACTTTTGCTTGTAAGAAATATGTTTACCCGAAAAAATGATATATGGCATGCATATACACATGAAATTTTCTAGCTAAGCAAATATTGCACCAAAAAGAAGCAAATAATTCGCGTTATGGTGTAACATTGAAAAATACTATTTTTTATTGATAGGCAGCTGCAAAAATACAGATAAGATTTTAATTTAAAAATCTGCCTTTGAAGCATATTTTCCTAATCTTTTGAATACTTATTACCGCATGTGATTTGATCGATTAATAACAATTTTACGCCATTTTAATCAAACATCGTGGTTCGTTATTTAGCATATCTCATATAAAAAGATTGGTATATATACATTGGTATCATTAAAATGCACTCAAATTACTGTAAAAAACATCAAAAATATACATCATGTTAAATAAACAACATTTAAGACAAGTTGACATGCTATTATCATTTTTCAACCTTTTCAATATCAGGTTGACTTTTCTACTAAAATTGGCGTAGAGTCCGCAACGCTCGCAAAAGTCTGCCTGATTCTGGCATCCATGTATTGAAGAAGCCTATGGTTTTGTTGGGGAAACAGACCCCTATCAAAAAACTTCAGCCAAAATATTGGACATTTATGTCTACAAATTAGACAATAGGGACAGAAAGTGTCCCAATGTAGGGTCCGCAACAGTAGTCTAAAGGAATTGAAAAGCAGCTATAAAATTCATTTTAAGTATCTTATTTTATGTTTCAGCATTTGTTAAGTGCAATTGCTTTTTGCCAGCTAATTTCAAAAAGTAAGAAAAATAGAGGGAGAACAGGAATACATTTTAGAGATACATAACTGAATGTTAGGATTATATACTTGGTGTGATTTGGTCAACTGCAAAATGACACTTTATATGCCTTTTTAGTTTAGTTTAAAACATGTATCATAAAACTTTAAAACATACATCTTCTTCTTGTATTTTGTTACTCATTTTATTATAGTATCAATGATTTAAAAAACGTTGCGGACACTACAGTTTTTTTAGAAAGTAAAGTATCATTTCTTAAGCTGTATTTTTTGCAGATCTGAAGTAACCATGGCCAGACAAAACAGTGAAAGACCAAAGACAAGTACAGAGAGGTCTAGAAAGCATAGACAAAAGGTGAAAATTGACCAAACACAAATTTAATTTGAAGTTGGCTCCCCTTAAGCATCTTAAAAATTGATGGATAATGTTGTGACCGCTCTAGCGTCTACATTTTTAATTGGATCGTCTTCATTCTTTCAGCTAACAAGGACAAACACAAAAGCTTGGGTGAGTTTGAAATTCTGCAGGATCCGACAAAGGACTAATGAGTTAGCTGCCCTTGAGGGTTTGGAAAAATCCCCATAGACTTATGGGTACTTGATTGTATCGATTCCTGATCTTTGCACCATTACTTACTTTTATAAAGGGAGAAATGTTGTGACCACTCTACTGCTTTCAATTTTAAATGGATCTTCTTTATTCTTGCAGGTAAGAAGGACAACTATTAAAGCTTAAATGAGTTTGGATTTCGTCAAGATACCATCACCTATTATGGACTTAGCTCCCCTCTAGCGCCTTCATTTTTGATTGGATCTTCTTCATTCTTTCATGTAACAAGGACAACCATAAAACGTAGATGAGTTTGAACTTTAAGTAGAACTAACCTCAGACTGTTGAGTTAACTGCCCTTGGGTGTTATAAAAAATCTGCATGGACTTACAATGTGAGATCTTTTGTGATCACTCTAGCATCCTCATTTTTGAATGGATCTTCCTCAGTCTTGCAGGTAACAATGACACCCATAAAAGCTTCAATGAGTTAGATTATCCACTACAACCTACCACCAATTACAGATTTAGCTGCACTTGAGCGTCAAAAATATAGCTGTATAATGTTATGACCACTCTAGCGCCTTCATTTTTCATTTGATTTTTTCATCCTTGTAGGTTATCAGGACTTACATTAAAGATTGGATTGGTCAGAACCCATCACTGACAAGAGAGTTAGCTGCCCTTGAGCATCTGAAAATACACTTTCACCATTTTTTAGCTCACCAGAGCTTACAGTATGGGACTCGAGCCGGTGTCTGTTGGTTTCTCACCAGGTCCAACACAAACCTTGCAGTAGAATCATAGGCGATTACTAGAGTTTTACAGATAAAGGAACTATCTATATATTGTAACACAAACACTGATCAGCTGAGTAGCTATTGAAAACAGGATTTCTCATCACGTCTAAAGGCATTTTACAATGTTCTGAAAATTTTGTTCCATGAATTTGAATATTGATTGTTTTAATTGCGCCACGTCTTGTGAATCTGATGTGATATTCTTTTACCAGATACAACACAAACCAAGCTGTTGATTGCTAGATGCTTCAAATTGTATCTATTTAAGAATAAGAGCGATTATACTCTTAATATAACGGGCAAAACATTTTAGACACTGATCAGCTACGGGGTAACTCCGTAGCTCACCTATGCCTATGTTTTCCATGACATGGCTCATATCTTTGATATGTTATAAAAGTTCAATAAATGCATTCATTCAGTTAACCAGTATTGCCTACTTTATTAACCTTGTTAGGATTTTTCCATGCTTCTGACATTTAGCAAGTCAGGATATATAAAAAAAATGATCTGGTAGTGTCCGCAACTTTTAGACTAAATAAAGCAAATGATATTTAAATGAGTAATACTATAGGCAAATGTAGTGAATTGAATACAAACAATGTTTTTCTTTAATAGTTCATCATTTCTGCTCAAAGGGTAAAGTACGACAGGGTATATTCTAAAAAACACGAGAAGTTAGCACTGTGGCATATTTTTTCTGTTATCATCGTTATAGTTATATAAAACAGTTTAAATAGTCAAGACCTCCTTTCAGTCTATTTTATGACAAATATGTAATCACAATCTTTTATATTCAGCTTCATATTTTGCAGAGATCTTGCTTTCATTCAGGATCATTTCAATAAACATGTAGAATTTATGTAGTGTCGGCAATGATTTTTAACCGTGGTGTAATTCAATTTTGAAAGGTACAACACAGCAAGTTACATTGATATCGATATTTTTCCTAGATACTGTCTGGTTACTAACTATGAATGGCCCAAATACTCATACACCACTTAATATTTATGTTGGATATTTCCATATTCAGAGTCTATATGTTATTACCACATATACGACATATTTTTACACGGACCCGTTCAAGAAGTATTTCAAATTGAAATTACATATAAATGTCTGTCTGTTTGAAAGAAAGAGATGTAAAATATACCCAATTCTGGTAAAAGCAAACAAAATAATATAAGTGATAAACTTTAATTACTGTAGTGTCCGCAACGAAATAAGTAGAAAATTAAAAGCTGTATTACGGGGTTAAGAACATAAATATCCGCAAACAAGAAATGTTTGGTCGTTTCCCCTTTGCACATTGTCATTTTAAAATAGAAAACAATTTACTGCTTGGTGAGATCACATTTTCAGAGAAAACCAAAGTAAGTAGGATTTTAAATAAACAACCAAAATGTAAAGGATTTTTTTTTTTTTTGCAAAATACAGGAACATTTCTTACTGGAGAATATTTGCCATCATAATAGCTAGTATTTGGGCTCATATTTTCATAACAGAAGGATAATATGCTATGACACTGGCCAAATAACATATTTTTTATAAAATTCTTAAGTTTGAACACATGGCTATACATTCTGGTCTATAATTTTGAAAAGACAAAATGATACTGGGAGATTTTTTTAGGATTAGGTGCATCAAACACCATTCTTTAAAGAAATCATAATGATTAACCATTATAACTAGTTTGAAAATTTGCCTATTTTCAGTATTTTGTTACACTTAGGGGAACCTTATTGTGAAACTCCCGACTATTTGTCATGCTCTTCTCGTACCGCCACTGAGAATATATTTCATGACGAGAAACACTGTGATTTTAAAGTCCAATAAACTAAAGTTATTTGTATTGTATTGTATATAACTTACTGCACTTGAAAACAAATAAGGTGAGTCCTGTCTGTTTGGTGTCCATACGTTCATAATTAATGTTCGTTCATCACGGGTCGTGCACAGTCTAACTTTATCCCTGGTCGTTTCTCGGTCGATTTGACTGTTGGGTATAACATTTGGTGTAAACGTAGTGCAGCACCTAGAAAACGGCTTAGAACTAGATTCTACATTTAAACGAATGAAGCGTGTGATATCAGCATTTAAAGAAAGGCGTGTAAAACCTAGCGCTACGTCATAGCAAACGGTGACCCCGAGGGTGGCGCCATTAGGATTGATATTGACGTCACAACATGCATTCCTTCGCTCAATACCTTTTAAAAAAATGTCCCCGTCTCAGACTTCTAACAAAAACCTTGTTTGCCTCTCGGGGTTTGGCTACAGAAAAACGAAATAGGCAGTGAATCAACATCATTTCACTGTAGAAAAAATACCAATTTTATTCACATTCGATGCGTTTTTTTAAATTAAAATACAATGTTCAAAATTGTCTCCTGATAATGGGACGACTTTAAACCACGTGCGACGTCGTTAAAACGAGCGAGGAGTCTTCAACCCCTTTGATCGACCGGATTTCCCCACCCCAGCCATAATTGCATCCTCTTCTACCTGTCCCCATGGTTATATTTTTTCATGCTCAATTTAGATGAGCATGAAATTTATCCTGCTCATAAATGTTAAAATACCAACAATTCTTGGCATTTTAACATTTATAAACCTGATTAATACAACATCTAAGTGACTTAAAGCAAGAAACTTCTAAAAATGTCGGTATTTTAGTTTATATGAGCAGTTGAGTTTAGCATGAGTAACCTCGGGGCCAGACCAAATCCCCTTTATACACAAGAGAAAAATCTCTTAACTACGAATATATAAGCATAAAACAATTTTCCATATCTATTGCATGAAGAAAAACACCCTAAAAGATACGAAACCGTTGCGGCCCAGAATGATCCTTTTGAATGACAGGGCATTTGTTCGCGATTTTTCAAACGTTGCGCACGACTATCAGTAGGAGATCATGATGGGCCTGGCGTAGGTTTTTAAAAACAAAATTCACGTGCGTCGGTTTTTTGGGACTCAGGGTTCCCACAAGCTCTGGAAATCATGGAAAATCTCTAAAAAAAAGTTACATGCACGTAAAATTCATGGAATTTGGAAACCCTGAATAATCATGGAAAAATCATTGAATTTTGTGAAATAATTTGACGAAACCACCAGTGGCCATAAAACTAGCTGTCAGACACACTAGTTTTCTGGCTACTGGTGGTGTCAAGTTTTAATTTCAAAATGCAAGCATGGTCTACACACATGCTTATTTAAGTACATTACTGTTGCTGCATTCCCGCATTTATGCTCAGTGTGGTGACGACGCTGCTAAAAGTATGCATGCATTAAATAGTCATGGAAATTACATTGTTGATCATGGAAAAATCATGGAATTATGTTTTTGAATTTTTGTGGGAACCCTGCGTAGGTTTTTAAAAACAAAATTCACGTGCGTCGATTCTTTTGGACTACATCAAAATTTTCCTCCCCGATTTCAACTGGTGAGCGTCATCTCATGCCATAGTGTGAATTCTGACATCAGGTAAATTCGGTCACACATTTGCAAATCCAGATGAGACGGCTCCTTATGAGCCGTCTCATCAGGATTTTCACTGTTTGCTTAGGTTTTTTTTTATTCCAATGTTTGAAATATGAAACAAACAAGGTCGCTGTCCGAATTTAGCTGTCTGTCCGAATATACCCTACTGCTTTTAAGATTTCTAATATGAAACTGTTTTAAAATAACTATCATCACGTTGTTGCATCTGCAAAAACGAAAAATACACCATTTTTCGAATAAACTGGACATTAAGCACATTTATCACGATATGCACAAAATGATTTTTCTATCTTCTCTCAAATTTATTCCAAAATCTGTGATGGGTGCCAAAAGTATTCCACAAAAAACTAACCATCGTCGGTTTAAATGTGTACTTCTCCGCGATGAAAATAACCGATAAACAAATTTGCCAACAGCATAGCAACCAAAAAATAACAAATTCCTACCGTACTCGGCTCAACTCTCTATTTCTGTTGTGAGTTACTCGTGTAATAAATATCCAATATACAATACTTTCTGCAATAAATGTTCTGTTTTCTACCACACCACACAATAAATACTTTTTAAGAACTGTTTATTCACACTGTGTAAACAAATATAGCCTAGGCTAATACCCATCGATGATATCATAAATGACGTGGACAAAATCAGGGAGAAATTTGACGTCAGCGCCTAATTAATAAAGTCAGCATTAGTGTTAATACATTTAAAACTCACTCAGACAGCCCGAGAAAATGATAGAAACGTATTTTTTCACCAAAACTGCTAAATTAAATTCTGCACGTGATTCTCTGAAATCATTAATTGGTTAGAATATTTTATTCCATAAAAAGTGAAAGCCGAAGAGCACCCGCCCCACCCACACCCATAACACAATTGGCTATAGACCATCTTGAGCATGCGTAGGGCTTCCAGCTCGCAAACTGAATAAAATGTTGAATAGGGCCTAGATTCTATTGGCCTATAAAATATCAAATGTAGATCTTGCTAAGTGTCAGTCTAGACCAGAGAATGAGCTATGATTCATTTCTTGCACATAGATCTACCCCGGTGTCAACGTACAAGGGAGATTGCCCCTGGTAGGTAACAGTTCATTTCTAAGGCTTCTCTGTGCGTGAGTGTGTCCTTCCCAACCCCCCTAGACAATAATCCATTTCTAGCTTGTAGATGTATTGTAACCTGAACAAATCAAGCAGCAACCAGCTCTCTCTTCCCCATTAAGATGATTGCAATACTAGAACGGACACAAAGCAACGTACAAGCCTGTATACATGCATGCGCAACTGTCTAGTGGGACAAGAAGGCCAATTCTAGTTTATGCACGTCCGTACTTGTGTGTACGAACAGTAAATGTTCAGCCGATATGCAGGTTTGTCTCCCTTGTAACTGGGCTTTGGAACTTAAACACGTTTATATAAAATAAATGGCCTTTTCGCTAATGCGACCTATATCAATCATGAGGTGGTGGAAATGCAGCCTTTCTCCCATCCTTATGATGCATCATAGTCAAGGAGCTAGGATTTTGAAAATTGACTTGGCACAATTGTCCAGCCAGAAAAGGTTTGACTTCAGAAATAGTTAGAACTACCCTTCTACAACATTACTAGGCACGTCGTACAGTCTAATTGTGGTAGCAGTTTTCCAGGAGGAGTCGTTTTGTACACCTACCCCATTTTTACGATAATAAACAAAATGGCAACATTTGAATAAGAAATGGTATCCAGGTTGTATCCAGATGGTGCATACAGTCGTTATTTACTGCCGAAACCTCGATAAGGACCTAAACAATTATGAAAATAAATTGTTTGCATCCAGAAGCACAACTTTTATGTTATAACTGTCATTTACGTTATATCTTCAATTACGCCTTATAAAATCAATTAATTTTGGTCAAAATTTAATTTAATAAGTTCTATAATGGGTATATACGTTTTACATACCATGTCTGGAAAAGATAATTACCTGACTGTTTTAAAACTGCAAACATATTGTTTCTATCATGACTACTTTAAGAATTATAAGCTGTTGAATATGACTACCCCCAAAAATTGGTGAATATGGTGAGAACAATTTGACTTTGCAAGTTAGCATGCAATTGCATCTGCTGACTTATTAAACTATAATTGAGCATTCTATCGATACACAATAGTAAAAAGCTATACTTAACTGCGTTTCTGATGGTTTTTTTCTATATTTTAATGCTTATGACAATATGTAACGTACATTACAAACTTAAAGACTTCCCATATATATTGCTAAATACCTTATATTATATGTCATATGGTATTTTACTTAATTTCAAACCTGTTTTGTTTTAAATTTATAACTAGACAGCAGTTTGTTTTAAAATATTTATAAGTTTTTATTAAGTAACTATTTCTATAAACATTTACATTTGCAATAAAGTTTTTTTTAAAGTTATCATCTCCACGAAATATCATTTTGATTTGCCCAAAATTAAAGATTCTAAAACACATAAACAAAGAATTGGATAGCCCTTTAGTAGTAGTAGAATACATTCCATTGCTGTTAAATATATCAATGTTACATATGTAACAATATCAAATATCATATTGTCCTATGTTTGTCCTTAATGTTATCAAAGACAGTATACGATTAGGCCCTGTAAAGCTAAAATATTAAGGATGTAGAATTTAGTAATATTTATCGCAGGAGAAAAAACAACAACTAAGTTTTACTGAATGAAGTCTCATAAGTCATTTGAAAATATTTTATGTACCCAGTTTACCATTGTACACATTATGCAAACAAAGTCAGTAACATAATATAAGTTAGCTCCTTGTATAATAACTAGGTTAATTTCCCATAGAGAAAATACAAATTACTAAATGTTTAGAGAGATGGTAATTAAATTAGACTTTTTTTTCTTTGCTTACATTCCAGACAAAATCAATTATCTAAGAGCTGGTAGAATAAAGTTTATATATATATTACAATAGAGGTTATGCATTATACGTGTCAGTAATCAGTTTTTTTTTTTTAAAAATAATCTCAAAAAATCAAATTGTATACTGACATTTATATGCATATGCAGATTTATAACACATTACTTGTTTCAGCATTTACATAGATTTTAGTTTATTTTCAGCATACCTTTCAGAGTTTATTTAATGAAACTGTTAGTATCTTTGATCATTTTCTAAAGTAATATCACTTTATAAGGAGAGGTTTTATATTGAAGAAACATTTCCCTTCAAATGGGTAAAATCAGTTATAATGGATGACAATGATCTCATGTAATATTATCACATCCAAGGAACACATGCTAATTGTTGCTAAAGAAACTATTTTAAACACACACGACATTATCAGGCAAGAGTTATGCCAGGCTGAATAAGACATTGTGACACTCAGATAATGTAAAATATTCTTTTAAATGTTCTTTAAGATATTGGATGGAAAAACGTTTAAAAACACGCAGTCATGAGATCTTACTTAGTTTTAGCAATCAATGCTTAAATAACTAATGATATTATTCACTTTACAGAAATTATTACAGGAGTCTTATAAATATAATTCTTGATAACAAAGCGCTATATGTATATAAACATAAGAATGAATAAGTGATATAAAAAATAAAATCAGCACAGCATTTCCCCCAAAAATATCTTGCTTCTTCAGACAGAAAACAAATGCGTTACGCATAAATAGGAAATTATATAAAAGCACAAAAACATGTTGAGGATAGTGATTTATAGAGACATACAAAGAGTCAATTGTTCTTACAAACACTTTCTGAAGATTTGAACCACCATATATGATTTTGGTACCTACCTCACATGGGCAAACTCACCGTTTAATCCCCCATGCTGATGCAGTGGAGCTAGCGTCTGTCTTCATCTACATATACAAGCAGCAAATGCTCCGATGTGTCTAATGACATGTTTTCCAGGCTCGCATGAGCCTCCATTGCTGAACTAAAATCAAATGTGCTTACTTATTTGATATTTAATTTACGTTAATATTTATAATCAATTTACTTTGATTTGGAACATATAAAGGATTAATGGGATGCCATCCTTGCATCAATTATTATGTCCTCATTTGACATGCTGAATATTGTATTGATTTTACATGAACAAATTCCACGTTTAGACTAAGCCTAATTAATAGAAATAATGCAAAACAAAATTTCCAATAATTTATGTGAGTCCATTCATTTTGCAACTGCTACAATGTAATCTTTACAATGCAAGAGAGTTGTTCTAAGTGATAAGCCTTGACCTCTAAAATGTATATCC
Source organism: Loripinus fragilis (assembly GCA_964019695.1). NCBI lineage: Eukaryota > Metazoa > Mollusca > Bivalvia > Lucinida > Lucinidae > Loripinus > Loripinus fragilis. The sequence continues at coordinate 92,436,514 of OZ026517.1, forward strand.
ATATAGAACCTTGGAAAACATATCCTGTTTCAATGCTCTATAACATTGCAGAACCAGACACAGCGTATGATAAATGTCACCATCTCCGTAACCCTTTTAAGTCGAATGAAACTTCCCCCTTTTATCAAAGGGACCAGTCGATTTTCGTCTTCAAGGTTGTTGGGTGTTGTTTTTCATTCTAACTTAGATTTTAATAGAATATCCTGTAAGCACACAGTAGAGAACCTGATCAGACCGTCTGATCTTGGCCTGTACTATTTGTCTATGTCCAACACAAAGAACGCTAGTCTAATATGGGTTGAATACTTTTGTTATGATACTCACATCAGTTGTATTGTTACTTCATGGATAATGGATGGATACAGAGCTGTTTGATCCATATATATAGACATGGCGTATGCCATATGTGGGACAGAAACCATTACGATTAAAACAGTTTGTTGCTATGGCAATGGTTAACGTTTGCTTAAATATTTCATTTCTCGATTTCAGCCAACATTGTAAATAAAAAAGGTAATTTTAGGAATAAAGTGTGAGTTTTCCCCAAAATCATTGCTGTCCATATAGTTATTGTAGTCAATAGCTGACAAGCTATGATTGCATGTATTTTGGTGGCTTACACAGTTGGTGATATAGTGCTGTCATTTCATTAAATATTGCATTTAGCAGAAAGTATTATATATAACTGTAATAACAGGTGCCAAAATTAGCTTAAAATCACATTGCTAGTAATTTTCTTTTCAATAAAAGTTAATTTTGATACGTAAGAATACGAAATAACTGTATTAACACTTTAAGAATTCCTATAATTTATGGGTAACGTAGTGAATTTGGCTATTGCAGGGAAACACCTTATGTGCCGAAAAGCTAACGCACTTCATTATGTGGCTAATATAATTTGGTTTTAGAAATTCACAGTCTACAAACATCATTTTGTAGAGGTCGTTTGGTATCCCATAATCTAGTGATATTACTGCATTAAAAAGTAATACATTTGAAAGTAAGTAACGTATATAACTGTAATATCATGTTGTATAATGGCAAAACGCATACTGGCTGTTTGCTGCATTTCATTTAATGATTCCAAGGCTATCGTCATGTCCATAATTATATAAAAATTTAGTATAAGTCAAAGATACAATATATTGCAGCATAGAATTTACACTGAAAAATGTGTAATACACGCATTCCTGAATTGTCATTTCAGGTGGTATGTTCTTTCTTTGATTTGTAACAAATGTAAAACATGACAGACATACTATTAGATTAATGTTTAAATATGATTATAAATATGTTATTTTACTTGTTAAATTAAGAAATAGGGAAGATTTCATTTCTTTTTGAATTTGGATACATTATATTCAGGGGGTGGGGTAAATCACCCCTTCCGTTGGACATTTTCAGGTCTAATATACCACATATACAAATTTTTTATATTGCTTTACTGTCGTATGCCATTGCATATATGTAATGTATAAATTTAAAGGGAAATATGCTGAATAGGAATAAATGGTTGAACGTGAGGCGTGTTTTCCTCTCAATTTACGTAAGCCTCATTTAGCGTAGGGTGCGTTCAAAGATGACGTCCTACAGCAAAACTGCTACAACAATTTAACTGTACGACGTACCTAGGAGTATTACAGAAGACCCCAGGATTGCATTTCTGCATTCAAACCTTTTCTGGCAGGTAAGTTGTGCCAAGTCAAAAACTAAGGCCTGTACAGAAATCAGCGCCTGGACTATCAGATGAAATAGACTTTCCAATTTTGAAAGTGTCAAAGGACAGACGCATGCCAGCTCGAGTCCCATCCTACAACTTTAAAATGGTGCACATAATTTCGCAACCATGCAGTGGAAGGGAGTAGAATGGCCGAAGAAATTATTTCACGAACCAGTGGAAGGGAGTAGAATGGCCGTAGAAATTATTTCACAATCAATCTCCACTGAAATATGGAACCGGCCGGGATCGAACCTGCAACCCAGACGCATCTGCAGCCAGACACATTACTGACTATGGGCTATAAGGCTCGACATGAGATAATACTTGATGCAAATGCACACTCGGATAATAAAATGGATTCAGTGGGGCATATGCCAGTGCGATAAAGTAGGCATCACTTCCTTATTTTACTTGACGTGTTTGTCCTTTAAACACTTTACTCCGAACCAATTGGCCATTTAGTTCACACTATATGTATACGATTGTGGTGGCAATCCTGGGGCCAGTTTCATCAATAAAGTTCCTAGGACAAATCTTAAAAGTGTTGTGGGACATTTTCTAGGATATGCGTAGGTCAGTTTCATCAACACGTCTTAAAAAGATCCTACGACATAATTTTGCGTTTCATCAAAATGTCGGTATAGAGAGGTGGTTGTTAAATAGTTCAAATGCACGGCTTACAACATACAAAAGGGGCAAAGTCTCGGATGTTTCCTAAGTCTTCAATGCCCGGGATATTGTTTCTGATTACATGTACTTTCCGCTGTAACATCAACAGATAATACAGTAAAACCTATCTTAAGCAGCCTCTCAAAAATAGACAAAATGAAGGTCTTAAACAGGTGGCAGCTTAATGCAGGTCAAACGTATTGCAGAATGCTCCACAAGAGCATTCTGCAATACTTTCGACCTGTATTAAGCGATTACGAGTCTTGAAAACAAACCTGTCTTCTTTTGAGTGGCTGCTTAAGACAAATTTGATTTAATATTTATTTGTAACTGATGCTGCTTTTTGCGGACTATTCCACGACTTGGAGTGCAAATAAGTTCCTCATCGCTAAAGCCGTTTAGTGGGTAGCCTTTAAAATACAAAAATATTAGAATATATTGTTTCATAACAAAAGTGGGTAAGTTGTTAAACGTAAGAATGGGTAATGGGATGTTTTAATCTACGTGAAGGAATACCATACATTTAACATAAAACATATTATAGGTCACTTCCTGCAAAGAAACTAGATGTTGCGGAAAGTCGCCATCTTAAATAGACTATTATGCAAGTCTATATAACCCAAAGAGACAAATACACAGTTGTCTCTTTGGTTTACCAACTTACACTACATGGACAGCGAAGATTCTGACCCGACTATATAGATGCGTCGACCGACATTAGCCATCTCTGCGCGAAAATATCTCAAAATGCGCACGACAAATGGTGACCGTAATTTAATCAGTATCCGGCGTCAGAAAGAATGTGTGGAAAGCAAATTTGTAATTTCCTGCAGAATGATGCATTAGTTGATGTGGTTCAAGAGTTATAGCATTTTCACGAGTTGCAAAGGTATGCACAGACGGACGGACTCACACAGAGATTATAGTGCACACCTGCGGATGGTGGAATTCTTTTTTCACTGTGACGCTCATCAAGACGTATTCAATACACATTTATTACCATTAAAACACAAAAAAATAAGCAAACAAACAGAACAAATTTAACAGCAAAAATAGTATAGAAATTGCCATTTTTAAGTTCACTGATCTGATACGTTTTAGGATCATGGGTCAGCTTACAGCCTTCTTCAGTCTTTCTGATAAAACCGAGGTTTTGCCTTAGTATGGCCTTAGCTGTTGGTGTGACGGAAACCATGAACACCACAAACATCCCCATGCTACGTTTATGAGCAATCGGTATGTGTATAGCGATTCTGAAAAGTTTTCTCTGCAATACCTACGACAGTGCCATATTTATTATGGTGAATGAAATTAAGAGTAACAACTTCCTTGCACGGCTATGTGGCCACAAGTAGAGCCATATGTTGGGGGGGGGGCTTAGGTATGCTTCCAACTCCGAAACTGAAAGAAATATGGAGGCAGGTCAGTAAGAAGCATCATTGTAAAGCAATTATACCTGTCTCTGAACATTCTAGGTTTTTTAGCCTTGGCCGATTATCGTCCTCTTCAGCCTCGAATATCACTTGAAAAGCAGCAGTCGTTGTTAGTACATTGTACATTTATACAATTTAGGACAAAAGTATCGGCTGGGACACCGATTTATTTGTCCTACGTATAGGACAAAAAGTGAGAACTTCCTAAATCTCCAGAGTTTGATGAAACACGATTTTTGTCTTAAATATGTCCTAAGACATTTTAAAGACAAAAACACGTCTTAAATGCTTTGATGAAACTGGCCCCAGGTTAACGCTTTTACCGTCCAGCTAGTCACTCAAGCTTACCAGGGTAGACATCTATGGGGCAATTTTTTAAGCCTGAAAAATTCTAAGTTCTTTTCAGGCTTAAAAAAATTGCCCCATAGTCTCACCCATTACTACTACTTATTAATCCTGCTTGTTAAAGAGTTATGAAATCATAATGGGCAAAATGCCTGTATTTTTCAAGAACATTCTTCATAGTCGATATTTAGTAGAGCACTCATCAAAGTAGCTAAAGAACATGACAATTGGATCATTCTGAAGATCTAATCTGTAGCACAGCTTTTGGTCCAGTTCAAGCTATCAGGTTGTGTCCATTGTACCATAGAACTTTGCCATATATGTATCCAGATGGCCTGAAATGAAGAAAAAAACTTGGCAGTACTTAAGTAACAGGGAGGGTTTCGCAGATAATAATTTCAAACTTCATCAAGCGACAGAACGGAAAAGAAAGATGCACAGATCTATGGGCAAGGAATTTGTTGATCAAAGCACCTGTGTGATGCGGTTTTGTTTCATGTCATTCTGACGCACGCATCATCGATTTCGACGGCAGTTGAATCAGAATAATGATATATGCGGGAGTAAGTTAAAGTTCTGTAAAATAAAGGTTCAAAAATAGTAAATGAGTATGATCAGGAAATACCACAATCACAAACTGCAGACAACCCAGTGGCACCGCGAGGAAGAGCCGCTCAAATGCGTAAATTATTCAAAATTGCCTAGGACAGAAACCAAAACCACAACACAGTGGAAACGCAATGTCTGCCCCGAAATAAAGTGGATTGATGATCTGAATTATTTCAGGATACTGACAAAAAAAAAAAAAAACAAGCTCAATAACAACATACCTTTTTTTTTATTCATTGACTAGATAGAGTTTTTTAGTATTGAATAACATGGACGAAAGAGGCGGAAATGCGGAGGCCACAACGGACGTGATGGTGATCAAGGATAGTTTGCACGCACCAATAGTTTTTTTGTTTTAAAGCAAGAAGATCTAACTTCCATCCTAAATCCATATCCATCCAAAATCCAATTTTAATTCTGCAAATATCTCAAGATAATAATTCCAAAAGTTTTGCATATACTAAAAATATTCTGTTAATTTTGGGGTTCTGTGAGGAATGCCATATTACAGGATCCTACTCGTGCTTTGGACAAACCTCTGCCCAAATATAAATTAAATAACTCCTTTCCATTTATTAAATAACTCCTTCCAATTATTTGCAATAGTCTGATATAACAAAATAAGGCCTAAAATCGGGTTCCACGAGGAATGACGAGTTTACAGGATCCTTATCCACTTCTGCTTTGGACAAACCTCTCACCATCATCTAATTTTTGAAAATTGGTGCGTGCAAACATAATAAAATATCCAAATAATAAAATATGTTGCTTAAAATTACACTTGTATTTGAATACCAGTGTGGAAGTAAGGGTGCAAAGATCAGGAATCGATACAATCAAGTACCACACCTGACCCAGGATACAAATGGGAAACTGACAAACTCACAGTAGACACCACAAACGAGAGCCAAGAGGTCAGCCCTTTCCCAGCAGGTGACCACAAAGCACATATAAACAGACACGCACAAAGACATAGCAAACACAAGACAGAAAAAAAACATAAAAGATCCACAAAAGAAGTACCGCCTTGGAACGGCCAGTAAAATGTTTTACTGGAGGGCTTAAACCTGTATAAAGGCGCCAACCTCACCCTTAATTCAGATGTGGATAAAGACGCATAGATATTTGGTTTTCATGAAAGACCCCTAACTTATCAATGCATCATCTCCTAAAACATATAAATCAAGATATAACAAGGAGATAAAGCAAGGATAAGGACTCAACAGTAAATTAAACTGAATACCGGAGCAAAAAAATTCAACAGGTAAACCCCGGTGGGCCTGACAAACAGCCAAAGCATCAGGCCCCTACCATCTCATCAATAGATGAGTCTTTAAGTCAGAACCATCATAGAGTCTGAAGTCCACATTTTTTTGTTATGTCCCATACAAATGGTGCCACCTTAGCATTTAGCCAAACTTGTTGGTAAGGTGAACTGATCCTGGTTGTGGCAAGCAAGTTCCATGAATAAAGTTCAGCCTGACCAGATTTCTAGAAATTTACTTGATCACAAAGACGCCCAACGAATGGCCACCAGAATTTATAATGATGTTTTATATAGATATAATAGCAGATTAAATGCATTTTTTCGTGCAGTGCATCCAACAGACTGGTGATGCCGGTGATCGAACCTGTGAACCCTGGTTTACAAGGCAGATAGATGATCCACTGAACTACAGCATCTCCTATATATACAGTTCTGTGATGACTAGTCCTCTGTGTGTTTACTAGGACAATGACTGTGAGCCAAAAATCACCCAAACAAAGATTTGTTGAAATATCTGAAATGTAGATAAAAATATACAAATTAAATGGGGGATAGGTAGATGATTTATTGGTTCCGGTCAACAATTTCAGTCATGTCAACTTTGTCAAGAGAAGTTAAGTGTATTTTTCAATGACAAAACTGACACTGATGAGTCTAGACGTAGATTCAACAGTGTCATCATGTTGTGGCCTTAAGTATTAGCCATTGGTTTCTTATGATGATGTTTTTCAAGAATGTTTAAGTCTTTTTTAACATTAATCAAACATCAGTAAGGCATTCTGTTGAGTACCCACAATATATGTTTTGGTTGAGATTTACAAGTTATCAATCTTTAAATATCTGGATGCTTAATAACATACCTCATATTCTTTAGCAGTAAATTTGGATTATCAGCCAAAAAAGAAACGCCGCATATAAAACATACATTGTATATGGGTGTCTTTCACCAATCTCTCGCAAACGATTTGTCACAGTTTGAGCGCTGATTCTTGGATTATAAGTTCCTGGGGTTGTGCTAGCTATCATTGTCACCGGAAGAAATTGATTCAGCAGTTTAAACCTACGTTTTTATCGATCTTGACGTCGCGTCATTAGGCGATGACGTCATGAATGCGCACGATCTGACATTGTTGCAACATGTCAGAAACGTTTCCTCAGACGTTCAATCATCTTTGCATGGCATCGAAATTGTTGGGCTATCACCTATCGCGTCACGTCAGCTTGTAACATTTGTATCGCCTTTTCACATTCAACATGTGTCCGTTTTAGCATCGTAAATTAGCAATGTGTAACTTTTAATTTTAAAGTTATAAAATGTTTTCAAGCAAATTGGATATTAGACTTGTGATTTCAGTAGTTATTACATGAGTAAATCTAAATAAAATGAATGTGCACGTGAAAAACTTAAAAATAAAAAGACAGTCAGTACACTGGTTTGGGTTGACTGAGCTCAATGAAACAATGGGGATAATGTGTGGCAGGAACAGTAACGAAACATATATAGCAAATGAAATTTTGTAACTCTCATTACCGGGAAATATTTTTAATCTTTATATGCGGCGTTTCTTTTTTGGCCTAGTATATGTGTGACATTAACTTTTAAAATTACATCTTACTATGTGCGCATTTAGTTTATTAAAAACGATCACAAAGGGGTTGAATTCCAAATACAGACTCCATCCACCTTCACATATAAAACTAAATATTTCTCAACTGGCAATTAGTGATGTTGTTTGCTATTAACATGTACAAACAGTTTACACCAAAATCAGGCCCCAAAAAACATAAAGCCTGAACTAGGCCTGAACTGTCAGACACTTGGGTACTAGTCTAAAAAACAGAATCCAAAACACTTTGGAAAAAGTCCTAAAACAAATTAAAATTGTTCATTGCCACTTCCACCATTCAAATAAAGTATATCCAGATATATTGTATTTTGATTTATCATGAATAACTAACTAAATTTCTTGTATAATTAAATTGCCATCACACATATTATACCACTCATGTGCGGATCCAAATTTAAAATACTCTCTGTTGACCATATAATAATTTCTCTCTGACCTGTGGGTGATAGCTAGTGTAATAGTCTAAAACGGACAACTGGCTCAGTCTAATCCATAAACAATAACAAACAAAAAAACTCATCAACATTCGATTATTGAGTAATTAAAGTGAAATTCGTAAACCATCCAGTACAGACTTTACTAAATACTAAAAAACTATCAATATAACCCCTCCACATCTTTCGCTCCAGTCCCAATACTTGTCCCTATGATCAGGAATGTGTATGTGCAAGTATATGTAAGGATAACCATAAGCAATTCATTCTGATCAGTATTACAAGTACACATCCCTTTTTGTTTGATGGATAAACTGATGTAAGATGCCAAAACTGGGTGAGGCAACCCAGCTGTTTTCTATTGGGGACGTTGCAAAGCGACCATCTGATTTTATGCTGTTGGGGGGATTAGTTTTGTCCTGGGATTTATTTCATTGGTCATCTGCATGCAGTCCCCTGCGAAATAGATTTCTTAACTCAAGAGCATTGCATGAATTTTCTAGTTGTTCAAGGACATTTGTTCTTGAACATGTTAATGCCTTTTCTTGAATGATGGTGTTCTTGAACTGTTCTTAAATGTGTTCTTGATAATATGAACATAATGTGTTCTTGAACTGTTCTTAAATTTTTTTTGAATCTTTCAAAGACTTTTCTTGAACATAATGTGTTCTTGAACTGTTCTACATTTGTTCTTGATTATTTCAGAGATGAACATATTGTGTCTTTGAACTATTCCTAAATGTGCTCTTGATTATTTCAAAGACTTATCTTGAAAAGAATGTGTCTAACCTAATTTATGGCACCTAAGTTGTAATACCTAAACATATCTTAACTCAAACATTTGACCCAAACGAGGAACGATTTTCGAATTTGACACTTAGTTAATTGACAAAGACCTTACTTATATATTTAGGTGGCATTAAAGAGACATAGTCTGCAACTATAAACATCTTTCGATTTTTTTTTATTTTCTTTTTAAATCATTTGTAAAAGTAGAATTAAGTTATGTTTTCACAATAAATCTGTTCACTGTAGCTGAAAACTGCACAGAAAAGTGAATTATCTTATAAAACAGGTGTGTTTTTCTCTTGTTGGTAATTATTTGCGTCCCACCAATAATTATAAACGGTTAATTTTAACATAAATGCTGCTGTTTTGATACTGATAATTTGTTAAGATTTGCGAAATTGGTAAAATGTATATCTGAATTTTGAGTTTTTTTTACTGTGTTCTTGTAAATTGAAACATTAGTTCTAAAATTAAAAGATCAAAAGTTACAGACTATGCAGCTTTAAGTGGCGTCTTATTTACGAGTAGTTCATTTAGAATGAACATTCAATTCAACAGCTTTTCTTTTAGATTTTCAGCAGATGTTGTCCTCACTATGTGTTATTCTACTTTGTTATTTGAGTTTATAAAGGGGCGACCTCTTGTTTTTTATTGCGAGGGGGGGGGCAGGATCAGTCTTCACAATACAAAATTTACAGGATGGATCACAAAAGAAAAAAATAATAGCGCTGCAGGCATGCAACATACCCCGCCACAGGAACTGATTTGAATGATTCTTTTAAGAGTGTTAGACAGTTCAGATGCAGAACAGGCCTCGCAAAATTCCAGGCCTGGTCTGGATCTGAACTCTTTGCCAGGTTTATCAGTAGGCAGCACTCAGATCAACAGATTCTCTGAAATTCTCACCAATGTTAAAAAACAGTAATCTCATTTGTAAGCAAATAGTTTAATGCTAGATACAGTGCAGAGCAACTGTAAAACTCGTGCATCCATAAATGCCATTAACTGATAAATTGTTTTAATATGATTGAAGGTAATGTTTTGTTTAAAAACTAAAAGGATCATCATTTTGGTGTATCCTTCGGGACAACTGCCTAATTTGACAAACATTCCAGCCTTCCTTGTGAAACATGTAAAAAAAAGGTAATACATCAAAGAAGAATAAAACAGAGAGTATCATCACTTCGGTGTATCCTTCAGGGCGACTGCCTACGTCGATGATAACTATTTTAGTGTTCATTTGGAATAAAATAAATACATGCATTTGAAATGTGAATTGTGATCTTCTTACATTTAAATCTGAAAGGATCATCATGTTAGTGTATCAAGGAGGACGACCTATTTCGTGGTCAATAGTTTTTGAGGAAAATAATATTCCTTTATAGATGTTATCAACTGATGGCATTATGGATGCACAATTTTGTTATCAGTTTTGGAAAAGTCAGCTTCTATAATTTATTTCAAGATATCCAACAGATTGTATGCATTGAGCAAAGCATTGCAAAACATCACAGCTTCAGCACAAGATTCTAGCCATACTGATATGAGGAAAGCACATTTCTGAAATAAACTATACAGAAAATCAGTTTCGTAAGTTATACACCACATAACTTTGGCTGGCTTGATTCTAATGCCTATTCATATCATACTCAAAAGTGCTGAGTTTTAAGATTTAAAAAAATTAATTGATTAAAAAGGCCAAATAATTTTATTCATCAAAACTTAAGGCTAAGTTCATCACTGTTCTATATCATACATTTTTTGTTATTGTATAGAAGGGCTTCACCTACAACAGACAAAGGTATTTTTATTTTAGAAATGTGCTTAACAACATCAGGTATATGCCAAGGACTCCTTGTCTTTTTGAAATAAGGTAAATTTAAAATTCTATCGAGTCCTTAACGTGAGAGAGCTGCGCAAGTTGGTCAAGTCCCCAAGGTTTTTGAAGTAAACCCAAACATGACATTTAGAAAAGAATCAATTTACCTTGGCATCTCTGCAACACATCCAATTAAACAATGCCTATGAATTCTCAAATGTTCCAATCCTTTGTCCAATATCAAGTTTCTAACCTCAGCAGCGGCACCCTCACCATCATCCCGACACTGTATAACCAGAGGCAAATGATACTGATCAGCCAGAGGCAGAACTCCATTGAGAAAGAGAGGATGAGCTTGGATTTTACTTAATTTGGCAGGGCACATCAGCAGGTGTGCATTTAGGACTGCAGGGGCAGTTACCAGTAAAATTCAAGCTAATCTGGTTGAACAAAATGAGGGTGCACACCCACTGTACCAAAAATAAAAAATGACACACCAAGAAGATGTTTCTTAGTACACCACTGATATGGAAAAACATAACAAATTAAGAATTGAAGTCGAGTTCCATGTTGTTCACGTGACAAACAATCTTTCAATGCCAAAACACTGGTATTTGTACCCTTTGTAAATTTTATCCAAATGGCAATGTAAGTCCACATAAGTTTCAGTCAACTAACGCAATTCGTGATTTGGGAATGAAATAGGTAAGCTCAAAGATTAAACTCATCCAATCATCGCCAGATTTCATAAAATGAAGAAGTCGCATTAACACCCTCCAGTGCAAGATACACACCACATGATTTGAAAGTGAAAGAATCAGGAATACTATCAAGCTCAAAGGAAGCACACCATCTATTCAAAAGATCGACTTGTGCAAAATCAAAACTTGTCTGATGGAATGGGAAAAGTTTATTAGACATAGCAAATCCTAAAAAAATGATACTGATTCCAATTCAAAATAATTGCTAAAAAATACCAGAATGCCGAACATTAACCGACATGATAGTGAAACATGCAAATCTGAAAAGTTATGATTGCTGGTATGCTCCCTCTCAGTTACAGATAAATGTCTGGAAATATCCATTACATGACATTCACAGCAAGCTGCAGTTGGGTCTGTTTACCAGGGAAGGTGAGCTGCCAAATATGCCTATTTAAATGACCCCTAAGTTTAGCCTGGCATACCATGCATTGCCTTTGTCCATGTGGACAACTGGTTCATCGTCAGTTTTTTTCATTTCCAAAAACACCCAACATTGTCAGACATCTTTAAATAATTAAGGAGCTATTTTAATGTGTAAATCAGTATAATAAACAATATCAAAATTTTAACAACTTTAAAATTTAGGGCTAAGTATATAACATTAACTTCTGCACAACAGATAAAAAAGAATACACCATATGAAAATTTTCTTAAGTGAACCTTAGGAATAATATAGAGTCTGTGATATTGATTTAAATTTCAAATAAATGACAGAACCAATAAAGTGCTGCAATGTGATGTAAAGAATAGTGAACAACTGAACTTGCTCTATAACAATCAGGAAAAAGGTCATCAATGTCACTTAATTCATCTCTATTTTTTATCCCCGGACGAAGTCGGAGGGATATAGTTTTGGCGTCGTCCGTCAGTCCGCACTTTTTGTCCGTCCGGAAACATATCTCAGTACCCAGTGGTCAGATTTGATTCATTCTTGGTACAAATGATAAGTACCATGGACTCTTGATATCCTATAAGTTTATTTAAAATCGACCACTTAACACTTCAGTTATTGCCCTTGTTTTGGTATAGGCAATTATAAGGCAAAACCTATATTAGCTTTTGTGTGTGATGATTTCACATTTCATCAAAGCTTTTATATTTAACAACTTTTCACTATAGACCATGATTCCCAAGTTGCCTGTATATAAGCATGGCAGTGTCAAAGTTTTACCCCACCCCCTTTGACCCCACCTAAGGGG